>OY992501.1:30485074-31097344 GCA_963921215.1 Scoparia ambigualis | reverse complement strand
ATTCTTCTAAATAAATTTCAACGCTGTTCGACACTAGCTCCGCACGGCTGTAAGCGGCATGATAGGGAATCACTTCTTTGACATAACTTGTATGTAGGTATAAAATCGGTATTCTGTAAGTAAAACAGCCTCAACATTGATCACAGCCGTGACTGCAGCGAAAGAAGTGACGGCTGTAACATCTATGATCACAGCCATGCGCACAGCGTCTATGTGTCGCTTAGAGAATCGCATAGATGGTCTCCGACTAACCCTTTGGGGATAATAGTCGTGAATATATGTATGTAGATGTATTATGTACTTTATCGATTTTGGCCTTCGATCAACAATACCAACTAGATAACGCGTCACGTACAAAATCAAAGCTCAATTCTGTCCACGTGAATATATACTTATACAGCTACATTTCTTTACTAACGAACTGAGACAAAAGTTATCAAACAGTTTTAAGTTCAACCTAATTACAACCATGGCACCCAGTAATAAAGTCACAAATCTTCTAAGTATTTCTCTCTCGCTCACTCCATGCGTCCACTGCTCTGTTACACAAATGTTGACGCGCGCGTCTATTGGTCAACGTTGGCCAAACATTTGTAGCGTGGGTTGAAATCGGTAATTGTTTTCAAAATTTAATGTTATTTGTTAGTTTAAAGCTTATAATATAATTTATTCTACATGTACTTACCGAAAGTAAGATACTCCGGCCATTAAATTGCTTTCTCGGGCATTATTTATGCAACTTTTAAATACACATTGCGGCGTTGTGAACGTGTTTACATTGGCCGTGTTTCAAGCAAACTAAAAGAAAATAAACGCTCACTTCTCAAGTGAGCTGTTATTTACCGAGACCCATTTTTAGCGCCGACCTGATATCTAGTTGGTATTGTTGATCGAAGATTTTGGCCGTAGTATAGCTCGCTTGTACAGGCCCCAGCCGACCCAGCATGCGCAACACGAGAACTCTTCTCGACCCGTTTTCTCGTGTTTTATTCATATCTCTAATGTCTATCGATACTAAAAACACATGAATGCTCTTAGAACTCTACATAATATGTCAAGAAATAGACTTAATAGTAGTTTTTGCATAAACTGTGGTATTTTTGTCTACAAACCTTAAGAGGGTTTACGCATTTCGGTTTCCCATACAAACTTCCAAGTCGAAATTTTTAAAAACTACTAAGCTAATTTTAATGAAACTTTGCATGCTAAAGTAAAATACAGAGATCTAAATAGTTTGACAAAAAACATTTTTAAAAAACGTTTATTTAAGTGAGTTATTGCGATTTAAAACTTTCTATAGTGGACTTTAAATCGCAATAACTCAGCTAAATAAACGTTTTTTACGAAATTTGTATTTTTGTATTTTTTTTTGTATTTGTATTATTGTATTTTTATAAACGTTTTTTTTTTTGTACGAAATGCGTAAACCCTCTTAACATGACAACTTAAAATGATTTGTCGTCTCTCGTCCGCGACATATCTCGTGTTGCGCACGCTAGGCCTACAGGGCTCGAGCTATGGTTGCCAAGTGTCCGTCCTTTTACAGTCGTGTGCGTTGAAATTCATGCAAATCCGGCCTGTCCAGATTTTAGTTAGTATATTAGCATACGCCAAAATATGTCGAACGAGAGCACGCGAGCGAATCACGTTGCCAAGCATAACTGACTGCCATATTCAGAGACGTCAATTAGCATTAACGACGACATAGCACTCTTAATTTCTTATCCAAAAATAGTGCTTACGACATCAATGTTAGAGACATTTTTACAATGAAACGTCATAGGTGCTAAGGAATTATACCGTTAAATGACGTCTCTGAGTGCGGCAGTTCAAGTTACAAATTAATAAAGTACAAAATGTGTCTTTGATAAATAACAGTAAATATACTTTTTTTTTCAATTCTAACATTTCAGGCTTTCAAGGTAAATTGTCCGGCTTATTATAAATCCGTGTCCGGATTACCAATTTTCGGGGTCTGGCAACCCTCGTGGCCGCGGAGCCAATGTACTTCTACTACGACTAAATTACTACCTACTACTGCAAACGAACGAGGCTTCATTCTACGCGTTGACAGCTAAAACTTTTCCGGTTCTATTTTCGATAGTATGTTTCGTGTCATCATACCATCGTCCGATGTCGGTGTTTTCCTTCAGGTCCTGGAACGCCTGGCAGCCTTCAATGCTGCTAAGCACCCCGTAAATGGTGACGTCAGCAAGATTAGGCTCGTGACCGCCGAGGAAGCGGCCTCGCTTCTTCACAGCTGCCGTCCACTCGTTGGCGGCGCTGTAGAGGGATTCGCGCGCGTCCGTTATGTTGTGCCTGTAACCAATATAAATCTTTATACATACACTTTACTATTTACTTTTATAGAATATTCGGTTAATCAGTATAGCATTTATTCTGGTAAGTCAAGTCAGTGGGCTCATATTAATCATAATGATATTTTCTTTTTGTGTGAATTGCTAAATTGCTAAAGCAGGATTTATAGATGAGTTAAAACCATTGTGTCGACTTTCCCTGTTTGTCAACTTTACTGAAATATCATACAACAATTACCCTTATGCCGAATTTTCAAGTTTCTTTGAGTTTGGTTCCTTTATGCCGACTTTCACTTTATGCCGACTTTTATAATTAATCCATGTTTAGGTTTAGAATGCCGAAACAATAAATATCTACGGTTTAAGAACCACAATGCCTACCTTTTTGAACAGTCGTGTGCAGTAGTGTCTTGTAAATAGTTTAAACAAAAAAATGGTAATGTGCTTTTATGTAAAATAACAAAAAAATCAGATCCTTTCTTACGAAACAAAAATGAAAATACCATTACTTACATAAAAAAAATAAAAAATATATATATTTAAAGTTATTAATCGTCCAAATTAGGTACCTATTTCTACTTAAATTAAAATATCTTTAGTGGCGTATGATAACGGGCACGAAACTAATTTGACTTACCTTTTTATTGTGGAAGAAGGTTATATCACCTATTGTTGTACCTAATATATAAAAATTATACTTTAATAAGCATGTACCCTCAGAATAATAACTAAGCATGTACCACAATCTCTGTAAAACCCATTTATAGCTCTACTTTTTGGTGAAACCATAGAATAATAATTTATTATTCTGAGGGTGAAACCCTCGGACAAAATTGGTAAAACGAATGCTCTAAGATAAAAAGACATTTATCTAAATGAGATCGCATCATAATTATGTAAGGAGAATGTATATGTTTGACCTCTATTAGTCGTGGCATTTAATTATAATAATATTATGTATAAGTTTAAGACACTTTAAAAAACGTTCGTGACTGTACATAAATAATATAAAACTCGGCAAACTAAAACAATAATACCTAAATTTTTAAACCTTGTCAAAACGGTATGAAATTTATGAAATAATTATGAAGTCGGCATAAAGGAACGAAACTCAAAGAAACCTGAAAATTCGGCATAAGGGTAATCGTTGTATGATATTTCAGTAAAGTCGACAAACAGGGAAAGTCGGCACAAGGGTCCTAACTAACTCTTATAGATATCTATATATATTTTTTTACTTTTTGCATGACCTACCCATTAAGAATAACTTTGAATGAAAATGGTACTGGCCGAAAACCAGCGCTACTTAGGCATTATGCCGATGTTGCATTTAGCTGAGCCGGTAGCCTTTGGCAAACATATTGTTACTGAATATATTGATATAATTAGTATAGTCATAAATGTAAAATAACAAATGTGCCAATAAATTATTATTGCATTTCATTTTTTCATTTTAATAAGTATATTATAACATTTACATAAAATAGTATTTGCAGTTTTGTATTTCTTTTGCCATTTTAAAGTTGCTGCCATGCAAATAGTTGTTTTTTGCACTTGATAGGATGGCTCAGTCGCTGGATTATATACCTACCTATTGCTACTCTGTATAACAAACTCGTCCGCCGCCGCTTCGCTCGCGGTAATGTAGATTTTGACAGTCGGTTTTATCATGAACTAGCGGCCCGCCTGCGCCTTTGGCCACGATAACATAGTAACGCTTTTTTGTAAAAAATATCAAAAAATACAAAAAAAAAATGTGTTTATTAACAGATCTTTTTATTAATGAAAAGCGTCGTCCTTTATCGATCTTTCTATCACTAAAAATCGTGTAAAGAAATTCATTGCGTGGTTTAGAAGGAGAATGCGGAGCCACAGTTACAGGAAAACGGCGTTTTTACTTTATAATTTAAAAAAACGGAAGAAACAACCTGTAGTGTAGAATAGAATAGAACAGAGTAGAAAAGAATAGAAAATTTCTCTGTTTGAACAACATTGTTACATACAACATTATAGAGCAAACCTTACCTTTTCTTGAGCCTCTTAGATATGATCCACATGGCCATGGCACCCCCGTACACCATCAGTGCGCACTCCCAACTAGGGAAGGCCTGCCGCCAGCCGCCGGCCTCCTCGAACCACCGGAACGTCTCTAGGGCTTCGCCAGTTGTGCGGTACACGTTAGGCGACAACGTGTGGACCAGCACTTTATCAGCCCACTGCCTCCACTCGCGCTCCTCTCTGAAAGGAGTTGGAATGAAAAAATGCGAGCTGGCAAAGCGGCCATTCCGTTTTTCTAAGTTGCGGCACACGCATAATCAATTTACAATTACATATAAGTAACGCTGGTGCCTTTTTAGAGGCGGAGAACTTTAGATTGAAATGAAACACAATACCACAACATAACGCAGATAAATGTTTTTAATATCCATAACATTTGCTTTATACCATCAGCCTATAAACGTCTCACTACTGGACGCAGGCCTTCCAACATGGACTAGAGCACATGGAGAGATTGGAACATAACCCACCACGCTGGCCCAACGCAGCGCGTAACATAAATCACTAGTAGAATTTTCACACATCCTAGTAGTACCTATAGGTATTACTGGTGAGTTGATCTGGACTTCTGGACGCACACCAGACGGACTGTTAATCGTCGTCTCGAGAGAGAAATGGAAAGACTTGGCAGAGGCCTTTGCCCAGCGCTTCAGTATATTAGTTAGGCGAATAACTGAAGATCTCCACATCACGGATTAGCAGGAAAGTGAAGCGTCAAGTGCGCAGTATTGTTATATTTTCTAAAATTGGTGTTTTGCCGATATATTTATGTGAAATAATGGTGAAATATTAACCGTTAAGTGATCGTGAATGTGCATGGTGTTGGCAAATTAATTCAAAATAGTGCAACATCACTTTTCATATTCTCTTAACAGGTCCGTGTGAGATCTCAGTAAGTGTCCCACAATTTCACTGTGAAACTCAAAAGGGATAGGGGGAACATCATTTACCATTAAACATTCATATCATCACTCACTATCATCTACTTTAGGCAAAGAAAATATTTGCTATTATCTCTCTTACTTGTATTGTGACACTGGCTGAATGTGCTAACCGCACCAAGCCATTTATTAAGAAAAAATAATGTTCCATAATGTTATAAATGTTAATACAATTTAAACGCAAATTTTGTTGCGAAAAAAATACAGAACGGGGGATAATGAAAAATTTTTCACGCGCAGAATTCGAACCCACACCGATCTTTTGGCTTTCAAAGTAAAAATTAAAGGGTGTTGATAAATTTCAGTGGGCTGGATGAGCCCACAGTGGCGTAATTGGAAGAGAACCTGACGCGGATTGTCAGAAGGGTGCGAGTGTCGAATCCTGCTCGTGGAAATTATTCAACATTTCCCACTTTGTAAAAAAGAACATATCATGTTCAGTACTCACAACTCCGCCGCCCTCTCCCTCTCGTCAGGCACAGCAGCGTTGTGCATCACAAAGTATTTGTTGGCGATGTCTGTGGTCTTCTTGCCGTCGTCGTTCGTGTACTTGGTCGTTGGGTAGAACTTGATGACGTCACGGAGCTGCGACGCCTTGTCGTGCAGAAACGTTTCCAGCACCGATATTATAGCGCTGCTGTCCAACAATTGCTGTAATTTTTTTTTAATATTGTATATGGTTAGGACTTAACAATAACTGCGTTTCATACCATAATAATATCGCATATGAGCCATGTCGAGTAGCGGCTCAATAAAAAAATACACCCGCTCTCTTCCCTTGGGTGCCGAAGAAGGCGACTAACGGACTAAAACTGCACATACATCATATAGAGTCGCGATGGGCTCACCACTAGGGTTTCTTATCGAGAAGTCTCGAAGCGGGAATTCCTGGGAAATTTGGCCTTAGTCGAGACGGGAAAAAAAGAGTTGTGTACCAGGAAATTCGAGAAATTAAAAAAACACTAAAAAAATAGCAATTTGACGATAGTTCCTGTGTTACTTAGTACAAAAATTATCCCTTTTACATCCTTTGACTACACAATAAGGCAAATTTGTTTAAAATTTAATGCCGTTATGACTGTGAAGCCCACGTCAACTGAAAATGAACGGGTATTCTCTTTATCTGGTTACGTCGTTACAAAAATAAGGAACCGTCTATCAGACAAACCAATTAATGCTTTGGTATTTTTAAAATCTTATTTTAATAGAACCTGCCTAGCGAATTTGTCAAAGCTGCTATTAACAGGAAATTGTTGCTCTAATTTGTAATATTATGTATGTAACAGAGACGGAGATGAATTATCAAAAGACTGTGATTTAAATGTCGTTAGTTATTATTACAAAAGTTTTATATTGGTTAGGTATATTTCATGATCATCATTAATTATTTTAATGAAACATTTTGACTTTTACGTTAGGGGCCGTCCATTAATCACGTGAGGCTCGAAAGGGGGGGGGGAGGGGTTCGGCAAAAATCACGAAATATCACAAGGGGGAGGGGGAGTGTAGAAAGATATCACGTGTATTTATTTTTTAGTTAAACACGCGATTTCTAAACCGAAATCGGCGTGTAGTGTGATATTGACTCGCTGTTGAAAAAAAAACCAACCTGCAACCTTTCCTGTCTAGACATTTTTATCATGGTCCTTAATTTTATTGAATAAAATTAGATTAAACTTTATACCTGTATTTAAAGACAATATTCTAAAAATTAAAAGTAAAAACCTTTTTAAAAAACAAGCTTTTATATAAATGCGCTAAAAAAAAACTTTTACTAACAAGTACTTATCACGTCATTACACAATTTATATGATATACTTACTTAGAAGGTTGTGTATTTTCTTAGATTGAAAATTTTAATAGGTATTTAAAATCAATAACATCAAGGTATTTAATTTACTTGTTTATTTATACATAGGTTTTTTTTTCTATAGAGTGAAGTTCATTGGATCTTGTAACTGAATGAGACTTTTAATAGATTGGATCCTTAACTAATACATACTTTTTTTTCAGAATTTAAACCATTATTTTCTATGTCCTGACGGACGTCAAATCGATATCGAGTCGGCTGTGCTTATCGGAATATGAACGCTCGGGTCACGCGATGGGTTTCGGTTTCGCGTGGGGGTCGTTGGAGGGTGAACCTTCTGTACGGTAGTAATATTAGTTATTCTGTGTTTGTACCAAGACGAAAAACGAAACAATTTTAAAACACACAATTTATGCTTATTAAATTTTGACTTTTTTAATGCTTAAGTTTTTATAAAATAATATGTTTGCGCCACCGCGCAACGGGAAACAGCCGTCGCTGCGCCGTAATAGAGTGCATATTAGAATGCACTAAGCCGTCGCGCGGCCATGTTAACTGGTCGCCGCCGGCCCGCGCCGCGCAAGAGTTAGTGCATTTCGAGATCTCAGGACGAAACCACGCGTCGCGCGCCCTTGAACTCAGCCTTCGAAATAAGAAGTACATAGCATATGTGTAAGGTTACGCCTAACGAACCGCCCCTAGTGAATAGTTTCGTGTAGTGACTGTGCGCCAGGAAACCAACCAACATCGCCGCCCTCAAGCCTCGCCGCCCGTGGTCAGCTCGCCCGCCGGTTCCTGACTCATCATCCCGGTAAGTCATTCCTTCCTCCAGCCTTCCTGCCTTTAGCCTTTAACTCCGCCGCATGTTGGTGCCTTAAGCGCCAACATTTTTGGTCCTTCGAGCCGGATACATACAGTCCACTAGTTTTTAAACCCTACCGTACACATTTTACTTTTTGCCTCGACTCGTGCCGCCACCCATACACGTCTACACAACTGCACACAACACCCACACAATGCACGCCAGCCCAAACACCGCTTACTGCCCTTACTGTAGGACTAGGGGGCATAGATTAGTAGCGTGCGCTGCCTACAATGCCCAGCCGACGCAGGGCCGGTGGGACTTTGTGGTGTCGCGCGAGCGCTGTCCCCGCTGCCTCGGACCGCATTACCCGGACGAATGCAAGTCGGTGAAGGCATGCCGAGTGTGTGGCATCGCAGATCACCACACATCCCTTCACCGACCGGACGATGCCACACAGCATTACCAGCCGGAATCGGCGGCGCGGTGGCTTCCGCCCCAACTGCGGGATACTCCGGCAAAGCGACCCACCGACAGAACGCTGCATGCGTCCTCGCATGCACAGCGGTCGCATGAGGGGTCGCAGGAGTAGGTACCAGTTACCGTAGACATTCAGCCCCACATTATTAATACAGTCCACTATTATATATATATAGGATAACTATTTCAGCCCATTAACTATTTCATTACATGTTGGTCATTCGACCCGTTAAAATAATATTTACTCATATTTCGTAGTTGTCACGTAACTCAATTTTAATTTCTGATTGTTAAATTTTATCGCGTAACATTCCTAATTTCATTACCTTACATGACCCTTTCTGCACGATAGACGTTGCAAAGTGCATTGCGAAATATTATTAACCTACCCACAAAAATAAATTAAGAACGTGTTCCAAGAACAGTGTTCGATTCGTGTTATATTTTTACTTACTAATAAGGTTGCACATATAACTTTAGGTACGTATAATACACCCGCGTCTAGACGACGATATTGTTGTTTTTCCCGTTTTATTTTGTAATGAAATTTTTATGGTCGTGTCGTGTTAAATCGGCTCAGATCTCGTGCATGCTCACCACGCGTGCCAAATAGCGTGCTTTATTTTTTCGCTCGTGTTAATTTTATATTTTTTCTGCTTTTAATTCTTGCCTTGGCAATCGAGTCAATCTCGTGAGTGCTCACCACAAGAGCATAGTACTTCTACACACGTGCACCCACACATCAGCCTGCAGCACATACACACATGCAGTCTGCTTTGTATTTGCTTTTATTGCGCCTTTGCTCTTTGCGCCAGAGTGCGCATTGCGCTTTTCTGTGCCTCTGTGCCTGCATGCTATCGTGCTCAGTGCACAGCCCTTTTTGTTGTTGTTTTTGTGCCTGTATGCTATCGTGCTCAGTGCACAGCCTTTTTTTGTGCCCAGTGTACAGCCCTTTTTTTGTGCCTATATGCCATTGTGCTCAGTTCACGATTCAAGTGACTACATGATGGTAGGCCCAGTGTACAGCCCTTTTTTGTTGTTGTTTTTTGTGCCTATTTGGTGCTGTGCTCAGTGCACGATCTTACTTAGCATGCAGTCACTGCGGCCCCCCCGCGCCCCCACGCCTTTGCGTTGACTGCGGCCCCCGCGCTTCTGCCCCCCCGCGCCCCCACGCCTTTGCGTTGACTGCGGCCCCCGCGCTTCTGCGCCCCCGCGCCCCCACGCCTTTGCGTTGACTGCGGCCCCCCCCGCGCCCCCACGCCTTTGCGTTGACTGCGGCCCTGTGCGCCTATGCGTCTTCGGCGCTTCGCGCCCCCGCGCCCCCACGCCTTTGCGTTGACTGCGCCCCCCCCCCGCGCCCCCACGCCTTTGCGTTGACTGCGGCCCTGTGCGCCTATGAGCCTTCGGCGCTTCGCGCCCCCGCGCCCCCACGCCTCTGCGCTTACGCGCCCCGTGCGCCTATGCGCCTTCGGCGCTTCGCGCCCCCGCGCCCCCACGCCTCGGCGCTTACGCGCCCCGTGCGCCTATGCGCCTTCGGCGCTTCGCGCCCCCGCGCCCCCTGTGCTTCGTGACACAGGCTTTCAGCCCTCATACAATTGTACTCATACAGTCACACACGTGCATTCCTCCCAGCTCATCATATACACACCCACTCGACATTAACTCAACACAGCACGAATCAGGGCTGTAGTTCCCCTATAACTTCCATTCCTTCCCCCCCCTCCTACCCTCTGGGGCCCGGGAAGATGTTCGCGCCACAGCGCGACGGATAACCGTCTCTGCGCCGGTCAATTAAGATGCATATTGGTGCAACGACTGGGCAACGAATGATCGGCCAATCACAGCGAGTTGACAATTATACTCGACGAAGTGTCCGCCGGCGCCGCGCAACGACGGAGTGTGCTTCGAGCCTTCCGTGTGAATCCACGCGCGCCCGCGCAAGAATTCAGCCCGCGAACAACCACGACTACAGTGTTTGTGAATTAAGAGCGCTTGGTACCAGCTCAACTATCCCCAAAAACGCCTCCGATCAGTGCCTAGTGGAGTGACTTGTGTTGTGTGTTGCTGCCTTCAAGCCCGCGCCCCCTGCGCCCCCGCGCCCGCCTTCAGCTCCAGCCAGCTCCAGCCCGAACCAGGTAAGCCCCAGAAATTCCCTTACCTCCTGCCTAACCCTTATTTCGCCGCTGTTACGGCGAACCGCCTTTCGCCGTAACATTTTGGTCCTTCGAGCCGGATTTGAACCAGCGACCTATGGATGCATGCAGAAACAGCAGGCGGCACGAACCCGCACACGCCAAACAGGCGCAACCCAGCTCTGCTCACAGAGCCAGCCCGCCCAGGTCCGGTTCGCCAGGTAGGCCCCGCGAACGCCGCCAGCAATTATGACTCCCTACTATCACAGAGCACCCTAGCGAAGAGGTAGATTTAGCCCATGCCCAGTCAACCCATGCCCACACAGCTGATACATACTCAGCTCATACAATTTCAGCTGATTTTCAATCAGCTCACTCACCTTCTGTGCCCACTGGCACACCCATTTTGTTGCCAACCGTCTCACTAAGAGTCGCGGACGTACATGGCCATCTTCACACAGCCAGGGCTTTATTGGACTGTGGCAGTATGCTGACGTTAATAACGTCACGCATGGCACGACTTTTGAACCTGCCATTAAAACCCACTTCTTTAAAAATTACAGGAGTTGGGAACCAGCACAAACATGAGTCAAAGGCGGCAATAACAATAGTATGCCGACCCACTCACAATGATACTCCTACAATTACTGCCACAGCTCACATTTTAAAAAACGTCACTGGCTACCTTCCCTTAGAGAAGGTACCAAACATTTCCCACGTACTAGGCCAGCCACCCGTGCCATTGGCTGACCAGCTTTACCACACACCAGCCCCGATCGACCTCTTATTGGGGTCGGACGTTCTTGGCCAGGTGTTGGACGGGACTAAGGTCTCGTTGGGCCCGGGCAAGCCCATAGCCTTCGGCACGATTTTCGACTTCGCGTTGATAGGACCCATTGAGGACTTGTATGCGCAGCCGGCGCAGCAGGTTAACTCAGCTCACGTCGTCAGCTCACAACCAGACTCAGCTGAATCAGCCCAGGACATACGTCAGAGTCTGGAAAGGTTCTGGGAGTCTGAGGAGCCCCTCCCTCAATCTCACACTCATAATGATCCCCTGGAGGAACAATGCGAGAAAATCTTCCGCTCTACCACTACACGCGATCCCTCAGGCAGATATACGGTTGCTCTGCCCTTTCTAAAGGACGCCCCTCAACTAGGCAAAACTCACCCTATCGCGTTACGCAGATTCCTCAATATTGAGAAGAAGCTAATGGCGAACCCGTCTCTGCGTTCTAAATACGTCGACTTTATGGCCGAATACATCGACTTAGGGCACATGGCTCCCTGTCACCCAAATACATTCGCCCATAAACCTCACTTCTACATCCCTCACCATGGCGTATTTAAGTCAGGGTCGGACAAGCTGCGCATTGTTTTTGATGGTAGCTGCAAAAGCTCCAATGGTGTCAGCATAAATGAATGCCTACACACAGGCCCCGCCCTTTAACAGGACATTGTGGACATCATCATGTCCTTCAGAACGCATCCAGTCGTTTTCAGCACTGACATCCAGAGGATGTTCAGAAATGTGCTGGTTGCCCCAGACCAGAGACGGTATCAGCTGATACTATGGCGGTCCTCACCAGATCACCCTCTGCTCACCTACGCCCTCAATACAGTCACGTACGGCTTAAGATCAAGCCCATATCATGCAATCCGCACCCTGCTCCAGCTGGCTGATGATGAAGGCCATCGCTACCCTGGAGCCGCTCAGGTTCTTCGCAAGTCTATCTTCGTTGATGACATCTTGTGTGGCCATGACACAGTTGAATCCGCCCAAGCACTTCAGGACGAGTTGATAAGTCTGCTAGACCTAGGCGGCTTTCAGCTCAGTAAGTGGACATCTAACTCGCCTAAGCTGCTCGAGAGATTTCCCGACAACCAATGCGACATGCCCAAGGACTTCGACATGAACCCAGAGTCCACGTCCATTAAGGTCTTGGGTATACAGTGGAGCCCTCAGTCAGACGAGTTCACCTACCGCATCTCTCTGCCCCCCATCACACATGTCACAAAGCGGTCTATTTTAAGCACCGTAGCCTCACTTTATGACCCAAACGGCTGGGTTTCGCCCGTTATCTTCCGCGCAAAGCTGCTGCTTCAGCAATTGTGGCTACTGAAGCTGGAATGGGATGAGCCCACTCCCTCTGAAGTACAAACGGAGTGGCACCACATCTCAGAGGATCTACCGCTGTTGGCTAGCATTCGTTTCCCTCGGCACATTTGTGCAAACAAAGGCTCAGCTGCATACTCGCTTCACGGGTTTGCAGATGCCTCTGAAGCCGGGTTTGCCGCCGTTGTTTACCTCCATGAGCTCGATGCCTCCGGAGATACTGTGGTACACTTGATTGTCGCCAAGTCGCGAGTCGCACCAATTAAGAACCACCTCACAATCCCCAAGTTAGAGTTGTCGGCCGCCACTCTACTCTCCCAGCTCATGATCCGTGTGTCGGTTCAGTTATCGGCCCATATCAGTATACAACAACACATATGTTGGTCAGACAGTACGATAGTCCTGGCCTGGCTCAATACACCGCCTCACCGTCTTCAACCCTTTGAAGCCAACAGGGTAGTCAAAATCAGCTCAGGCTCACCAGAATGTACCTGGCGACACGTACCTTCTGAGCTCAACCCGGCAGATTGCGCAAGCAGAGGAATGTCTGCGCAATCCCTGTCAGCCCACGACCTATGGTGGTCTCCCACGTGGCTTGGACAGCCTTGTGAGTCTTGGCCTGCGATGCCCTTAGCTCTGGGCCATCACGACGACCTCCTTGGTCGAGTGGTTTGTACACCGGTTTTCATGGTGTCGCCATCTCTGAGGTCCCGGGTTCGAACCCCGGTCGGGTCAATTTAGAAATTATTGTTTTCTGAATTGTCTCGGGTCTGGGTGTTTTCTATGTATAATAAGTATGTATTTAAGTATTTTAAGTATGTTTATCCGTTGTCTAGTAACCATTTAACGAGTTTCTTCGAAGCTTCTCTTGGGCTAGATAATTGGTGTGATTGTAGGAAAGATTTATTTATTTATTTTATTTATTTATCACGCCCTGCCCGGCCTTAAGCCCAAACAAGTCCCGTCACTGGTCACAGTGCCCGGTCTTGACTTTGACCTGCTCACTCGGTTCAGTTCACTAGACAAGCTCGTCGGAGTGACAGCTTGTCTAAAACGCTTTCTGCACAACTGCAGACACCACCCAGATTCGCGACGCTCAGGCCCCTTGTACGTCAGTGAACGAAGAGAGGCCCTACTTTACTGGGTGCGCAGTGTCCAGCACAATGAGTTTGCGGAGGACATCCACCGCCTTCAAACTGGCAAAATCTGCTCCGTCAGACTCCAGCGGCTGTCACCTCTCATTAAAGATGAGCTCCTTAGAGTTGGTGGACGACTGTCCCATGCGTCTATCCGATATGACGCGCAGCACCCGCTCATACTGCCCAGCTCTAGCCCACTTGTAGACCTTATCATTGACCACTACCACAAAATACACTGCCATCCTGGCGCTGACACTTTACACGCTATCCTACGCCAACAATTTTGGATATTGTCCGCGCGCCGTATTATTAGACACCGAGTTTTTAAATGCATTAGATGCTTTCGATGCCGGGCCCAGCCGCAAGCGCCCTTCATGGCCGACCTGCCAGCCGATAGAGTTACGCCTCAGCCAGTATTTAGTCAAGTCACGACCGATTTCGCCGGACCATTCCTCGTTAAATCTAGTACCCTACGTAATGTTAAACTCTTAAAAGCGTACTTTTGTATATTCGTGTGCCTCTCGACTAAGGCGGTTCATTTGGAACCGGTCTCGGACCTCAGCACGGAAGCGTTCCTCGCGGCATTACAGCGTTTTATAGCACGCCGCGGTGCCCCGGTTCTCATCCGCTCGGACTGCGGTACAAATTATGTAGGCGCTAGAAATCAGCTCATCGAAGTACAAAACTTTCTTGCCTTGAATAATGACACGATTGCGCACAAGCTCGCTGGTCAGCACATTACTTGGTTGTTGAACGTCCCTAAGGGACCATGGTTCGGTGCGTTACATGAGATCAACGTAAAATCAACAAAGCAACTTTTATATCGCGTAATTGGCGAACAACACCTCACATTCGAGGAATTCTCCACACTTTTAGCTCGAATTGAAGCGGTCCTCAACTCAAGACCTCTCTGCCCACTTTCGTCTGATCCTTCAGACTTTGAGCCGCTTACAGCCGGACATTTCCTTATAGGCCGCCCATTAACGGCCCTTCCCGAACTATCCGTGGAAGATAGGCCGATCTCCACACGTAGGCGATTCCAGATGGTACAGGCCCTTTCCCAGCGCTTCTGGACGCTGTGGACCCAGTCCTACCTGCATACCCTTCAAACCCGCTCCAAATGGTTGTCCCCATCCTCCCCTCCCCGAGTCGGCGAGCTCGTCCTCATCAAGGAGGACAACCTGCCTGCCCTTCAATGGAGACTGGGGCGCATTACTCGCACCCTGCCTGGGAAGGATGGCGTCGTGCGGGTGGTGGACCTGGACACCGATAATGGACACCTCCGGAGGCCTGTGTTCAAGATTGCCAGGCTCCCTCTGGATGAGACCACCCCTGGGCCCCGGGAAGATGTTTGCGCCACCGCGCAACGGGAAACAGCCGTCGCTGCGCCGTAATAGAGTGCATATTAGAATGCACTAAGCCGTCGCGCGGCCATGTTAACTGGTCGCCGCCGGCCCGCGCCGCGCAAGAGTTAGTGCATTTCGAGATCTCAGGACGAAACCACGCGTCGCGCGCCCTTGAACTCAGCCTTCGAAATAAGAAGTACATAGCATATGTGTAAGGTTACGCCTAACGAACCGCCCCTAGTGAATAGTTTCGTGTAGTGACTGTGCGCCAGGAAACCAACCAACATCGCCGCCCTCAAGCCTCGCCGCCCGTGGTCAGCTCGCCCGCCGGTTCCTGACTCATCATCCCGGTAAGTCATTCCTTCCTCCAGCCTTCCTGCCTTCAGCCTTTAACTCCGCCGCATGTTGGTGCCTTAAGCGCCAACATAATATATGTGAATGATTAAAAATGTCAACCTTATTGGTTAGGTACCTACTATTGTTTTCCAAAACTCATTTCAGCCGATACTTTATTTTACTTCAAAAACTCTCCAATTTCTATTACTTACCACAATATCAATACGATAATTGGAAATCATATTTAATTTTATTCAATTAAGTAATAACTTAAGTTAACAATTCATTATGATTTATCATTTTTCACCTTTCATCCCAAAAAAACGATAAATTACCTATAAATTTTAGCCGTTTGTGTCGCTAGGGGAGAGACACTTGCCCGCTATTTTTTCTCGTACCAGGATACGTATGTTTACACAATTCTATGACCACGGCTTATATTTCGGTTCGACGCGATTCTGTTTCGGCGTGCAGTGGTACTGGGGGTAGCGATTCGCATTTGTCTGGCACAGACTATAGCTCGTTAGATTAGTTGTTAAGTCTTAACTATAAGTTAGTTAACTGTTTTTTTATTATTATTAGTATTGACGTCAATAAGTGCCTGTAAAGGTTTACATTGAATAAATAATTTGACTTTGACTTTGAGGTATTATAGGTATAGTAAGTACTGAATTTATATAGTAAATCTCGCCTTTTATATCACATAAATTGTGTAAATGACGTTATAAGTTGTTAGTAAAAGTTTATTTTTTTCTATTTAGAGCTTTTAAAAAAACCTTGTTTTTTTAAATGGTTTTTACTTTTAATTTACTTTTTACTTTTTAGTTATCCCTGGACCCGTTTTTTATCTGTTCTTCCTATGGCCACCTAGCACCAAAGTACTCGTCAAGACGAATCAAACGAGCCCATACTCGATAGGGTTATGTCGTTTTATTACTGGTTTCCTATGGCCATCTTCGAGCTCCATCATCAGACCCTGGTTACCATCTAGCACCAAAGTAATCGTCAAGTCAAATCAAATGAGCTGAGACCTGATGGTGTTGCGTCATTTCTTTACTGAATTCCTATGACCACCTTCCAGTTCCATCATCAGATCAGACCCAGGTAACCATTTAAAAACAAAGTACTCGTCAAGACGAATGAAACGAGGTGAAACTCGATGGGGTTGCGTCGTTTCATTACAGAGTTCCTATGACCACCTTCCAGCTTCATCATCAAACCCTGGTTACCATTGAAAGACAAACTACTCGTCAAGACGATTCAAACAAGCCCAAACTCAATGAGGTTGTGTCATTTTATTGCGAAGTTCCTATGGCCACCTTCCAGCTCCATCATCAGATCAGCACCATGTCATAATATTGCATTGTGATTTACACAATACAATATGTATGCAAAATTTCAGCTCAATCGGTTGAAGATATCTGCTTCAAAATTGAGTTGCAAAATTCCACCCGAACAAAACATACATAATACATTGCAAGTTAAATAGAAGCAAAAAAAATATTATAAGATTCTTTGTAGGTACTAAAAAATACACGTGATATTGGGTGGGGGGGTGGGTTAGACTTAAACCTCACCACCCACATATCACCAAGAGGGAGGGGGGGTTAAAAATGCTAAAAAAAAATATCACATGATTAATGGACAGCTAATATAAAAAAAATGTCTGTGATTAATACTATGTTAATTTTAAAGATTTTACTATAACTCTGTGGTTATAAAGGAAACTAACAAGGCATATTTTTTAGTTAATTAACGAAGACTGATTAAAATGAACATGTTGTTGATTACGAAAATGTGTATTTTATTTAAAACCTTTTTCATACATTTTTATTGAGGTTAATCAAATTCTTGACTTCTCGGGAATTACCAGGAAATGGTGCTCGAGAAGTCTCGGTATCCGGGAACAAAATAAGTCGGGAAATGAGAAACCCTACTCACCACCTATGACGCTTACTAACCCTTTGGGGATAATAGTTGTGAATGTACGTTTGTATGTGGGTTAAAATTTTATAAGTGGCTAAATCTAGTCTGCAACAATTTAAAAACCCAGAAATATAGTTTATTTTTAAAATTAAATCTGATATTCCCTTCTTAATCGTACCATGCATTGAGGTACAATAAACTAGAGAAGACTCCGCGCAGCAAGTTTGTGCGCAATTAAGGTGCAGCCGCAAGGTCCACAATCGCTTGAATCACGCGCAATCACTGAGGCGTTTGCAGCACATGGGCTGCACCTTAGTTGCGCACAAACTTGCTTCGCGGTGTCTTCTCTAGTATATTGTACCTCAATGGTACCATGTATTTTTAACGTAAAAAAAAATCTATATTAAAATTTCAAGGCAGAATACGACACGTCATATTTCCTGCCAGGCGAAATGCCATTTTCGTACCTTCACTTTACTATAATTTAAAGTATTGTTATATTCTGACCTGAATTCTGGGTTTAAAGTAATACTATAATGTCGTAGAAAATAATATAAAGACTAAAAGGTCATTGGGCATGTTTGACCCAGATCACAAAAGGCTGCGTACAAAATCCAAATATGTATTAAATTAAAGAACTATAACTCACTTTTCATTCCATATAATTAATAAATTTGTTTAAAATCCCCAGGAGGAAAAATATATTGAACAATAAATGTTGGTTTTCTTACCGATAATGAAACACGAAAGTATTAGTTCTAGTTTGATATGCCATCCTGTGGTGTAAGCTAATAAGCCTACAGCGCAGGATAGCATATCAAAATATTCCCACGGTATTCCGTGGTAATAGATGATGATGATTTTTGGATGATCTTACAATTGATTATGATCAAGCAGAATAAATTATGTTTTTTGTAGAATTATAATTTTAATTTGTATTTTCCTTAACATTTTTCAAAGCCAAAATTATCCAAAGTATCACAAAAATAAAAATGTACCTGTAGTTGTTTTTTTTATATATTTTTTTCCCTCAATTCTCGCGCGGTTTGCAAGCATGCGACCTATATTATTGTGTTGCAGCGACGATTGTTTGCATAGTTTGCCCTATTTTGTTTGTGTGCGCCTAGGATCAAATGCCCGAACAAAATGCCCAATGACCTTTCATCTAATTTGTAAAATGGTACTATTTCTAAAGTGTTTGTGGCGGCGAATATAAAAGTAATCATTTTTCTGCCCGAAATAAAAAATGAAATTACCTCGAATTTAAAAAAAGTTACGTATTATGTACGGTAGATGGCACACACACCCGAAGCTAGCTGGTAGTGGAACACGTGAAACCCGCCATCTTGTTAGTGACGCAACAAGCTTCGTCTAGTGCCGGGTGTTCTTACGTGTTCTATTATATTGTCATTTGACTACTTTGTGATTTTAACGCGAAATTACATAATTTTGACCAGAAACTTCAGATTGATGGTACTAAGAAAGCGATGTAATATATGACTGCCGTACTCAGAGACGTCAATTAAGTTTTAATGACAATTAAATGTCTTTCCTTCTCTATTTAGCTCTATTATATACAGCGTGTTTCTTGTAAGGTGTCAAGCCGATGTGTGGTGATAGGGAACTAGCATACCTATTTATTGAACCCCCATGTATGTTGTACGATTTTTTGTAGTTTTCGAGTTATGATTATTTTTCGTTATTTTATGATTCAACGACGAGACGGCTCTAAAAAATTATATCTTTTTTTGGGTCGACTTTTATTCTGTTTTTTTTTTAATACTATGCCTATTGATTTCACTTATATGAGTAAAAAAATCTCCTTCCTAACTTTAACCTAAGATCTAAAATAGGTCTTATCTTTAAAAATTGGGTTAATTAGAACCACAGACCAGATTAGTCTAATTTTGAGTTATGACTGTATATGTTTTCATGTGCGATATGTAATCCATTGCATATGTAAGTGAGACGCCCCCAAACCTAGATTCAGTCATAGTTTGACAGCGCAAAGTAAAGCAAAAAAGCAAAGCAAGTAAAATTCAAAAATCTATTAATAATATAAATATGCCGTATTGCGCTGTAAAATTGTGTGGAAAGTGAAGCAACACTTCTAGCTTACAAAAAGATAATTTATTTATTTCATCAAACTTAGTACTAACATTACAGAAAAATCCATTGCGATAGTACAAGCACTTATCAAAATTACTAACCTAACCTATTTACCTTATCTACCTTTGTAACAAATGACAAACAGTGCAGCCCTTGTGAACTCACTCAGAGTACACCCAAACAAATCTACTTCTTCAGCTATATTATTAATGATCTGTGTGGCGCGGGTGAAAGGCGCCTCCTTCAACAAGTTGGTGCGGGGCGCGCGGTATCGCCAGCAGAGGCGGCCGTCGCCTTCTCTCAACGTATCGGTCGGGTACACAAAAATATATGTTTATGAGCATTATGTATCTATCCTCTTAATACTTTTAAGATATAAGTCACCAGTGTCATGTCTCTCCTAACACTAAGTTCGTTATATCCTACCATTCCTAAAATAAATAAAGTAGGATATTTTAAAGGAAAAAATGGGTATACCCCGTAGTGCCTCATATATAAATATCGAATGAATTTATTCTGTACTCGCTCCAGCATGAGACTATACTTAGTCTCATGTGGAGCCCAGATAACTGCGTTATACTCAAGCTGGCTCATAACCAAGGCGTTATATAATATGGCAATAGCTTTAATGTTTGTGAAATGGAAAGCTGTGCGTAGTATAAAACCTAAATTGCGATAGGCTTTTTTGCAGATAGCAGTAATATGGTCTCGAAATGTAAGTCCCGAAGTGAGTCGAACTCCCAAATCCCTAACTTCATTCATCCTCTCCACAGCCACTCCATTCACTGCATAAGTATACGAAACGGGATGGCGAGCGCGAGTGAAAGTTACCGTTATACACTTCGAGGTGTTGAACTGCAATTTGTTGTTCTGGCTCCAGGCCACCACTCTTTCGATGTCTTTTTGCAGCTTTTCACAGTCTCTTGGTCCCCGAATCGTAAGATACAACTTAAGGTCGTCCGCGAACAGCAAACACTTGGCGTCCTTTACGACCCTCGGCAGATCATTTACCATTAAGATGAACTCAAGAGGGCCAAGATTACTACCTTGACTCACCCCTGACCTGGTATGATATATCTCTGATACGCAACCATCATACTCCACATACTGCTGTCTGTCTCGCATATAGCTAGCAAAGAAGTGTAATAAATGTGGAGTAAAGCCCACGCTCGCTAACCTCTTTAGTAACACATCATTGTCTACTAGATCAAATGCCTTTTTGTAGTCAAAGTAAGCGGCGTCTACCTGCGCCCCACTGTCTACGATTGGCACCACATCCGCCATGTAGCTGAGGAGGTTACTAGTTGTACTACGAGCCGGCCGAAAACCGTGCTGAGCGTCCGTCAACTGCGCCCTTACCTGCGAGTACAACCTTTTGTGAATGGCAGACTCCAAGACTTTAGCTGGCGTTGACAGGACAGCCACAGGTCTATGGTCTTCTACTTTTGACGAACCACCTCCCTTCGGCACCGGAACAACCCGAGTTATCTTCCACATCTCGGGAAACACCGCCGATCGTAAGCAAAGGTTATATATGTGGAGTAACGGTTCGGCCAACACCTCTCGACAATCCCTATAAATAAATGGAGGGATACCATCCGGCCCAGCGGATGTCTTAGGTTTGAGTCTTTGCAGTGCCCCTCTAACGTCCTCCAGCATCAAATGATCGAGACTCACGCGTGCTCCTTCGTTGACTCCGCTCGCGCTGGCGACACTCTCGGCAACGTCCAGCTTATAATATTATTATATTATAATATTTCGTTTCATCGGTAAGTACAATTTTATGACGTAAAAGGATAAATTTTAAATTGGTTTAAAAAATTCAATTATAAATTAAGAAAAATGCACGCGTTGATGTCTTTTAAAAAGTCCCTTTCATTCTGTTGTAAATGCTTATAGCACTATCTCCCTCTGTTTTGGTAAGTGTTGCCCAAGTTAGAACTATCAACTTGTCGATAAATTTGTTACAAAAATCGATAATTTTTTATTAAGTTTAGAACTTTGTTATACCATTATGACATTATTCGGTTATGAGAACGAAATCGAATTCGCTGATGTATTTTGGTAAATTCAAATATAACAATAAGAAGCTTTCACGTAAAATGTAATGTTGACTTTAGCAATTTCTAGCAAAATATCATTTCTATACCTCGAGTTTTCGTAACCAAACCGAAGGTTTAGTGTATATGTACTAAAAAAAAAGTTTTTTAGGTTGTTATTGGCATTGTATAATCAGTTTTAGTTGGTTTAAAATTATTATTATCTTTTTGTTTAAACTTCTTTATTTTAATTTATTATTTAAAGATAAGTAACTTTTGTTGTAAAAGGTTTCCAAAATCTCCAAACCTGAAAATAAAATGGATAGAAGCTACAAAACAAGACGAAAATTGGTTTCCAAGCAAATATAGCGTTATATGCTCACGACATTTTGCCGCGGAGAGAATAATACTTAAAATAATACTTAAGTTTACTAAAACTAAACAATTTCTTACATCGCGTGCGCTACGAAAACCATTGATGTTAGAACAAATGCGATGTAGGCGTCGTCACTGGAGTACGAGAGGAGTCATTTTGAAAATTCGTCACGGGATACGGGGTCCACGCGAACGAAGGCGTCGGTAGTCTGCTACTATTTTATAATTTCTAAGTATATTTGCATATTCTTGTCTATCAGGAGATTAACTATCCCTTTACGTTTAAGAAGAGCTCAGTTGATACTAATAACATACATTTCATACATACTACTATTCTCAAAATTACCATTATTAATGAGAGGGCTAAAATAAAACTCGAAATGCGATAAAAATTTAATATGTTTAACATACCGGCCACCAACGGATATGCACATTCGGCACCGCCGCAAAAATGTTCTTCTTATATTTTTACGGCGGTGCCGCATTTTGAGTAGGTAGGTATGATATGTATGTTATTAAAGTAAAGGGTTAATTAATCTCCTGATAGACAAAAATAAGCAAAAGCAAAAATTATAAAATATGAAAATTACACAATTTCCGATCTACCACGTTCAACGACCAATTTCAGCAAAAAGTGTCCCATTTAGTACATTTTTTTTTTGTATTAGTATGAAAGCATATTTGATCGGGCAGTTTTTAAAACTAGTCAGAAGCTATGGAAAATCTCTGTTTTTTATTTAAGTTCCATTCTGTTCTGATTAACCCAATTTTTAAAGTTAGGATTAAAATGTTAGTATCTTGGGTTAAAGTTAGGAAGGAGATTTTTTAACTCATAAAAGTACAATCAATAGGCATTGTATTAAAAAATCGAATAAAAGTCGACCCAAAAAAAGATATTTTTTTTAAAGCCGTCTCCTAGCTGAATCATAAAATAACGAAAAAATATAACTCTAAAACTACAAAAAATTGTAGAACATACATTGGGGGTTCAATAGATAGGTATGCTAGTTCCCCATCACCACACATCGGATTGACACCTTACAAGAAACAGAATGTGACAGCAATAGACTTAATTATCATTAAAATTTCAATTATAAAGATATTTATAAGCAATTACGTCTTTATCGATTGTTAAATATGTACTTGCAATAGTATTTTTTTCGACTGTGAGAGTAGACTTCACAGTGACGTAATACTGCTATCTTGCAGCGTAAATCAAAATACTAGAAAAAAATTTGCGAGTCTTCTGAGGTCTCGGTAGCTCAGCGGTTAGAGCAGTGGACCGACAATCCAAAGGTCGTGGGTTCGAATCCCATTCGAGCTTCCTGAGACTGGTTGATTTTTTTCTAGTAAACATTTTATCTAAGTACATCTATATAGCATTGTGAATCCAAAATTTCAATAATAGAGATATTTATAAGCAATTACGTCTTTATCGATTGTTAAATACTTGCAATAGTATTTCTTTCGACTGTGAGGGTAGACTTCACAGTGACGTAATTCCGTAACTCATAAAAGTACAATCAATAGGCATTGTATTAAAAAATCGAATAAAAGTCGACCCAAAAAAAGATATTTTTTTTAAAGCCGTCTCCTAGCTGAATCATAAAATAACGAAAAAATATAACTCTAAAACTACAAAAAATTGTAGAACATACATTGGGGGTTCAATAGATAGGTATGCTAGTTCCCCATCACCACACATCGGATTGACACCTTACAAGAAACAGAATGTGACAGCAATAGACTTAATTATCATTAAAATTTCAATTATAAAGATATTTATAAGCAATTACGTCTTTATCGATTGTTAAATATGTACTTGCAATAGTATTTTTTTCGACTGTGAGAGTAGACTTCACAGTGACGTAATACTGCTATCTTGCAGCGTAAATCAAACTACTAGGAAAAATTTAGCAAGTCTTCTGGGGTCTTGGTAGCTCAGCGGTTAGAGCAGTGGACCAGCAAAGGTCGTGGGTTCGAATCCCATTCGAGCTTCCTGAGACTGTTTGATTTTATTTCTAGTAAACATTTTATCTATATCTATACAGCTTGTATCAAGGAGGGCCAGCCATATTTCACGTACCTAATCAGTTACTTTTAGTGAGCTGGTACACATCAAAACATTTCTTGATATCTCGGGCATTGTGGAAGTACATACTTTTGAAAATAATACGAGTTTATCGATATTATGACAACATTATCAATCAGCTGATTGAAGTAATGAACTCTGTCTAGTGTTACTACCTTAAGTACACTTCCTTTGCCTCTGCTGTGAACTTAGTATTTTAGTGCCTATTGTGCTGACTCCGCCCGCTTTCAACTATTTAATTTTGATAAAGTTTTAAGGGTTCCGTGTTGTTATTATTTTCACTAAGAACATAATTTACGCCTTCGTACTTTTATTAGTTAGAAAAGAAAATTGAGACGTTCATTTAGTCAATTATTCTCTGTTCCTATCACATGGTCAAGTCAGGAATGTGTTATCTATAAGGTAAGAACTTCTGACGGTTAATTAGTATGGAGGTTCAAATCCAAATCATTTATGATTTTGAAAAAATTAAATGTAAAGAGTCGTCTAAGTATTGTTTATGAATTGAAAGGTTTGTCATACGAAACGCACTGAGAAATGTCTTACATCGCAAATCGCATAGCATTTCTACTTTGCTTAGACAAGTAAATGTTTGTGAATACGAGTTTCAGCACTGTACTAGACTCACCCGTTTACACGCAGTAAAAATAACAAAACAGAAAAATCTGTCACCATGTGAGTTTTCATTGTAACTTTTATGAATGCTCTAAGAAAACCAAAAATAATATTGTTAATAATTTGAACAGTGATAAAAAAATGACTTAACTAATTTAAAAATATTGCTGGTATGGGTAACTTAAGTGTAATTTTCGATCCCTAAAAAGTAATAGAAGCCACTCCTGGTATGGGCGGAGTCACAAGAAAGCGTGCGCGTGCGTCTTTTTCTTAATGGGTTCTGTAGTTCATTTTATTTTTCTAACCGCTTTAGTTGACCCGGTATAAAATGGTAAGCATTCCTGAAATCCTAACTATTTTGTATGAAATTTTATTAGGTAAACTAAGTTTAACTGTGTTATAACACAAAAATTTTCAATACTTAACACATTCGTTTTTGTTCACAATAATGTAATGATAATAAGAATAAGATTTTTAAACATCTGTGACATAAGTACTAAATAAAACTTACGTGTGATGGAAGATGTTACCTACTACTACTACTAATTGACTAAATTAATAGCAACAAACGTTAAAATATTACCTACATAGTGCCAGTGAGTGATGTTTCGCAGCGCTCAAGCCAGTTTACACTTTCGTAGTATTTTGTGACATCGGTACTATTAGGTTTGTATTCGGTGACTTCGGAAAGTATTAGTAGTAACTATAACTGCAAGTAGACGGTATAAATGTCTACATACTAGTCTAAAATCATTGCCAGTTACTGCACTGCAATCGGGAATCGAACCACGCACCTTCCGCCACCAGCACCAACAACCACCAACACCAGTCTCCACAGTCCAATCAAGAGTCCAGACACATTTGTCAAGTGGTTAAGCCCGGATTGCAAAAGATGCATAGTTCGATTCCCGCCTGAGTTAAACTGAACCTAAACTTTTACAATGCTAAAATTATCGAAGCGTTATGAAACGCTTAAATATCTAAGAAGTGCAAACTTCTAAGGTCTGATAAGGTAACGGGATAAAGCTAAAAACATACGCATCGAGCGCTGACAAATATCGATGAATAAAACCAGTTCTTAGTAGCGTAGTCGTTAAGGCAGCCGCCCGGATTATGGATTGTGCGGGATTCGATTATGTTTGACATTTATTAATGCCAAAAATTATCTAAGCTGATCTATCAATAATTTACAATTATTATCAAGTCTATACAATAAATATTCTCGATCCCTAAAAAGTACCAGAAGCAACTTCTAGATCTAGTAGGCGGCAGGCGGCACGCCCCGCCCGCCTTGGTAGGTTTGTATGCCTACGAATTTTTCGCAGTCGTTTGTGAAAGCTTTGACAGTGCACACCTAATTTTCGTTTTTTGCTGTTCGGTTTCAATGCAACTACCTATTAAGAGGCCTATTACATCTCGACTGTGATTTTTGCGTAAAATGCCCATTTTCGCATTTTGTAGTTATTTGCAGTTGTATTTATCGTTTTTATCGAAATAGGACAATAAATTTGTGCATAATATAACAAATCTCCATTCTGTGAGCATAAGTTGAATTCGGACGGCCGGCGCATCGCATTTTGAAGTAATTTTGCAGTTGTATTTATCGTTTTTATCGAAATAGTATGATAAGTTCATTATA
Source organism: Scoparia ambigualis (assembly GCA_963921215.1). NCBI lineage: Eukaryota > Metazoa > Arthropoda > Insecta > Lepidoptera > Crambidae > Scoparia > Scoparia ambigualis. Next base: position 31,071,071 of record OY992501.1, on the reverse strand, counting down.
AAATCCTTATTCATCATGAAGTAACGACTATTCTAGTATACATTTTGCTCAATAATATTATCGTAGATAGGAGAAATTCACAGTTGACTTAAATCGATTTTCGAAATTTTTTGGTTAAGAGTAAGATTTTTTTCTATATAAAATCAATGATAAGTATATAAAATTCCGAGGCCGCTACACACTATACGACTATATAAGAGATAACATTCTAATTTTTATATTTCATTTGTTCAGAACAGTAGTTCAATCTAGGAGCTCAAAAAAGTGCGTTCGGGCATTTTATGAAAATCTTTCTCTGCAGTTTTGGGTTTAATTAAAAGTTAAGCAAAATTTACAAAAAGCGAGGCCGCTACGCACTATTCCAATAACTATTCTACACTATTCAATAAGTCAAAATTGTTAATGTATTTTTGTTTGTGAGATCCATAACGCCAAAATTGGCCATTTTATGCAAAAAATAACAGTCGGGATGTAATAGGCCTCTGTTAATATTGCATTTCTAAGCATCCAGCGACAAAGTGGGCATTTTGAGCCATTTTTGTAAACTGTTTATTGTGAAGTATGTGAAGTGGAGTGGACTTTTTTATCACAGCTAGGGTGCTACATCTCAGTGCTTCGCTTTAGTTGATTTTAGTTATTTCAAAAATAAGTCATTGTAATCTAGGACCTAGGATACCTAGTTTTAGGTAGGCGTATCTACCTTAGAGTAGTGCGATTATTTATTCTGTGATTACCCCTTAAAGTGCTTCGTTTTAGTTGATTTTAGTTCAAAATAAGTCATTTTAATGTAGGACCTATGTGTTTGGTAAGCGTACCTATCTACTTTAGAGTCGAAACAGTGGCTGTGAAATGAAAATCTTTTTATTATTTTGATGATAATTACTTAGGGTACCTACCTACGTAATACAAATTATTAAATCACGAAAGTAAAATAGCTGCCTTTTTATCTGTCTTTGTTTTATTAGTCTAACAAATCCAACAAAAAATGCCGCCAAACGACTGCCGACAAACAACCCAAAAGGGATTTGACAGGGACACAGGGAAGTTAAATTTTAATGTGCCTTCAAAGGTTTGATTTTCGCCGCCCGCGCCGACAATAGCCGGCAACTGTTTGAGCGGGCGAACAGTTCTGTTTGCACAACTGTGCACTTGGTAGGGGGTGTGGCGGCCAAAACTAGGGCACGCAGTTTTACAAACAGGATGTGCAGTGTAGGCAGTGTATCATACAGAGTTTATGACACGCTAGTGATGGGTTTAGCTTGTTCTGATTTTAAATTAACGACAGATTAACTTAGTTTGTAAATGCAAAACAAATTAAATTGTGCTTATCTTACTAGGGCATTTATAGAAAGGGTCTATACTAAGGATAATTTGAAACCCTGGATTATGGCTGGCCCTGCTTGATACACGTTGTATAGCATTGTGAATACAAAATTTCAATAATAAAGACATTAAAACTTAATTGACGTCTCTGAGTACGGCAGTAAGTAACCTTTAATCGTAAATTGCAGTGTTTAGTCGAGGTTATGTTAAAAATCTTCATTTTCCTGGCTGGAAAATGACTACCTAAATAATTTGTGTTGTTGTTACACACATTTTGATGTTTATTTGGAAGGAAAACCGATGTATCCTTCAAAAGCAATCTGATAAACAACTACTGTAATGAACCGAAGAGGATGCATGAAGAACTCCTGTGCCTTGTCATCAGCTGTCAGTAAAATTCATTTTCCTGTAGAACTCTGGTCATTGTCCTGGTACCTTAATTTTAGAAACCCTATGTTAAAGCCGCTATACCTACTTAACTGTCTGAAAAGTTATTTGGTTGTTAATAATAGGTAATTAGCAAGTAATTTAAAAGCTAATAAATGTGTATTTCTTTCTTTTCTTTATTTTTCTTTTTTTATTTTTTTTCTAATTTTGCCTTGTAGAACTTGTCATTATCCTGGCACCCTAGTAATACCTACTTAACTTTGTGAAAAGTGATTTTGTTGTTAATATAATAATAGATAAATAGCAAGTAATTTAAAAGCTAATGAATGCGTATTTCTTAATTTTTTCTATTTTTATTCCATGTTTCATTTTAGCCACTTATCAAATTTTTACGCATGTATTATTCAAAAGTCAAAATATATTTATTCAATAAAATCAATTAATAAGTACTTTGGAACGTCCAAATATTTTTTATCCTACCACCCCTTTAGGACATCATTTTTTAACTGTGGCAAAGAACAGGCGCAAGAAACCACAGCGCACAGAAGCAACGACATTTACAAAAAATATATATATTATATGTCGTTACCAGGTCACAAAATACAAAATATGAATGTGAATGTAAATAGTTTAATTAAATATATTGTATACTATATAAATTAATTATAGACAATTAGAAATAGCTGTTGGAGTACTTGGAGCATTTCAGACCCAAGCTGTTGTGTCTTCTGTATAATCTGACACTTTATAATAAGCTTTTTTATAAAGATGATTTTAAATTTATCTAGATCTAGTTTCTGAATATCATTTAGTACTTTGTTGTATAATCGTACACACAGACCCTTAAAATAATTATTTATTTTATTTTATTTCAAACTCTGCCGTTGCTGGTCCCAAGCCCAGATGAAAAAAGAGGAGGGTAGGCCCTAGACGACGAATGGTGACAAGAAGATCTGTCCCCCTATTCCGGCCGTAAAAGTCGTCAACGCCGAGCATCGGGCGGCGGTTAACTAACCTGACCTACATATTATGTAGTGGCTAACAGCAGCCAGGAGGAACTAAATCTACTCCAAAAGCCTGTGGGTGGTGTCTTGGGAGAACACCTCTACTATAATCCCAACCTTTTGTAATGATGAGTACGAATAATGAATGTGATTTGCCATGCTCCCCGGCTAGCACCCGGCGCTCTCAGGTACCCGGGCCTATGAGTGAGAAATTAGTTACCGAAGACTGTGTGGTGGTGGGTACCCAGGCCACCTCTACAGTTAATACTACTGGTTGAGATAAAAATTCACTATTGCTGAAAGGAAACACAGATAGCAATAATGAACCAAAAAAATATGTACAACAAGTCTTCCACCCTAGTCTGTTTACTCCAAGACCACGACTTTCATCTCTTGGTGACATCCAAAATCCCCATACCACTGAACTATAGACAGAAACACCAGGGGACCAGGGAAGCCAAAGTGAAACCTATTCCCGCAAGGATCTAGCAAATACTCCCACGTGGCAGAGGGAACTCAAACCACGGCAGACAAAGAAAAGAAAAATAACAACGTCACCCACCACCGAAGGTATCTTAACCTCCAACAGTTTCAGTGGTTTGCCCATAGACCTGACAGAGGATACCCATACTGAACCTCCTGTGAAAAAACCTAGCAAACCTCCTCCCATAATCTTATATGGCATAGAAGACGTTGTCAAACTCTCAGAGCTTCTAGAAACTGTATCTGATAAATCCCAATTCACATACAAATATGTGAATAGAAACCAACTCTTGATTCTCATCAATTGCAACACTGTCGAGGTCTATAAACAAATAATATCGCTTGTCAGGGAACATGGTCTAATAGGCCACACTTTTAACTTAAAAAGTAAAAGGCCATACAGAATAGTTATTAGGAATTTGCATTACACGACACCTCATTCATCTATTATTGAAGCAATAGAAAATTCAGGCAATACTGTGGCAGGGGAAATTATAAATGCCAAGTATGGTACTGAAAAAAACCCACCTCTACATTCTTCGTTAACATAGTTCCTGCACCAAACAATAAAGCAGTAAAAGATATTAAATTTATTTTCCATCAATCAGTGGTTAAAGAAGATCCAAAGAAAAGAAATATTGTTGTACAATGCCAACGCTGTCAACAATACGGGCACACTAAAAATAATTGCCTAAGGCCATATAGATGCGTCAAATGCGCACAAGCACATAAAAGTTCCGAATGCCCGAAATTGGACCGTAACACACCAGCAACGTGCGCACAATGCCTCGGCGACCATCCAGCTAATTACAAGGGGTGCCACGTATACAGGGAAATACTTAATAGGAAAGTTCCCAGATTTACACAGCCAAGACATTCACAAAATATAATCCAAGCAGATAGTAATAGAACCACTCACACCCAGGTCGAAAATGTCAAATTTAAGACACGTAAAACATACTCTGACATTACAAAATCAAATAGTGAACCAACTAAATGCAACTACCCGCCTAAGCTAGACTCACCCAAGAACATGCAATCACTCGAGGCCTTCATGGTCAAGCAATGTGATAAATTTGATCTCCTCCTTCAACAAATGGGTACATTAATGAACCTCATTACAACACTGCTTGGCAAATTAAAATGAATGCATTAAAGATAGCAGCCTGGAACGTTTATGGGTTGGTGCCCAATAAATACGAAATCGAACATCTTTTAAATCTTCACAAACTTGATATTTTACTAGTGTCAGAATCCCACTTTACAAATAATAGCTCAATTAAAATACAGAACTATAGTACATACAATACTAATCACCCAGACGGAACTGCTCATGGTGGTTCTGCTATAATAATAAGATCTTCTATTAAGCATCACGAGTGTCCGGGTTTTGCGACAAACCATATTCAAGCAACAACTGTATTAGTAGAGGATAAGCAAGGAGATACTAACGTATCGGCAGTTTACTGCGCCCCTAGGCATACAATAAGCGAAAGCCTATTCAACCAGTACCTAGAAACGCTAGGCAGGCGATTTATCGCCGGAGGGGACTGGAATGCAAAACATGTTCACTGGGGGTCCAGGCTGAATACAACACGCGGAAGAGAACTCAAAAAGAGCTTGGATTAACCTAATTTTACTACGTATTCAACAGCGGAACCTACCTATTGGCCTGCCGATATTAATAGGCTTCCAGACGTTATCGATTTCTTTATCACAAAAGGACTATCACGACTATACTATTCAATAGAATCGTGTCTAGATGGTTCCTCCGACCACACACCCATTATACTGACTGTCAGTTCTACAGTATTACATTACGAGAAACGAACCATTCTGTATAACAAAAGAACAGACTGGGCGTCATTTAGAGAAATGGTTGAAGAACGCTTGGAACTGAAAATAGCTCTCAAAACAAATAATGATATTGAGAACGCTGCTTAAGACTTCACCACAACGGTACAGAAGAGCTGCTGGACTTGCACCCCTGAAACAAATAATCTTCAGCCAAGACATGGAGTTGTTCCTGAAGACATCAGGGCGAAGATTAAGGACAAGAGAAGGCTGCGTAGAAAATGGCACACAAGCCAGCACCCAGCAGACAAAACAGCTCTAAATAAGGCAATAAAAGAGTTAAAAGAAATGATCACTGAAGCTTCTAACGCAACTATAACAGCCCAGATCGAGTCGCTTACAGCAACAAGAGCTACAAACTACTCCTTGTGGAAAGCTTGCAAAAATACAAACAGGCCCATCATTCCCAAGCCCCCTCTAAGGACAACAGTGAATAACTGGGCTAGAACAGCAGACGAAAAAGCCAACATTTGCACAACTCATTTGTCAGGTGTGTTCTCTCCTAATGAGGCTAACCCTGGATGCGATGAACAAAGATGAGGTTATGAATGAAGACCTACAATTTGATAACCTAGTCAAACCAACATCTCCTCGAGAGATATACACTGTTGTCACCAACCATTTGGAAAACAACAAGGCTCCGGGCTTCGACCTTATAGATAAAAAGGTGCTTACTGAATTACCACGGAAAGCCTTTATATTCCTGACCCTTCTCTTTAACAGCATGTTGAGGACTGGATACTTCCCAGCTCTATGGAAGGTTTCGCTAATTATAATGGTACATAAACCAGGAAAACTAACTCATGAAGTTACCTCATATAGACCCATAAGCCTGTTGCCTACTGTGTCCAAGCTATTCGAAAAAATTCTCTTGAAAAGACTCCTAATAGAGGTCTCGGAAAGATCAATAATACCGAATCACCAATTTGGCTTCAGGCACGAGCACGCAACCATAGAACAAATTCATAGTGTACCAGGCAATCAGGGTATCACTTGAGAAAAAAGAATACTGCTCGGCAGCTTTCCTGGATATCCAGCAGGTGTTTGATAGGGTATGGCACAGGGGTCTTCTTTTTAAAATAAGAACTACACTACCACACGGATACTACAGAATCATGGAATCATACCTCTCGGAGAGAAAGTTTCAAGTACAAGAAGGAGAAAGTACATAAATATTCTACAACATAGTAGCAGGAGTTCCCCAAGGGTCTGTGTTGGGTCCGGTACTATATACCTTGTTCACCCATGATCTTCCCCAAGTGACTGGGGTAACAGTAGCCACCTTTGCTGACGACACAGCATTATTAGCGACTAGCAAAAATGCCTAGGAATCGTCAAAGACCCTACAAACAGGATTAAACAAAATTCACGAATGGTTACAAAAATGGCGTATCCGAGTTAGCACAGCCAAATCAGTCCACATCACATTCTCCTTAAAGAAAGGAGATTGTGCACCAGTTAGACTGGGCGATCAACAACTTCCTCATAGGAATTCAGTGAAGTACTTGGGAATGCACCTTAACCGTAGGTTGACGTGGATAAACCACATCCGGGCCAAAAGAGATGAACTTAATATAAGATTCCGTGGACTCTACTGGTTACTTGGAAGAAACAGCATATTATCATTGGACAATAAACTCTTGATATATAAGACTGTCCTAAAGCCAGTGTGGACGTATGGTTTACAACTTTGGGGTTCCGCATGCGACTCAAATTTGAACATTATACAAAGAGCTGAAGACTCTATTCTAAAGAGCATATCGAATACTCCCTGGTTTATTAGAAACTCGGAAGTTCACGAACACCTGAACATTAGCACCGTAAAGGAGGAAATACGAAGTTATGCTAATACATACAAATCTCGACTTCAGAACCATCCAAACCAGCTTGCAGTGCAGCTTCTTATCCAGGACACAATAAGACGTCTAAAAAGGCGCAAAATTATAGAACTGGACTCTATTCTGTGAATTATGCCCATGGAGAGGTTCCTGCTGGGGAATTGACTCTACTTGCCATAAGCCACTCAAAACATCTGCTCATAGCCTAAGGGCTGATCGCAAGATAAAATAATAAAGAAAAAAAAATTAGTACTTTGTTGTATAATCGTACACACAGACCCTTAAAATAATTAATTATTTTATGGAGACTAGTATAAGGTAAAATTAATAGCTTAACACTATACCTGATATCCACCATCGATCTTAGCGAGCAGGATTGGCACCTTCTTATAATTGGACCATTTGATTGCCTGCCGGAGTACAGCGTCTACCTCTACAATCTCGTAGCTGATGCCGCGAGAGTCCAAGTACGCTCGCACTTTGCAGCAGAACGGACATGTCCGGTATTGGAACAGGACTAATTGCAAGTTGCTTGTATCCGCATCATTGATGATCTGAAAAAACCAGTTATTATTTTAACAAGTTATTTGCTTTAACCCTGTCGAAGGCGTTGTTGCATCTAAATATGAAATAATATGCACTTGAAATAAAAATTTAATAGTTTCATTATGTAATAAAGATTATTGTCAATATAGTGTAAATTATGTATAACTTAACTTCAACAAAATCAGCAAAGTATCAAAAAGAATTTGCTTTTTTTACAGGTTAAGCTGATTGTTAATCAAATATAACCTATCAATAAAAAATAAAACTGTTCTTTACATAAATTGTGAAGATTTCATAATTCACTTTTAGACTTTGGCCATAGATATAACTGATTTTTTTATTTTTAGTAATATAGGTAGATAGATAGACAGATAATACTTTTATAGTAATAACATTTTATTTATATAACATACAAAACATGAAAGTAGGTACAATACATAGCCACAATTTGGCATTCTTATCGCTACGATTTCTTCCAGACAATAAGTCAGATGGAAAGATCTCATAAATTTGAAAATTGGAGGTGTAAATAAGGTTGCCAGGTGTCTGGCTTTAGCCGGACATGTTTGGCTTTTTACGGTCGTGTCCAGCCAGATATTTACGTGTCCGGCCTGTCCGGCTTTTGTTAGGCTTTTTTGTCACATCGTTATTTTAAGAAGCTATTGGCACATCAAAAGTGGACTGCTAATTTGAAATAATCTGATAATGTAGAATTTCATTCCGAATTACTTAAATTGGCTGAATATTATTTTGCGATTCGAGGAAACAACAACGCCAAGGTCGAAAGAGTTTCTCTTTAATAAACGCTCATTGGACAAAGGAACGCAATAAACTACAGACTCAAGCAATTGCAAAGATGATGTTTTTATTGCGCAATGTTAAATTAACATGCAAAGATATTTATGAAATGATCTCTAAGGAGAACGATGTTCTCGATAAAGTAGATGCCAATGATAAATACGTAAAACTTTTTATTTCTTTAAATTATAGACGAGTTTATTTTGAGATTTTCAAAAAAAATCATTTTGTTTTTGTTAATCAATAATTTTAATTTTAATTATGGTGATTGCTAGGACAACACTAGAATAGCAGGTTGATTTTTAATTTTGGGTAAGTTCCATTTGTTTTTTGAAAATTATAAGATTGCTGTTTTTTTTCTTTTCTAAGTTTCTAGTAAGTGCAAATGCCAAGACTGATTTATTATTTATGATTTACACATTCACAGACTGTGAATGTGTAACTCAAAAATAATAAATATTAATAAAAACCTCAATTCTCATCTGAGTTTTTTATTTTAAAACTGTTGTCCGGCTTGAAAAGCGTACCTAAGTCTGGCTTTTAAATAGTGTCTTGGGCTTTCCACAAACACCACGTCCAACTTTTAAGGCAGGCAAAATGTCCAGCCTAATACAACGCTGAGTCTGGCTTTTTTATTTTAGGACTTGGCAACCCTAGGTGTAAACCATTAAACGAAATTTATATTAATTATAATAAAAGCAGATACATAACAATAAATAAATAGAAATAAAATATGTATACATACATTGTGTGTGTGTATTAAATATATCATTATAATATATTATACATAGGAATATACAGACATTTCTTAAAATAAATAAATTAATTAGGTAATTAATTTAGCTTATGCGCTTGGTACAGTAACATTTTGTATCAACATGTAACATTAAAGATTATAAAATGAATATTCCCTGTACATGGTAAAATGTACATTTCTAAAATCAATCATTTAAATAGCTCGAAACCTGTTTTTTTTTCAGAATCGAGAGAAGATTCGATTCTAAATTTATATAATATTATAAAAATATTATATATTAAAAAAAATTTCATCTCATTTTGGATAAGTATACATTGAATAAATAAAATATATTTTTAAAAACTACCGTTTTTCTAGTAAAATTGCACAAACAATTTAAATACTATCGCGGCGGCAACATCGCTCGCACTTGCAGGCTTGGATTGCACATATTTACCCTAATTTTTAATTTGCACGAAAATCAAAATATCTCATTTTATTTTAATAATTTAAATTGTTTTTTTTTATTCTGGAATGGGTAAGCGCTTGGCTTTTATCTCACCTGATGGTAAGTGACGATAAGGCCGAAGGTGGAAGCGCGCTTCACCCGGAATCCTCAACCACTGAGGAACTGGCTATCTTATCTCTAACTGTCGGAACACAACTATGCTATAAACATTGTTGTTATGGCGACAGACTTAGATAAGATGGTGGTAGCTAGCCAGGCTGACTTAACGGCCCTACCACCAACCAAACCGAGCACACAAAGATGTACCCCCCGCTGGGAATCGAACCCGGGACCTCTGGGTCTAAAACCGGTGGCATAGCCACTACTAGACCACGGAGGCGGTAAAAAAATGTAATTCGTTTAATATAAAAATAAGTTGTATTATATAAGTATGAATTATATAGAATCAAAATTGTTTAGCTGGTACAAGTATCATTATTGTATTGTATATTTTGTACTTTATTTAAGTGGTAACAAAAAGGTCTCTGCTTAGCATTATGTTCAAACTGCACACCACATGCTTGGTTTATAGCAGTAGTATAAGAAGAATCAAAATAACGCAATAACTCGCTTAGTAACATAATAGTTATGTAATAATGATGAAAGCTACAACAATATCTAGATTTAATTTAATAAAATTGCCCAAGTAGTTAAAACAGTGGCAACACTTGACATAACAGATAGAAAAGCTGCAAAATTAGACAGTAAGACATCAACTACTTACAAGAAAAATCTTCTTAATTATTCGCAAAAGCAAGCCAATTCATAATATAATAAATAACACATTATAGAACATTCATAATAGTATATGTATAGTAAAATTTTAGCAAGTGCGAAAATAAATATAATGATGAAAACAGTACGTAGATCAATGGTACATACCTACATAAAGAATTAATAAAATTTAATAGGTGCATTTTGACAGTTGTAGTCTAGGGCTGGTATGTCTACAAATCAAAAGTGAGAATAATCGATTCTTATGCCAAACGGCTTAACGATTGAAACATTGTTAATCGTTTTTAAAATAGTTTTACTTAAGACCATTTATATAGTCGGTTTTCTTAAGAATTAAGTGTATACTGGGTTCCACAAATGTATTATCTAAGAATACAAACTCAAAATCTTTATGTATTTAAAATCTTCTAAAAAAAACTACAAGCATTACAAACTTTAAAAACTACAGTGGGTAGATCATTCTTACTGACGGTGCCGTTTCGTTGTAGGCCCTCTGGACCATAGGATAAAAAGAATAGATGGAGTAAATAGGCTGTTTGTAAACAGCCGTGATACATCCTTCGCTGCATCTTCACTTAATATCAGGTGAAATTGCAATCAAATGCCTGTCTTCCACAAATAAATAAATAACAATCTCTGGTACAGCAAGTCCCGTGCAAATTGAATATTTGTAATACGAATTATTAATCTTTACCTTTGTAACGATTATAATGTCATAAAAACACTACATCACTACATCACTAAAATTAAAAAGTAAAAACAACAAAAAAAGAATCAAGCTATAATTTCGATTACTTACCAGTAGAAATTTAAGATGAAACATATTGCATAAAATTCTGTCAATTATAAATTATTACTTTTCCAAAAGTTGTTTTAATTAACTATATTAGAATAAATTTATATTTCATTCAAATTGTGCAATGTTATGTTTTAATACTAGTTCCTCCATCAAAATGCACCTATTAATTATATTAATAGCACTTTAATACTTACCTAAAACATTAAGTGCCTTACAAATAAACAGATAATAAGGTCGGAATAGTTATTCCGTGTTTAGTCTCTTTTACTCTAATTTGAAAATATGTTTACATGACAGGACCAAAATACGGAATAACCATTCGTAGCTTATTCTTTGTATATTTGTAAGGCACTTAAACTAGATAAAATGTTTACTAGAATAAAAATCAACCAGTCTCAGGACACTCAAATGGGTTGATTTTTTTTCTATTAAACATTTTATCCTATATCTATATAGCATTGTGAATGCAAAATTTCAATAATAAAGATATTAAAACTTAACTCACAAGAAGCACAAACAAATTAGCATTGGCAGTCAATGATGAGTAAATTACAGTAGCATAATAATTATATTTATAAAAATGTTATATTCATACTTTGTAATGAGGTTTGTACTCTGGTAGCTCTTTTATAAATTCAAACTCTTCAGTCTCCACCGGTGCCAGGGTTTTCTTCGAATTAATTTTATAATGTGTATAACCTCCATAGCCTGCACCGATTAGGATACCGACACTAGCACTAACTAAGGTCAGCTTTGCTGTGGATTTAGGCAGTCGGCTTTTTGTAGAATATAATATTTTAGACAATGTAACATTTTCTTTCAGTGAAGGAATTACCACTTTTCTTATGAGTGTAAAAGTCGGCCGCCACATTTCACTTCTATACGCGTAAATTGTACGCCTCAAGCATTGAAATCAATTTTCCAACAGGTATAAAACTGGTAGAAGAATGGAATTACCGAAATTAATGGATTATGTAGACAACCAAAGAGAAAGAACTTGACAAATTGTGTTTGACATTTTTTTTTTTGCTACCATGGATACTAGTCCTACAGGCGTATTATTATAGTTCATTGAATAAGCTTTGACTCATGATATTGGAGTGATGGTAAAACACTGGTAAAATGCACAGACATTTATATGTCTGTGGTAAAATGATATTCCCCACAGGCGTATATTATTATACATCTGTGGGCAATATCATCTAATATCTACTTAGCATTCAGTTGGTTGAATACTCTAAGAATATCTACGTATATTTCTATACGTAGGGGAGAGGGAGCACCTTTGAACACTTTTTAAATAAAATATTATATTTGTCGTATTGTGCTACATATCAAGGTATATTATTTTTTTATGAATAGATATGCTATTTGTGCTACAAAATAAAAATTAAATTTACTTGTTTTCACTTATTAAAGTAACATTATTATTATTTTTAAAAAACCTATTTTTGTTCAAATGTGCCCCTGGCAAGGGGCACATTTGATAACCCTAGGGGCAGTTTTGAAATACCACGATAACAAGAAAACAATGTAACTTAGAATATAATCAACACTTTATTTAAGACATACAGATCTTATCTTATAATTGTGTATTGCCACTAACTTCGTAGACTCACTATTGCTTAAATAAACTTTATAAAACTATGAACAGCCTGGGGCAGTCTTAGAAAAGTGTAAGTAAGTAATAACTGCCCCACAGATTTTTTCAAATCTGCCCCAATACCATCCTTCAGAAACAAAATTATCTAGACGACCAAGAAACTTGTATTTAATTAACTTATAATGGTAATACACTTGCTATAATATACACAACTCTATGAAATAGTCAAAACTTGAAAATAATACTTACGTTTTCAGTAATCCGCTTACAATAAAAAATAAAAGTGTTTGGTTTTGTCTCCGTAAAGTAACCGACAGATTTTATAATTGACAGACGTGTGGTTCGGTGTTACCAGTATTAAAAAGGTATTGGAGGTTAGGAAAGACGAATGATGCGTTCATAAATCCAATAATTCAAAACTGCCTCTGTTCTAAACTGCCCCCCTCTCCTATATTATGGCATTGAGTTGGTTGAATGCTCTAAGGCACTGGCAAATAAAACGAAACAGTGCAACATTACGTATCAAATTCTCTCAAGAAGTCCCTGCGAGATCTCAGTAAAGTCCCACATCTTTACTGGCTTAAACTCAAGGGGGTTTGGGGGGAATACACTACGTCTGTGGTGTGAAACGTGATGTTGCACTGTTTTGTTTTATTTCATTTTGTTTTATCACACCACTCAAGCCCCAAGTGTCCATATATGGACACTTGGGATTGGGACAGTAAATAATCTACTATTATTTCACATTTATTGAAATGAAATAAACGAAATAAAATTTATTTTGTATAAAATATGGTGCATAAGGTGTTTAACGAAAACGGTTTCACATATTTTACCAGAAACTGGCATGCAAAATTTTTGTTTAGAGGGGTAATGATAACTACTTGAACAATAAAGGAGAATGCAGGAACCTGGACCAATGGGCGATTTTCCAAAATCAAAAAAAAAAAGAAATTGGTTCGTAAATGACTTCATAGATGGCGCTTAGCATAGATTAGTATGGCGCTTAGTAAAAGGCGGGTTCATGAAGAGCACGTGTATGGCTGGGTAATATTTATTCTATTCCAAAATAGAAATAGGTTCTGGATGTCCTGAATATAAATATGTAAGTAAATACTATTTTTTTATTCTTTTGGTAGACAAGTAAAAGTGTAGAATTTACACAGACGTATAATGTCTGTGAGAATTTATTACAGCCCATAAGTAGCCCAGCTTTCATAAAACGACATCTATCAAGTGTTTTTGAACTAATTTTTACTTTTTAATTTGGGCTGTCAGAAAATCGCCCATTGCTTATAAAAAAATTATTTCCCATAAATACTTTAACACTTTTCGACTGCCATTACCAAAATATGAATCATTATTAAATCCGTGTTTACGAAATGTAATAAAAAAGTTCGATAGCCCAAGTTTTTGACTTCCGAAAGCATTTTCGGTAGTCAAGAATTAGATATATGCTTTTTCATTGCCAGCAGATAAAAAAGTCGATTCCAAGCAACAAAAAATCGATAAGAGAAATGCACCACGATTGCTTACTGCCATACTCAGAGACGTCAATTAAGTTTTAATGACAATTAAATGTCTTTCTTCTCTATTTAACACTATACATAAGAAAGTGACAGCAGGAGACTTAATTGACGTCTCTGAGTACGGCAGTTAAACGATTAAAATGATTTTGCATTCGTTAGAAGGCATTATGATAGTGAATAAAAAAATCTATGTTCTTTGTGATATTTTGAATGGAAAGAGGTACATCGATTTGGCTGCTGAACTTGATTTCAGACTTTGAATGATCAATTTATTCATTAATCGATTATTTCATAGGCGATATCTATTTTAGAAATATTGAATCAAGATAGCAACACTCGTAAACAACTGTCATAACATTGAAATGAAACACTTTTTTACGGATTAACTCGCGTTTAATTTACTATTTGTATAGTTTTTATATTATCCTGACGTTTCGAACCCTTTACAGGGTCCGTGGTCACAGGGAGAACTGTCATAACGTTTGCATTTTATTTAAATATTATTATCCTTCGTATTATTCTGCTAATGTCTAGACACCTGTAGTTTTCCTTTTAACTTCTAAAGGTAGGGATCATTAACACACCCTCTTAGATGACCACTGCAGTGCAGAAGTCTCTCATGTATATCATAAAAGTATTCTGATTACATAACTATGCTGAGATTTTTATCAAAAGGTACTATTTTTTTTTTAAACCCGTCTCATAATATATGGTAGTTTCTTTCTTTTATGAGTTCTTTATTTGGTATCTCTTGAAAATGTACATATGTACGATTTTAGGTAAGTTATCTATCTTTTTGCGGGTACCTAGCTATATTGCGTTGCTGATAGTTTATTATTTTATTTATTTAAACTGTTATAAACGCTTGGAAATTGAAACGTATGCCCTTTAAATAGTGAATGGTATCTTTGCAATATTTCAGGCGGGTTTTTTTAAAAATATAGTTATTAGGAAAAATCTCACAACTGCGGATTCGAAAACAAAAACGCTTATTGCTAATGGTAATATTAAACTACAAGCTGGCTTAAAATGGTTGTTTCATCTAAAAGCATTTGGTACAGGCTTCCATACAAAAACCGGCATTCTCCTTTATTTGAGTTACAACAACGTTATTTTGACTTGAAATGATTAAAAAACTCATTGACAGAGTAAAAGCAATTTACCACAAGCCAGTATTTAGGCTTTTTTTTTAAAATTGGTAAAGGTAACCACTTTATATCCTCACTTAATTGATTAAAAATCTTAATTGCCATTACGTAACTATTCCTGCTATACGATGTGGTTGTAATCGCTGGTAATATTAATTTATTGGGGTAATATCTCCTACTATAACTTTTATTTTGGTCTCTATTTTTTTTAAATAAGTTCGGATAAGAACGAACAAAAACACATATTTCATAAATAGGTATATATGCAAGGGACCGTTAAAAGTTTTAATTTTTTGAACAAGGGCCTACATGATGTCATTATGTCCACATTGCAAATTGCTCTTATACATGACTTTTGTGCTACTAACGCGTTATTAATGTGACAAGAGTTTCCCCATAGAACTATCGCATACCTAAGCAATGAGCAGACGTAACCATGGTAAGCTTGCAAAGCTATCTTCTCGCTACTTATTTTTGTGAGACGCCATAGTTAGTATTAATCGACAAAACACAAAATAAAGAAAATAAAACAAAACTGCAGACATCACGCTTCACTTTCCCGCCAAGAAGTCCAGGTGTTTGACATTTTGATCAGTGTGTGTTGCCAGATAACAATAATAACTATTGAGCACAGACGTGATTTTTACTGTGGATTTTTAGATTATTGTGATGGAAATATATTGGAAAATGTGAAATATATTCGTATGTATTCTAAGAATTTTATTCCAAACGAGGTGATCCAGCAGAGAACAAAGGTTACCGACATATCCCACAGGATTAGCAAGCTGAAGTGGCAGTGGGCTGGCCATATCAGTCGCAGTCTCGCAGAACTTCTTAATATACGTCTGTGCGCAGAACCGATGCTGATGACCGTTGGGGTAGGCGAGTTCACAGCGTATCAGCAAGCGGAGCGTAAAACGCCCTCAGACAAGGTGGGGCGACGATCTTTGCAAGGTGGCTGGCAAGAGCTGGATGAAAGTAACCTCGGATCTTGTGTTTAAAAACATCCAAGATGGGTAATAAAAAAACGAACAGAACAGTAATTATTTCTATCTAGAAATGTTACACTCTCTAGTTTAAAAATGTAGAATAATGTAGAATTTAGTCCGTGCCCTTGGTCTACTACACTCTACATCGATTCACAGAGGGCCTAGCCAAGTGGAAAAAAAGCTTAGCATAATAGTAGATTAAATGAATTTATGAGGTTTGATTTGACGTGTTTCAAAGCTAATTGATAATAAATTGATAATTTTAAATGAGTAAATTAGAGAGTAAAATTAATTTAAACATCCATCATATACGACCTCCGTGGTCGAGTGGTTAGCACGCCGCCGGTTCTGGGTCTCAATGTAAGCCAACACTAAACGCCAACGATATTACTAAAACTAAACCTCGCCCGTTCAGCCGACTTCGTATAGCACTATCGCGTGTATCGTCGTGATAGCCCCCCTGGCTTCGCGCCATCTCTGAGTTCCCGAGTTAGATTCCCGCGGTCGGGTCAATTTAGAAAAAAAAAAGTTTTTATAAGTAGATTCGACAATGGGCGATTTTCTGACAGCCCAAATTAAAAAGTAAAAATTAGTTCAAAAACACTCGATAGATGTCGTTTTATTAAAGCTGGGCTACTTATGGGCTGTAATAAATTCTACACTTTTACTTTTCTACCAAAAGAAAAAAAAAATAGTATTTACTTACCTATTTATATTCAGGACTAGAATAAATATTACGCAGCCATACACGTGCTCTTCATGAACCCGCCTTTTACTAAGCGCCATACTAATCTATGCTGAGCGCCATCTATGAAGCACACATATATGTCTGTGCTATGAAGTCATTTACGAACCAATTTCTTTTTTTTTTTTGATCTCGGAAAATCGCCCATTATAATTCTAATACGCTAAGGAATAAGGAATAGAATGAGAGCGTTAGTTGTCATCATTTTATACTCACGTTCACAACATAAAATAAATCTAAATTATTTTAGTGCTGTATGGGCAAGTTCCCTTTGGCGCCTAAATGGAAAAGGAGATCTGAAAAGAATAACTTTTTGGTTTTGGTCAGTTTGTGACGTCTTACTCTTATTGTGCGAGTTTCGTAAAATTTTCTGTGAGTGAAAAGAAAATGTTTTCCTCTGCAGTGAAAAACAGTTTCCTGCAGTTCAATTTCTCTCAGTGCCGACCGTTACATTAGTTACCATTACTTTGTTCCGGCAACGTAAGAAGGTAAAACATAATCACCCAACCTGCTGTTAACAAATTGGCGCCCAATTGTGACAAATAAATAAGAATGGAATGGTGTGACTTTGGATTGTGTTGATAAGTGACGATGTTTTAAAGGGGAGCGGGCATGCCCGGAGAATGCTGTCGCGGTCGCGGAGCTCCGGGCGCGCTACGGAGGAGCTTCACGCTCAGGTCGTAGTGCCCATGTCAGAGCGGCAGCAGTTGGCACTTGTGATGCAGATATCATCAAAAGACGCGCTGCCAGGTTAGCCATACTATTCACTTAATTGTACTCTTACAGTGAGCCGATTGTAAACACTTCCCGCCTTTTTTTCTGTCCAGTCGCAGTCGCTCCGACCTCTCCTTCACCGCCGAAAGAAAAGAAACGCTCTAAAAATCACCGTTCACATCGGGGTGCAGGCACCCTCCACATGTCGACTATAAGAAGTAACCATCGCAAGAAAAAGCTCAAGTCCAAGTGCAGCGTTTACATTGGTAAGTAAAAACTTAGCTCCAAAACAAGCTATAATTACAATTCATGTACATAAAGTAGATTAGTAAGTAACGTAAAAATACTAAAGGACATTATCCAATAATTAACATTATCCTATGTTCAGCAGTGGAAGTCTTCAGGCTGGTGATGATGATGATGAAATACTAAATAAAAAAAATCTAAAATTCATCTTCTCATTTCATTATAACGTAAACATTATTTATGCCTATGAAACCAATCCATGCAAATTACTCTTTATTATCTTCCTCTTTTATTTTCTTAAGCTTTAAGTAGATGATAATGAGTGTTAATTTATGATAACGCTTATTGGTAAATGATATTCCCCTAAACCCCTTGAGACTCAATAATGCTGTGGGACTTAATTGAGATCTCACACAGACTTTTTGAGTGAATCTGTAAAGTGATGTTGCATGGTTTTGTTTTTGTTTTATTTGCCAAAAGTCATGCAAGTTTACAAGTTATTAATCCGCAATTATAACACATTAACATACAACGAAACACAAATTAAAGAAAATAAAACAATACTGCAGACATGACGCTTCACTTTACCGCCAAGATGTTCATTTTTACACAATCAGAAAATCAAAATCATTTATTCAACATAAACCTTTACAGGCATTAATTGACGTCTAAAACAAAAATAACAGTTAACTAATGTGTAGTTAAATCTTATAAGCAAATCTTACTACCTAATCCACCTACCTACCAAACTAATCTACCACCTGGTCAGATTTTGGGAGAGCCTTTGCCAACACTTTTACACTTTTTTATTTCTGATAAAGACTTAAGATTATAGCTTCCCTGAGCTTCCACAAATATTTCAAAATCGAAATTAGCTAAATTGGTTTAGCCATTCTCGAGTTTTAGCGAGACAAACGAACAGCTTTTTATTTTTGTATATATATTGAAATGAAACACTTTTTTACGGATTAACTCACGTTTAATTTACATAGTATTTTATATTATCCTGACGTTTCGAACCCTTTACAGGGTCCGTGGTCAAAGGGAGACTGAGGTGTTGGTCGTCTCATAGTTAGAAGTTATTTGCCTACCGTCAATCATTTTTATATTTAACCGGGTGCATTCAAGTTTACACAATACGAGCTAACAATATTTTTAGGTCTGGCAATGTGTTGCTGTGTGTGCTAAAAAGTGTTTCACTTCAATGTGTAGTGCTCGCTTAAACATCAGAAAACAATATTTGTATACAACTTGTTACAAAACAACCCGTTATGCCTGAAATGTCAGTAACTATACTTAAAACTAAAGTGGTGGGTGCTGTTCTTTATGTTGTAGGCACAGCACTTTTGGAAAAAAACAATATCGAAGTTCAGAAAAAATATCGATAAGGTTTTTAGAAGATTTCCAACACTACTGATCAGCTGTAGAGGTCATTAGCTTCTAAATCAAAGAATATTATTTTTTTCAGACTGGTCATCTATCGGTATATGTGCCTATGTAACAGTATAGTGACCTTTAAGCTAGTTAGGTACCTAACACATTAACACGCAAAGTCCCTTTTATAAGATTTTCCAAATGAAATACTTGATAGTTAAATTAATACTAATTCAGATTTGCTTTACAATTTGATTTCATTCTTCATGTACGAAATCATTTTAATTTAAATATGGTGGTTCTGTAATACTCCACAAACCATTTTGAAAAGACCTAAACGTAATCATCAGTATTAAAATAGCATGAAATAAGGTCATCACTAATTTACCTACATTGTTTAAATTGTTAATCTGTGTCTTTTAATACACTAGTTTAATTTTCAAATAGGTACGGGAACAAGAATCGTAGCCGTTAGCTGCGATTAAGTAGGTACTTACCTAACCTATTTACAAAACCTTTCTGGAGGTTTAATCTTTGAAATTGAATTTTCTCACCTCCTTTTTTTAGAAATCATGTTGACCTGGTACTTTTAGCAATATTTATTTAGTGGGTTCCGCATAATAATAATTAAAATTTAGCAGCGGCGGCTAGCGGAACAAAGGATGCATAGCTATTTATCATAATATTACACAGTCTTTTATAGCGTCGTAACATATAGGTTGATGGATAGGATATTTAAGTGGGTGAGTTTTCATTTTCACTAACCATGCTAACAGTAGGATCATCCTAAAATGCAACAGAGAGGAGTAGCCGTTTCGCACGGGTTTGTTACTGTCTTTTGATTACCTGACATTGTTTTCTAAAGTTTCCGCGAACACTAGGTACCTACACATTAAAATGAAACACTTTATGTAAACCAAAAATATGTAACAATAAACGCGAGTAGATCCATACAAAAAGGTTTCATTTAAATAATTATTATTCACGTTTCGTGTTGTGCCGCCTTCAACAGACATCAGATCAAAACTACTAACGGTTTGTAAAAATGTGCAAACGTTACCGCGTTTGAGTCAAGTATAAGAGTACAATTATGATCTATCTGTTACACAGATAGATCATAATTGTAAGTAATTAAGTCGGGAATAAAATCTCTTAAAGCAAACGCGATAGTAACGTTGCACTTTTACAAACTTACACTAAATTTCAGTCATAAAACATTCATTACATTATCTAATTCTGGAAATGTAAATCGTATCCTAATTCGAATGCGGAGTGGTTTCCCAACAAACAGAAAATACACAGCAGTAAGTACTAGGAAAGCAGCGACTGCAGATTTTGGCTTTTCATTGTTTTTACGGAACTCCAAACAGAAAACTTAGCTTTTTACCGCATAGATTGACAACATTTTTTCTAAGACGTGCTTTGAAAGCAGATTGCTAAATTATTTTAAGCCCAACTCAGAAATAAACATTTCAAATCATAAATACCTACGTAAGTACCTACCTGCTTTGTAATTTGAAATACCTACTTACCATAAGATATCGCCGAATTTAAAACAATAAGTAGTAGACAAGATGATGTTAAAACAAATGGATATCAACAGTATTTTTAAACTAAAACATCGACTACAGCTTTGAACGAAGGGAAGCATCAGTAAAAAGCATAGATCCTGTTTATTCCAAAACTAGGATTAAACTTAGCCTGGGGCATCACCAAGCTTATTGCGATTCAGTTTAAGACCTAAACTGGGCCCGTATTCTGTAACGATTCCTTGTTTCAAAACCACGTTAATTCCTTAAAAAGTTACGATATCTTCCCAAAAACGTATGCGTTTGACGTTTGTGCGCGGTAAGGTTTAGGTGTGGAATCTATAGATTGCGATACAGAATCAGGGCCCTGAGTCGATCGCTGTCAAATCTCAGTACGATTTGACAGATTCTGACAGCGATCGCCTCAGAAACTTAATCACAATAAGAGCTCATGGCAAGACCCCAGGTTTAAAGCTAATGCAGTCTCTTTCTATTTTATTAACAGTAAGTACCTAAATGAGCTGCGTGGTGGTTCCTCATTAAAATACTACCAACCTAACTTAAGTGTCGTAAGAGGCACACTGAATACCTACATGTGTTTGGTTAAACATGAACTGTGGCTTTTGCAGTGCTTATTGCCTAGCCTCTCTGAATGACCCTTTGGGATATAACATTAACATATTTTTACACAAGTAGATTACCTACACTAAACAAACAACTAACAGTTAAACAATATCAAAATGGTAATCAGTCTTTTAAGATTAAATTAGCCCAGTGTCCTTTAAGACTAAAAACTACAAAAACCCAAATTAGATTATTAAATCCGTACAAAAAAGGTTGACACCTCGCAGTTACTACTGTACTAGGCGGTCAGAAGAGCTAGTCGAGCGAAAGAGAGAACCGTCTCAGCCGCCGCCCGCACCGACTAGCGAAAGAGAGAGAGAGCCGTCTCGCCCCGCCCCGCGCTGCCAAGCGAGAGAGAGCCGTCTCGGCCGCTGCGCCGCTGAGAAAGAGAGAGAACCGTTTCGCCCCGCCCCGCCCTGCCAAGCAAGAGAGAGCCGTCTCGTCCGACAAAGAGAAAGAAAGAGCGACGCGAGCGGACAGAATGAATTGCACAGTGGTTGAGAATTAGATAATTGAGTTTAATAATAAAATTTGATTGTCAATGAAGTAATTTGTAATTTTATGTAATGTACTACTACGCCACGAATGTAATAGACGCAAAGGCCTTGATGATGATGATTGAACAAATGATTTTATTAAAGTTATTATTAGGTATTTATTTACGTAAGATTTTATAATTTCTCATGAAAGTTTTTAACCGCCTTTGTGGTCCAGTGGTTAAGCCACCGGCACCGGTCTCGGACCCAGAGGTCCACATGAGGGCTCGATTCCTAGCGAGGGGTACACATTTGTGTACTTAGTTTGGTTGATGGTAAGGTTTGTTAAGTCGGCCTGGCTAGCTACCACTATTTTATCTAAGTTTGTCGCCATAGCAACAATGGCATTGTTGTGTTTCAACAGTTTAGAGATATGATAACCTGGGGGCCAATTGTGTAACTCCAACATTTAACGTAACTTAATACCTTTCGATTTGACATTTGAAAGATATTCACGAACTTCACACCACAACTAATTGACAAAAGAAAGCTATTGCGATGTCAGAACAATAACTAAAGCAGTTATTGTTCTGAGATTGCGATCGCGACGCATTTTGAAAGCTATTAAATGTAAACTAAATAATTAATTTCCATACCTAACACAGAAACAACAATAAGCTATGAACTGTCTATGACATTTAGTTATCCTTCAGTGCATTGTTCTCACTTCAGAACATTATTCGTTAATTAGCGGCTGCGACTTTCTATTTACACAATTTTATCAATCGCTAACACAATCGCTAAACCTTTGAAAGGTATTTCGATTCGATAGGTGTTGAAGTTAGACAATAAGCTCCCAGCTCCTCGATTAGATGAGGATTCCGGGTGAAGCGCTCTTTCACCTTTGGCTTTATCGTCACATAACATAACGTGAGATAAAGGTCAAGCGCATCCCCGTTGTAAATTAAAAAAAAATGCATAGGAATTTATTTTTCATAAGTAGTTAACAATATTTAACTTGAGATGAATCTGATATTTTACCTATGAATCTTATATCTTAAAAAACAAAAATACAAAGATAAGAAGGTTTTTGGGTGTAATTCGATCCGTTTAGTAAAAGATGCGTACAAAGACCAAATAACAGTTGTTTAAAAATGTTACATATTTTCCAAAGGCAAAAGAAAAACGTTTGGTAAATAGAAACAAAGGTGTAATCTGTTTTCGCGTTTTATTACATACTTACTTCATTCATAGTGACTAGTAATAATAAAAAATATTATGTACTGCCTACGTCTCGACCCCTGACCAGTGTGCAGCGGCATATTCAAAGGACTCAAAGCAAAGGCCGCCTCTAGGCGGCTTTTCTTTGTATTCCATTCAGTCGTTCATATGCTTCGTGCGTGATCGGTGTGTTTCTTTTATTGCGAAAATGGCTATGTTATCTAATTCCGATTATTACGAGATGATGTTGTGCGTGGGACGAGCTGATGGAAACTTAGCTCGCGCTCGTGACTTGTACCATGAACGTTTCATTGAAGACAGAGCACCTGCTGACCAGCGGCGGTTACCGTCTTATCAATGTTTTCGTGAAATGACAACACGTTTGCATTCCACGGGGTCCTTTCATCGTTCACGTGACAGTGGACGTACAAATACGTTAGATGCAAGGCGAGAAGAAGAGATATTGCAAGTGTTCGAAGACGAACCAACTCTCAGTACGACGCGTGGCGCGGCGAGGTTTGGCATGAACCATGTCGCCGTTTGGCGCATTCTCAAACGCGATGGTCAACACCCTTACCACTACCGGCGTACACAGGAGTTAACACTAGGTGATTTCGCTCACCAAAGGAACTTCTGCGAGTGGTATCTTCGGCAGCTGGAAGCTGACCCCAACTATGTGAACCGGGTAATTTGGACGGACGAGGCAACGTTCACTAGATCTAGGATATCTAATATCCATAATGAACATGTTTAGGCTAACGAAAATCCACACGTCTCACGGCAGAGCAAGTTCCAGCATCAGTGGCGGCTTAACGTGTGGGCTGGCATTTATTATGGCCACGTCATCGGCCCCGTGATTTTACCCGCACGCCTGAACGGTGACAACTACCTCAGGTTTCTTGAGAGGGAATTTGAAGACGCGATTGATGACGTTCCGGTCAGAGAAACCTCATACTTCGTCAACCAAATCGGTATGGTTTTCCAGCATGACGGAGCGCCGGCGCATTTTGCTCGAGATGTACGAGTGTATCTCAATACTCGTTTTCCGCGAGGTTGGATTGGACGCGGGGGCCCGATACCCTGGCCATCGCGTAGTCCTGATATTACACCACTGGATTTCTTTTTGTGGGGCTACGTGAAAGAACGTGTCGTGTGTATTTTACGGACTGTGATAGCAGAGAAGAAATGGAGCTTCGTGTGCGATCAGTATTCTCCACTATTACACCGACGATGGTGCGAAATGCAACACAGGCCATAGCCAGACGGGCGAGGTTGTGCATCCTAGAAGAAGGACGTCCTTTCGAACCTCTTTTGTAGGTACCTACTTCTTTCATTAGAGTGTTGTGTTTATGTATGTTATTGTAAGGAAGGTGGACATACCTAACTTGTTAGTTGCATTGTTGGGTAGGTATGTTAGTGTACTAGCAAGTACCTATGTTGCTAGAAATAGTAGTTAATAATTTTACATTAATTGGATAGTGCCTTAAAACCTTACTTCTTGTCTGTGATATGAGCTTAATAATTGAATTTATGGCACGTAATAACTAATAAAGCAAATTAACCTTAATTTAATATTACGTTATTAAGGATGTATTAAAATTAGTTTAAATTTTTAAAGTAGGTAGGTACCACAAATAAATGATTATGGCGATGAAGGTCAGATTCCAAGTAGGTCAGATTCCAAGTAGGTAAGTCAGATTCCAAGTAGGTCAGATTCAAACTAGGTCAGATTTTGAGTTGGTTATGTACAATACAGTCAGTGTCATAATTTTCCGACATGAAATAAAGGGTTAGGTACCTTTTTGAAATCAGACCCTGAGCCAGGACCCGATGCCATCGAAGAACCTCAGCACAATGCGGAAGGTATGTTTAATCTCACAATCTATTTTGAAATCCTAGAGAAATGATCACAACTCACAAGTCGTTTTCTCACCACCTCTTTTATTTACCAAAAGAACGACCCCTGACGCTGACGATGGAATAACCAGAACATGCGCCGGGACCCATCGCCACCAAAAAACCTTAGCCAGAACCTTCTAAACGACAACGGCTCATATAATTTTTGCATTATTATAATACTCGTACCTATTTGTGTTTTTATAATAATATATGATCATAAGTAACAATTATTTTATTTTTATATTGTTAAGAGTCCTAACTTTTTTGAATCTGAATTTGTATAATATCGAACTTTGTTTTTTTTTATACACTTGTGCAGAGAACTGGGAGAAGTTTATCAAAATACTGCATTTTAATAAAAAATAAAGTTATGGAATGTTAAAAGTGGGTTTTGCAGAGACCGCTGAAATATGCCGTGCCACCAGAGAAGTCTCGCAGACGTGGTGCGATGATTATAAGGTTAGTAAGTGTACCAAACACCATTACTAACTCAAAATCTGACCTAGTTGGAATCTGACCTACTTGGAATCTGACTTACTTGGAATCTGACCTACTTGGAATCTGACCTTCATCGCCATAATCAAATAAATGACTGGTCTCGCCGCAGCGAGACCAATCATTCATCTAAGGTACCATAAACTACTTTTCTGTGATATGAACAAATAATTTCATCTAAGGTAAAATAAAGCAATACCTGTGTTACTTTTATTATTGATGAAAGTTTTTAAATAATTTTTAAAACTGTAAAGTAAGTAGGTAGGTACCTACCTACCATAAACTAATTTTCTGTGATATGAACGAATAATTTCATTTTAAAGCAAATAAGTAAAAATGTTGATTGAACTTTTTTAAAGATTTATTAAAATATTTTTTTAATACTTATCTATTTTTTTTCTTACCTAAAAACCTAAACAAGGATTAATTTAGTACCAACTAATTTTATTTCGAAGTACCTAGTTTAATTAGGTGTGGTTTATGTGTTATTATGATGTCCTGTGTGTATGTACCAGGAGCACAGAATACATCGTCTAGAGCACAGATTAGGTAGAGAGTAGACAGAAGTCATTATTACTCCTGGTAGTAAGGTTAATGAACCTGAAATAGTTATATGCCTTAACATATAGTCGATATTTTTATAAATCATTAAAAATAACTCTTTTTATTAAAAACGAAACCTTAATGCAAAGTTTTTAAGAAATTTACAGAGGACTCTTTATAAGATGTACTTTAACACCCTTTAGGTATAACGGGTAGTTTTGCAACACCTTGTATATAGATAATTCTTAAACTGTGGTAGAGGTAGTGAAGCTGTGGTCAAAATTATTTGTAATCATATCTTTACTGTAGTAAAATTTAAACTATTTATCGTTATACATATAAGCAAAATTAAAAAAAATTTATAATATATTTTTTATGTTCTCTTGCAATAAAAAAATGTGAAGTGAAGAATATAATCTGAACTAAATTAAACCTACAAAAGATATATGAAAATGATTATACATAGGTGTTTCAACTTAAGTGAATTGAATTTACTATTTTTTATATTCTTTAGTTGGGTTTAGTTAACAATTTCATTCAGCTATTTCTGGCACCTTTATCAGAATAAACAGTTTTCTTTACTTCTTTTTAGAATTTTTAGAATGCATTAAATGCTATTATAACTTTGCTTAACTAAATCACTATCATTTGATTTTAATTCGGGCAATTTAATTTTTGCTGCATCTATTTTATTTGTTACATGGGTGTTTCGCAGTTTGTCTGGTTCGCAATTTGTCTGTATTTTACAATCGTCTGGATAATTTTTTAAGATTAGCAGGCAGACGAACCGCGAATTTTTAATATCAGTCCCTCCAGCAGACGAAGCGCGATAGATGTTAATATCATCTTACAGTTGGTTTTCAATAAAGCTATATGCTATTATTACTTTGCTTAACTAAATCACTATCATTTGATTTTAATTCGGGCAAGTTTATTTTTGCTGTATCTATTTTATTTGTTACATGGGTGTTTCGCAGTTTGTCTGGTTCGCAATTTGTCTGTATTCTACAATCGTCTGGATAATTTTTTAAAATTAGCAGGCAGACTAACCGCGAATTTTTAATATCAGTCCGTCCAGCAGACGAAGCGCGATAGGTGTTAATTTTATCTTACAGCTGGTTTTCAATAAAGCTATTGGCAAACAAGTTTACAGTCTCCTGTCACTTGTGGTTAGATCAACTCCTATATTATTTAAGAATCATTATAATAAAAAAATATAATAATAAACATTATAATAAAAGCCTTTTAAAATCTTTACAATTGAAGCATGACAGACATGTAGATATTTGCACAAAGTATTATTACTGCAGTTTATGGCTCTAGTCAGTGTGAATCTCTATGTTGTACCATCATCATATTCCCAATATTATACCATGTTATACCAATTCGACTTATGTTTGTACTATTCAATAAGAGGTTCCAATAATTTTTATTATAGTATAAGAGGCCTATTACATCTCGACTGTGATTTTTGCATAAAATGCCCATTTTCGCATTTTGTAATAATTTTGCAGTTGTATTTATCGTTTTTATCGAAATAGGATAATAAATTCATGCTTAATATTACAAATCTCCACTCTGCGAGAATAAGCTGAGTTCGGACGGCCAGCGCATCGCATTTTATAGTAATTTAGCAGTTATATTTATCTTTTTTATCGAAATAGGGTAATAAATTCATTATAAAATCTTTATTCCTCATGAAGTAACAATTATTCTGGTACAAATTTTATTCAATAATATTATAATATAAGAAAAATTCATAGTTAACGTAAAGCGATTTTCGAAGTTTTTTGGTTTAGAATAAGATTTTTTTTCTATATAAAATTAATGATATCTAAAAATTCCGAGGCGACAACGAACTATACGACTAAAACATATTTTATTTGTTTAGAACAGTAGTTCAATCTAGGAGCTCAAAAAAGTGTTTTCGCGCATTTTACGAAAATCTTTCTCTGCAGTTTTAGGTTTAATTAAAAAGTTAAGCAAAATTAACAAAAATCGAGACGCTATGAACTATGCCTATGCAATAGCTATTCTACACTATTCAATAAGTCAAAATGTTAATGTATTTTTGTTTTTAAGAAATTAGTTAGTTAAGTTTCAATAAGCCCATTAGTTTTAATGTGCTTTGTTTATGTTTTCTATATTTTTGTGTATGTAGCGGGCGTCCCATATTGAATCCCGAGCAAAACGAAGGGTTCTAGCGTTAACTCCCGAGCAAAGCGAGGAAGATAAGACAATAATTCTGAATGCAGCGTGGGATTTAAGGTCGCCCAAGACGAAGGCACCTTTATCCCCGAGAAGCATTAGATACTTTTCACACCATCTACAAGACAATAGAAAGCAATAGTAAAACAATAGTAGATTGTTATACAAGGAGCTAAAATGACCCAAACGGACTAAAGACTGCATATACTGCACGATGGGCTCTTCAAAATAAAACTACCAACCCCTTTCTTCCCTTGGGTGTCGTAAAAGGCGACTAACGGACTAAAGACTGCACATACATCCAACAGCATAGAGCGACGATGGGCTCATCAAAATAATACTACCAACCCTTCACTTCCCTTCGGTGTCGTAAAAGACGACCAACGAACTAGGCGACCAACGGACTAAAGACTGCACATACATTCAACAGCCTAGAGCGGCGATGGGCTCATCAAAATATTACTACCAACCCCTATCTTCTCTTCGGTGTCGTAAAAGGCGACTAACGGAGTAAATAAATACTGCACATACATCCAACAGCATAGAGCGGCGGTGGGCTCATCAAAATAATACTACCAACCCCTCTTTTCCCTTGGGTGTCGTAAAAGCGACTAACGGGCTAAAGACTGCACATACATCCAACAGCATAGAGCGACGATGGGCTCATCAAAATAATACTACCAACCCTTCACTTCCCTTCGGTGTCGTAAAAGGCGACTAACGAACTAGGCGACCAACGGACTAAAGACTGCACATACATTCAACAGCATAGAGCGGCGATGGGCTCATCAAAATAATACTACCAACCCCTATCTTCTCTTCGGTGTCATAAAGGGGAACAAACGGACTAAATAAATACTGCACATACATCCAACAGCATAGAGCGGCGATGGGTTCATCAAAATAATACTACCAAGCCCAAGCCCTTATAAATAAATGGTTTGTTGGTGGATGGCGAGCGGTGTGGGGCCGGCGCGAGTGACGTCATTGTGTGAGCGAGACGGCGTACTAGTTCAGCGTCATGCAGTCTAGCGTTTTGTGGTTCTAGGAAATCCGCTGGTACGCGGAGTGTGGTGCCATACGTCATCAGTACTGGGCTGAGGTTGTTATCTTGTTGTAGGGCAGTGCGTAGTCCCAGAAGTACAGTGGGAAGTTCCTCGGTCCAAGTGGTAGTTGCCCCACGAGCCATAAGTGCTGCTTTCATCGTCAGATTGAGCGATGGCACCGGCCATCGCTCAATCTGTCCGTTAGACTGCGGATGGTACGCTGTTGTTCGTAGTCTATTGATGCCAAATCTCTTCATCAAGGCGTTGAACAGACATGACTAGAACTGACGTCCTTGGTCCGTTGTGATGCGTAGCGGGCAGCCAAATCTCACTATCCATGTCTCGTACAGGGCTTGTGCGACGATCTCGGCGGTGATGTCACGGACCGGAATCGCCTCGGGCCACTTAGTGCATCGGTCTATGATAGTGACACAGTAGCGATAGTCATTAGATAGACGGAGCGGGCCGGCGATATCAAGGTGTAAATGTTCGAATCGTTGTGATGGCGGGAATCGTTCTAACGGCGTTGTTACGTGCCGGTGAACTTTCGCTCGCTGACAGTTTATACAGGCTTGCGTCCACTGTGCTACTTGTTTGTTCATGGATGGCCAAAAATATTTGCTTGCAATTAGTTTTCTTGTGCTTCGCACGCCTGGGTGACATAAATCGTGTAGCGCTTTGAAAGCTGCATAGCGATGTGGTGCGGGTAGCTATGGGCGTGGTCTTGAAGTTGAAAGCTCGCATGTGATTGGTCGATTGTAGCCAGTTGTTATTATTTCTCTGAATATTATATTATCTTGCTTTCTTAGTTTCTTGAGCTCTTGATCGTTTTCTTGGTCGACGCTTAATTGAATGTAATCTATTGCTGACGGGCAAATAATTTCTTCTAGCCTTGACAAGGCGTCGGCGACAGTGTTTTCTTCCCCTTTAATGTACTTGATGCTTGTACAAAATTGGCTAATAAAATGAAGTTGTCGCTCTCGTCGCGGCGTATCAGAAGTGCTCGCTGATCTTGTGAGTGCGTAAGTAAGCGGCTTGTGATCTGTGTATACTTCGACTTTGCAGCCTTCGATTAGTCGAAGAAAGTGTTTCACGGATGTATACATGGCTAATAGTTCTCGATCGTAGACGCTGTATCGGCGTTGCGTTGCACTCATTGCTTTTGAGTAGAATGCCAATGGTTTCCAAACTTTGTCAACTTTTTGCTGGAGAACAGCGCCAAGGCTGTGATCTGAAGCGTCTGTCATAATGGCGAGGGTGCTGCCTTGGACTGGATGTAAGAGTATAGTGGCCTCCGAGATGCTTTGTCGGCACTTTTCAAAGGCTTGCTCTGCTTCCGTCGTCCACTCAATCGGCGTGTTGTCGTTGCGTTTTCTATTATGTAGGTACTTGTTAAGCTCAATCTGTAAGTTAGCTTGGCGTGGGAGGCAGTCACGGTAAAAGTTGAGCATACCGAGGAATCGACGTAACTCTAGGATGGTTTTCGGTCGTGGGTAGGTTGATATTGTTTTAACTCGTTCAGTTGTAGGTTCGATGCCGGTCGCCGATACTTTGTAGCCGAGGAAATCTATTGATTCTCTTCCATACTCGCATTTCTCGATGTTTAGTGTTACGCCGTATTTGTCTAATCGCTGTAGTACCTGATGAAGAAGCTCTTTGTGTTTTTCTTCGTTTTCAGCGGACAAAAGTATGTCGTCGATGAAACAGAAACAGCCATCTATGCCTCTTAACACTTCGTGCATGAATCTTTGGAATGTTTGGCTGGCGTTCTGGAGTCCAAAGGTCATACAATTAAATTCAAACATTCCGAAGGGCGTTGTGATCGATGTTTTCTGTGCGTCTTTCTTGGCAATCGGTATCCAAAAATAAGCCATTTTTAAATCTAACTTTGTGAATATTCTCTTCTTGTGAAGTTGATAAGTAAAGTGTTGTATGCGCGGTACTGGGTAACGGTCGGGATGCGTGACCGCGTTTAAACGTCTGTAGTCACCGCACACGCGTAGCTTCCCATCCTTTTTCTTAACAACATGAAGGGGGCTGGCCCATGGACTGTTTGAAGGTTTACAAATGCCCATTTCGATCATGCGGTCAAACTCTTCCTTGGCGGCCTTGTATTTGTCTGGAGGCAGGGGGCGGGGGCGTGCGTACTGCGGGGGGCCTGTTGTTTCGATGTGGTGTACGACGTTGTGCTTCGGTGGTTGTTTCAGAGACATAGGCCGAAGAACATCAGGATACTTTTTCAGGATGTCGAAATATGTTTGTCCGCTGTCTAGTATGTGAACCGATTCGGCGTTTGTTGTCACCTCCAGTGCGTCAATAGAAAGATCAGTAATCTTGTCGACCAGTTTTCTCTTGTCTAAGTCCACCAATAGCTTGAAGTTGACGGAGAAAGTCAGCGCCCAGTATAGAGGTTTTGACATCCGCGACGATGAATGTCCAAACGAAGTCCCTTCGTAGCCCAAAGTTGATCTTGATGGTTTTCTGTCCAAAGGTCTTAATTGGCGTATTGTTTGCCGCGTACAAGGTGTAGGCGTTTTCAGTTTTGTTGCTTCTTTTGTGAGTGGCGGCCAAAACGGAAATGTCAGCGCCTGTGTCCACGAGAAAACGTTCATGCGAGTTGCGGTCGTGTACACAAAGGCGATTGCTGGTGTGCTGGACACCGACGTCCGCCACGGTCGGTGTCGGCTCTAGTTTCCTGACGGCTTCTTCCTTCGGCAGCATGGCGATTCACAGCGCTTTGCTTTGTCTCCAAAGCGGTGGTGGTAGCGGCACTCCCAGTTGGCATCTCCTGGCTTCGGTCCATTGCCACGTTGCGTTGACTGCGAGCGTGAGCGTGATCGAAAACGGGGGTTGAACGGACGGCGGCCGTGCCTAACTGGGGTTCGCGCTCGTCTGAGTTCGGCTATTTCTAGCGTGAGCTTCTCCACTTGCCTTGCTAGAGAATCTAGTTGTGTAGATGAAGATGACGAAGGGCCTGGAGTTGGAGTGGTTACTGCGGCGATGCTGGGACTCTCGGTGTATTCAACCATCTTGTCCGCCATGGCAGCGAGGGTGTCTAATGACGACTCGTTGTTTACAGATAAAACAACTCGAATCTGTGCGGGCAGGTTATTAAGCCACTCAATCTTGAGACCTTCTTCAGTGATCATGCCGCTCGCGAGCTCTCGCATCTTTCTCAGCAGCACGGATGGTTTCTGGTCTCCCAACTCGAGTCCGCTAATGAGCTTCTGAAAGTTCTTGACGTCTGATTTGTCGTAAGCTTCAAGAAGGCGCTGCTTGACTTTTTCATACTTCCCGGTGGCAGGAGGATTATATAAAATGTCTGTCAAGTGCTGTAGGTCCATTGTTTGTAGTTGTTGCAGTAAGTACCGGAACTTTTGGTCATCCGATGTCTTCAATGGGTCGATGACGGCTTCAAACTGAATGAACCAAGCACGGGGAAATTCTCTCCAAAATGGTAAGAGTCTAGACTGAATGGAGACTGCGCTTACGTCAAAATTTGCCTCGGAATGTGGAGACTTGTACCGGAGCGGAGCAGCAGAGGAGGCAATTCAAACAGCGGTGTCGATAATCAGAATGACTATTTACTGTTTTTTTTTTTTTTTTGACTGTGAGTGCTGTCGTTCGCAGATGACCTTTACAGCGTTACCGGGCTTGTTTGGGGGCGGCGAGAAACTTGAAGCGTTCCTCAAGCCGTGAGTGGTCCAAATTCCCCAGAGGGATTCCGGTGGGGGATGGCATCTCGCAAGCGAGTCTCCGATCCCCCCCCAGAGCCTCTGGGGGTTCGAACCGGACTATTTATTGAAAACGCATGCGCATATTTATACTGTTGTTGGACAGGGTCAGAAAATAACAATCTTCCGTCTCGCTCCAACGCTGACATAAATACCGAGCGAGCGACGCCCGCGCCGCGCGCCAGTATGACGAGGCAGCCGCGCGCGCAGGACGTATGCATGGCTCCCATAGATGTATGCGCAGTATTTATTTAGTCCTTAGTCGCCTTTTACGACACCGAAGGGAAGAAAGGGGTTGGTTGTATTATTTTATGAGCCCATCGCCGTTCTATGCTGTTTTATGAATGTGCAGTCTTTAGTCCGTTAGTCGCCTTTTACGACACCCGAGGGAAGAAAGGGGTTGGTAGTATTATTTTGATGAGCCCATCGCCGCAATGGCTTACCAAAGCACGCAGTCATTTTCAGAAAATCTGTTTTCCTCGCAAATATGTTATAAAACGTCGTATGACATACGTGCGCTTTGATAATTACAGCCTCTGCTTTCTTGTAGCCCTCGCCTACGGCTCGGGCTAGCAATATCGCCTCGTCTGTAATTTTCAACTTACCGCACTTATATCGTAATATACTATTACTATTGCTTTTTATTGTCTCGTAGATGGTGTGAAAAGTAGAGTATGCTCCTCGAGGATAAAGGTGCCTTCGTCTTGGGCGACCTTGAATCCCACGCTGCACTCAGGATTCTTGTCTTAACTCCCTCGCTTTGCTCGGGAGTTTACTTTTAGTACCTACCCTCGCTACGCTCGGGAGTTAACGCTAGAATCCTTCATTTCGCTCGGGATTCAATACAGGGCGCCCGCTACATAAGACACTACTTTATCCCCTTTATGCATAATCTACTATAAGGGTCAGAGCAGACATGCTACTTTTAGCAGCGGCGGCGATCGGCGATTTAGACGCTCTTTAGAAACTGAATGCAGTGACTGAATCGCTAAAATGCGCGATTCCGATACTGCAATCGAACGCAGAGAGTTGCTCATGTGGATGGATAGCTGTGGCTCTAAGAAAATAACTAATGTCAGTAAAGTTTGACTAATACGAGTACTTTCTACTATTCTTGTGATTTTGCCCTTCCTCTTAAGAGCCCTATTACAAATCTCAACTCTGCGAGAATAGGTATTTTAAGCGTCCCACCCGACAACTCATTGAAGGTCACGAGTCCACCCACAATACTATGTTAAAACTACGACCAAGCGATTTTGATACTTTTCCCAAGTTTATATTTTTTAGTATAGGAGTAATTTTTTATCGCTATACCCGCACATTTTTAGTGTGCCATGGGTCTAGTATGTGAATATTTGTTAGAAACATTTTTTTTATTTACCTAGTCCTTTATAGCAAAGGACGTTTTTCGTTTTAGATAAAAATTATAGCTTAGATTAGAATAAAATTAATTACAATTTACATGGGAGTATGAAAGAACATAAAACAGAACTACCTATTTGCCAAATTTCAATCAAATTAATCGAATGGTTTAGCTGTGAAAAAGCAATAGAAAGGTAGAGTTTTTATTTCAGATTTATTATTACGAGTTAAACGAGGTAAGAATCAAACAAGGCCAAACATTAGTTAGGATTAGAATAATGGCAAGAAATACCTTGCTATATTTGCATTTCTTAATGTAGATGTATATCTTAACTACTTTACACATTGATATCTTTTTCGACCAATGCTGAACATAACGAAATTAATATTAAGAATAATTTAACATCATAGTAAGCTTGCTAGATTCCATATAAAACAAACACTAAATAAAATTAAAAGCAAGAATTTCTTTTTAAAAATAAGCTTTTATGATGTTCTTGTTAATAAAAAGAATAAAAAATTAAAAAATAACAATTTAAACCTGATTAGAAAAAAATAATATATATACAGTCGTGGTCAACTAATTAGGGACATTCAAGATAGTGAAGAGCAATAACCGGTTATGTACATATAAATATAAAACCCTATTGATTTTTCAGCACCTATTATTTGCATAATTTGGTCCGATTACTATACTATAAATGGCTGTAAATAAGAGAATAATTAAATAGAAAAAAGTATTTAATATCAAAGGTTGAACATGTATTAAATTTTAAGGTATAATTATGTAGCTGGACATTTAATTAAGGACAGTAAAGTATAATGATGAATAGAGTTAAACAAAACGAATAATCTCCAGTATTATAATATTTTTAAAAGCTCCATTTTATTACGTGTAAAATCAGTACCCAGTAGCAAAACCTTTGTTAGTAATTAACGCTTGACACCGATGTGGCACAGACATTATCAGTTTCTGACATGTTTCGATAGGAATGTTTGCCCATGCCTCACAAAAAGCTTGATTAAGTTGATCTAAAGTTGTGGTACGATAAGTTGAAACTTTTTTCTTGATTTCGTGCCAAAGGTGCTCAATTGGGTTGAGGTCCGGGCTATTTGCTGGCCAATCTAGCACCGATACTGACTGACTGGTAAGAAACGACTTGACTGAACGGGCGGTATGTTTCGGGTCGTTATCATGCTGAAACGTCCATATAATAGGGAGATGCTCCTCAGCATAGGGAAGCATAGTTTCCTCCAATATTGTTTTGTATTGATGTTGGTCTAAGTTACCCTGAACTTTTCTCACAGGTCCCACTCCACGTCCAGAAAATGAACCCCAAATTTTAATGTTTCCACCGCCATGTTTCACCTGCTTTTTTGTGAATCTTGGATTCATTTCCGCTTTTACAGGACGCCGTACGTATTGCCTTCCATCTGAAGAAATTAAATTAATCTTGGTCTCGTCAGAGAATAATACATGTTGCCATTGGGCGTAGGTCCAATGTCCATATTTACGTGCAAACGCCAAACGAGCATTTCTATGTTCTTTCTTCAACAACGGTACTTTGCGAGCCACTCTTCCGAACAACCCTGCTTCTACCAGACGTCGTCGAACGGTCCTCGCTGATACACCGGCTCTTTCGTCTGCCCCAAACACTTCGTGTTTAATTAAAATAGAGCCTAGAAACGGATCTTTCTTAGCTAACCTGGTTATCATTCTATCTTCTTGCGGAGTTGTTTTTCTCGATCTTTTTGTCCTGGGCACATTTAAAGCTGTGTTATTGCGCCTGAAATGTTGCACTGCATTGCATACCATAGTTTTTGAACAATTTAAATGTTCTGCTATCCCTCGGTATGACCAACCACGCTCGACAAACTTCATGATAATTGTTCGTAGTGTTGGATCGCAACTTTTATTTTTGCCCATATTTCTTCAAAATAATTCTCAAAACTTAAAATTAAAAATCTGGGTTGCCGCCAAAACTACCACAAAACAATAAAAGAAGAAATAAAAAAGTATTGAGATTCAAATTTTGAAAATAGAACGCAATATCTCAGTGTCCCTAATTAAATGGCCAGCCAGCATTCTTTGAACAAATAGCACACTGATAATCTATCAGCTATACTGTAAAGAGGTTTAATGTTTAAGAAGTTGTTATTGTTTGTATAATCGGGCACATCAATGACTAATTATACTTACGTGTAAAAGATATGGAATATTGTTAAGACTCGTTGGAAAATAAAAAATAAATTCACAATTTGGCTTAACTAGAGATTGTCCCTAATTAGTTGACCACGACTGTATATAGGTACATAGGTACCTACATTGCAACCTTTAACGATAATTTATCATATTCGTCTACGTCACAATAATCCAATATTGTAAGTAGGTGCATACCTATTGGACATTTTTATTAAACCATAAAACTTAACACGTTGTATTAAATCTTTGCGTTTTTATCACATACCCAATTTTTTTATTTAAAAAAAGCGCATTACATTGTGATGGAACATTAAAGACCATTATTTTAGCTTAACTACACCTTCATTATTTTTCTTTTGCAATCACAATGTAACACGCTTTTAGAGTCTGGCCAACGAAAGGTTGACATACGAAATGACACCTCAGATAGACACATAGAGACAAAGCGTTGGCAATCAAATAAGTTACTACGAGGTTCTGCTTTCGTTAGCCAGACTCTATTTATAAAAAATGTAAGGTGTAAAGTTTTATGGTTTAATAAAATGTCTAATAGGCATGTACCTACTTACGATATGGGATTATTGTGACGTAGACGAATATGGTTAATTTTAGTTAAAGGTTGCATTGTCATCAATAAGCGAACGTTTAAGGGCGGTATCTAATTACATAATTCTGAATACAATGGCGAAAAATGGGCTCCAGTTATAATGATTTTTCAAAGTTATGTTTTCTGACATACTAAATCAATTAAAATAATGCACATCATTAAACATGCTGTATCCTTACTAACACGCACGCAAGCGTTAATAAAAAGATAGCTCAGTGTGCTCCGAGTTTAGTGTGCATATTCGGCTATCTTTGTGTGCGTGTAGTACAGCTGTACGGTTTTTGTTGATTACCTCGGTAACAAGCCTGTAGTTTTGGACCATATTTGGTGAGCATTCTCAGTGTGATGTATAGATGCTCCCCTTAAACGTTCGCTTATTGATATTGTTAGACCCTATATAATGATATTTTTCTTTTCAGGTTTAAATTATTATTTTTAAATTTTTAATTCTATTTATTTATTTAAGGACAACCAACAAAACAAACACCATGTACATTTATAAAACAACAGATATTGGGTTACATTCTAAGGCGCTGTCTTAATTAGAGGTTGCAACGACATGCATAAACTAAATTAGAGTTATTAGGAAGCGTGCTATGCACACACTATCATTCACACAAAAAACTACTTAAGACCTACAAGATTTATAAAAGAAACCATAAACCGATTTTGTATCAATCACCTTGTGTTGATGGCCCCTCCAGGCAATCTTTTAATTCGGTTATTAATATGGATCTAACCTTACGTACAGGATAAGACATGTCAATGTTAACTGCAGGCGAGCGTAACAAGTGACTATATTGTGCTTGCATTCTGTTAAAAGAAAATTATTATTAACAAGAACAATAATAAAAGCTTGTTATAAATTTTTTTTTTTTTTTAATGTTATGTTTAACTTTTTAGTATTATTTTAATAACTTTACGTATCAATTGAAACGGTACACCCATTAAGACAAATCGAACTCGACGCGGTTATGTCGCTAATTATTGAGTTCCTATGACCACCTTCCAGCTCCATCATCAGACCCTGCGTACCATCTAGCACTAAAGTACTCGTCAAGACGAATCAAACGAGCCCATACTCGATGGGGTTATGTCGTTTAATTACTGAGTTTCTATGGCCATCTTCCAGCTCATCATCAGACCCTGGTTACCATCTAGCACTAAAGTATTCGTCAAGACGAATCAAACGAGACGAGACTCGATGGGGTTGCGTCGTTTCTTTACTGAGTTCCTATGATCACCTTCCAGCTCCATCAATAGATCATACCTTGGTAACCATCTAAAAACAAAGTACTCGTCAAGACCAATGAAATGAGCCGAAACTCGATGGAGTTGCGTCGTTTCATAACAGAGTTCCCATGACCACCTTTCAGCTCCATCATCAGACCCTGGTTACTATTGAAAGACTAACTACTCGTCAAGACAATTCAAACGAGCCCAAACTCGATGAGGTTGTGTCGTTTCATTGTGAAGTTTCTATGGCCACCTTCCAGCTCCATCATCAGATTAGCACCATGTCATCATAATATTGCATTGTCACGCGATTTACACATGTATGCAAAATTTCAGCTCAATCGGTAACCGGAAAGTGGATCAAATTTAATTTGCAAGATTTGATGACAAACGGACAGGTGAAGCTAAATAAAAACTTGTAAAATTATACTTATGTGATCAAACTTGGCAGTCGCACTATACATGCACTGCCCCTCGATCGATCGATGTTGGCGCGAAGAAATTCGACACAGATCCAACGCTGAGGAGCGCTCGCGCAACGCGCAGTACTGAAGTGCGGACGGCTGGCGCATCGCATTTTGTAGTAATTTTGCAGTTGTATTTATCGTTTTTATCGAAATAAAATAAGAAATTCTTGATTTAAAATTATAAAATCTTTATTCCTCATGAAGTAACAATTATTCTGGTATAAATTTTGCTTAATAATATTATCGTAGATAGGAGAAATTCCCAGTTAACTTTAAGCGATTTTCGAAGTTTTTTGGTTTAGAATAAGATTTTTTTTCTATATATAATCAACGATATCTAAAAATTCTGAGGCCGCTAAGCACTATACGACTATATAAGAGATAACATTCTATTTTTTTTATTTCATTTGCTTAGAACAGTAGTTCAATTGATGAGCTCAAAAAAATGCCTCCGCGCATTTTATGAAAATCTTGCTCTGCAGTTTTGGGTTTAATTAATAAGTTAAGCAAAATTTACAAAAAGCGAGGCCGCTACGCACTATTCCAATGTCTGTTCTACACTATTCATCAAGTCAAAACTGTTAATGTATTTTTGATTCCGAGATCCAGAGCGACAAAGTTGGCCATGGGGTTATTGTGGTCTGTGACTAGGGCTATATAAAAATAAATTTGTTTACGCTCGCACCAATTAAATAGCCCAAGATAAGTATTCTTTTTTTTAAACATGTTCATATGGTTACGGATAAATATACGTAAACATAGAAAAAACACCCAGACCCGAAATCAATTAAGAAAAACAGTGTTTCTCTAAATTGACCCGACCGGGAATTGAACCCGGGACCTCAGAGATGGCGCGTCGCCAGACCCGGCGTGCTAGCCACTCGACCACGGAGGTCGCTAAAATCGATAAAGAATTTTTGGAAACAAATTATTGGTATTTCTTTGTACAATTATAAAGTGTCACTCAGATTTTTAAACTCAAACTTAAACATTTATTTGAGTAGCTTTAGTGCCTTCGCACACGGCGGCGTATCGTAATACGCGCGTAGGATGAGAGCAATACGAGCACGTACATGTTCAAACAAGTCCGCACACAAAGCGTTGCGGCAGCGAATCGTAGGAGACACCGCTTCGTCTGTCCGCTCTCGTCCTACGCGCGTATTACGATACGCTTACGATACGACGCCGTGTGAGAAGGCACTTAGTATAACCAGGGGGGTGTCACTCCGCAGTTTAGGTACGTTCGGCCGGCGCGCCTCCCAGGCAGGCCGCCTAGGCGCATGGCAGTAAAGGTTGCCGCTCGTGACGCACACTCCACGTCGCGAGTCGTCGCATAACTCGTAATCCCTGCGCGCGCGCGTAAACCCTGCGCTCTGTGACGTCATGACGTCAAAACGATATCGAGTCAGCGTTGCTTAACGGAATATGAACGCTCGGGTCACACGATAAGTTTAAATTTCGCGTGAAATTCGTTAGAGAGTGAACCTTCTGTACGGTAGTACTATTAGTTATTCTGTGGTATAACTAGCGACCTGCCCGTGACTTCGTCCGGCTAAAAATACCGTGACTTGATTCTTCGTCGAATTTGACCGCTACAGTCACAGACCAATGTTACAGCTCGCTGTCACTGTACTTACTATGCTTGCACCAGCCAGGTAGTTATAAAAGATAAGATAGAACAAACAATAACATCTGATAAAGAAACTGATAAGTTAATAATCATACACAATCCTTTCAATGTATGAATGCCTTACAAGATCTAATTTTAGCTATGTTAATTGTATTTCAAAGTATAATAAAAAAAACAGACATGTCGTGTCGTATCCGATCCGATTACATTGTTCAACGTAATGTTTTGCTTGTGACTTTGGGAATAATAAAGCTTCTCTTTATATTAAAAGCTGCTTTCAGTACCTACGTCTCATTACTGAACACTTCCACTAGTTTTGATTCTTCGTAGAGGAACTAAAAAATGCTTATATACCTATATCAATACATTTCTTACCTACTGCAATTAAAAGAAACAAACAGTTGGATCTTATGCCTTTACATACAGGCTTAATTTTTGACCCCCCGGCAAAATTAAATAAAGGGTAAAAAAAAGTTATAATAAAATATTTGACGTAAAAATAATAAATGATTTCTATTTTTAAATACAATTTATAGGTTGCTTTTTAAATTCTATATTTCTAGGTGCGTGCGCTCACCCTCGTAGTCAAAGCGACGGCGCGCCGTCATTGGTGCAAGGGATGAATAATAGCGGCCGCGCGCTAGGTGACAATGATATTAATTTTCTTAGAAAAGAGTTGATACAAAAATGTAAAAAAAATAAGTTTTTTATTTGATTATTTGGTAGTACTGAGGGCCTAGTTAACTGGCAAACGCTCGACCAGTGAGAGCGACAAAAACGCTCATCAAATTCGCTACGATATTTCGATATCGATAAGCTAACGGATATAGAACATACAGGCTTGTCTTAGTAATTTTTTGTTTGATGATAATCTAACGCATAAGTAAGATTAATAAATGGGAAGTAACCACACCGATCACCGAACCTTTTGAGTTTTAGTGAATTGAATGTCACTTTACTAAGAAATTCGGGTAGACTCCTTGAGACAATTTGAAAAGTGAATCGCTTATTTCGCCGGAAGTTGGTCATGCAAGCACGTTTGTAAATAAGTACCTACTTATTTGATGACGAGTGACTGACTTACCATAATATGACATTGATATGAGACCAAACCCATTTTTCAGCTTATAATATAAATAAATTAAGACTGAAGACAACAAGCAAACGCTTACTGCCAAGAATTTCTCATAAATATTATCAATTTGACGTCTGTAATGAAATAAGTGATACCTAACACTAAATGTTACAAACCGCGCGAACATAAATAGTTAGTGATTAAAACGTTTCCATCTTGTATGAGTACATCGCCTAAAGTAACTCTATGGCGTAGCGGCTAGACGTTCGGGTTTAATTGTCTAACTACAACACCTATCACATTACTTGTGTAATTGATTATTGTCCTAAATAAATTAAATTAAAAACATCTCAAGTACATTGTTTTGCTAGTTAGCTTAAAACTAATTTTAAAATATGCAAACTAGCGAAGCAATGCACTGTTACTTGAATGGTAATGATATAGGTTCTTCAACTTATGCAAAAAGTCCCCGCCCGCGCCGCCCCGGTTTGTGATCTTGCCAGTTACGCAACTTTCACTTCACATTACCGACTTAAGGATGGGTAACCAAATAAAAAGCGTATCGAGCTCCTCCGTGCTTCGGAAGGCACGTAAGCACACTGCGGTTGTATTGGCCCAGGGCTTAGCCTGTTATAGCCCAGTCTCCCTTAGTGCTGTCGTTCATGTGGGAAGGCCTGTGCCCAACGGCAGGCCGTTCATAGGATGACGATGATGACAACATCGCCTTAATATAGGATTGCTTCATTGTTACATAGCGGTAGGTACCGAAAATAATTAAAAATAAAAGTCAAATAATTTATTAAATATCTGCCTTCACAGACACAATGACATGATCGTGGTCTCTACGCGGCAAGTTAAAATATTTATTTTACATTATTTATTTCACTGCCATTAATAATATGAGTTGGTTGATAATGTTTAGAAATAAAACATAGCATTATTTATATATTTACCAAAAATAATTTTAAAACAATTAATTTTATATAATTACCTTAGTATGTTGATAATGAATCAAGTACAACTTCAATAGCTTAATGTTATCACTAGTAGAAATTGATATACGAAACATTTTCTATAGGTACCTATTGCAAGTAAAATTAAATACACTTCTGGACACATCTATTGGCCCACCTTAGAGTTTAGGTTTCTATGGCCCCTACTTAAATATGATTGCTAGATTGAACAAAAACTATTGATGCAGTTTTAAACCTGCAGTTTTAAAATGTATCATTTTACCATCTTTTTCGATCGTATTGTTTTAAATTTGAATTCAGAATACCACACGACATGGAGCTACGCCTAACAAGTCGGGTATGCGCCTTGATGAAGGCAGTTGATTTTTGAATAAAAAACATGTTTTATCAAATAAAGGTTTAATTTAATAACGCGTGTTGCCTCCATGGGCATCTACGACAGCTCTCATACGATTAGGCATAGAGTTTATCAACCGCTCTATGACATTTTGAGGGATCATCTCCCATTCCTCTTCTATGGCAGTTTTCAACTCCTGCATCGTCTGGGCAACTGGCTGACGAGCCCTAACACGTTTTTTTAGCTCGTCCCACATGTGCTCAATCGGGTTCATGTCTGGGCTTCTGGCTGGCCAGTCCATAACTGTGATGTTCACATCCCGAAGATATTCCCTGACGATGCCGGCCGTATGGGCTCTTGCATTATCATGCAAAAGGAAATTTGGGCCCACATGGTCCACGTATGGCATCACGTGAGGTTCTAAGCACTCACGAATGTACCTTTCAGCATTTAATGTTGGCAGCCGTGGTCCCGTAATAACCTCAAGATGAGTTTTGCCGCTCGCGGATACACCGCCCCAGACAGTCCATGAGCCACCGCCATAAGGAACCCTCTCTTCAAAGCAGCATTGAGCAAAACGCTCTCCCTTACGTCGGTAGACCTTCTTCCTTCCATCATTGCCATGTAACGCAATTTTAGACTCATCAGAAAAGAGTACACGGCTCCAATGCTGCTGAGTCCAATTTAAATGAGTGCGCGCGAAATGAAGACGCGCTGTTCGGTGGGCTCGCGTTAGTTTGGGGCCATTAGCTGGCTTCTGTGGTACCATATTGCGTTCTTTTAACCTTCTCCGAACAGTTCGAGCGCTCACAGATACTCCGTGGAAGTCGCGAAGTTGGTTTTGTATCTCAATGGAGGTAAGGTGACGATTTCTCAAGCTGGTCGTCACGATGAATCGATCCTGCCTTTCAGTTGTGACCCGAGATCGTGGCCTTCCTTGGCGACAAACAAAGCCGCCAGTTTCTAGGTACCTCTGATAAACATTTCGGACAGCAGATCGACTTAAATTAAGTTGAGCACTCACATTTCTTTGGCTGTGTCCGGCCTGGATAAGTGCCACAGCTTGGGCGGCGACTTCAGGCGAAGTATCCATAGATTATTAATAGAACCTCACCTTAATGTTAAGAATAAGTAATGTTTGTTGCAAAACCAAAGAGAAAAATCACACTTTCAAGAACTAAATCCAAGTAAACCAATAAAATCAAGTTTTCTTAGTAT
Source organism: Scoparia ambigualis (assembly GCA_963921215.1). Taxonomy (NCBI): domain Eukaryota; kingdom Metazoa; phylum Arthropoda; class Insecta; order Lepidoptera; family Crambidae; genus Scoparia; species Scoparia ambigualis. The sequence continues at coordinate 31,026,828 of OY992501.1, read as the reverse complement.
TCGATTGTTTGATATCAACGAACAGGCTCCAAATTGTCTTTTGTTTCTTTAAATTCTGTGTTCGAAATTTAAAAAAAAAGACTATTGAATAAAATTATGATTGCGCCTGGTTCAAAACTGTATAAAAACTTTTTGCTCGACCTAATATAAATTTTTAGCTAGGACTAAACGAAACTGAAAATGTAAGGTGGGCCAATAGAGATGTGTCCAGAAGTGTACTTATCAAATAAAAATAACATTATTGTTGTATTTCTTAATATATTCTTCTTTCTTTACCTAACTCTCTCAAAGTCAAAGTTTATTAAATATAAGGCTTCACCTTAGAATAATAACGCTATAGAAACCAAGTTCGCGCGCCTATTTTGAAGCACATTAATTGGAGCCAGAAATGGCACCAAACGCCGGACCGCTCCGTAGTGTTCAATGTCACAGCGCGCCGAACGTGTCTCGCGAAAACAAACAAAAAAATGACGGTTTGTGCAGTTAAATTGTGTCACAACACATCTGAAAAACAAAAGAAGTGTAATAACATCACTTTTCACAGATAAGCTTTCAGTATTTCATAGTATCTTGTAGTTAATTAGGTCAAAATATAAACGTACTGCAGTGTGATTCTCTAAGTTAAAGCATCAGTAGCAGCGGCTGCCGCAGTGCTGTCTCTTTCACATTCCTATGAATATGAATTGGAAAGAGACAGCAGATCACGGCCATGCGCGCACGTCACGCGTGTGTGAATCGGTTTAGTGCTTCATTTTTGACAGAGCGCTTGTATGAAGACTATCTTTCTATAGCGTTATTATTCTAAGGGCTTCACTTTCTCTTATTGATATTAAAACTATATGTACTTAACCATAAAAATAAATGCCAATTGTGTGTTTATGAAGGTACTGTTTTTTTAGTACCTACCTAAGTAAATCTTTTTAATAAAGTACAATAAACTTAGAACTAAATTAACTTTATACTTGATTTTTCCTTATCATATAAACCAAATTACTATTTTATGGGTTAAATATATTTATGGCACACTGTTTCTTTCTGTAGAATAAAAATGTTGTCAACGAAGGTAAGTACTTACTGTTTTTTTGTACCTAAGTAAATCTTTTTAAATAAAGCACAATAAACTTAGAACTAAATTAATTTTATACCACTTAATTTTTCCCCATCATATAAACCAATTACTATTTTATGGGTTAAATATATTTATGGCACAGACTGCTCCTTTTTGTAGAATAAAAACGTTGTCAACATTAGAGCTCCACAAAATAAAATCATGTAAATAACTTAATTCAACTATGCCCATGCCAAAGCCATGTTCAATGCAGTTTCATTGTTGGATATGACATGTGGTACACACCCCTCCTTTCTTGTGAAGCTGATGCAGCATTAAATATTGGTGTTATTATCATTAACCATTAACCATGCTTTTTAAGGTATCCAGAATCTCTTAAGAAATTAGATTAATATACTTACCTACTTATAGAAAATTGTCATAGATAAAAAGTAAGTACCTATTTAATATACAAAATTGCTTGATATTGTTTTTACTAAAATAACCATGTTTGTTCACCATTCTGAGAAAGTCCATCCACCAAATTATGAGGTAACATTTAAGATTTTTGAATCACAAAAATGGTATAAAAATATCTAGTGTTAATCCCGCTAATCCGATTTTTGAATCGTCGTCTCAAATCTGCAAAACCACAAAATAGTTTTATCTTTATGTCAATACTCTTTATTCTAGCAATTATAACAAAACTGACATTTCCTGGTAAATCCCTATATAATAATAGGCATAATATAAGTAGTAAAATAAGTAAAAGATATCAGTCCTTTTGTTCAAACGGTAAGCCGTTTGAACATAAGGACTGATATCTTTTCCTATTAAAAAAGGTGCTTGTCTGTATAAAATTTATCAGCTTTAATTTACAGTCAATACACCCTAGAGCGTTGGTTTAATGCTCTAAGCTACTACACCTGGCAAATTAAATCTTCCTTGGAACCTGCAAAACAAATACTTAGGCAATCTAAGTTATAAATTGATAAATGGACATTATGGATAGGTTTAATTTAATATTTATACAGAAAGTCTCTTACTGTTGTCTTATTCTTGACTTTTCTTGTCATGATAAAAGGTAAGTACTTAGGTGGATTTATTTGGCCAAAATGTTTAACTCATGCAGCGACTTGCTCTTCGTTGCGAAAAATGTTGCATGACACACAATAGGCTTGTGTCAACTAACAATGAAACCAATGGATGAATGTTTCTAGGCGTAAATTGTAATATTTAATCAAGGAAAACCGAAATAATTCCTCATAAAAAAAAAGATTATTGTTATTTTTACAAATTAAAATCAAAAAAATACCCCCCTGGCCTCTCCGCCGTGAACGCCAAATAGAATGTATTACGTCACATGGTGATATGCGCCATTGTTGTTGTTGACGTTTGGTTATGATTTTCATACAACAGCACAAGTCACTTCGTTTTTTTTTCTATTATTATCATTTTTCGACAAGTTGAGAGTGTTATTTCCACCCATATCGGATAATACTAGCATAAACTGCCATGGAACCTGGATTTATCAAAGCGAACAGCAATAATTTACCCAAAATTGACGCTGTTATGCTAGGCCGATTTTTCGTGTCGAACACTGACTTTTGTTCATCGGAATTTCGTAATGTTAAAACTTCTATGTATAACTTCTAAATACTTCTAAATAAACAATACTAAAATACTGCTTATTATCATTTTCGGGGGTTAAAGTTACTCGCGTCCGTAGGTTTACCCTTGAGACCCTACACGTGACCCCTGGGTGGTGCTAAATGAGTGACACTGACTGAGTGGTAGAGCCACGCTGCGTTGCAGCACGCATTGGGCCGGCTCGCCCGGCGTAATACCACCCTCTCACGAATATTCGCCGTGAAATAACGGCACTTGGTGCTGTTGTGTTTCGTCCGACCAGTGAGGGTTCCGGAGGCCCCTCCCCCCCCCCTCCCAATTCCTATTCCTTCCTTAAACCTATTCCTCCCTTAAAGGCCGGCAACGCATCTGCGATTCCTCTGGTTTTGCGGGTGTCCATGGGCGGCGGTGATTACTTTCCATCAGGTGACCCGCCTGCTCGTTTGCCTCCCTCTTTTATAAAAAAAAAAAAAATCACGTATATTTCACTTTAGCACGCAGTCAATTATTATTTGAAGGAATGTATACCAATTGGAAATTAATTGATTTTGAGGTTAGAATTACAATGTAAATATAGAGAGATGATATTGTAAAGACACTTTAGTGTCTTAAGCCCTATCGCAAGTTTGTGGAATAGTGGGTTTTTAATTGCCTATTTCGAAAGTAAGAATTAGAAAATAATTGATTGTTTGCTCCCAGGGCAACAAATTAAAAATATTAAGTAAATAGCTAATAACAAATTATATTTCAGGTCTTCACGAGCTTAGATGGCTTTTGTATCTCTATCTCAAGGCAGTCTATAATGCAACTTACATTGTGATATTTATGCCTGAATGCCATTGGTAGAGTCCTTTTTATAATATCTTTATCTAGTGGCACAATAAAGGGACGTAAAACACTAGCTATTAAAGGCACATTTTTTGTAAATACCTTATTTAAACTAGACGCATTAGTTCCAAAATCATCTACTAAAATATGAAATGTACAACCTAATCTTATTTTATTTAAACATAACAAAATATGATGTTTGGGAATGTTTAATTTGTCTTTAATTATATCAATTAGGAAATAACAATTTTTTGGCACACCAATATATGAACGGGGCTGTTATTTTTCTGTCTTCTGCAATAAAATCACTACAGTCCGAAAATGATTTCACTTGTAATGCATGCACTGATGGTGAGCTTGTGTTAGTAGATACAGATGGCACAGACGGTGTGTATAGAGAAATATCACTGTCAGACTGTTGTTCTGGAATCAGTATATTTCTAGTAATCTTCTTTAGGATAGATGAAGAAGGTCTTGATTTTTTACAGGTTGTTACTTTAAACGGGGATGTAGAACTAGATGTTATCGATGGCTTCAGAGGTGATATTGCTTGATCTATTGTTTTTACATGGGTCTGGATCGCTTTACTTCTATATTTATGTGTAATTACTTGAATGGATTTATCTGTTGTCGGCTTATATATCACTTTTGGTGTATTTTCTTCAATGGTTTGAAAACCTGCAAATATTACAAGATATAAGATAAGAATCATAAGAAGCTGTGCATGATATTAAACATCTACTTAGAATTTGAGTATGAATCTGAGTTTGAAGAATATTTATATTTTTTTGGTTTTCGGTTTAGGCACCAGAGTTGCGTCTGGGAGGCCCGGGTTCGATCCTCGCCGGCCTAGTATGTGTTATGTGATATAACATTTTATGTTTATTACATACCTGCTGAACTTGTTTGAGGTTGTTGTTCTAGGGAAGTACTTGGTGTAAAACTTTCTTGTAGTTCAATGGAAGTACTTGGTATACAACTTTCTAGTAGTTCATTGGAAGTACTAGGTGTACAACTTTCTTGAAGACACTCTGCTATTGTAGATATTCTCTGTTTTTTTATCATGTATGGCCGCTCTGCACTGGTGCAGGTTCGTTTTCTTCTGTCTTCTTGACATCCAAATTTACTTGGTAAACAACCTGGTTTCATTCGCACATAGATATAAGATACCTTTCCCATTATATGGTACTCGGTATAATTCAGCATATCGTTTGGCAACTGGAAAAATATGAAGACTGTGTTTTAACACAATACAAATATGAGACATTCTAACCTCAAACCAAATGTTGCATTGTTATTTTAAAACAAAAAAGCTTTGGTTTTTCTTAAGATTTACGAGTTGAATATGTAGTCACTACTTTTTTTTAATAATACTTACATCGAAATGATCTTCACAAAAATACATTCTCGATGTTGTTGATAAACAATGAGCATCTTTCCTGTTTTAATTTTGCCAGTTTTAACCACTTTCTTCGCATTTTTTGCTTGACCGGAACACGTATGAATAATTTTGTCGGAGTTTTTATACTTGTATTTATACACTGGGGCACTATACAGTTTTTAAAATACGAAGTTTCCATTGATTTTTATTTAAACAAAACAAACTTTCGCCGTAAGTGAACACAATCGCTTGCAACTATGTGACGTCATTCACGACGCCATGACACTTTCTTGTGTTTTTACGTCAGTTTAAAGTTTTAAATATAATTTTTATCATGAAATATTATTTTTTTGGGGTAATACAGGTACTAAACTATCGAAATAAGCCATTTTTGAAATTTACGACACAGGCCTTTGGTCACTCACGTCGCAACAACGATGTTAGCATGCAATTCCCGGCAGACCTTTCTAATCTAAACTACCTTACCTAGTTAAGTTAGATACCTATTTGAAAGTTCGTAAACGAGAACTCCGAGAACTATTCACAAGTACAACAAACTCGGGATTTCGTTAATTTGCTCCAAGCAACGTCGGGAAACATTTCTTCCTTAGCGCCTGAGCACCATTCTTTGATTATTGCAGTCCACAATAGCCCTAAAAAGAGCATTATAAACAAAACTTTCAACACAACACTACTCTTCCTTCATCAGCTGATCAAACAATCGCCATTTTGTGTGACTATCAGCGTTAATTTTTATCTTCAAGGTTTGAGTGATCGCTAGCTTAGCGATTTTTGGCTCGTCAAAGCTGTCAATTAGGTCTATTTTAGCCTTAGATTAAAACAAACCCTTTTTGTTTTAATCTAAGATTTTAGCGTAAATTTTACGACGTAGGTAACTTTTGCTTATGTCAATCCCATACATTCTGTTTATTGTAGCGTTTAATTTGTGTGCCAGTTGACTAGGCTCTCTGCTGTTATAGGACCACGTCAAAAAAATTGGCGGGAGGTCTTAAATTAACCCTGTATAAGACTAGGGATTCTGTAAGCTCATACATACATATATAATTCACGACCGTTTCCCGGAGGAGTAGCCAGGGACCACTGCTTTCCATTTGCTACTGCTCACAAGTTACTATTTAAAATTGTTCCATAATGTTTCACCACAAGACAAAACTACAAAATAAAACATAAAACCACGAAAACTCACGTTAATAGCATTGTTTATTTTTAAAAAAAATACTTGAATGCATTTCATCTTAGTTTGGGAGACAGGTTACTGTTTCATGGCTATGGCCAGCTGGCCTACACAGTGCATAACCAGATTTTATGGGCGGCGAGAAACAGAAAGTTATAAAATATGGTCCTCGCGTCGTATCGCGTAGTGAACGAAGTCCGAACACGACACACCCGGAGTTTCTTTTTGCTAGGTAATGGCATCTCACAAGCAAGTCGTCGTCCCCTACTAGATTCTCCGGGGGTTCGAGTCGGTTGACGTGAGCAGATATCTCAAGTACGTCTCAAAAGAACCTCAACCCCCCCTAGACAAGCGGCAAGCGCTCACCCCCTGTCTATTCGTAATTCTTCGTACACTGCTGTGTACTGTGACTGTGCCAATTGCTAGTGAAAATACAGCAGGGCGCGCGCATTGTACGACGCATTACGAATAGACAAAGGTCGAGCGTTTGCCACTTGTCGAGGGGGCTGCTCGGTTTAATCGCGTCGTTAAGGCAGGTAAAGCACCTAAACACATGGTCATAGGATCATCGTGGTCGGCTTTCTAAGGGGGAAAAGGAGACCTTTCCTCTTCCCATACAACTACGGCCTCGCATGTACCTAAGATTCAAATATACCAAAATGTAGGAAAAAAATTGTACATTCCAGAAATGTATTATTATATTTTTTATTATTTTACCACCTAAAAATATAATAAGAAAGGTTTGATGGCTTGCAACATTGGATTAATTTAACTGGCAAGCAAATCTCTTGCGCTGCCGGGTGCGTTTCGTTAGCTTACTTATGGGCCAAATAATTATTAGATAAAAGTCTTAGAGTACTTATTTTTACATAAACAACATGATAAATAGTAACAAAAATAAGTGTTTTTAACTGTTTCGCATTATTTTGTGCGTTTGATTATTTTGAGAGAGAGAGAGAGATTAGTAGACTGACTATGTAGAAAAACTTATAATTTGAACTAGGTTTTGCACATATTTTTTTCACCTTAGATCTCAAAAAATGTTTTTTGCTCACTTAAACTAGGTACCTAATCTTTGGTTCATCCGCAAACTGTCACCATCACAAAAAACTAGGGATGGCGAGTGGTTTGTACACCGCTTTTCATGGTGTCCCCATCTCTGAGGTCCCGGGTTTGATCCCCGGTCGGGTCAATTTAGAAATTATTCTTTTTCTTATTTAAATTAATTAATTAATATTTATTTATTTAATCGAAGAATCTATTTCACGGGACTAAAAAACCGTTTTTTAAATCAATATGTACTAAATCTATCCAGTGAATCGATATTTCAAAATAGAAAATTGAAATTCGACTTTTTTCAGTTTTGTTGGATATCATAATTATTATTGAACGTACCCAAAAAAAAATCAGACCCAGAATGTCCCAGGACATTACCACGCTACTGGAGGAACGAAAACGATTGTTAGCATCACCAGACCAACAAGGTATTAAATCTCTAAATAGCCAAATTAGACACACTATTAGGAAAAAATAGAGGGAAAAGAAACATAAACTGATCCTAGACACAATAGAAAAGCATCGGGGTCCTTAAGTGTTCAGAAAGCAGCTCAAGCATGGTAACAACCAAATTCGTAAACTCACTGCTGATGGCATCCGACTAACAACAGACCAGAAGGAGATACTGGAAATAACGGAGACGTATTAGCAGCTGCACAGCTTCCAAAAGCCACAACCGCTTTCTTCCGTGTCAGCTAAGGATCCAAGAGCTAAACTTGCAAGACACAAAGCTGAGGACTTACCAGAGGTGAGTTTATATGAAGTCAAGCACGCGCTTAAAATAATGAAGAAAGGTAAATCTCCTAGTGAAGATAGGGTCACGTACGAACACCTATTGTATTGGGAAACCTGTGGTGAAACAACTCCAGCTCCTATTTAATAAAGCGCTGTTTGACGGAATAACCCCAGAGACATGGAAAAATGCGGTCGTAATGCTACTTCACAAGAAAGGAGACATCATCAATCTTGGCAATTACCGGCCCATTTCATTACTAAGCCATGTCTACAAGCTATTTTCGAAGGTGGTAACTCTGAGACTAACCACCAGGCTCGATTCTGCACAACCTGTAGAGCAAGCTGGATTTAGGACTGGTTTCTCAACAATTGACCACATCCATACTGTGAGACAAGTCATGGAAGAGTGCACCGAGTATAATCGGCCCCTAGCACTGGCCTTCGTAGATTACGAGAAGGCGTTTGACACTGTTGAGCACTGGGCTGTTATACACTCACTCCAGAGATGCCAGGTCGATTACAGATACGTGCAAGCAATCAAACATGTGTACAAGGCAGCTGCCCTTCAGGTAAAGCTTCACGACCTGTCGAATCCGGTGCCCGTCAGGAGAGGAGTCAGGCAGGGTGATACAATATCGCCCAAAATGTTCACAGCCTGTTTGGAGGACGTATTCAAGCTTCTCGACTGGTCCAAGAAGGGCAATAACATTAACGGAGAACATCTGTCACACCTTCGCTTTGCAGAGAACACAGAGAATCTGCAGATAATGATAGACGAGCCGTATTCCGCATCTTTCCATGTCAGCTTAAAGATGAACACTTCAAAATCCAAAATATGTGTTGCGATGCCGACATTGACTATGTTGTGGTCCATGGCCATCAGATTCAAAGGGTATACCTACCTGAAAAGAAAATAAAACAAAACTGCACACATGACGCTTAACTTTCCCGCCAAGAAGTCCAGAACGTCAACTTTTTTTTCTTGACTTGATGGATACTAGTCCTTTAGTCGTAATATTAGAGTTCATTGATTATGCTTAAACTGATGATAATGATGAGTAATGATAATATGAACGTTTAATGCTAAATGATATTCCCCCAAACCCCTTGAGTTCCAGTAAAGATGTGGGACTTTACTGAGATCTCGCACGGACTTCTTGAGAGAATTTGAAAAGTGAGGTTGCACTGTTTTGTTTCATTTGCCAAAGAACGTCAACTGCACAACCAGTGTTGCCAGATCTTAGAGCCAGTGTTCCCTAATAACTACCAAATTTCGTATGATATCCGTATGGGAAGTTTTATTTTATTTTAATGCACAAAACAGGTTATAGACATGTAAAATACAAACAAAAAATATTTTATCTTAAGGTCTAGGTTGAAACTAAGATATGTAATGTTAAAATTCATGGTCTTTCTTTTATTTGTGACACTATGTTATTTAGCAAAAAATAATCCTAATGATGAAGCTTTTCGATCGGTATGATAAAGCTACAGGGTGATTATTTTTCTCATGTAACGGGTTCGATTCTCGGTTCAACCATGTAATTATTTAAATATCTATGAATGCAGATGAAATTATTTTTTAAATTCAAACAATGTCTTCTTTCAGTAAAATGTTCCATCTACAATATTCAAGGTACTTTCCCTCTATGTGGCATATCCGTGGGACACCCTGTATATAACTATATCAATGAAAGTAATAAGATAATTAATAACGGCATAAACACACTAAAACAATATGGATGTCAAACAGACACAATAATGATTCATAACAAAGTGTTTACGTGTTGCTTGCACTAACACTAAATAAATAACACCATTAAATCTCTCTGGCTCTCATTCTCATATTAGCTGACCAAGAAAATATCTCAATGGGAATCCTCCAAAGACATAGTTTTTACTATGCAGTTTGCTGGTTCAGTTCTGTAAAAATCTATGAAAATTTAATAACACTCGCTAGTTTACGCTGAATCAAATAAAATGTAAGATATTTCTTAAGAACAATAAAAGCTAGAGTCTGACCAACGAAACGTGACGGGGTCTATTTTCCAAAGTTTTATTTTTATTCTGTCAAACGGTTGTCAAAAGTACAGGTATGTTTTGTGTACTTGAATTTATCATTTTGATACTTAACTTATCTTCTTTTATTGTTCTCGTCTATTATTTTACATTTTACTCTGAAAAACTAATAGATCCTAAACAATTCTAGGTTAATTCTGTGTACTTACTTTTTCCTTTCATTAAAAAATTGGTTGCCTGTAAAGTCGGTATACGGGCGAAAGTTTTACGTGACAACGACTTTGAGTGGTAAAATAATTTTAATGTGAATATTCATTCGTATAGTAGGAAGAAGGATGAAATAATAGTAACAATTTAAAACATTTATTTAAACAAAGAATTATATTTAAAACATAGTTGAGTGGGAGAGAGACGCAAGGCATTCGGCGGGCCTCTCTCTCGTTCGGTGACTCATCGTAACGTTACCGAGCGTTACACTTTTTCATAAGTGACTCCCAGCCGCAACCTAATTTAAGACGTTGTCACGTCAAAATTAATAACGTAAGTTGACTCTCCAACCAATTTCTGTTTATCTTACCTACAGAAACTTCAAGTAACGAGACAAAACTAAAAGATTGTGGAGAATCATCACTTGAACAAAAGGAAGTTTTATCTAGTGAAACGTAATATTTGGAAACAATATCGTCAATGACAGACCCATTTTCCAACAGATAAAATTCTTCTATTTTACTTTGTAAGTCGGTTAATATTAATTATGGTATTTTCATTTTCACAAATGCTTCTTCAATTATTCTTAAGATTTATTGTTATTTATTGATACTACAAATTAGATGTTTTGTTGATCTACAGTTTAATAAAAAAATACGAGTATCAACGTCGTTTTGACGTGACAACGTCTTAAATTAGGTTGCGGCTGGGAGTCACTTATGAAAAAGTGTAACGCTGGGTAACGTTACGATGAGTCACCGAACGAGAGAGAGGCCCGCCGAATGCCTTGCGTCTCTCTCCCACTCAACTATGATAAATTTGTGCAATTCTTATTTTCATTCAATTCCTTGTTCCTATTGTGCAATTTAATTATATTCATATCAATAAATATTCTACCGAGAAAAAGACGTTGTCACGTAAAATCTTCGCCCGTAAAACCGACTTTACAGGCAAACAATTTTTTTTTCAGAGTATAATGAGTGTTGACACCCCAAGAATTTTGAATTTGCCGCCATTCTTTCTAGTCTCGTTTCGTTGGTCAGACTCTATTAGTAGGTACTACTTATTGAAAGTTATTACTCATAAGCATTTGCCTGAAAATTCCGTATAAAAATCCGCGTGCATTCATTGTCTGGTTTGAACATTGACATTTTTTTACGGACATAGCCGTATATATGGCAACACTGTGTACAGTAGACTACAGTAACGTCACTCAGTGAGTGACACAGCACCGCAGATTAGTAAAATTCTCCTCATTGGAAAAGCAAAAGAATTTTTCAAAAAAAAAAAATGATACTTAATATTAATGTCCAAAAAGTTCTTTTTATTATTGGTTACTTATCTAAAAGTGTCCGCCAAAATATAAATACTGTTATCTGTCGTAAAAAGTAAGCTAAGAATTATCATGTATGTCATGTTTGTATTGGTTCTTAGGCTAACTTTAACAATGTCCTTTGCATTCACAATGGACTTCGAAAAAATGAAAAAAAAGTTCATTTGAATCTATACCATTATAGAAGTCGTTATTCTAAAACCAATAGTTTTTATTTCACTTTGATACGAGAAGTATTTACAAAGTTATTGTACATAAATAATTCGTTAAAACACTACTACCTCGCTTAGTTCGCTGGCACTCGACTGACGTGACGTGACGTCATTGTATCCGATAGACCCCGCCGGCGCCGCCGCTCTCGCCGCCCGCACCCGGCGGGCGTCCGATTACATATCCGATGACGTCACGCCGCGGGTTTCGCGCGTATTTTTATTGTCACAAAAACAATAGCGCGTGGTCATTTTTATGAATCTTTAAAAAAATATTGTGAAGTATTTTGAAGGGCTACAGAAAAAAAATTAATGTCATATTTTAAGTTAAAATGTAAATATTTCAAAAATAAATAAAAATACTGTTCCCAAGCTCATTCTATTCAGCGCGCTGCAAAACTACCCGTTATACCCAAAGGTTGTTAGAGTACATCTTATAAAGAGTCGACTGTAAATTTCTTAGAAACTTTGCATTAAGGTTTAGTTTTTAGTAAAAAGAGTTATTTTTAATGACTTTAAATATATCGACTATGTTATGGCACTTGACTATTTCAGGTTCATGACCTTACTATCTACCAGGAGTAATAATGACTTCTATCTACACTATCCTCTCTACCTAATCTACCCATGCTTCAGACAATCTATTCTGTGCTCCTGGTTGCTGCACAGTGGTCAGGAGTCGAGACGAAACGTAGGCAGTCCATAATACTTTATTTTTATTATTAGGAACTATGAATTAAGTATAAATTATTATTTTACGCGAAAACAGATTACACCTTTGTTTCTATTTACCAAACATTTTGTTTTGTCTTTGTAAAAGATTTAGGTAACGTTTTTAAACAATTTTATTTGGTCTTAGTACGCATTTTATTAAGCGAATCGAATTTCACTCAATGACCTTCTTATCTTCGTATTTTGGTATTTTTTTAGATATCAGATTCATTTCAAGTTAAATAATGTTTATTTCTTATGCAAAACCAATACCTATGCATTTTTTTTTTAATTTACAACGGAGCTGGATCCGTACTGTCTAACTTCAACACCTATCGCAATAACTTTCAAAGGTTTAGCGATTGTGATAGCGATTGATGAAAGATGTGTAAATAGAAAGTATCAATCGCTAATGAATGAATAATGTTAAAACTTGCTATACACCGAGATTTTGTATTGGTTTTGGAGCCGAAACCCTGTTCATGTTTAACATCAGTAGAAGCTATTTAGTTTGTAAAACTAAAAATATGAGCATTAAAAAATCATTTAAAAAATTTCAATAAATAATTTAAGAACCCTTAGTACCGGCCGATTTTGTAAAAGTCAACGACCGAGGCGCTTCAAACACGCCGTCTTACTATGTGAACTAGAACGTTACTATGTGTTTTCGACAAAAGGTCACTTTTACAACTTTTTTATCTTTGCTCGTAAATCGATTATTATTTCTTAAATAGGTACAACACTTTATTTGTATCATAACGTTTTCGGCTCCAAAGGCAATGAAAAATCTCAGTGTATATTTAAATTTTTGTCAATAAACTTAAGTGTGCAGATATGGGACACAGTGCGGTAAGGGGTTAAGAAAAAAATCTAAATGGCGGCATGTGGATATGCCAGATTCCATACAAAAATGTTCGAACCCCTTCGAAATAATTAAAATTATTTAATCTTGAGTTATGTATTAGCATCGTAAAATACTAAATATTACTATTATTATTATTAGATCCAAATTTTAATAAAGCAGTAAAATGTAGAAAAAGGAGCCCGGGGAGGATAAATGTTCTTATTTTGTTGCCTACAATCTAGTACACAAATTAAAATACCAAATCAATTTTGCAATGTTTTATTAAATCAATAGGTTCACATGACACTACTTCACGTATTTTATAATATATCAGTTCATATTTATCGACAAATATTAACATTACAAGCAGAAACAAATCCTTTACGTACCATTTAGCTAAAATTTTAATTTAATTTTTTTTCGACCTCTTTGGTCGAGTGGTTTGTACAGCGGTTTTTATGGTGTCGCCATCTCTGAGGTCCCGGGTTCGATCCCCGGTCGGGTCAATTTAGATATTATTGTTTTTCTAAATTGTCTCGGGTCTGGGTGTTTTCTATGTATAATAAGTATGTATTTAAGTATTTTAAGTATGTTTTTCCGTTGTCTAGTAACCATTTAACGAGTTTTATAACGAAGCTTCTCTTGGGCTAGATAATTGGTGTGAGTGTAGGAAAATTTATTTATTTATTTATTCAGTTTAATTTTTTCTGTAAACCAGCTACGATGACTGTGTTTATACTTTTATAAATTCAAATAAATAAATAGAGGACACATATATTTTATTCTTTAAAAAAACCACAATTAAATAACTTTTTAGAAATATAAAATATATAAAACTGGTCCAATTTTTGGGACAGTAACAAAAATGGAATCCTGGTAACTAACTGGGAACTTTTAAGAGTAGTGTACACTGTACTAAGTTGAAATTTAATTTTAGGTTTAATTTATTGTATTAGCAGTACAAAATTGTTTATCAGAAAATGAAAAACTAACTAAAAGTTTCCATTCTGCTTCAAAATTTACTTCAATAAAATAATTTAACCTAATCGAACTAACCACGCAATTATTTATCATATTCAGACAGTGAATATTCTGCCTAATAGTTTCCTTTTTGTTACCTTTTATACGTTAACGCTTGAAAGTAACAAAAAAGGAAGTAACAAGCATAGTAATAATCTATAAACCTTGAAAACGGATGAATAACTCACGATTACATGTTGTTGATATGTTTAATGCAATCATAATTAAGAGTTTTAATATGCTTTAAAGTGAATAAACCATAAAATGTAAACTTATATAGGTTTTTTAAGTCACAAAGTTAAGAATTTTTTCTGACCGGTAAACGTCTTTCAATGTTCGCCTCAGATTATATTACGAATAGCTAAAGCATTATTCTATGATGTTCGCTCTCGGCACAGAAAAAAATTGTCATTTATATAAGGCTGGCCTCACACAGCCGGAATTCAGAATCTTAATTCAGAATCTGAATAATATTCTGAATTCCGGCACCTTGACTCACACATTCTTAAAAATTCAGATTGATCAGTAGTCTTGTGATTCCCGGCACATGCAAACGTCTCCGGGACGTTAACTGCTTGCTGTGTCAACCAGAGTTGCCATTTTTTTTTTCACTGTTCCTACCAATTGACGACCTTTGTGGTCGATTGTTTAGCGCGCCGGGTCGTCTCCATCTCTGAGGTCCCGGGTTCAATTCCCGGTCGAGTCAATTTAGAGAAAACTGTTTTTCTTAATTGATTTCGGGTCTGGGTGTTTTTTTTATGTTTATGTTTATTTATCCGTTATCTAGTTTAACCACATGAACGAGTTTTAATAGAAGCTTATCTTGCTATCAAATTTTATAAAAATAAAATTTAAAAATAAAAATTTATGGTAAATCCTGCTAAAACTGCTAAGCGTTGTTTATAAAAATGCACCAAAACTGCTATATTTACCTTTATAATTTTTAAGAATTGAAGTACATCGAAAATTAAACACTATTAAAGCAAGGTATCAATAAGATCACATTCAAACTAAATATCTAAAATTTACTTTTAAAAATGCTAAAAAAGCAGGATCCTACTAAAAATGGCAACACTGAAATAATTCAGAATCTGAATTCCAGCATGTGTGTGCCGCTCTATATAAAATGTATGGGAATACGCGCGTTCTGAATTCAGAATCTTAAATATTCAGACACGGAATTCCGGACGCTCGTCAGCTCATTCTTCCAGATCGATCTGAGAAATACAGATTCTGAAAAAATCAGCATGTTTGTGGAGCATACTGATATTGTATGGTATTCCGGCCTTTCTGAATTCAGAATCTGAATTCAGATTCTTAATTCGGAAAGCGATTCCGGCTGTGTGAGGCCAGCCTAATACAAGATGGATATCTTTTTTTTATAATTTATTTCTTGACCATGGATACTACTCCTTCAGTCGTAATATTAAATAAAGTTCATTGATTATGGTTAAACTGATAATAATGGGTGATGAACGTTTAATGCTAAATAATATTCCTCCTAAACCCCTTGAGTTCCAGTAAAGATGTGGGACTTTACTGAGATCTCGCACTGGCTTCTTGAGAGAATTTGAAAAGTAATGTTGCACTGTTTTGTTTTATATACGTGGGGCGCACTAAAAGTTTCCAAAATAAATAAGAAAAAAATACTATTAAAGGTCAAAAATGAATTTATTGTTTCTTAAAATATTCTCCCTTTGCATAAATGCACTTTCGATAACTTTTATGCTACTCCTCCGTGCGTGGTAACCGCAGAAACGTGATTTTCATACTCTTCGACAGCCTCTTCTGGTGATGAAAATCGTTGACAGCGTAGTTGGTTCTTAATTTTTGGGAACAGAAAAAAGTCACAAGGTGCCAGGTCGGGACTGTATGCAGGATGGCTCATAAGTTCTACGTTTTTCCACCTTCAAAGCATCGTTTGTCTGTCTGGCCGTGTGGGAACTAGCATTGTCGTGTAGATGACACGGCGTTTACGGTTATTTTTACGGAGTTCGTTAATAATTTCCGGCAAACAAATGGTCGTGTACCAGTCACTATTCACGGTACGACGATTATCTAAAGCAACAGTAGCCACGTGTCCAGTTTTATATAAAAAAAGAAGCAATCATCCGCTTAGATGCACTTTTCACGCGCGCCGCTTTATTTCGGCTCATCTTGAAAGACCCATACGCTCGATTGCTGCTTTGTTTTGGGATCGTAGCAATAAATTCATGTTTCGTCACCTGTTACTATGTCCCACACCAAATTTGACGCACCTTCGTTGAATCTGGTAAGCATGGCACTGCACCAAGACTGACGCGAGCCGTTTTTTAAGACTCGGTCAAATTGTGTGGGATCCACCCAATGATATTTTATGTTTAGATACGTTGCCTGGCCTCCGTAGTGGAAAGGACAAATCAAGGTAATTGCCCGAGTTTCACTCAGTCACGCGTCAGTCAGTGTCACGTCAACACGATTGACACACGATCGTTACCTTTATAAGTTTTTGATTTGTTAATTGGTTAAAATTACTTCCTGTGTATCCAAAAATTGTAAAAATTATACTGCAACCGTAAGAGACAATAAAAATGTCTTATTTCATTAGTATAGTGTAAATATAAATTAAAAATACAATTTTTCATTAAGTGATGACATTTGCCATGTTGCCAATCCATCATGCACGAGTGAGGAGCGTATACTATGCTATAGGTAAGAGTGAAAGAGAAAAACAATGGCGGCCGAGATAGCGCATAAATTCTATGAGCTCATTCGTCAACTACAAAAAGTCAAAATATTGTCTATCTCTTTTTAACAATAGGCTAATGATATGATTTTCCCTTTCGACGTGTATTACGTCATAGAAACAATTTCGCCATTTTAAAATGCAATTCATTCACGTATAACTAGTCTATTTATAAAAGGTCATTGAATCCACCGCGAGCACAGCTTTCTCACACCCAAATGTTTGTGTAGGATTGATTGTATTTGACTCATGCCTATCTCTAAGGATGCGCGAATCTCATGGTAGGTCACATGCCTGTCTGTTTCAATCATATGGCGCACACCATCGATGTTTTTGTTGTTCACGGACGGGCGACCATCGCGAGATTCATCACTGAGATTGACACGACCGCGCTTGAATTCTGCAAACCAGCTATAAATAGTCGTCTTGCATGGTGCTTCATCGCCAAAAGCAGATTGGAGCCGAGCGATGCTCTGTTGAGCTGTCAAATTACACTTAAAATCGTAGAAAATCATACTACGAAAATTTTATCGAGTTAAATCCATGTCAATGCAGACACGTAATTATTTTTAAAATGGGCGCCACAGTGTAAAAGCAATTGACAGTCAGATGAAACAAACTGCATTTTATAGCCAAAGAGTTCCATTTTCAAATTATGTAATTACTTTTTAAATATTGTATAAGTAAGCTAGTTCTGGAAACTTTTAATGTTACCTACCAACACTCATGCACGTTCACGAACAACAGTAAATAATCCACCATTATTTCACATTAATATTCGACTAAACACAAATTATAGAAAATAAAACAAAACTGCAGACATGACGCTTCACTTTCCCGCCAAGAAGTCAGATGGATACCATTTTTTTTTAATAATTTGTTTCTTGACCATGGGTACTAGTCCTTCAGTCAAAATAATAGAGTTCATTTATTACCTATGCTTTTAAGATGATAATGAGTGATGAACGTTTAATGCTAAATGATATTTCCCCTAAACCCCTTGAGTTCCAGTAAAGATGTGGGACTTTACTGAATCTCACACGGACTTCTTGAGAGAATTTGAAAAGTGATGTTGCACTGTTTTGTTTTATTTGCCAACACTCATGCACGTTCACGAACACTTAACGGTTAATAATCGACCATTATTTTACATTAATATTCGACAAAACACAAATTTTAGAAAATAAGACAAAACTACAGACGTAACGCTCCACTTTCCCGCCAAGAAGTTCCAGATGGATACCAAGCTCTCTAGTGTTGCCAACATTCTCGAGATGTTTCTACTAAAATGAAACTTATATTATTTTCCAGAAACAGGGTAACAAAAACTGGAATTTGAAAAAGGAACTTTGTATGGGACAAGTTTCAATAATTAAATACAAGTACAGTGCGACATAAAAGAGTAGAAATTAAATGAGGGCGCTGTTGTCGTTAATATAGCAACCCTGATAGGTCGAGCAAATTGGTCTTGATACTTGTTTTTATTTAATATGTTCAAATAATTGGAAAACATCACTTACACATTGCTCTGATATAAAGGAAGTAGCTAAGGCACTTGTGTTGTAGAAATCAGAAACAACGACGGTACCACAACACCCAGATCCGAGACAATATAGAAAAGTTGGTTTTCTACATTAACCCAAACGGGAATCGAACCCAGGACCTCAGAGATGGCGACGCCAAGTCCGGAGTGCTCTACTCTCGGCTACGGAGGTCGTCAAAATAATCAATTTGAGTAGTTTGTATGTAGTAATGAAAACAGCCATTGTACATAACTTATTTTTATTTAGATATAAAACTAATAAATTAAAATCCAGATACTCTTCAAGTTTCGCAAATGCTTGCGGCTTCCATCATAGCCAATAAGTTGCCTTTATTGAGCTATTAATTTGCATATTGTTATTACTTCTTTTTTACAGTGTAAAATAAGTCATTTTCTGACGGATTGCACACATATCAAAGTCATCGAGTTCCTTTGCAAGTCGACCCTTTCTGTGTTTAGCGGGAGTCGAAAATTTTCCTCCATTTTCGGAGCCTTTTTTAGCTATTCTCCGCACAGTACTTTCAGACACACCTTGAACAATAAAAACATATATGCATAAAAAAAACAAAACCAAAATTGTTCAGTCCTATGGACTGAGTTATTAACATAATTGGTAAACTTTTAAATCGAGTCGCCTGAATCGGGCTGGGGGTGGTGAAGGTAAGGGGTGGGGGAGGAGTACCCCCACTTACCCCCCCCCCCCCCCTCTGCCGCAAACAAGTAGTTTTTAAGTTATGTTAATTTTTGTATTTTGAGGTTATGTAACATTAATCGGTGGGGGAACGGGAGGGGACGAGAGAGGAGTACCCCCCACTTACCCCTCCTGCCGCAGACAACTAATTTTGAAGTTATGTTACTTTTTTAAAAATATGGAAAGTTACAAAAACCTCATTTCTGGCGCTTTGCCGGCCGCTCCCGCGGCACGCTCGCTTCGCTCGCTCGGCTCGCGCGTTTTTGGTCAACATACTTCTAACCTTTTTTTTTTTTTTTTTTTTTTTTTTTTTTTATACTGGGGGAAATGCGTTACGCACGTGCATGGGACTCTCCCCCCAACTCCCGCTCCCCCGTCCAGGCCAAACGGCCTCGGCGGGGGTTCGGGAACATACTTCTAACCTAACCCAACCTAATTAACTCTTTAGACTTTTTTCATGGCGGGGGCTTCGCCCCCCTCGCAGGGGGGCTGCGCCTCCCCCCCACCCCGTCCCCACACTTCGGTTCTATTAATATGGTATTGTATTACCTAAACACGTGTAATTTTTCGTGCTAAACAGCTGCAGCTAAAATGTTAATAAGCCTTTCTTTAAGAACCCCTTAGACCCCCCCACAGTGTTAGTTTCTTCAAATTCAGGCGACTCGATTCAAAAGCCAACCGACATAATTTACTATACTTACCACATTCTACCCCTTAACACTTGATAAAATGTCCCAATAAATTAAAAAGTTCAAGATTCTCGAGTCGAACTATAATAACCAACATTTTTGTTTGTATAATCATAACCCCAAAACTTTTAAAAATATTTAAAAATACTGATTGTTTCACGGAATTTAGCCGATTGCGCATAGGCATATTTTAGATAATTATACTTTCAACATCTTTTATAACTTACTTACCAGTATAATCTGCTGTACGTTGGTAAATATTCTCCAGATTACGTAACAAAGTTCCGTCTTGAAATTCTGCCAAACTTCGCAAAAAAAACCTTATATCTTATGTTACGAGAACCGCCATGGATGGTCATAATCATGTTATCAGTGTTTTAAATCCAGGATTGTAGAAATATCACTAAAACAACAATTTATATCGTAACCACGGACAGAGTTGAACAACCACTTGACATTAATGACAGATAATCAATGTTGCCAAAAAATGAGTGAATTTAGTTCTGGATTATTTAATTTCTACTCTTTTATGTCGCACTGTATGTTAATCAAGATGTTTTTATAAAAACCTTAAATTGAAAAAAAAAATAATGATTTAGTCTTTTATCTACCTACATTTGTTTATTTTGGCATACATATTAACACTCTAACAAAAATCATGGCTTTATCAAACGCATCGAGATTGAGACATTTCACATTCCATACAATTAGATTTTACCGATTATAGCAAAAATATTTTAATGAAAAATGAGATTTCTACTGAGAATATTTAAAAAGTCGTTCAGAGACTTCCAGTTGAAGTACAAATATTTTTCGAAATGCTCTTTTAGGAAATTGTTTAAATTTAAAAAATAGTAGAATGCGCACGACACGACACAGACACCGCTATAAAAATAATATTTTTAGCTGTGTTTTATACTAAATTCAACCCTAAACAAGATTAGAATTTCTTTCCAAGAAAAGTGCCGCCGGTACTCCTTTTTGGCGACTTTGACTACATTACATCTGGCAACACTAGCACGTCCACTATGTTATTATTATCTATGGCACGCGCTCGTACCGTCCGTCACCGTCATACGTCATGTTTTAGCGACGAAATATTTTTAGACTAAATTAATAATTTGATAACGCATTCATTCATACTTTAATTGCATTTATATTGAGACAAAATACAATATACTACGTGTATAACTGTGGTGTTAATTCGCGAGAATGTATTGAGTTCATTTACCGAACTTAGGGCGTGTTGCACAAGCTATAAAAATTATGGCCGCTCCTTGATGCCAACTTCGTGGCGGTCTTGCATGAGGCCGAATTAAAAATAAATGATCGAGTTTTCAAGTGCAAATAATTGTTTCCAGCAAGTAAAAATATCATTTATTGTGTTCCACCTAGTGAAATGCAAAGGAGGGCGCCCTCAAATAATAAAGGGGAGTTCATTGTTGCATGATACCTTTCTTTCATTTCTTTGCGATGCACGCCGCACTCTACGTATGATTATGACCGCTGGCTAGAGCCGACGATGACCTGACTGACACGATAGTGTGATTATTTATGTCGTTTATTCGTTCTGTATCACTGCCCGATCGAGACGCTTCTTTTACGATCCCTGTCAATCGAGTGTTAGCTTTGAACGAGAGCTCTCAGGTAAATGCGTAAGCAATCCTCAAAATACGTTTAAAATCTAATATTACTTTTCTGAATACTGTAAATTTTACACAACAGTTTGCAAACCTCAATTATTTATAAAGTTAATAGGATAATAATATGCAGAGGGCCTAGCATGGTATTTTTTTGCAGTAGTGCAGATTATTAAACAATTGCTAGTTTTTATTTTTTTTTAAGTTTGGTAGTCTAGATATATTAATGCTAAACTAGGTATATAAACCATAAAATGGTGTTGTCATTATCTCTGCCAATATACAAAACAATACCTACAATTAAGTCCTATGAAAACATATTAGGTATAATATTTTAAATGTAATATAATTTGTTCAATAAAAGAATTATCATCAAAAATTTAAATTATGTTATTTATTTTGTAATTTAAAATAACCTGTTGGTTTTCCTTTCATACTTGCCTGTGATACCTGTAAACCTTAAACACTTACTTTTCTTACACTACACTGCAATAATGATATAGTTTTTATGAATAAAACAATTACAGCTCTTTGTTTTGTACATACATATAATCATGGCTATTCTCCCGGAAGGGTTAGTCAGATACTAGGCAATGAGGACAGCAAAAGCAGTCCTCTACCATAGTCCATTTATCACCAAACAGCGACTGCACATGTGCTCAGCATTACAGGTGGTGAGCCTATCGCCGCTCTATGCTGTGGGACGCACATGTTTCTTTGTTTTGTCCTCAAAATTGTAATAATGAAATTCATTATTTTTCATTTTGTTGGTACTTCAGCATTATTATTCCAATGTCGTATCCAATAACAAAATTTGAAATGTAAATGTGTTCAGTCTTTGTGTTGAGACTGTAGTTTTATTTAACATGTTTTTTGGAACAAATTTTCTATTTATCAACAGATAACTTTCGAGCACCACATGCTGGACGCGCAAGGGATGACAGCGGCAAGAAAGGCGGCAATGCAACTGCCCACAGCGACAGTAACAAAAGAAACAACATGGATGGCCTAGCACAGGGAGAACACTTTGACAGTAAGGATACGGGTGCGCAAGAAAAGGGGAGCGCTGCTGAGAACAGAGATGGTATTTAAATTTCAAAATATTGTTTTCTAATTTTTATGTAGATAACCTGATATGAAACACTTATTTACTAAAAAATAATTAGCATTCTATTTGTACAGAAAGACAAAAGTTCTTGTTCTCGGTTCTATTCATTTTGCAAATAGTTATTAAAGGGGTCCTCCACTAAATTGTGAAAATTTACATATTTTTAAGTCACTTTTACTATGCGCTGAATTAGTTAAATACATTAATAGAACTTATGTAAGTTCGCCTGATCATTACACAAGGTCACGACCATGTTGAAATTTGAACCAAATTCTTTAAACAATAACAATCAATACATAAATCTAATGATTCCTAAAAACAAATTTTTTCGACATTTTTCTTAATTTTACAAGAAAATATTTGTATTAATACTCCGTAGGGCACCCCCTTCTTTAAAAAGTAAATTTTAATTTTTAACACAAGCTCATGTTGGTTTTCCACATTTTGCAGAATAAAAACATTGCTCTAATTAAATTACTTGGTCTGAAACTTCAAAGCAGAATTGTTCTAATTATAAATATCAGTATGATTGATTTTGCTTTGAAGTTCACTAAGAGATCAGCTTTTACGACCGCGCGGCACCCCCTCAAAGAAATTATGTACTGTATTTTCATTATTTTTGTTGAGTTTAACCAAAACGCGTATGAATTAGGTATATTGCAAAGCAGGCAGTTTATTATGGAAGGACAAATCACTACTCAGTCAATACCATAATTATAAATAAGGGTAATGCAAACTGTGTATACCAATTGTGTCTAGCCATATAGATAAAAATTTACAAGCTATAAAAGTAAAGCTTTGTAATTCTCATTGTATGATAATTTTATTCATTCTCTCGACTTAATAAAAATCTTGTGGCATTCCTTGATACTTTGAATACCTATAAGTTATTTTTAACAAATTGTTTGGTTCTATTCCTTGGTAGTTTCTTCTATTGACAGACAGGCTCACAATTATTGATTTTTACAGTAAAATAATACTACACAACATTTTTAAGAAATGTTTTACTTTAATGTTTAAATAAACACTATTAACCCCTACCCTGTCCAATAAATCACAAAATTCTTGAACATTGTACCTGATAACATTGGGATTTGGAATTATGTTTCAATATTTTAGGTGCAGAAAGTGCGTAATTTGCATGCAAATCTATAAAATGTTTCACAGTTATACATGTCTATGTTAGCATGCCATTAAATGTTTATTGTTAGGACTTCTTGCATTAATTTCCTGCTTTAAAATGAAATGTAAAGTGAGTAACAAAATGGTGTAATCTAGATGGAGCACAACTCAGTAGCGGCGTGGTATCATCAACTCAAGACGAGACTGGAAGTAATAGCAAAAAACAATACACAGATGATAGTCACGAAACTGAAGCGCCTGATGATGAAGGCAGTAAGAGAAAAAAGAGAAAAGAAAATGACGACAAGGAACCGATGGCGAAACCGGCTCCGGTAGCGCGGGGAGGAACTGGCCGGTACTAATCACATACTTACTCTTTGTCTTCATAACTACGTACAGAAGTTGCACTCCTTTGATGTTGAAGAAAGCCGCCGTTTTAATAACCTACAATATTAGATAGGCACCGTGTGCATTCAAAAAAGCACCTTATCGCTCTACGCGGAGAGTAGTTAATACTTTGTCGTGCGGTTTGTGCCGACCGTACCTACGCCGTCGACTCGTGTGTTACGGATGACAGCAAATAGACTAAATAAACATATCTACGCAACCTTAGTAAGTAATTTATTCTGTGATTGCACACCAAGTAAAATGTAGTTCTGTAAGTTACTTACTTACCTATTTAACAAACAAGCACTCAAATTCTTAGAAACAAGCAAACACTGCACGATATGACGAGTTGAAGATATAACGAAAACAAAACGGAAACCACATTTTATTACGTTATATTCTATTACCTACATCATGATAAGTACTGGCGATTTTAATTCTTACGAACTCACTATAAATATAAGTTACGCAGGTAGGTTAGGTACCTTCTACATCACAACAGTCACAGCACAGGTCACAGACTCACGATCGCACGGCAAAATAATTTACATAAATAAGTAATGACATACCTACCTACCTTTACTTTCGTGTTACCTATTTGTTCTGTAAACAAACTTAAGTTTAAAATAAATAAAATATAATTATAGGTACCTTCCAGAATCTTACGGTAACATAAAAAAAGATAACTTTGAATCTTTCTGTTTATTTCGACAGCCTTTCACACAACGATTATTATTGTTGCATTACACCATTATTACGGAACTTGTAGATTAAATGATATCAGAGAGGTAGTTATTTTTAAACAAATCGAAGTTGCGAGCCGAAACCACTTCAAACTGTCACTATGCCTGTGGGCTGTGCGTGTGCTCGAAAGCGCGCTGGGGCCCTGAGTCCCTGACCGATTTACAACGCCGCGGTGTCGCGCGCTGTAGGTGCATTTTGCGGTAGGTATGACGGAGTGCAAGATGCCTGGCAAGGTAAGGTAGCAGGAAAGAAGAATAAATACAGACGCGTGTCGATATGATTATGACTACCTACTTTCACATGATTGCAAGGTTCGAAAGGATAATATCAATAATAATTATCATGATAATTATCGTGATAATTATTGTGAAAATAACAGATGGATAATTATCGATTGATAATAATAAAAATTGCGCTCGTAAAAGTGAACTGCATTCGAAATTTCGAAGTATTTGAACGTGTGTTTCCGCACTTGCGTATATCCGAACGTACGAAGTGTCAATGTTAACGTGCCGCGCCGTGGGAATTACCATAACAAGATCAAATCACTTCGGATTATGCAAAGTTGAGAAAACTCGATTGTCATTATTTTGTTAAGTTTTTATATTTTTTTTTGTGTTTTATTTGAAAAATATAATGCATGAATTTCCTATGAAACAATATAATATAACAAAGGAATTTGTTACACTGGTGATAATTATCAAGAAGCGTAATTATCTTGATAATTTCGAACCCTGCATGATTGCCAAGATACAATGATAATATCTACAATTTGGAAAAACATCTAGTAGGTATTTTATTTTATAAAGGGGTGGTACGTAATTATTATTTCATTTACTAGCGGCTTCGTCTGCGTGGACCCCGTACCCCGTGACGAATTTCCAAAAAAAATATTTCATACATACCTTGTCCTAACAATTACAAACACAACATAAAAATAATTAGACAAATAGGTGCAGCCGTTCAGAAGTGTTGATTTTTATTGATGTAGATAAATACACTATTATAATCAGTTTTTTATTTATAAGCAAGAAAAGTTTTTTTATTTGTTTGTATAGCAAGAAAATGTCATTGAAATTAAATGAAAAATAGTCGGTACTTATCACAAACAAGAATACAACTATGTGTTATAATCATCATCAGCCTATAAATGTCCGCCTGCTAGGCACAGGCCTTCCACATGGACAATAGCACATGGAAAAAATGGCTATAACCGTTAAACAACACGTTGGCCAACACTTGTTGGTGGGCTATTTATCACATAATATTATATATTGCAGAGTTCTGACGGGGTCTAAGCACCCAGGGCCGGCCAGCAAAACGGGGGGGTCGTCTCTAAGCAAGAGCACATCCCAGGGTTCAAGTAAAGGCGCTTCTTCCGGGAAAGGGCAGCAGGCGCAGGGGAAGGGCAGCGCTGGGGGCAAGGTAAGCCAACTACATACATACGTGTAACACCATCACGCCGCTTCTCGGAGGGGTACGCTGAGACCACAACTTCCATACTATGCCAACTACATAGATGGACTTACAAACCGATGGCATAATAACATTCATAAGTGCTGTAACCTAAACATGGCCTAACCTGAATAAATGATATTGATCCTTGATTCTTGATACACTGTAACACAATTGAAACATTATTTTCAAGAAAGTCAGCTTTTCATTAATATTTGTTTTGCTCTGTACTAATTAACAACTTTATTCTTTAGTAAAAATTTGTTTACATTTATGCTTTTGAATTCTCTACTCTTGTAAAACAGTACTTATAAACTATACTAGGGCCAAATACAATGAAGAATGTTTGTAAACAAATTGTTGTCAAGTCTTTGTGCAAATATGTAGTGTCACTTGAAATTTTTTACTTTTTCTAAAAATAATATTATAACTTTTTGTGCTTAAGTGCACTTAGCACTAATAGTGTTGTTCCTTTATGCGGGAAGTAATACGTCTATTACATAGCAATATCATCATTAGAATGGCAGGTGTGTAGTATGCATACTCATAGCTTGGGAATCAGACGCGATGCGTTGGACGCAGCGATTAAGCATAAACAAACCGCGCGCTTAACACCTTCGACACCAACATTTAGTTACACATGTACACATACAAATTTTATCAAAACATTTTATTGTGATGTACAAGGCCTCACTAACACTGATAGATAAATATGTAGCTAGCCACGATTGGCAAATCAAATAGAAAAGTAAAGGTATAGTTTGATCCTTATTTCAATATCAGTCTCAGTCTGTCTGAGTATTGATATTCTAAATAATGTTTTCCATCCTATGTTCTATGAGTCTTCTATTCTGCTAGTGATAAGAAAGAAGATCTATTAAATATTAACAAAAAATACTAATAAACACTTGTTACTTACTTACTACAAATGGCAAAATGTTTATGTGACTATGTTGTAGGTCAACGGAATAAACTTCAACGAAACAAAACTTGGCTCATCAATGTTTTGGGTATCGGTTGCAACATATCATAGCAGAACTAATACTGACAAAATATACTCAATTGTAATTATCGAAATCTAGGGAAAGTCGTCTGGATCAAAGTCGGCGAGCTCACAAGCCAAACAAGATAGAAAAAGTCCTGTGGCGAGTCCTAAACCTAACTCGGGTAAGGACAACGCGGACGACGCCGAGGAGCAGAAGAGCGAGTCAGCGGCGCCAAAGGTCCCGCCCCTTAAAATCGTAATCCCGGGCGGCGCCAGCGGCGCGGGCAACAGGAATGAGCAAGAAGGTGATGGTATGTTGAGTAATAATCCCGAGTTTAGTCGAGGAATTAATGATTCTACACATTACTACATAGTCTGGTAATGACTGATTGTACAAACGATCGATTCTCCAACAAGATAGTTTTATTTTTTAAATAACAACTGTGTTACTACATTCCCCGCCCAGATTTTGGGATTGGACCAATAAAAAAAAATAAGTTTCTAATGCCAACCATGAAATGTAACAATTTGTACATATTGCTCGTTAACTAATATAAAAGAGAGAATACATTTTTAAATTATAAAAGATATAACTACAACAATATCTAACTTACCTTATTTCTTTGACCTTCTTCAACTAATCGTCAAATTATTTTCCCTATGCCTTAAATTTGATTTCATGCAATTAGTTGTTTGTAAAATCATACATTTCTACACTAAGTAGTAATTTGTAGAAGGCCGCTCCTCGAGTAAACATTGTCCCGGTGTCGTGTATCCCCCACCACTTTCCTTGAATTAAATGTGAACAGTTATAGTCCGGCAACTTCGTGCGCGACCGTCCCGCGGGGTGACAGACGGTAGCGGGGACGAGGTACCAAAGATGTACCCAAGAAGTACGGGTGGTGTAGCGGGGAAGGGCAAGGCGTGCACTGTGTGTAGTCGTGTTCTAGAATGACGTGCTACCTCGTTCCTGCCAACGCCTGTACCCCGCAGGACGGACGCGCACGAAGTTGCTGGACTATAGTTTGGGGGCTGTTTCTATAACGTGACGTACTGTGGCAGGGAGTTCAGGCCAGAGGGGGAGCGGCAAAGGTCGCGGCAGCGTCTCCACGCTGCCGTACGTCATCCCGTGCACCAGCAACGACGCGG
This sequence comes from Scoparia ambigualis, assembly GCA_963921215.1. Lineage (NCBI taxonomy): Eukaryota > Metazoa > Arthropoda > Insecta > Lepidoptera > Crambidae > Scoparia > Scoparia ambigualis. The sequence goes on along the minus strand of OY992501.1, from coordinate 30,998,375 downwards.
GCCAGACCTCCGACAGCTCTGACGGTAACTGCGAGGACAAACGCTCCGGCGAGGGAAAGGTAAGTTGATGTCCACACGTACTTTGTCGAATGACTAATACGACTACAACCTTTGTTTATTAAGGCTGTTTGCAATATCAGAAAAAGTGGACATGATGCATACTACTCCCCCTTACCTCTCTTGTCGTCAACGCCACCGAGATTTGCGTGTTACTAAAACCTGACTGTTATCAGCTGTAGATGGATATTAAGAAGTTAAAATTTTATTTTTTACAAGCAAACAGAGCCACGCCGACAAGCAAGTAGCAAACATTTTCATTATACCATTCATTATTTCTTGTGTAAAACTCTGTTGATATTTGCTGCTAGATGTCTTTTTGTAATTTATGTTGACTGGTCTGTCATATATTTGTTTGTAATTTGTGTTATTCTTCTGTACGATTCTATTGGATGTTTTCTGTTATGTGAATCGATGTACTTAAATATTTTCTTATAATATTTATGTGTAAAAATGATTGTTACATTTGAAATTGAAAGCAAGCCTCTATGTTCTCATATTTTTTTCTAAGGCCGGACAAAGAGTACTCCGTTCGCATAGGACGAACGATGGAGATAAAGAAAAAGACAAGGAGCGGACTTCCCCGCAGACAGGCTCCGACAGTCGCTCAGGGTCCGGACAGAATCAGTCAGCTCTGAATTCCAATAAAAGTCCAACACCCTCGGGCTCTGTAAGTCGGTTTCTTATTAAACTAGTTTTACAAAAGTGAAAGATGTGATGAAAATGTCATGTGGTAATATTTAAGCAAAGTTGTTACTGTAGAAAATAAGAACTAACATATTCTGTCTGTATTTCATTTTACATGTCTGTTCCAACAGGCACGTCAAAAGGTTAGATAACATACCAACTATTTGTTCCTTTATGTCCATTCTTTCGTCCAGATTCACATGGTTTTCATATTGGCGCGTCTATTTGTTCTAGGGCCAAGACGCAGATCATTCTTCGGGCACGGGCCGGTCTGAGTCAAGTAAGAAGATCCACATATTTACGCAATTTAGGAAAAGCAAAGGTATCTCGCTTATGCGGCCTTGTCTTGGTGTTGTTGGCTGTATAGGCTAGGTTATAAGTTGTTGTTACAATAAGCTGAATGTTGTTCCCATCGATGATCCTTTTTAGTTTCAGTAAATATGTGGGACTTACGCGGACTTCTTGAAAGAACTTGAATGTGACTTTCCGCTATGTGCACAGTACAAACTATCGTAATATTAGATTTTATGCGTAAATAACGCTCAAATAAAGTCGAAGGTAACGAAACGTTGAAAAAAATTACAGTCTCAAGTGGTCAACGCCGCCGCCCGAATTGCAGAAGACGTTGTTTCGATTCCCACCTAATTTAGTCATTTTTTTTCAACGCATCATTATCTATAAAAAAAATTTAAGGTCTGTTCCAATCAATTTTTTCTCCTGGATGTAAACAACAGACTGATCAGTGATGTGAAATTTCGACATTTGATTTCACTCTAAACTGATCAGAAGGATTTTGGATTTTTTTATTGTTTAATAATAAATAATAGTGTAAACCTTAAATTTATGAAATAATAATTCTTCTTCTTCATCATCATAAGTCACATCATCGTCATCACTAGGCTCCACTAGTCTTAGTAGATACTTATGTTTCTATTGCATGACGTGTTTGCATTGCAACATTATGTTAGAGATCGTCTAATCTATAAATGAACGCCCCTCCACTAACGCATTTGCTTCAAACTCAAACTCAAAATATATTTATTCAATAAACTCAATTAGTAAGTACTTTGAATCGTCCAAATTTTTAACGTACCACCCATTTAGGACGTCATTTTTAAACTGTGGCAAAGAACGGGCGCAAGAAACCACAGCGCACAGAAACAACGACATTTACAAAAAAAAAAGATATGACGTGACCAGGTCATAAAATACATAATAATAATTTGAATGTAAAATATACGGTACTATAAATTAATTATATACAATTAGAAATAGCTCTTGGAGTACTTGGAGCATTTCAGTTCAGAGCCAAGCTGTTTTATCTTCAGTGTAATCTGACACTTTATAATAAGCTTTTTTCATTTTTTTTTAATTAATTGCAATACATATATTACATGTGTGCGCGCGCCGATTTTCTTGAGCACTTTGACTGGTACGCGCACAAATAGGTCAACTAGTCGTGCATTCAGGCCCGGTACTCTCATTGTATGGAGCGCTATGTATGGGAATACACTTCGGCACTAGTTGGTCAACAGATCCGGCTATTCGAGCATGTCGTACCATTGGTTTCTAGTCGGTGACTGAACGACCAATGGCGAAGACCAATTTGTGTGTATTGCGTCTATACACCTACTTTGCATGTTAGCGTAAACCTTTAGAGGGGTGTTCAGTTTTATATAAGACGATCTATACTTAGTTTGTACACATAAATAAGAATGTTTACATGATAGTAATTGTTGGTTAGTTAATAATAAAATATTTAAAAAATATATTATTTATTATATAAGGCTGTTAAACAACATTCTTTAACGTAATGCAACTGCAGTGTAGGAGCGAACAAATTTAATTTCATAGAGGATAAAATTAAGTTGACAGCAGACATAAGCTTACACAAGTGAAGCAAAATTAGTGCCACAGTGTGTGAATGCCTAACTGTTAACTAGTTTACGTATTGCCGTGAAATATAGATTGTTCTGAGCGATTATTTGTTTGTTTGCCTCTAGGGAAAACTGTATTGGAACATAGTATACATGGCTTCACTTATTCGTCAACCTGTCTTGTTCGATAACAAAATACAATATTAAGAGTAAATTCACATTATTGTCATTACAGATACGGGCGGATCTGTAGATCTACATCCGAGGAAGAGAAAGATCAAAGCATCCAAGGAGAGCCATTCGCGCGACTCCTCGAAAAACGATCCAACCCCGGACAGTACCACTAGTCACAACATAACACATTCCAATCCGTATCAAATGTACATACACATTCGTAAACAGGTGGGTTTTTGAGGTTCTGCAATGATATAACAATAAGTAAAAATGATGGATACGTTATTGGTTCGCCGAAAATCATTAAAACCAAAAAATACAATTGTAACTTCTGCCTGTCGTTGTTGTGGTCATTATTATGACGCCAAAACGTCATAAAAAGACAACCTCATTGATTCTACGACTGAAGCAAGACACAAAACGCTTAATAATATCGTATGTACATTTATGCTGGCGAATATTTTTTGTCGCATTATAAATGCCCCGTTTTTCTTTGTAGATCGATCAGCGTCAAAAAAGTTTGTTTCCTGTCAAGCCGAAACCACCGAAGGACTTCAACAAATACTTGATGAATCGGTGCACTTACACCCTACAAAGTAACCTGAATCCTGAGCCACAAATCGAGATTCCGCCCAATCTCCCGCAACAGATGGTGAACGAATTTATATCACAGGAGAAAGAACGGTACGTTTCTGGAGAAAATGCACAGCGAAATCAGCAATCAACCCTAGAGCGATAATCATTGGACTTATTGTATCACTTATCTATCGTTATGCCTTGCAAGTAAAAGTACATTGCTTCGCTAGTTTGATTATTTTTAAATTAGTTTTTAATAAGCAAACTAGCAAAGCAATGTACTTACTTGGAAGTGGAACGTAGTAATGTAATGAGTAATATAATGTTTTGTTATATCTCAACCACGATCCGCGTTTACTAGGTATTACAGTTAGTGTATAGGTGTTGAAGTTGGACAATTAGGCCTCCGATTGCTTGTTTATTTCTGTATCTATTCGACATTACATCTTTGCATGCGTCATCTTATTAATTGTAATATTGTCGTAATAACTGAATTGAGGCTATTCGTTTTCTTTTCAGAGATGTTGCTTTTTTGTTATTAATCAACTTGAATGTTTTTTTTCCATAGAACTCGCCTGCGTATACAACATCTAGTAGAAAAAGAGAAACTTGTGCTGGCCGTCGAACAAGAAATCCTTAGAGTGCACGGACGCGCCGAGCGTGCGGTGGCCAACCAAGTATGTCAAGTAGCCTATTTTATACGTACCTAGTTAATTTGTGGAAAGTTTTTTTAAATCATGTCAAGTAGGTACCTAGATTATTTGTGGAAAGTTTTTTTAAATCTCACTGTTAACCTTAATGACTGTCAGTTATAGTATAATTATTGAGATAATAATTTGAGCGTTAGCGTTGCTTTGATCTGGAGGCAAGAAAGTCGAGAAAAAAAAGGCACGGCCGAACCATACTTCTTAAGCATTCGGGCCATTTCCGAACCATTGTAAGTTTGTTGTGGAAAAAAACTAAAAGCCAAAATTGCCGAGCAGTGGCAACTGCGAGTTGTGCCCTTCGTGCAACGAGAAGTGCGCGAGCTTGACAGCTCCGGTTACCTACCTGACAATAGGCAGTGAACTACGTGTTCACGGGGAAACTCTCCCAAGACACTAGTCTTATGAGTACCGAATGAAGAACGCGCTTCGGCAGGCACTGATTCGGCGTCAAGACCTAACGCTGATGGTCTGCGCGAGTAGTTTACTGGCGCAGCGATGTCTGGCACTTCTTGCATAACCTAAACGGTTGGTCTCAAGGTGCCAGTACAAATAAAACTTAGTGAAGTAAGGAGAGGGGATGACCAGATGGCATTACATAGCTAAATATAATGCCAAATTACATTAAATTTGATCCAGTAGTTTAAGAATTATTGCTAGTCAAAGATCCTTAATTTTGTGTCACTGACTGACTGACTCAATCACTGGCACACTGATCATCAAAAGGAGAATGACCAAACCAGCCTATTCGATATCTATTGCGTCGTAATCATTAATATAGAAAAAATATTCTCTTAAATTAGAATGATTACTGTTAAAAAAGGTTTTCTATAGAACGCCGCGTTAAGAGTCAAGTGATAAATAAATGCTGAACTGAACTATCAACATACGATAATAGACTAAGTCTATTCTATGATCTAAAAACTTGTTTTATTCTATATATCTTTTTCTTAAAGTAGGATCAGTAAGTAAATAGGTAGATACTCGTACTTATATACTTATATACATTTAAATAATTTCATTTAAAAAGTACAGTGGTCATAACCTAAAAATACCTAAAAAGTCTTATGCTAAAAATGAAGATAGCTTCAAACTCCCGAATGATATTGTAATGTAATTTTTTCTTTATAATTCAGAGCATTGCTGCTATTGGTTACTACTTATTTCATTAAAGCGCTGTGTTACGCTAGCTAGCTACAAAACTAGCCTAATTCCCATAGTAAAATGGTCATTCTCCTTTCTAAGCTAAAATTTTACACTGACCGACGACCGACGCTACATTGTATTTTTTCCTTGTGCTAGGCTCTTCCTTTCTCTGTGTGCACAATGCTGCGTGACAACGAAGTGTACAATGTATTGGCGCCAGAGCAGGAAGAGAAACGCAACGCACAGCGGTCCCGATGCAACGGCAGGCAGATCAACTCGTGGCTGCAAGAGGTCGACGACAAGTGGGAGAAGATCAAGGTTAGTTCAGTTGCTTAACTACTTTTTGTCGTTGTCGTGTTTATACGACAAATAATTTGTGTCATTATCGTATGTCATGTTTATACGACAGAATTTTGTGTCATTGTCGTGTTTAAACGACACATGATATAGTACACATAATAGTGTCCATTTCGCTGGCGTCGTGTGTACACGATTAGAAACACGATACTTTTGTATACAAAGGTATCGTGTCGTGAATAAAATCCCCACTATGCACTAACTCGTACCTCAATGAAAACACACGTGACCGCCAACAGGTCGGTATGCTTCGGCGTCAGCACACGGAAGTGGAGACCCTACACGCAGTGCAGATGATGGGGTGGGAGTGGAAGCTCAAGGAGCTGGGCCTCTGCGACTACAAGACCTCGCCCAAGATCGACACGGCCCACGTGCCCCAAATACACGTGTCGAATTTTGATTTGCCCGCTTGAATTTTACGTTGGTATTACTTAAGTTTATGTAAAGTTGTCACCATTATCGTGACGACATTCATATAGGGCTATTCATGTCATATTTATGTCCCAGTGTAGCTTAGAATAGTGATGACTTTGTCCGTTGAAATAGATCACATAGATCGCCGCATCGCTTAATATAGGTACGCAACGGACTTAAGTCCGCGTCTCGTCTCGCTCTAAATGATCTAATTTTAACGGATGAATGTACCTACTCCAAAGACTGTCCTTCGTTTGTGCTGGCCTTTTTAAATTTTTTTTTAATCTTGTCATCCCCGATGTGGGTTATGTCTTTATACTTGTTGCTTAATGACTTTGCTAAGCTACATTATAATGGGAAGGATATGACCTCTTGAATAGTCCTATGGTCTTACGTTCTTATTACTAAAATCTATGAATTATAACATCATTGGTAAATAACAATCAAGCGGAGCTACTAAATTGGATTTCCCTATTAATTGGCGACATTTGTCGAGCCTTCTTCCGCGCCCTGCTGCCCTGTGTCAGGTGATTCTTTTAACTATGTTAAGGGCTATTCGGATGCGTTCCCTACGCACGTCACGATCTTTTGGCGTTACTGTTAAAGGAAATATGTTGCGTCAAACATTGTAGGAATCACCTGTTCACAAGTTGTGGACGAAATATACTATTAAAACAATTAATTTATTGAAATTTTAGTAGTCCTGTCCGTCTTCTGGACAAAATGAGAGGACAATATAATTTTGTAAGAACACAATACTTACTTATTACAAATATTTTATAAAATGTGGTATGTTTTGTTTTAATGTATGATAAAATCTAATCAATTTAAAATTTAATTATGAATTGATTATTTTAACTGATGTGTAAATATTATTAATTATCGTTTTTGTGTGCGATTGTAATGATTTATATTCTGATTTACCACATCTGATTGATTAGTGACGTTTTCTACAAACTCTTAAAACTTTTAATTTAACTATGTTTAAGATAAAAATACTTATAAAATTTATAATATTATGTATAAAATTCTAGACTATAATAAGAAAACAGGGATAAAGTAAGTAACACGATGGATTGTGTCAGGGTTGATACGTACCACACACCGTTTGTTATGGTGCATAAGTGTAGGGCCTATTATAGTCGCACTTTTTTTTACCCTGTAACATTTTCTAAAGTTTTGTATTTGCTTGTGCTTCTTTTTAAATATGATTTAATGCTAGGTGTCAAATTTTGCATTGGATGATTGTAAACGTACCTTACACTATCATACTACTTCCATTAGTAGTAGTCGTCACTGAGAAATACTTTTTTAATGTATTGACACTGTTTTTGAAATCAGTTAAGTTATATATAACTAGATGGAGATTCAGTAGTTATGTAATTGTAACAAGTATTGATTAGTACTTTCCTAACTAAAAATATAAATTTATAAATATAATATTGCTGTAATATTCAAAAACAAAGTTCAATTTGTCTGATTCAGAATGGCATGATTGAATCGCAATTGGATCGCATTGTAATTGTTTCACACATTTGGTATTCTCTTACTCATTTAGGAATACCAAATGTGTCAAACCATTACAATGCGATCCAATTTCGATTTAATTATGCCATTCGTAAATTAGCAGACTTGGGCCCCTGGTCTTCGATCAGGGGTCTGAAGCTGGCTGCGATTCGCAGCGTTTAAAGACTTTTAAACTAAACTTAAATTCTAACATATGATACTTACCGATGCGCCATTGTCCGCTCGCCCGACGACTCTAGGATAGTAGGAGGTGGTAGTGGGTGAGGGAGGGAAACAGGACTGCGGGTCACAGCGCAGACGCCGTGGTGGGACGCCTGGCCTCTGGTAACGTTACCATGCCTGCCGAATCCAAAGGGCTCGTCCAAATCACTCACACATGTCCGTTACCGATCCGTGCACCCCCGGTCCTCGGGCCACCGATGGCCTCTTAGTACAACTAGCACGCACACTGACGCGTGCCAAACCGTCAAGTACTTAATACGCTGCCGTTCAGCATTTGTTCCGACTGCATTCACAATAGCCTCCGGTGGCTGTTTACAAAGAGATTGACAAGATATTATGCGATTTCTTGTTATTATTTCACAAGCTAATGCACGCGGCCATGTACCGAATTGAACAAAGTCCATCAACGCTAGCGCGTATCCTGCCGACAAAACTACAATGCGCGCACTTTAATCGCGGTTTCTTTTACACCATATAATCAAGTCTGGGCTGTCCCAACCATGGGGAACCAAATCAGCAAACCGTAACCCATTCTATGGCCATAACCTTTTCGAATAGACTCCCGACTTGACATTTTTTGTAGGTAGGCAAGTACCACACCCGAACGGCCTTAATTGATTTCAAACATTGTCTGTTCTTGTTCGATTTTAATGAAACATAGTTTTTTTATTTGTTTACTTATTAAAACTTATACTTTGTACAATTTGTGTAAGTTTTAACGAAATGATATTAAATGTAAGTTTTATTTGTAATATTATTTAAGTCATCTTTCATACATCACTAGTAGTAATTATTATTACAATTAATAAAAAAATTGCAGCCGGCTTGATATCGAGCCTCAAGTATTTTATCAAACTTTTAATTAGATACTGTATAAAATATCAAGAACTTACTATGAATTTATATGCTCCATTTTTTAAAAGATCAAAGTTTTTGCAAGTAATAGTTGTTGATGTGAGTGTTGATTTTTGTGATGTTTTTATTGCTAACGTTTATTAAAACTTAATTTTTCAAATGACAACTCACTTTTCAGTTTGTGTAAAATATAAGTCATAAAGTAAGCAGCCGCCCCAATTTCAAAGGAAAAGATGTTTTTTCGTGTGCCCACATTATACATAATATATCATTTCTAAATAATGCGACAGGAGCACGATCATTAGATTTTTTGTCATTTTATGTAATTCAATATAATGTTGTACTCTTAATTATGTAAGAGTTAAATTACAGATCTCAATGAATTTATCGTATTTTGCTTTACATACATACCCCTACCTTTTTCATAATTTCTCGAGGACATGGTGGTCCAGAGCTTACTGATACACAGATGCAAATACTGCTAGCTGGGATGGAAACATCTATGTAATAAACAGGAAGAAGCATGGAACACTGCTCTAAATTAAATTCGCCGTTCTTGGATATCCTACTAACCTTTGAAATTTACCTACATGCGTATCCAGCATTATCAGGGGCCCTGCAGTATAACTAGAATCTTACTATGCAAAATTCGTATGGTAATTTGCATCTATGATCACCTATCTAATCTTATGTTAGTGGGGCCTGCAGAGGTCTCGCAGCAGCACGTCGAACTATGGAGATAAATTTTGTGCTTTTTGTTATCTGCCTCCAAAGTGATAATGACTGCCACAAGCTTGGCAATGTCTTTGAGAGTAGGCCGATCCCAGATGATTTCATCCTTTTCCTATCAAGTCACAGTCATATAATAGTGTGCATGTCTACAGCTTCCTCATTCGACATAGAGAAATTCTAAGCATGCCATATTTTTGTGCATATTATGTGCAATCAATTGTTTCAGTCCTAATTTTTGTGCCACCACAACTTCGTTACTATGAGTTGTTTTATGTGTGTAAGCTGGAGACACGTGTCACCAGCTCGCACACGCCCGTTAAGACAAACCAGTGAGGTTAGGGTTTTGGACTATAGCTAGAAATTTTGTGCATAATTTGTGCACTAGGAACAAAAAAAACTAACCATCACACTCAAATACTGTTGAAACTACGATCATAAAACAGTGTGCGAGCTGGAGACACGGGTCTCCAGCTCGCACAGCTGTATCTTCGTAATTGTTCAAGCTACGGTTATGAATTATACCTCAAAATTTTGTGCAGAATTTGTACATAAGGCACAAAAATTTTCAAAACTTTAACTCAAAAGGTTTTTGAGCTACGAACCGATAAGTATGTGTAAGCTGGTGACACGTAACACGGGCTAACACATGGTGAATTATTGTAACTGTATAAGATAGCGCTTCGTTTTAAAGATAAAATAATACGTTATAATTTGTGCACACACGAGGCAAAATTTCAAATCTCTGGGCCTCTTACTTTATAAATTATAAGCCAAAAACTGTTTTCCCGCCAAAAAATTCAAAATAATGGCTCGGAAGCGGCTAAGCGCGCCGTTGCCGTTCCGTGCGCTACACTATTGCCACTTTTAGACTAGGAGCCGTCTGTTAAAGCGATGCGCGACGCGACTAATTTAGTTTTACTATAGGCAGGTACCTAATAACCTACCCTACTTTTTATTTTAGATATCTCACACACGAATGTCTTAGTTATTTTTTGTTGTTGAGACAATTAAATAATTAGATTTGGCATAATGATAAACATTATGGAGGAGTGCAGAACGACAAAATGGTTGAATACTTGAGCCTAATTCGATAAAGAACGGATGCTTTCCAGCAAACTAATCGCTATCGACCGTCACAGAATAAATTTTAACCATTGAAAGTAATTTATTTTAATATTAGATTGTATTACTTCCCATACTTTGCGATTAGTCTGCTGGGGCATCCCAATGTAATGCTAGGGCCACATTATCGCGCTAGCGCGAAGATTTGCGTTTTCGCGACACGTCTGGCCAAACACTTCGCGTTAGCGCGTTGTATCATGGCGTTGACGCGCCGCGCTGTTGGTAAATTGCCGCACATCAAGGATTTTGTAGCGATAAAGTTCGTGCGGCCACATTTCCTTCGCACACTTTAGTTGACTGCTAGACAACTAGAGGTGTGAACGTGTTGCAAATACGACTATCGATATTATTCTGTTTCGATAATTATGGATTGGAGTAACGGTAAAGTATTAAAAGTAATACAATATTACGAATTAATAATTAATAAAAATAATAAAGATGCAATAAATAGTAATTATTTGCCGACATGTAATAAAGCGCAATCACCTCTTCCATTTATTCGATAAAATTAGGAGTAGGCGATACAAATCGTGTAAGGTTACTGAAACGTATTTATTGCATCAATATCGTCAAATCCGATATCGATGCGTTCTGAAACTATACCTATTTTGGAAAACACTATATCGCGTCAGGAATGCGGTGTGCGTTGAGATCACTATATTGTACGTGATCGAATTCAAGAATATTGTACCGTATCCCTGATATTTATTGAATTATCATTAATCTGTAGTTTTTAACAAACAAATGTGCTTGTAAAAGTTTAATAAAATAAAATTATTATAAACGTTCGATGCGTTCTGAAACTATATAGTGGAAAAAAACACGATATTGCATGAATTTTTTAATAGTCCGTAGATATGGTCGATACTGTTATCACCGATATTAAATTTATGTAGCTATAGTTTAACACTTTGCAAGCGGGCATTTTATTACGCGCATCTTCCCGTGCGCCGGCCTTTTTCGTCATTATTGTAAATTCTATAGAAAAAGAACTATAATAAAAAATAATTTAATTGTGTTCTATCTAATCGTTCTGCTGCTTACCTATACTAACCTCCAGTTATGGCTTCTTTATGTAGATGTTGTCCATCCGCAGTAGATCACCGAGATTCAATAGTAGGCGTACCTTTGTTATCTTATGAGTAAGTACCTAAAGTTATTTTCAAATGCTAGTAAGTAGGTAGATGTTAAATTTTATATGTACCTATTTCAAACCCAATTTACAGATAACGAATAAAAGATACTTTTATTATTTTTAATAAAGCTATTTCAAATTTTTGTTTTACCAGTAGTAAGTAATTCTTACTTTTTCTATTTAAAAGTTAAAAAGTTTGCAAGTTACCAATTCTTCTATGTGTTGATGGCTGACCGACCCCTTGTCAGAATGGTTGATGGTTTAGTTATCGTAGCGTAGTAACTGTTTTTTAGTTAACGTGCCAAAACTAAAAATTCTTCATCTCCTATGGGAGTAGTTGTCAAGACGAATCAAACGAGCGCAAACTCGATGGGGTTGTGTGGTATTATTATAAAGTTCCTGTGTTCTTTTTCCGGCTCCATCATCAGACCCTGAACACTATTTCCCAACAGAGTACTCGTCAAGACGATTCAAACGAGCCCAAACTCGATGGGGTTGCATGGTTTCAATACCGAGTTCCTGTGGCCTTCTGGCTCCATCATCAGACCCTGGACCCTTTTTTCTAACAGAGTATTCGTCAAAATGAATCAAACGAGCCCAAACTTGATGGGGTTGCATGGTTTCAATACTGAGTTCCTGTAGCCTTCCTTCGGGTTCATCATCAGACCATGGACCTCGTCTAGTCGTCTCCCGTCAGAGTGCTCATCAAAACTAATCAAATGAGCCTGAATGGGGTTTCATGGTTTTCTTACAGAGATCCCGTGGCCTTCTTCCGGCTGAATCATCAGATCAGCTCATGACACCATAATATTGCATTGTCATCCTGTTCTGACCTATGTTCAAAGTTGCAAGTCTAGCTCATCGGGAAGCTAGTATAAAATCGTTTGCATTTGTCGACAAATAAATAAACAAATAAACGAGAAAGCTACCTAATAAAAACGTGGTAATAAAAACATACAGGCATACTAATTTTATCACTACTTATCATATTAATGAGGTTATTGTAAATACTTAAAACAAAGCATAGCGATATTTTATGAACATTCATAAATAAAATAGACTGCTTTTATTTTAAATTAACCAATTTCCTATATCAGCAGTCTCCTAGTCTAAAATTCTCGGTGTAGAAACGAAACGATCGAGAGCGCAAATTAAAATGACACTAAATTAAGCTAGCTCTCAAGTTCAAACTCGATTGCAATAGTGTAGCGCACGGAACGGCAACGGCGCGCTTAGCCGCTTCCGAGCCATTATTTTGAATTTTTTGGCGGGAAAACAGTTTTTGGCTTATAATTTATAAAGTAAGAGGCCCAGAGATTTGAAATTTTGCCTCGTGTGTGCACAAATTATAACGTATTATTTTATCTTTAAAACGAAGCGCTATCTTATACAGTTACAATAATTCACCATGTGTTAGCCCGTGTTACGTGTCACCAGCTTACACATACTTATTGGTTCGTAGCTCAAAAACCTTTTGAGTTAAAGTTTTGAAAATTTTTGTGCCTTATGCACAAATTCTGCACAAAATTTTGAGGTATAATTCATAACCGTAGCTTGAACAATTACGAAGATACAGCTGTGCGAGCTGGAGACCCGTGTCTCCAGCTCGCACACTGTTTTATGATCGTAGTTTCAACAGTATTTGAGTGTGATGGTTAGTTTTTTTGTTCCTAGTGCACAAAATTTCTAGCTATAGTACAAAACCCTAACCTCACTGGTTTGTCTTAACGGGCGTGTGCGAGCTGGTGACACGTGTCTCCAGCTTACACACATAAAACAGCTCATAGTAACGAAGTTGTGGTGGCACAAAAATTAGGACTGAAACGTTTGATTGCACATAATATGCACAAAAATATGGCATGCTTAGAATTTCTCTATGTCGAATGAGGAAGCTGTAGACATGGACACCATATAATAGGTGTTGCGACTCCCATATTCTCTCCACATAATCTGCATAGGTTGTCTGTTGCTAGTTACATAGTAGGTGGTAGATTTAGATCTATCGTATTCAATTATTTTCACATCACTATCAATCGATTTAGACTTGTACCGATGCTACGTCCCTAATCTAACTTCTACTACCCTCATCATTTTTTATCCTTGAACCTATGGGAGTAAACCAATATCTCGTCGTGTCGTGTCGGCCATATACACTTCCGATCCAGCCTGCCTACTCGACAGGGCCTTTTTAGTCGAGCTCTCGTGTTCCTCATTTATCGGTCAAGTCATACCATCTTCCAAGTGATCGCCGCGAGTTAACCACCAATACTATTGTGATCACGAACTTTTGCCGTGGAAAGTCGGAAGAAGTGAGACGCGCGTCCTCTACAACCAGCACGCGGGAGCAACGTCGAACCAGGTTAGCCCCCCTAAAACCCCTCTTCTTTGATCGCTCATGTTTTGGTCCTTCCAGCCGGATTCCTTTGTGCAGCCTGAACCCTCGTCTTCGAAACAGGTGTTACTTAACGTAGAACTATTGTCTACCGGCCTTTTAGGTACTGCTCTTGTTGGAGTCCAGGATGTTGATGGTCAGGTACATGTCGTTCGTGCGTTACCGGCCTTTTAGGTACTGCTCTTGTTGGAGTCCAGGATGTTGATGGTCAGGTACATGTCGTTCGTGCGTTAGGAGATCCTGGAGCTCAATCATCTCTTACAACTGAATCTTTACTTCGACTGCGACGTCGTAAGTGCTGCGATCTGTTCGGTGTCGGTGAACACCGGGAAGCTACCCATGGAAGGGTAGATCGTTCAATCTTGTCTCTTACAGACGATTCCGTTCCTGGTTTGTCCACTGAAGCCATTGTACTTAAGCGCATCACGGGATATCAACCTGCAGCAATGGTCAATCCGATTGTGCCAGAGAAATGTAGCGACCTCCAGCTTACTGATAAGACTTTCAACATTCCGGGTAAAATCGATCTACTTTTAGGTGTTAATCTTTTCAGTGACATTTGTAGCGGTCCAAAGTTAAAAGAGATAGGTAATTTTGGGCCACAATGAGTTGTTCGTTACAGAAATAAAAATGGTATAAAAAATAAGGTCTTCTTATTGTATTATTATTGGTTTCTAAAATAAACCTGTAACTCCGCAAAACAGAGATAAACAAAAAAAACGTATTTTCGAAAATAACACAAACATAATTTGTAAACACACTTCTAGTCTGAGTGCCGATTGTTGCCAATGCAAATAAACGTAGTAACATGTCGATTTTTCGAATTCGATATACTTTTGTCTAACTGCAAATACTTATTGAAACAGTATCTAATTTAAAATAATGATCAGACCAATTTCTTGTATTTTGTAGACTATCTGAATTAACAATCATGATAATAAATAAAAAATAATTTTAATCGATTTTTAAAAACGATTATTCAAATGTCATGTCAGGCCTTATTTATGCCATTTGTCAATTCGATTGTCACCCATTCATTCATTCTCTTTGCTCCATGCATTGTAGAATATTTTGTGCCCGCTTTTCTTTCTAAATAGTTATTTTCTCACGACATTTTAAGTTAAATTATAGGTACCCCTGAATACAGAATTTAATCTAGATCAATAAAAAATAAGCTTCAAACCCTTTTATTTACACAAATAACTAAGAAACTACACAAATAATAACTAAGTAAAAGCAGAACAAGGCATCGAGGCAAGCAACTCACGTGATAAATCTTCTATAACTCTAATCTGCGGAGTTGTACATGCAAAATAATGATACATCTGTAATGCTAACACCATTCCCTTCAAAATGCAGTAATTGTTGTGTCTGTAACACAATTTAATATAATGGCCCAAACTTCCATAAAAGCTGCCCTATCTGCTTCAGGCAATGGTTTACCTACAGCTCATTCATCCATCTTTGGTTGGGTCAAATTATGGGTTGGACCCCAGTGACTACAACTCGGTATCAAAATATTAGCCTACTTACAAACGAGTCTAGGTTACAACTTACTAAAACTAAATTCTGGGAATCAGAAGAGTCTCCTTTGCCGCCGATTCCAGATCCTGATGACATCATATGTAAAAAGCAGTTCTTGACATTATATGTAAAAAGCAGTTTGTCAACACACATAGTAGAGATTCCGATGGGAGGTTTGTAGTTAGGCTGCCGTTCAAGGTAGAGGTTCTCTCAGCTCGGTGATACTCGGTTAATTGCGTTAAAACGGTTTCACAATTTGGAGCGTAAACTTATAAAAGAGCCTACACTTCGTGAACTCTACGTTCAATTTATGAAAGATTATGTAGAGTCTGGACATATTATGAAATTAGTACCTTCTCATAGTGCGGTTGACAGATATTATATTCCTCATCACTGCGTGCTCAAGGAGAGCATCCCCTCTCCTTACATCACTAAGTTTTATTTGTACTGGCACCTCGAGACCAACCGTTAGGTTATGCAAGAAGTGCCAGACGTCCCTGCGCCAGTAGAACACTCGCGCAGGAGACCATCTGCGTTAGGTCTTGACGCCAAATCAGTGCCCGCCGAAGCGCGCTCTTCATTCGGTACTCAGTCATAAGACTAGTGTCTCGGGAGAGTTTCCCCGTAAACACGTAGTTCACTGCCTATTGTCCAGATAGGTAACCGGAGCTCTCGAGCTCGCTCACTTCTCGTTGCACGAAGGACACAACTCGATGTCCGTGACCCCAGCGGGATAACCCCTTCAGATCGGCTTCAAATTACGCACAGATTTAGTTGATAATATGTTTAAATTTGTTAGCAAATACCAGAATTTGTTGATTAATAGTTATCGAGATATCCCATGTTAAACGGTATCCCGCTGGAGTCACGCTCGTCAAAGTTATTTGACCTAAAACGAGCAACAACGAGACACGCTACTGATATAGTTATTGTGCTAAGTTTTTGTTGATTCAATTACGAATCCATCCGTGAAAAATCTAGGATTCTACCTTCTGTAGTTACCGAGTAATCAAATACCTACTTTTCGTCAAAATTCCTCCGAAAAGTAAGTTCTAGTTGAGGTATAAGAAAAAAGGCTACATTCATGAAATTTGGGGAAGATTTTGTTGACTTTCAGAGAAAATTTGTTAGACAAAAACGAGAACTCTAGCTACAGTACATCCTGAGATATAACGCTAATTATGGTTATCCCGCTGGAGCCACGGTGTTGATACCTAAACATGGTTTTTCCACAGGAATGGAGCAAGTAGCGAGTTTAGGACTATAGCCAAGATTTTGTTGATGTAAAAACCTAACCAGTTACTACTTTTCAGTTTCCTAGGTACATTAGTTTTTAGGAGAAATTAAAGTTTATAACTTTTTCATACTAAAAGTACGCGTATAAAATCAAATCAAAGTATCTTTATTCAGTAAGCTTAAAATAAGCATTTTGAATCGTCTAATTTATTTTTTTTGGTTGGATAGATCACAGGAGTCACAGGAACACCCATTCAGGAAGTCTTTTAGCTGTGGAGAAAAACGGGCACAAGAAACTCCACAGCTTTATAATAATATAGAAGTAACGACATTTACAAAACAATATGTCGTTACTTCTCAATATTTCATAAGGATTCATAAAAATGACCACGCGCTATTGTTTTTGAGACAATCAAAATACGCACAAACCCGCGGCGTGACGTCAACGGATCGGACGCCCGCCAGGTGCGGGCGGCGAGAGCGGCGGCGGGGACTATCGGATAAGATATAGTAATTTGAAGCCGATCTGAAGGGGTTATCCCGCTGGGGTCACGGACATTACAACTCGCAGTCAATTGTCACTGCTTGGGTCGTGGACTCTAAAGTCGACTACCAAGTGTCCACCTTGGTAGCGAAGTAGTAAGCACACTCACTTCTCGGAACCCATCCAGGCGCCTAGCCAGTTCCCACGTCCTACGCGGCTGGTTGGGCCGGAGGCTAAGGAGAGAGAGAGAGAGAGAGAGAGAGAGAGAGAGAGAGAGAAGGAGAACAGTAGCACTACAAAGTTGAGAGCTGTTTTCGAAGCATCTCTACCCAGCTCTACCGGTGTTTCCCTCAATCAAATTTTATTGTCAGGCACTAAACTACAACAGAATATACAGGATATAATTTTTGGGTTTAGAACTTATTTAGTGGTCTTCACTTGTGACATCAAACAATGTTATCGAATGGTCAGGCTACATGATGATGATCAGCGGTTCCAAACTATCTTCTGGCGCGAATCTCAAGATCAACCGTTGCAGGAGTTCGAGTTAACAACCGTCACCTACGGCGTCACTAGTTCTGCATACCAGGCTATCAGGGTGATTCATTTATGAGTTGGCGAATCTTAACGACTCTACATATCCTGAGGTTGCACGTGTCCTACGGGAGGACACTTTCGTAGACGACATCGTAACTGGGTGTGATACGCTAGAGGGTGCTAAGACGCTACAGCACCAAGTCACTGACGTGTTGGCTCAAGCTCGTTTCTTTCTAAGGATTTTACCTACAGATCATTATGAAACACCTTATCGATTCGAGGATTCCGGTGACAATATTTTCAAAATCTTAGGTATTGAATGGAACCCCTCATCCGATAACTTTCTCTATCACGTCTCTAAGTAATAGCAAGGACGATATCTTATTTGTCTATGGTAATAGTAAGACGAGGTGTTCTATCGAACATCGCTCGTCTCTATGATCCTTGTGGTTTTATCACGAAGGTAACATTTTTCGCTAAATCTTTTATGCAGCGTTTGTGGCTTTTAGAGCTGGGTTGGGACGATGCTCTCCCTTTCGATGTCCAGCAAACTTGGCTGAAGTTTGTTGACCACTTTAAATCAAATATGTACGGATTCCACGCCACGTTATATGTGATCCCCATTCTCAATATCAACATCACGGTTTCAGCGACGCATCGGAGCGCAGATATGCCGCTTGCGTCTATATACGCTGTGAAAGCGGTGACAGCGTACAAGCTCATTTGTTAATCGCTAAATCTAGAGTCGCTTTAGTCAGGCAAAGGCAAACAATTCCTAAGCTCGAGCTCTGTGGAGCAGTCCTGTTGGCTCGCCTTATGGCCCATGTGTACAAGATCTTGCACTCCAAATTAAAATCCATATCAATAATTGCATGGTGCGACTTTAGCATAGTGCTAACTTGGTTGCGAACTTCGCCGCACAAGCTTCAAACTTGAAGGAAACAGATTTTCCCAAGTTCATGGCATCATCCCAAACGCTACCTGGCGGCACATTCCTTCTCATCACAATCCCGCGGATTGCGCGAGACGAGGCTTGCTTCCTCGCGACTTAGTTCATCCGCTTTGGTGGAGTTAGGGATTGCAATCCCGCAGCTCATTCAATCTTAATTTCAATTCAAGTTTAATTTTATAATAATTAAAAGTGACATCCCTAATGCTTTGCTAATTATCTCAAAAAAGCGCTAACTAGCTGAGATACAGCGCTATCTAAACAAAAACTTTTCAATTTTACAAAAATAAGAGGACAACCTTAACGCTCAATTGGCGCGTAGGTATTTATAGCAACAAAAAGGCCCAGTTTCCGTACTGCTTTAGCTTATATTTATACTGTGCTATAGCCAAGATTTTGTTGATGTAAAAATCTAACCAGTCCCTACTTTTCAGTTTCCTAGGTACAGTATTGGAGAAATTAAAGTTAACTTTTTCATACTAAAAGTACACATATAAGCCGACCAAATTAAGTTGATTCCTAAAGACCAAGATGGCGGCCAATTTTTTTGTTTAAAATAAACCAACCCTCATTGGGCCAGCTTGGTGGGTTATGGCCCCAATATGTGTATGAGACCTGTGCTCAGCAGTGGGACGTTTATAGGCTGATGATGACATTGAAAGTTCAACTGCCATGACTAAAAGATAATTCATTTCATTAACTTTTACAATGATTTGTGTTACTAGTAAGTACCTAAGTACTAACATCACCATCTAAGTGTAATGTTACATTGAAATCCACCACCACACCCTTGGATCTCAACAAAATCAAACAATTGGAAGAATAAATCAACAATCTATATTTCTCACTTAAACAATTAAAACTGATTCTATAAATACATTTGAAATATTTACAGGGTATAAAATAAATATTTTATAATACTATCGTATTTTTATTTTAAAGGTAACTTTCTAACAAAATAACGATGCCACATAAGTGCAGTGAAAATAGATAAAGCATACCATGTAACAAGATATGAAAAGTGTTCATTCCGAAGTGTGATTCGGGTTTGGTTGGGGATGGGCCAGCCCTCTGGAGGGTCAGGTATACCACGCACGTCTAACCACACTGGTAAACAATTTATGTATTCACTCATCTGTTCCAAGTCCCTGAAATACAAACAAATAAGTCTTATCTAATGAACTTACTTTAAAAAAAAACAGGGACTAAAAAAAAAAAAAAAAAACACCTATCGCACCTTTGTACCTTTCAAGTACAAGTACTTAGGTACATTGCTTTGCTAGTTTGCTTACTTAAAACTAATAGTAAAATAATTAAACTAGTGCAGCAATGTACTTCTACTTGAAAGGTAATGTGATAAATAAGATAAGTGTTGAAGTTATACAAAATAAGTATATCAAGTGCAGGTTCGAATCCTGCTTGTGAAATTTTTATCAACATTGTCTTTTCGTGTCCATGTCTACAGCTTCCTCATTCGACATAGAGAAATTCTAAGTATGCCATATTTTTGTGCATATTATGTGCAATCAAACGTTTCAGTCCTAATTTTTGTGCCACCACAACTTCGTTACTATGAGTTGTTTTATGTGTGTAAGCTGGAGACACGTGTCACCAGCTCGCACACGCCCGTTAAGACAAACCAGTGAGGATACGGTTTCAGACTATAGCCAGAAATTTTGTGCATAATTTGTGCACTAGGAACAAAAAAACTAACCATTACACTCAAATACTGTTGAAACTACGATCATAAAACTGTGTGCGAGCTGGAGACACGGGTCTGGCTTGCACAGCTGTATCTTCGTAATTGTTTAAGCTACGGTTATGAATTATACCTCAAAATTTTGTGCTCAAAATAGTTTTGCTTTAGTAACTATCGACGAATTTTTGATACTATCGAGTGAGTATTGTATATCTAATGATATGATGTGATAGATGACCTATGTAATTACCAGCTATATGATCTTTTATGAGCAAGCAATAGTATCGAAAAACGTTCGACTATCGATATTGAACAACAAGCGATCGATTGTTTTTTTACTGATACTATCGATAGTATCAATACTATTGATCTTTAGCAATAGTATTACTTATTTTTATCAATCGATACTATCGATAGTATCGTCAAGGGTTGATAGTCGATAGGACTATCGATAGTATGACTGATTTTCGAGGTCACGATAGTATCACGATACTATCGATAGACTATCGCTATCGCAACAACACTACCCAGTACACATTGGCGTATGTTGGCCCACTGCCGCCCATCGCCATTGTGTAGACGGGGTAATGGTGTACAGTGGCGGGCAATTTATCGATAGTGGCGCGCAATTAGCACATATAGTATCGTATCTCGATAGTACCGATAGAATTGATAGTATCGACCAAGTTCATGCTATCGACTATTTTTCAAGGTCAACTATCGATAGTGAAACTATCGCTATTGCAACAACACTAGTACAGGGGCCTTAAAATAAAAAGTAGGGTAGGTTAAGGCCTGTTCAAACCTGAGCGGTATTCGCTACCGCTGTGGGTAAAGCGGCAGCAAGTAAAATTAAATTAGTCGCGTCGCGCATCGCTTTAACAGACGGCTCCTAGTCTAAAATTCTCGGTACATAAATTAAAACAATCGAAAGCGCAAATTAAAATGACTCTAAATATTGCTAGCTCTTAAGTTCAAACTCGATTGCAATCGTGTAGCGCACGGAACGGCAACGGCGCGCTTAGCCACTTCAGAGCCATTATTTTGAATTTTTTGGCGGGAAAACAGTTTTTGGCTTATAATTTTTAAAGTAAGGGGCCCAGAGATTTGAAATTTTGCCTCGTGTTTGCACAAATTATAACGTATTAGTTGATCTCTAAAACGAAACGCTATCTTATACAGTTACAGTAATTCACCATGTGTTAGCCCATGTTACGTGTCACCAGCTTACACATACTTATCGGTTCGCAGTTCAAAAACCATTTGAGTTAAAGTTTTGAAATTTTTTGTGCCTTATGCTAAAATTCGGCACAAAATTTTGAGGTAAAATTCATAACCGTAGCTTAAACAATTACGAAGATACAGCTTTGCAAGCCAGAGACCCGTGTCTCCAGTTCGCACACAGTTTTATGATCGTAGTTTCAACAGTATTTGAGTGTGATGGTTAGTTTTTTTTGTTCCTAGTGCACAAATTATGCACAAAATTTCTGGCTATAGTCTGAAACCCTATCCTCACTGGTGTGTCTTAACAGCCGTGTGCGAGCTGGTGACACGTGTCTCCAGCTTACACACATAATACAACTCTTAGTAACGAAGTTGTGGTGGCACAAAAATTAGGACTGAAACGTTTGATTGCACATAATATGCACAAAAATATGGCATGCTTAGAATTTCTCTATGTCGAATGAGGAAGCTGTAGACATGGACACTGTCTTTTCCAATTTATTATAAGAGCATGGTGTATGCATGCACTTCGTACCACATCCTCACTGCAGTGATGTGGTGGTGTGCACATTTATTGTTGTGATGTGCTTGTACTATATTGGGGGTTAAAGTTACTCGCGTCCGTAGGTTTACCCTTCAAACCCTATACGTGACCGCTGGGTGGTGCTAAATGAGTGATACTGACTGAGTGGTAGAGCCACGCTGCGTTGCAGCACGCATTGGGCCGGCTCGCCCGGCGTAATACCACCCTCTCACGAATATGCGGCGTGAAACAATGGCACTTGGTGCTGTTGTGTTTCGTCCGGCGAGTGAGATTCCGGAGCCCCAGTTCGCTGCCATATCACAATTGATATGGCAGCGAACTTTAAATTAGATTTACCCCAGGGGGGTACCGATACATTCAGTGTCGGATAATCCCTCCCCTGAGCGTCCTCGCTCAGGCTGCCCTACGTATTCTAGGGAGGGCAAAAGTCCGCTCGTATCAAGGCATGCTGCAGGAAGGAGAAAGGCAAGACATTTGGCATTGTGGTATTGGGAGACTTCAATGCCCACCACGTCGAATGGCTTGGTTCACGCACAACTGACCACGCGTTCATGGCTTCGCTTTGGCCTACAGTCTGTCCCAATTGGTAACCGAGCCTACGCGGGTTCCAGATGTTGAGAGCCATGCACCTTCCTTATTGGACCTTCTGCTGACGTCGCACCCAGACGGCTATCAAGTTTCTGTTAATGCACCACTAGGCTCATCAGACCAGTGTCTGAATCGTAGCACTGTGCCTCTTACAGAAACTTTAAAAACGCAACCAGCGGCCAGCCGTCGGGTCTGGCATTATAGGTCAGCGGACTGGGATGGGATGCAAAGTTTCTTTGCGTCCTACCCACGGTGGCAGGTTTGCTTCTCGCTAGATGAACCTAATGTCGCCGCCGACTCTGTTGTGGATGTTATACTGCAGGGAATGGAACTTTTCATTCCAAACTCTGTGGTTCCCATTGGCGGCAGGTCCCAGGTTGGTCGCTGCTGTAAAATGGCGTCACGCCAAAAGCGACAGCAATACCAAGCCTGAGCTAATGCGGTGTTATCTAAGGATCCAAATACCAGCGTGCTCAGAAAGAGGAACAATTTTGCCGCCAGGTCCTTTAAGAGGGACATTGCCAAGGCGAAGTAATCATTCATAGGTAGAATTGGCGAGAAGCTAGTGCGTCTTCCTTTGGGTACGCGCGCGTTCTAGTCTCTTGCCAAAGCTATCTTAGGGAATTTCTGTCAGCCGTCCTTACCACCATTACACAAGACC
This sequence comes from Scoparia ambigualis, assembly GCA_963921215.1. Classification (NCBI taxonomy): domain Eukaryota; kingdom Metazoa; phylum Arthropoda; class Insecta; order Lepidoptera; family Crambidae; genus Scoparia; species Scoparia ambigualis. The sequence continues at coordinate 30,974,952 of OY992501.1, read as the reverse complement.
GATGACTGCCTAGCCAATACTGCAAAGGAGAAAGCAGATTTCTTGGACACTCTTTTCGCGTCAAACTCGACCCTGGACGATAGGGAAAACTCTCCACCAACCATACCGCATTGCGCTAGTACAATGCCAAACGTTAGATTCTTACAAAGAACAGTTCGTAAGGCTCTTTTTTTCCTTGATATCCATAAGTCAAGTGGGCCTCATGCAGTTGCTCCAATTGTGCTTCGGAGGTTTGCTTCTGAGTTGGCGGTCCCGGTTCTAACGCGCCTTTTTCGGCTCTCTTACACTACTGGCGTTGTCCCGAGTTCTTGTCCGAGACAGCCCTTGTCCACCCGTTTCCCAAAAAAGGCGATCGCTCAGATCCGTCCAACTACAGGCCAATAGCCATCACTTCTTTGCTCTCCAAAGTAATGGAGCCCATTATAAACCGCCAGCTCTTGGGGTACCTGAGGAGAATCAGCTACTAAGTGATCGCCAGTACGGTTTTCGTCTCGGTCGTTCGGCTGGTGATCTTTTAGTGTACCTTACTCACCGATGGGCGGAGGTAGTCGAGAGTAAAGGGGACGCATTGGCAGCTTGGACGTAGCGAAAGCCTTTGACAGGGTATGGCACAGGGCTCTTCTCTCTAAACTTCCATCATACGGGCTTCCTGAGAATTTGTGTTCGTGGGTCGCTAACTTTCTTTCTGAGCGTAGCATCAAAGTCGTAGTCGACGGTTCGTGCTCTGACATGAAGCCCGTGAATGCTGGAGTCCCGCAGGGGTGTGTGTTATCTCCTACTCTGTTTCTTTTGCATATCAATGACATGTTGCATAACGACAGCATTCATTGCTATGCGGATGATAGTATTGGGGATACGCTCTACACCGGACGAGCTAATATTTCTCGGGAAAGCGTCATCGAGAGCCGGAATAAACTTGTGACTAACACCGAGAACATGTTAAGTCATGTCTCGAGTTGGGACCGACGCAACCTAGTCCACGTTAACCCTTCCAAAACACAAGTTTGCGCATTTACCGCGAAAAAACATCCCTTCGTCGTACCTCTGAACTTTGAGGGAGCTCTCCTTGATACCAACCCGACTATCGGAATCCTTGGCGTCGATATTTCGAGTGACGTTCAGTTTCGGGGTCATTTGGAAGGTAAAGCTAAATTAGCTTCGAAAATGCTGGGTGTGCTTAATAGAGCGGGACAGTATTTTACGCCGGCCCACCGCTTACAACTGTACAAAGCAAAGGTTAGGCCAATATGGAATACTGCTCCCATCTTTGGGCTGGAGCACCCCAGTACCAACTCCAGCCATTTGACCGCATTCAACGCAGAGCTGCTCGAATTGTCGACGACGTGGTTATTTCAGGTCGGCTCGATTCACTGGCTTTCCGGAGAGACGTTGCGTCTCTTTGTATATTGTACCGCATATATTATGGGGAGTGTTCTGAGGAATTGTTCGGCTTGATCCCTGCCGCTGATTTCCTTCACCGCACTACACGCAATCGACTGTCATTCCATCCACATCACCTTGATGGATGGCGGTCCACTGCTGTGCATTTTTCACGAAATTTCTTGCCTCGAACTACAGTGTTGTGGAACCAGCTCTCGGCGGCGGTATTTCCGGACCGTTGCGACTTAGGGATCTTCAATAAACGAGCCTATTCCTTCCTTAAAGGGCGGCATTGCGTCTGCGTTTCGTCTGATTTTGCGGGTGTCCATGGGCGGCGGTGATTACTCTCCATCAGGTGACCCGCTTGCTCATTTGCCTCCTACTTTTATAAAAAAAATTATCTTTAAAAGTGATATTAGGTATTTAACTAATCGATGTGCAGCAAAATGCTGATTAACCGGTTCACAGTTTCACAGCCCACACATGGACAATAAAAATTAATTTGACTACATTTTTAAAGTGAACCTGTGAAATATGATTTATCAGTGACAAAAGTAAGCAAAACCTTCAAAACTAAAAGGCACACTAAAATTGCAAAACTGACATTATAACCAATTGTTTATTAATTAGCCATATAAAATAGATATAAATACCTACTTACTACCTTTTAATTTCGAACAGTAAGCTTGCATTGCATAGTATACTAATAAACCACGAAAAGCTTGAGACTTCTTACCTACAGAACCAAGATCCTTTTTCAGGATTATTTTTAGGCATGAATGGAGCTCTCTTCTCTGTCAATCTTACAACACCTACCAGCTCCACATCTCCTTTGACCATAGAAGCTTCTCGCTTCTCCTTTTGTCGCATTTGGTGTTGCACCCAGCCTCGATTAATCAAGATAACTTTCCTGTAAAAAAGTACTATAATAAATCTATATATGTAAACTACAAACACTACACATTGAATGAAAACCAAAGGCAGACTATATAATAGTACAAAGGCTTTTATTATCAATATTATTTAAATAATAATCAATTGCCACAAATGTATTGTATAATGCCGCGTCGGCACGCTTGACACTTGCCGCGAACTCCAAACCTCTACAAACATTTAGATTTGCGATTTGTTCGACGGATCGGCTACAAGCGCTTGCTAACCCAGTTAAACGCTCTATCCACACATTTGAATTTGTGATGGCTTGTTGAGGTTTCCCAAGCGTGTGGACACAGCATAATATGTATGGTTGCGCCATCAATTGAATCAAATCAGAATATTAGCACTTATTTGGTTTTGATTGTTTTATGTTGTGTTTGTTTGGCAGAACAATTTTTTGCATATTTGTTGCGGGGTACCGGACGTCCACAAGGATAAAGACGTGGGCAGGGGTGCTAGTTATTGATAGATTTTTTAAATCCATTGCAAGGTTGATGTACTGAACTGATTATAATAGATCCAGCATCTTGGAGGGAGGCTGGCGATGATCATTGAAGTCAAGTTTGTATCTACGAAAGAAGTGACAGTTTGTTTCTCTAACACATTATCATGGAGCTTAAACAGGAATTAAAAAAATATATAAATATGTAATTTAACTTACCCTGTATCAGCAAGCCTAAATGGAGTAACAATCAGCCAACCTTGGTTCTTCTTGGGATCAGAAACAAGTGATCCAACACGAGCTGCAGCCGAGTCATTGTCTATCAGAGCTCTAGGTCCTATTAATATTTCTTTGTCATGCAGGAACTCTCCCTTCACTTTGACTGGCAAATACTCCATATTTTCTAGTTCTTCAAGACTATAACAATGTGAAACTTTTATTAATGGTTGCTGAAAACCATTTGGGTTGTTACAGTTATTACTAGGGATGGGCCAAAATTCAGTATACATTCGGTATTCGGCAGGTCTACCGAATATTTGGCTAAATTACCAAATGTTCGGAAAAGTGGTACTTAAAATTTTTACTGTATTGAGCCATGTATGAGTTAACTGTTAAATGTGTTATTTTAATGAGGTACAGTAAGGTCTCTTGTTTTTGTTGACACTGTAGCTGTATTTCTGAAAACAGCAGATAAAAAATATGGTTATTAATTAAAAACAAAATATAAGTAGGTATGTAGCTGTTTTGAGATTAAGCTACAATGAATTCTTGGAATTAGCAGGAGGGAGGGTACGGCTTCCATCCGTAAACAAGTTCAGACTTGTATTTTAACATAAAGGAATCAATTATATGCCGAATATTCGGTTTGGTAAAAGTTTTACTGAACATTCGGCCGAATATTCGTATTCGGTGAAACTGTTGTAAAGAGGTACAATGTTCTATGGTATCATTTGAATATGGTTTGAATCATGTTCGATTCAAAGCATATTCTGACTTACAGAATATTTTTTCTGTTTATGTCAAATAATTTTTGTTTTGATTTTTGTCTGAGTAACTGTTTTTCACGTACGTAAAGAAAATATAAACATATTTTATTCAGTACAAACAGTTGTTTTGTCTTGCATCCATTATCAAGTTATTCCACTCACTCTGCATCAGTGATTTACAACAGGTTATATGCACCAACATCGAAATTTGAACAGTGGATGTGGACTAGAGATTTCGGAGCTGGAGATAGTTCTGAACACGGAAACAGCTACAATCAAACAAATAACATCTTATTTGTTTGATTGTAGCTGTTTCCGTGTTAGTACTAACCTTCCTACTTTCGAACGATTAGAGGGGTCGATTAATTTTTCGATATGGAAATTCCAAATGGAACTTTATTTGACTCACGAAGGTCTTTGGGAATATGTATCAACTACGCCCCTAGTAACAGATCTAACCGGTACTAAAAAAGATTCCAAAGCAAGGGCAAAAATTTGTCTTATGATTAATCCGGAGTTATTGGTACATGTGAGACAAGCGAAATCGACGAAAGAGTGTTGGGAAGCGCTGGTAAATGCTTTTGAAGACAAGGGTGTCACCAACCGATGCCGTTTGCTAGGCCGACTCATTAGTTTCAAGCTGGAACAATTTAGTAACGTCAAAGACTACATTACGGCGATAATGAAAGTAGCACAGCAGCTACGAGACATTGGTAAAGAGGTCGATGATGAAATGTTGGCAGCGCTAATGTTACAAGGATTGACAGAGGTCTATAATCCAATGAAGATGGCCATTGAGAACTCAAACATTACCCTGACGTCAGATTACGTCAAAACCAAGCTGTTACAGCAGAACGATGTAAAACCATCGACGTCCTCTGATGAGATTGCTTTAACTATGCACAACAAAGCTAAGAGTAGCAATGTAGGAGCAAAGGAAGGCAAAAAGAACAAAAAACAGTTCAACAAAGAGAAGACAGTCAAGTGCTTTATTTGCGGTGGACCTCATAAAGCTATGAAATGTCCAAAGAACCCAAATAAAAAGGATAACAAAGTATCATCATTGCTGACTGCGTTCACTGCCATGACGAAAGATAATAACGAATGGATCGTTGAATCTGGAGCGTCATCTCATATGAACCATCGCAAAGACTGGCTTACAGACTATTGAGTGTTAGATAGTGCTGTAAATATTAGTGTAGCTAATGGTCAGAAGTTTAGTGCAATTGGATCAGGAGATGTGCAAAAGGCTGAGAGAATGCAATTTGGAGTAAATGATGTGATGTATGTTCCTGGACTGACTGCAAACCTACTTAGTGTAAGTACACTTGTAGACAGAGATTTTACTGTAGAATTTTTAAAGAATGGTGGTGAGATATATAACAGGAGTGATTGTTGTATAAAAGGAAATGTACTCCATAGCTGCGAGAAGGTAAAAGGAGTTTACAAATTCAAAGCTATTACAAATACTAACCAGTCTGTTTTTTCAGCAACGATGTCTGATGAATTTGAGCTGTGGCATAGGAGATTGGCACATCTTGGAGCATCAAACATGAAGCTGCTTAGAAATGGTTTAGCAGAAGGAGTGAGGTACCAAATTCCTGATAACCTACAATGTGAGCCGTGCCTTAAAGGTAAGCAAACACGTATACCTTTTAAAAAGAGTGGCGCGACCAGAGCAACTGAAGTACTAGAGCTCATACATTCAGATGTCTGCGGTCCTGTGAGCGTAGAGTCGCACAGCGGGAAGAGATATTTTCTTTTACTTATTGACGACAAAACCCGGTATACGTTTATTTACTTCTTGCGAGAGAAAAGTGAAGTATTTTCAAAGATTGTCGAATTTAAAAAATTGGTTGAGAACCAAACCAACAAAAAGATAAAGATTTTTAAATCGGACAATGGAAAAGAATAAACAAGTTAGTCAATTATTTAAAGAAAGCGGTATTATTCACCAAACAACTGTTGAATACACACCAGAACAAAACGGGGTAGCAGAAAGGGCCAACCGTACCATTATGGAAAAGACTAGATGCATGCTAGAGGAAGCTAACCTACGCTTTTCTTACTGGGCGGAAGCAGTTAATACGGCCGTTTATCTGAAGAATCGCTCACCCACCAAAGCTGTGAAGGTGACACCGTTGGAAGCATGGTCTGGAGAGAAGCCTGATCTCAGACAGTTGAGTCTTCGGGTGTAAAGCTTTTATGCACATGAACAAAGCTAAGCGAAAAAAGCTGGATGCGAAAAGCAAGGAGCTCGTTTTTGTTGGATATTGCACCGAGTCGAAAGCTTACAGGCTTTGTGATCCTGCTAAACTTCATATTCATAAAGCAAGAGATGTGGTCTTTTTTGAGGATCAGTTCTTCAACCAGAGAGAAGCTAAGGTTTTAGAGAGAAACCTAAATCAGAATTGAAAGAAAACATTCAAAGAGAAACAAAAGGACCTCTTCAGCAACTAATGCTAGAGTTTTTCAACAGAATCCCAAACTGAGACTGTTGAAGAAAGAATAGATTTAGGAGAAACTATTCAAGAAGGAACAGTTGATCAGAGACCAGCTCTGCAGGAGAGGCAAGATGAGTTTTTCCATGATGCTGATGATGTCGAGAGTGAATTGGTTGAGGAAGAGTTCGCAACACCGCCGACAAGAGAAAAACGATACCCTCAAAGAGAAAGAAAACCAAGAGAATATAGTGATTATCATCTGTATCAAGCAGAAATTGAAGAACAAAGCGAACCTGCAACTGTGGAAAAAGCACTCAGTGGTAATAACAGAGAGAAATGGCAAGAAGCCATTAATGCTGAGTTAAATGCTTTAAAGAAGAACGGAACTTGGAGTTTAGTCAAGCCTGATCCTAACATCATCATCATCATCATCAGCCTATTAACGTCCCACTACTGGGCACAGGCCTCCCACGTGGGCAATAGCACGTGGGGATATCAGATGGGGAGATCCTAACATGGTTAATGTTAATTTAGTAGATAGTAAATGGATCTTCAAAATTAAAAAAGAACCTGGGGGGAAAATTAGGTATAAAGCCAGGCTTGTAGCGCGCGGCTTTACACAGAGGCATGGACTAGACTTCAACGAAACTTTTTCTCCTGTGATCAGACATAGTACCCTTAGATTACTATTCGCGTTTGCAGCTGAAAATGATCTATCAATAGATCAAATGGACGTGGTCACTGCATTCCTTAATGGAGATTTAATGGAGCGAGTTTATATGAAGCAGCCTAGACTCTGTGAGGAGAAAGGCAAAGAGGATCATATATGCTTGCTCAAGAAAGCTCTATACGGACTTAAGCAAGCTCCTCGAGCCTGGAACAAGAAACTCCATGATGCTTTGACTGAGATGAAGTTCAAGCGATCGGGTAACAAGCCATGTGTCTACATTAGGAATATGATTATTATTGCCGTTTATGTCGATGACATTCTGATATTCTACAAAAATGAGAAAGAGAGAGACACAGTAAAGAAAGAACTAATGAAGAAATTTGATATGAAGGACTTGGGAAAAGTGAATACTTTTTCTGCTATGAATATAAATCGGCGTAAGGAGGAGATCAGTGTCAATCAGAGTGATTACATATAAATGGTTCTGAAGAAATTTGGAATGTCTGACTGCAAACCAGTTAAGACACCTCTGCCAACTGGACTAAAACTAGAGAAGCCCAGTAGTGATCATATCCCACCCACAGAGATTCCTTACCAAAATTTAATTGGATCGGTGATGTACTTAGCTGTATGCTCAAGACCTGACATTAGTTATGCAGTTTCGTACCTCAGCCAGTTCAATACCTGCTATACGAGTGAGCACTGGAATGCAGCTAAGAGACTCTTGAGATACCTAAAGGGTACCATCGACTACAAGTTGACATTTGTGAAAACTGGACTAAGTTTTACTGGATATGTCGATGCCGATCATGCAGGAGATCACTGTGATCGGAAATCGTTTACGGGATTTGTATTCATTTTAGGAGGAGCACCCGTGTCTTGGGAAAGCAAGAAGCAACGCACCATTGCACTTTCAAGTGCAGAAGCGGAATATGTAGCGATGTCCGAAGCGAGTAGAGAAGCTACGTTTCTAAAGTCATTGATGAGAGAGATCTCACGAAAGGATGAAACTGTCAAGCTGTTGAGTGACAGTCAGTCAGCGATTCAGATTGCCAAGAATCCAGTTCATCATCAGAGAACAAAACACATTGATGTTAGATGTCACTACATCAGAGAGAAACTTAATGATAACATTGTGTCGTTAGAATACCTGCAAACAGAGCTAATGACTGCAGATATCTTTACTAAAGCTTTACCGAAATGCAAGCACGAGTTCTGCGTAGATCAGATGAATCTTAGAGCCTGAATGTTAGAAGGGTATGCATGAGCGATTGTGTTTGTTGTGTATACTTTGGTAACGTTTAAGGTTTTTATAATGATGTTTGTTTTCTATGTTGTGAGCCTGCTGCTGAATACATAGAGCTATCCACTTGAGGAGGAGTGTTGTAAAGAGATACAATGTATGTTCTATGGTATCATTTGAATATGGTTTGAATCATGTTCGATTCAAAGCATATTCTGACTGACAGAATATTTTTTCTGTTTAGGTCAAATAATTTTTGTTTTGTTTTTTGTCTGAGTAACTGTTTTTCACGTACGTAAAGAAAATATAAACATATTTTATTCAGTACAAACAGTTGTTTTGTCTTGCATCCATTATCAAGTTATTCCACTCACTCTGCATCAGTGATTTACAACAGAAACCCATGTTTGGCTCATCTCTAGTAATTACATTACAAGATCTATTTATTTATTTCAACACCTAATAAAATTATGTATGTTCACATAATTGAAGCCATATTTGTTACAAACATCAATATACCATTTTTATCTACTTACATTTTATTTTAACCGTGTTGCAAAGCGCTGAAAGAATATTACTGCCCCCCTCTCTTTCCTTGGGTGTTGTAAAAGGCGACTAACGGACTAAAGACTGCACATGCTTCCAACAGCATATAGCGGCGATGGGCTCACCACCTGTCACGCTGATTACTTGTGCAGTCGCTATTTGGTGAAAAGTAGACTATGGTAGAGAACTGCTTCAGCTGTCCTCATTGCCTAGTCTCTGACTAACCCTTCGGGGATAATAGTCTCGAATAATGTATGTATTTTTGCACATTTTATATTAAATAAAACATAATCAAACTTACTTGTTTGGTAATTCTTTGGGAACTGCATTTGACTTTGCGTGTAACATATCAATTAGCTCTAATTTCCACTGTAGACGATACACTTGCCAGCAGCCTAGACCAAATGAGGTAACAGGGATCATCTAAAATTATAATTTAGCAGCAAAGTAATAAATAAAGTATGAGATTTGTTCATAAATAATGATTTTCATACAAGGAAATGCTTACCAAAAGTATCCATTTCAAGACCTCAACAGTTTGTTTCTTGCTTTTCACTTTGTGTGATTTTAAAGTATTTGCGATATTCGCGTTAGTTCGAAAAGGATTTATTAGAACTTTTTCAGTATTTGTTACGAATTTAACGTTCCGGTATAACTTGCACAAACTTCTCATCATGTTAGACATAGTGATAGTAAATAAAAATCGAGCAGTCGATTAATAATTTCACTTGTTTTGATAACAAACTAAAAATAACAAATCAATTAATGCACATTTATTTTCACAAAAATGTTTTTAAAAATTGAGAAATCCGGCGATAGTTTCCTTCTACTTTGACGTTTGAATTGAATCTTTTTGACAGGTGTCATGTTGATTTTTTTTTTTTTAAATTTATTTGTTCCGTGAAGGAACAGGCTAAGCCTGAGACCATACTGCCTAGTCATTAGTTTTTTCATTTCTTTTCATTCCCTTGATGATAATGAGTGGTGATTAAGATGGTTAATGATAAATGATGTTTCCCAAACCCCTTGAGTCCTCACTGAGGACTCCTCAGTAAAGATGTGGGACTTCACTGAGGTCTCACGCGGACTTCTTGAGAGAATTTGAAAAGTGATGTTGCACTGTTTTGTTTCATTTGCCAACACTCATGCACGTTCACAAACCCTTAACGGTTAATAATCCACTATTATTTCACATTAATATTCGAAAAAACACAAATTTTAGAAAATAAAACAAAAATGCAGACATGACGCTTCACTTTCCCGCCAAGAAGTCCCATGTTGATTGTTTTTTTTTAATATTTGTTAGGAACAGGCTAAGGTAGAGTTGTAAACCAGCGGCTTGCAAGCCGGTAATTACCGTAGCCAGCGGCTACAAACGAATAAACAGCCGCTTGATACCGGATAGATACCAGATTTGAGCATCGAAAATAAAAACGATTAAACTCTTATTTTTGTTATACAGTAGCACTTATTATGTTCTGTAATTTTTTTTAATAAACACGGGTATCTACGTTGTATCAAGCGTCTGGTTATTCGTTTCTAGCCCCTGATTTCGGTAACTACCGGCTTACAAGCCGCTCTTTTACAACTATAGTGGTAGTGTATGAAAATTATAAGAATAAAGGTAGGTAGCTAAATTAGTTTTCATCCCATCTATTCGAAAAGGACGACTTGGTTCGCCTATAAGTGCACCCAAAGATGGTGTTTTCTTCAGGAAACTTTTAGCGGGCAGTAATGAGTTGTTAATCCTCTTTATAAGTGCGCCGCAATTATCTTTGCCGTGCACTTTTTGTAGTATTAATTTGATGAGCCCATCGCTGCTCTATGCTGTTGAACGTATGTGCAGACTTTTGTCCGTTAGTCGCCTTTTACGAAACCGGAGAGAAAAGAGGGGTTGGTAGTATAATTTTGATGAGTCTATCGCCGCTCTATGCTGTTGGTTTTATGTGCAGTCTTTAGTCCGTTAGTCACATTTTACGAAACCGAATAGAAGAGAGGGGTTGGTAGTATTATTTTAATGAACCCAGCGCCGCTCTATGCTGTTGGTTGTATGTGCAGTCTTTAGTCCGTAAGTCGCTTTTACGACACCAAAGGGAAGAGTGGTATTGGTAGAATTCTTTTGATGAGCCCATCGCCGCTCTATGCTGTTGAATGTATGTGCAGTCATTAGTCTATTAGTCACCTTTTACGACACCTAAAGAAAGAAAGGAGTTGGTAGTACTACTTACCGCCCTAGGGAGAATTATTTTTCTGACATGTACTGTCATGTGTAATTGTGAATTATTATTTAAATAATACTAACAACCCATCTCTTCCCTTGGGTATCGTAAAAGGCGACTAACGGACTAAAGAATGCACATACATTCTACAGCATAGAGCGGCGATGTGCTCATCAAAATAATACTACCAATCCCTCTCATCCCTTCGGTGTCTTAAAATGCGACTAATGGACTAAAGACTGCACATACATTCAAAAGCATAGAGCGGCAATGGGCTCATCAAATAATACTACAAATCCCTCTCTTCCCTTTGGTGTCGTAAAAGGCGACTAATGGACTAAGACTGCACATACAACCAACAGCATAGAGCGGCGATGGGCTTATCGAAATAATACTACCAACCCTTCTCTTACCTTGGTTGTCATAAAAGACGACTAATGGACTAAAGACTGCACACACATCCAACAGCATAGACCGGCGTTGGGCTCATCAAAATAATATTCTATCATAGTGGGTGATGAAAAGTAGAGTGTATCACTCAGGCGCAAAATATATTTTTAGCTCGGGCGACGTACTTTGAATCCCTCGCTACGTTCAGGATTCTACTACTACTTTAAATCTAATCATCATTATAAAGTTAGCTTCTCACGGCTTGAGATATCACAAGTCGCGCCGCGCCAGCTCGCGCCTACGCGCAGTGTGAAAGTAATGGCTTTGCTCGTAAAGTCGTAAGTCGGTACTTCAAAGGCGCGCGCGGCTCGAGGGCAATCGTTACGACTCGAACACGCGCGGGGTGGCGAAAGTAAACAAGACGTCTTTTCCTTTTCTTTTTTTATTTAGTAAATAATATCCACTAAATAACACAAAGCGGTAACCTACTGCCATACGCCTGCCCGGGAGGCGCGCCAGCCGTACGTAGTACCTAAACTACGGAGTGACACCCCCCTGCTATTACTAGGTATCTGTCCACATTTATTTCATGCCTAGATACCTGTTTCCAAAGCATTTTTCACAATTAAATTATTAAAATAGTTTTATTCCATTGCTGTTTGACATTTTGTATGAGAATTTTCAGTTTTTAACACATAATACAGATGCAAATGTCATTATTTATGTCTATTTATCAAAAAAGAAACACCAAAAACTAAAAACAAAATCATGTGAATATATCAATGAAACGTAAGCCGCCGTTTCCAGCCGGTAGTTATAGCTAGAAATGATAATGAGCCAAAAACGCCGTTATAAATTACATAGGTACCAATCGAAAGTATGAAGCCTATAGAATATGCAAACGTTTGGTTGACTATTTTTATCCTGTCTTATCTTTGGGTAGGCAGTTGTAAACAGGCAAGTCAATATTAGTAATTTACAACCGTCTGGTTAAATAAATAAAATGTATGTTTATATAAAGATAGGCTCATTACAAATACACACACACCAAACCAGAGCAATGTAAAAAAAAATATTTTTTTTAAATATTTAATTAATCATTAATGGGACTCGACTGAAATTTTTCAGCCAACCCACTCGCGATATATTAACTAGCTAAATTTGACATAAAATACTTTTCATCCATTAACCTTCTCGGTGAAGGTCGTTCTATACTCGGATCTTTGTTCTGAGGTTTGAATGCAAGCCGGCTTCACATCTATAGGCTAAGGTCAGAGAACATACTGCCTAGTCATTAGTTTTTTTATTTATTTTTTTCCTTGGATGATAATGAGTGGTGATTAAGATGATAAATGATATTCCCCCAAATGTCCCCCTTGAGTCCTCCTTAGTAAAGATGTGGAACTTTACTGAAATCTCACGCGGACTTCCTAGGAGAATTTGAAAAGTGATGTTGCACTGTTTTGTTTTATTTGCCAACACTCATGCCCGTTCACAAACACTTAACAGTTAATAATCCACTATTATTTCACATTAGTGTTAAAAAAAACACAAATTTTAGAAAATAAAACAAAACTGCAGACATGACGCTTCTTTTTCCCGCCAAGAAATCCATGTTGGTTGTTGAGTAGGTACCTACCTACTGCCTGAACAGGCAGACAGGGAACTTCTGTTTCTTGATTAAATATTGTAATCCTAGTCACTCTAATATTATGAAAGCGAAAGTTTGTAAGTATGGATGGATGTTTGTTACTCTTTCACGTAAAAACTACTGAATGGATTTAGATGAAATTCGGCATACAGATAGTTTATAACCTGGATTAACACATAGGATACTTTTTATTCCGATATTCCCACGGGAACTGGAACCACGCGGGTGAAACCGCGAGCGGCTGCTTGTGTATAAATATGTCCATGGGAGCTTGTATTAAATAGCTAGGCTTAGTGAGTAGAGTGACAATTTTTACCCGTTCTGTTGAAATATTTTCTTTTATGTAATATCTACTTATACTATAGATATGTATTATATTTGATAATAAATAATCATAAAAATGTTTCATGGACCTGTCCCAAACCCGTACCTACAGTTTCAAAAACGATGTGTGATTTTACTGATATCTTATTTCTTGAGAGAATTTGAAAAGTGATGAATTTTTTGTTACATTTGCCAATTCACCTGCCTGCGGCAAGCAGTTGAAACCTCGACAGCTTGCCATGTCGACAACTGCCGTCGACTGCAGTTAATACGTCGACAGCAAACTGCTGCTCGTGTGTTAGAGCCCTAAGCGAGACTAACTTCTTACTTATATATTTTGTTGATAGATGCATCGATCAACTCTGATTTTTAGTATGACGTACCTACTAACTTTAGTTACTATCGACTACTTTCTACAGATCTTCGCTACGTGGTTCCATTACAGAGGTACCTACGTCCAGCTATACTGACTGCTGTCAGTACGGCTACGCCACAAACACCCCTTTTACCGTAACTACGGAGTGACACCCCCCTGCTATTACTAGGTATCTGTCCACATTTATTTCATGCCTAGATACCTGTTTCCAAAGCATTTTTCACAATTAAATTATTAAAATAGTTCTATTCCATTGCTGTTTGACATTTTGTATGAGAATTTTCAGTTTTTAACACATAATACAGATGCAAATGTCATTATTTATGTCTATTTATCAAAAAAGAAACACCAAAAACTAAAAACAAAATCATGTGAATATATCAATGAAACGTAAGCCGCTGTTTCCAGCCGGTAGTTATAGCTAGAAATGATAATAAGCCAAAAACGCCGTTTCTAGCCGCTAGGCTAGAAATGTTAGTAACCGGCTTCCCTAAAGCATTCGTTTAAATCCGAGTATACAACGACATTCACCGAGCGGTTAATGGATGAAAAGTATTTTATATCAAATTTAATGTGTTAAAAAATATATTGCGAGTGGGTTGGCTACAAAATTTCAGTTCAGTATATGATTAATTAAATATTTAAAAATATTTTTTTTTAAATATTGCACTTGTTTTGATAACAGATAAATTACATAGGTACCAATCGAAAGTATGAAGCCTATAGAATATGCAAACGTTTGGTTGACTATTTTTTTCCTGTCTTATCTTTGGGTAGGCAGTTGTAAACAGGCAAGTCAATATTAGTAATTTACAACCGTCTGGTTAAATAAATAAAATGTATGTTTATATAAAGATAGGCTCATTACAAATACACACACACCAAACCAGAGCAATGTAAAAAAAAATATTTTTTTTTAAATATTTAATTAATCATTAATGGGACTCGACTGAAATTTTTCAGCCAACCCACTCGCGATATACTAACTAGCTAAATTTGACATAAAATACTTTTCATCCATTAACCTTCTCGGTGAAGGTCGTTCTATACTCGGATCTTTGTTCTGCAAGCCGGCTTCACATCTATAGGCTAAGGTCAGAGAACATACTGCCTAGTCATTAGTTTTTTTATTTATTTTTTTCCTTGGATGATAATGAGTGGTGATTAAGATGATAAATGATATTCCCCCAAATGTCCCCCTTGAGTCCTCCTTAGTAAAGATGTGGAACTTTACTGAAATCTCACGCGGACTTCCTAGGAGAATTTGAAAAGTGATGTTGCACTGTTTTGTTTTATTTGCCAACACTCATGCCCGTTCACAAACACTTAACAGTTAATAATCCACTATTATTTCACATTAGTGTTAAAAAAAACACAAATTTTAGAAAATAAAACAAAACTGCAGACATGACGCTTCTTTTTCCCGCCAAGAAATCCATGTTGGTTGTTGAGTAGGTACCTACCTACTGCCTGAACAGGCAGACAGGGAACTTCTGTTTCTTGATTAAATATTGTAATCCTAGTCACTCTAATATTATGAAAGCGAAAGTTTGTAAGTATGGATGGATGTTTGTTACTCTTTCACGTAAAAACTACTGAATGGGTTTAGATGAAATTCGGCATACAGATAGTTTATAACCTGGATTAACACATAGGATACTTTTTATTCCGATATTCCCACGGGAACTGGAACCACGCGGGTGAAACCGCGAGCGGCTGCTTGTGTATAAATATGTCCATGGGAGCTTGTATTAAATAGCTAGGCTTAGTGAGTAGAGTGACAATTTTTACCCGTTCTGTTGAAATATTTTCTTTTATGTAATATCTACTCATACTATAGATATGTATTATATTTGATAATAAATAATCATAAAAATGTTTCATGGACCTGTCCCAAACCCGTACCTGGGTCGTTCTTCTTTTTAACCTACAAAAATGTGTCTCCACCAGTCAGTGAAAAAAAAACAAGGAAATTACCATTATTTTTTCTTAATTGTACTCGTATTTCAACATGCACTGTACTAATACATAATGGCTGTGCACGATTAAATAACATATATATTGAATAATTTCATTGTAAAAAGTACGTTACAGAGTTGTAAATCCGCGTGACAGAAGTGTATTTCATACAAATCACAAGTGTCTCCCGCTATCTCGGCTTGCGTATAATCCATAATATTACGAAACAATTATATGACGACACAAAACGTAAAAATATCTTATAACTCCTAAATATATTACCTATCATGTAATAGCAACCATTATTTTTTAACACTTATAATAAAATATTTAAAAAATCTCAAATACTTGTCCCTTACTACCTGACGTTTTCTTTTGTAAATTCTGTCACGTGGGTTGTCCTTCGAAATAAGCGTTTGTGCCGGCTTGTCTTTGTGGCCTACAATTGGAGGTTTAAACCCCCTTTCCCCCTTGGTACGATTTCCCCTCTGAGATCAAGAGACAGCGCTTCAGTCGCCTAAAAGCTGTGATAGGAGGTGCGTGTGTTTATTCAGCTACCGCTTCGTCACGTAAGTAATTGATTCAAAATATAATTATTACTGTTACTTTTCGTTGTCTACTCTTACGTAATAAGAAATATTTTATTGCCAACGTGTAAATTATATATTCTATGTTAACTTCAAAATGTTATCGACTTTGCAACAAAATTTTACCCCTCCGTCACATGACAACTCCGTCACAATATTTGTTGTGACGGAATGGTAAAGTACGTGACGGTGGGGTAAAATAAACGATATTCATGTTCTATATAAGCTGAATCTAAGAAATACTGAAATAGATACACTAGTTATTAGGGCAATTACTGCTACGGAAAGTGTTACAAATATTTTTCTATCTTCTCGTATGTTTAGGTAATTATTACTTATTTCCTATTTCCAGATACCATGATGGCGAGAAAGGAGACATTAACGCCAGCAGTAAGACAGCGGCGTTGTTCAAACTGTTCATGGTGATAGACAAAGACGTAGAAAAGGTAGCAGCAACGACTCCAAGTAACATTGTGCTCCTGAAAGGAACATCCCCTCTCCTTACTTCACTAAGTTTTATTTGTACTGGCACCTCGAGACCAACCGTTAGGTTATGCAAGAAGTGCCAGACGTCCCTGCGCCAGTAAACCAACTCGCGCAGGAGACCATCTGCGTTAGGTCTTGATGCCAAATCAGTGCTCGCCGGAGCGCGCTCTTCATTTAGTACCTACTCATAAGTCTAGTGTCTCGGGAGAGTTTCCCCGTGAACACGTGTAGTTCACTGCCTATTGTCCAGATAGGTAACCGGAGCTGTCAAACAAGCTCACTTCTCGTTGCACAAAGGGCACAGCTCGCCCTGAAAGGTACATCCCCTCTCCTTACTTCACTAATTTTTAATTGTACTGGCACCTCGAGACCATCCGTTAGGTTATGCAAGAAGTGCCAGACGTCCCTGCGCCAGTAAACTACTCGCGCAGGAGACCATCTGCGTTAGGTCTTGACACCAAATCAGTGTCCGCCGAAGCGCGCTCTTCATTCGGTACTCAAAAGGCTAGTGACTCGGGAGAGTTTCCCCGTGAACACGTGTAGTTCACTGCCTATTGTTTAGATAGGTAACCGCAGCTGTCAAGCTCGCTCACTTCTCGTTGCACGAGGGGCACAACTCGCAGTTGCCATTGCTCGGGTCGTCAACTCTAAAGTCAACTCCCAAGTGTCTACCTTGGTCGCGGAGTAGTAAGCACACTCACTTCTCGGAACCCATCCGGGAGCCTAGCCAGTTCCAACGCGGCTGGCTGGACCGAAGGCTACGGTATCTCCCTGGATAAGTAAAGGCGGCCAGTGCATCTAGGTGGCCGCCTCTACTAGTTCGCCAGACTAGTACCGGAGATGTCAACACCAATGTCCAATGAGAACCACCGGACAAAGCTGCCAACTATAAGGGAAACTCACGTTCCCTGCAGGACTTTTCGCTGCTGGCCCTACAGAGACCGCTACTAGGGCCCGCTCGCTGTGCGCGAATTTGGAAGTCCTAGCACACAATACCAGGACAAACGAACATTCCCAAACTCTACATCTAACCACAAGCCACTACGAGTCCAACCCACGTCCGGATCCCGCCGGAGGCGCCGGTCAAGGCACAACCAGCGCGGGGGGGCATGAACCGGAACCCCGTATACCCCTGAGAAACAAAGCCGGACCCGTAGTTCTAGCTGCGATACCCTATCTACAGGGGTCGGTAGATAGGGAGGAACAATGCTAGTCCACCAAATGTTTACGGAAGCTCGTGGAATCTTAAACCATAACGTATTAAGTAGTTTTTGTGAACAATTTTGTTCTTGCCACGTTGAAGATGAAGAAGGCGATGTCTTGGTAGTGTTCTTAACAGTCGATGGTAGTGAAAGACTGTTTAAGTAGGTGGAGAATGACGTATCGCATGTTGATGACGATTATTTTATTTTATGTTTTTGGAAATTTTAATTTGTTAAGTTAGACTAGATTTTTTATATACTTAAGACGAGTGAGTAGTCATTTAATTTACTAAAATATGAATATTTTATTCTAAAGGTTCACAAATGTGATTTCATTAATTATCTAAGTTCGATCTCATGTTATTATATATGACAATGTTGAAGACTGATAAAGATTTATAACAAAATAAATGATTCTAGAAAAATAAACCTGTTTTATTCAAACGCGCACCCATGTACCCCTAGAATAACAAATCTGTCACATAAGTTACAACTCTGTCAGGATGTTGTCTCCTGGTAGAAAAATTGTTTTGGTCGTTTATGTAGTTTCTTATGACTAGTGCAACATTGAAAAATTTATATTTAAAATAGTTGATGATATTGCCGTCTGTGATATTCGTATTTATTTGTAAATGATAGTAAAAATTGATTTATAGCAAAAACATACTTTATATTAGCTGAAAATGTGACAGAGTGGTATAAGATCATGAATAAAACAAATTTTATAAATACAAATGTATGATTTTAATATGTTTTCTAAAAGATCCTTTAGTTATTTAATGTATTAAAAAGGTATCACTTATTTAACGAAGAGTATTCAGATAGAATAAAATGAAAGATGTCGTGACGGAGGTGTAAATTTTTTTGTCGAATCCATCTTTCAGGTATTGAAAATCGTACAAAAATCGGTAAACTTCTCGGCCAACAACTTTTTCCTGTAGAATAGAAATTCTGCTATCAGAATATATGTATATATTGATGAGGAATCTTTACATCTTTTTTTTCGAAATTGAGCTAATGTTTTATCAAATTGTAGGTTAAAAAGAAGAACGACCCACCTACAGTTTCAAAACGATGTGTGATTTTACTGATATCTTATTTCTTGAGAGAATTTGAAAAGTGATGAATTTTTTGTTACATTTGCCAATTCACCTGCCTGCGGCAAGCAGTTGAAACCTCGACAGCTTGCCATGTCGACAACTGCCGTCGACTGCAGTTAATACGTCGACAGCAAACTGCTGCTCGTGTGTTAGAGCCCTAAGCGAGACTAACTTCTTACTTATATATTTTGTTGATAGATGCATCGATCAACTCTGATTTTTAGTATGACGTACCTACTAACTTTAGTTACTATCGACTACTTTCTACAGATCTTCGCTACGTGGTTCCATTACAGAGGTACCTACGTCCAGCTATACTGACTGCTGTCAGTACGGCTACGCCACAAACACCCCTTTTACCGTAAACGCAAGACCGATTTTTACTCTGCGACCGACTGTTCTATCGACTAACTAATATTGTGAAACAGTCTGTTTTTCATTGTGGAATATTACTTTGCAGTTGCAGCTCAGCTCATCAGCAGTGTGCTGACTGTTGACGACGCTCACAAAAATAGGTAAATTAAGATTTCAAAATATGCTAATATTCATCATCATCATCAGCCTATAAACGGCCCACTGCTGGGCACAGGCCTCACACGTGGACAATAGCACGCGGGCATATTGGGCCATACTTCCCAAGTAGCAAAATGTGGTCATGGAAGTATCCTAGGACCAAATATTTTTTAGTCCTATGGAAATCCTATTAACGTTTACAGGACCGCATTTGGGCGCACTTTACAGGACTATTGCGACCTATAGTTATTTTGTTACAGTCCGGTAAAGTGCAAATTGATTTTATTACTATTTTATTGAGTGCTTCTACAAGATCACTGTGTCGTATAAAGATCAGGTACACGCACTGAGTCAGCGTGATTAGTCCTGTAACAATCTGGCGCATGCCGCTACTGGTGTAATTTATCCAACAGTGGTAATTGTGATGTCATAACTAGAGCATTTATTTTTCATTAATTTTTAATGCAGGAGGAAAACGACCAAAAAAAAAATTGCAAAAGGGTAATATTTATTACTATTCATTATCATAAAGGTTGATAACTTTTTGTAATTTCACTGTTATATAAAGAAATTAACTTGCGAAATAAATTTTATTGATAAAGTATTCGATGATAATAAACATATGTTTATGCGCCTTCAAAAGGAAACATAATTATTATTTGTATGTTCATTAATTATTAGTAAATACAGCCGTTATCAGATCGGATCGCGGTTCATATTGTAATGCATATAACAGGAGCTTTACAATGCATTTTAGTAAAAGTTAATGTTATTATAGGATCACAGTCCTGGACACCATATTGTTTAATTGATGTCAACAGCTGATCACTCTAATAATAGCAAATGCAGGTCACATATAAGTAGAATCTTACCTATAATAGTAGCAGGACGTGCTACTTTGGTGCTAGAAATCCTTTAGAAGTCACGACAAAGTCAAAGCAATCTTATAATATGTTAGACTGAGTTAATGCGATTTTACACTTTCTATAGTGGACTTTAAATCGCAATTACTCAGCCAAATAAACCTTTTTCAAAAATGTTTTTAACAAACTATTTAGATCCCTATATTTTACTTTAGCATGCAAAGTTTTATTAAAATTGGCTTATTGGTCTTTAAAAATTTCGACTTGGAAAGTTGTATGGGAAACCGAAATGCGTAAACCCTCTTAAATGGTTAACTGATAGCGGATACATAGAAAACACCCAGATACGAAAAAACTATTTTGAAAAACAGGTTTTTCTAAATTGACCCGACTGGGAATTGAGCCCGGGACCTCAGAGCTAAAACCGGCGTGATAAACACTTGGCCACGAAGGTCGTCTAAAAAAGAAAGAAAGAATATTAAAACATTGTAGATAAAACTTATTTACTTATTTATATTTTTTTATATGCTCATCAGTGACCTTCTTAACCCATCTGCCAAGGCTTATGTTATAATGGTAGAGTAGGTAAATAAAATTGTCTTTCACCCGTGAACTAGATAATTTCGAACTATATCTGGAGGACAATGGATAATCTAGTGAAACAATGATTAATATTGTTTAATTTGAGACAGGTGTTACGCCTACTGTTATGTGGCATTCGCGTTGGCGGCATGGCGGCAAAGCACAGACACGTCGCGCGCGAACGTCACTGATAGTGCGAGCAGTGATAAGGGAACGAGCGCAAAACACCGTTGGAAACTTCGATACTTTTATATATTATATATATTTTTATTTTATTAAAGGAAGGGATTTTTTAATTTTTGCTTTAAGCTGTAAAAAATGCTGTGCTGTTCTACCGCCCCCTCTCTTCCCTTGGGTGTCGTAAAAGGCGGCTGACGGACCAAAGACTGCACGTACATCCCTGTTGGACATAGAGCGGGAATGGGCTCACCACCTGCCGCGCTGAGCACATGTGCACTTTTTCGTTAGGTGAAACGTGGACTGTGGCAGTGGACTGCTTTTGTTTACCTATAAACAACTAAATATAACAAAAAAATAATTTTCCATTCTAAAGAGATGCGCAATTGATTTTTATTATGGATTGCCCTATTTCGTTAATATATATTTATGATATCGAGAAATGGACTTTATAGGTAAACAATAATACCTAACTAGTTAGAAAACGATTTAACATTAATTAAGTTACATTTAAAAAAGGTTTATGAGTTTGTTTTGTTCCCGCTACAAGCACGATGAAAGAAATATCAAATAGATAAATCCAGATCTGTACTTACGTCAATTTTTGTTTCATTGTTGAACAAAAAATAATTTATGTTAATCAAGTTTGTAAAAAATAAATAGGTACATAAAAACAAGCATTTGTTTGATCTTTATCACATAATATAAGTAACTAAAACTATCTATGAATTCAATTATATTCGTAACTATCAATTGAATTACAGCTTTGGTTTCATTTCAATGATGGGGGTGACTTTACCCAGCAGTGGGATAGTCTAGCTAGAGTTACTATTACCATAGACAAATTAGACTATTACTGGCTTACTTATCATTATTATTACGTACGCAACTAATATCTATAGAGTTAATTCTAAAAAACTTATAACGTTTTCGTATCTATTTTTTTAGTTAGTTGATAAAACTATCGATATGTTCTGTGCACATCACTAGGCGGACTTCGGGCGGCCGACCGCTACCGTTTTCCTATTAGGAATTATTTCACATCGGCGACCCGGCGCGTGCGCAGCCCAGCGACGATGGCGACGATAACGGTCAGTAATCTTACCTTACATCTAACTTTCTTATCTTACATTTACCGAAAACATTTACCTTTATTCCTTTATTTATTATTCCCACATTGGGCCCGCTTAGTGGATTTGGGCCCTACCTCCCCATACCTTTGCTCAATGTGCCTTTGCTGTTGCCCATCTGGGAAGACCGGTGGTGTATAAAGGTTGATGAAATTATTGCGAATTCTATTTGAATATTATTTACTATCTAATAATAGCGCTCAGCGAATTACTTAAAAGGGCATAATTATTTTTGCGTGATTAACTTTTATGTTGTGTGGACTAAATTAAAATCTTTCATACAGTTGTGAATACAATATCACGTGATAATTTGTTATTGTTGTCGTATGAGCGTAGAATAAGTATTATTATTTTAATTTTTTTTCCATACTTCTTTGTAGAGCGAGCCAAATATTTTGCAATACGTTCCTACAGTCGGCCTCAGAAGTACCATAAGAGGGTTTACGCATTTCGGCTTCCCATACAAACTTACAAGTCGAAATTTTTAAAAACCAATAAGCCAATTGTTAAAAAAAATGTTTATTTTGAATGATGAAATGAAAACCGAAATGCGTAAACCCTCGTAGTTCACACGCCAGCAGATCAAACTGTACAAAACTGTCAAATGTCTCCAATCGGTATTGATCCTTGGCAGTTTAGTGACAAAGTTCAAAATATATTGAAAAAACTTTACATTTTGTGATAGGTTTATGTGCTGGCTATTCTACGGTCTGTACCTACCTACTAATGTCACTGCAACTTGTTCGGATTGTGCGCGTTCGTAAAACCATGTGACGTTACGTATAAACGCGGAAAGTTGGTATGACATGGTGCTAAAGTATTAGGCTCTAGAAACTTTGGGTCAGGTGCGGATTCCCTAAATCGCAATTCGTCTGATTATCTAAATTAAAAGTTTCTCACTTCGTACACATCGCAAATCGTCTTAGTCGCAATTAAGACCGACCGCACTATATATAAGATGACTGCTAGAAACCGCAAGAAACTTCAAGGGTTGGTCAGGTCAAGTGTTATAAACATGACAAAAAAAGGAATTCGTGTTTTTTTCATTTTTAATTAAATAACTCATTTTGCGAATTTTAATTGGATAGTCTTTGAGTATCTAATTTATTTTAAAGCAATAACATAAGAAAAACAAAACGAAAAACAATTAAAACAATTAAAAATAACGATTATTTACAACGCGAGGGCAACGGCCGGCCGGCCGACCGTCTGTTGACCCGTTCGCGTCAGCTGGGCGATAAGTACCTACGTTAGTCGGCAATGAGACCATTTTAGTCATGTTTAAAACACTTGACCTGACCAGCCCTTGAAGTTTCCTGCGGTTTTAGCAGTCACCTTATATAAGTCTAAAAAACAAATCAACTTTTATGTGTCAACCATTTGTTCAACTGTTTAGCAATTTATTAAAATGTACAAGCGTAGTATAGTAGCTTTAGGAATTAGTTGGTTCTGAACTGAGCTCAACTCTTCAATTCAGAATGAATACTAAACTTTTGCTAAAACATTGTAGCTAAATGTTGCTATGACAATAAGGAAGATCGTACATTTAGTATCTTTTATATAAATATTATCGTGGACGGTAATCGACAAAGATGTGTTTATCGTGATTTCGGTTTACATTTTCCGTGGATTTAGCAACCGAAATCAGCGATCTGTATCGGCTTATTTAATCGGCTTAGTTAATTTACTAATTTGTATTCTTTTACATTTTTGTGTTTATTTTTTTATTTACGCCTCGGTGGCCTAGTGGTTAAGCGCTCGGCATCACGAGGTCCTGGGTTCAATAGTCAGACCAGGCAAAGTGTGTTTACGGATTTTTCGATGCTGCGCCCGCGTTTGTGATCACCTCCGCATTTGGCAAGCGCGATGATTAAACCAGTACTTACCTATAAATAGTAGCGATGACTTTATTTCAAAGATGGAGGCCATTGCCCAGCACTGGGACAGTATATAGAATGATTACTATTTTTTTTTATTAATATTTCGAAAACGCCTGGAAGAGCTATTGGTCGATGAAAGACCTTTTGAAGGGAGAACTACCGCTTTCACTAAAGAATAAGCTAATGGACATATATGCATTCTCCCTATCCTCACCTACGGTGCACAGACTGGTCTTTGACTGCTCAGCAAAAGTCTAGGCTCGGGGTATGCCAGCGAGCGATGGAGCGCAGTATTCTGGGAGTCAGATTGTCAGACCGCGTCAACAACACAATACTGCGCTCCAAAACACAAATCGCTGATGTTGGACAAAAGGCCGCTAGTCTGAAGTGGAACTGGGCCGGACACATCTGTCGAATGTCGGACGAGATGTGGATGCCACGCGATGCTAGGAGACAACGCGGCAGGCCCAGAAGTAGATGGCGGAATGAGCTAGACTCCTACTGCGGAGACGGCCATCAAGAGCCCTTAATCGCGAAGATTGGAAAAAGGGAAGGGAGGCCTGTGCCCTGCAGTGGGACGACCATGGCTGAAATAATAATAATAATAATAATATTCCTATCTATCTGTTTCTATTTATCTATAATTAAAATTATGTAAGTAATTAATTTTTTTACGACCTCCTTGGTCGAGTGGTTTGTACACCGGTTTTCATGGTGTCACCATCTCTGAGGTCCCGGGTTCGAACCCCGGTCGGGTCAATTTAGAAATTATTGTTTTTCTGAATTGTCTCGGGTCTGGGTGTTTTCTATATATAATAAGTATGTATTTAAGTATTTTAAGTATGTTTATCCGTTGTCTAGTAACCTTTTAACGAGTTTATTCGAAGCTTGTCTTGGGCTAGATAATTGGTGTGATTGTAGGAAAGATTTATTTATTTATTTAAGTATTTAATTATTTTTCTCTTGGTGCGATTTGCACATCTATCCAGTAAAGTAGGTAACTACACATCGTTGTTATCAAACAAAATGAAGGCACATGCCCTTCAATAATCATGTAGAGTACTGGAATTATATATCTACAGTAAGAAAAATTAAGAAATGCACACATAAAAGAACAGACCAACGAAGTTTTCAATGCGCTTTTAGAGAGCGAGGCCCAATTCAAAAGAACCAAAACGTATACTCACCTACTTACGAAACTAACTAGGCCGAGATTTCAAGTGACGCTTTGTTCGGCAGTGGTTCAAGTGGCTGGTCCACATC
Organism: Scoparia ambigualis; assembly: GCA_963921215.1. Classification (NCBI taxonomy): domain Eukaryota; kingdom Metazoa; phylum Arthropoda; class Insecta; order Lepidoptera; family Crambidae; genus Scoparia; species Scoparia ambigualis. Next base: position 30,949,603 of record OY992501.1, on the reverse strand, counting down.
AACGACGCGAAGCAGCTGTGGGCCGCGCAGCCCACCTACATCATATCGCAGGCCGTGTTCATACTGGCCGGCATCGTAACACTGGTCCACGGTAAGTAACAGCAGTCACACCACGGTAATATATAAGGTGACTGCTAGAAACTTCTGGGGCTGGTCAGGTCAAGAGTTTTTTTTAAACATGACAAAAAAAAATCGTGCTTTTTTCATTTTAATTTAATTCATTTTGTGAATTTTCATTAGATAGTCTTTGAGTTATTTTAAAGCATGACAAACATGAGAAAAAAAAGATTAAAAATAACAATTATTAACAACGCGCAGGCAGCGGCCGGTCGTTGACCCAACCGTCTGTTGACCCGTCCGCGTCAGCCGGGCGATAAGTACCTCTACGTTAGTTTGCAATGAGATCATTTAATTTCCTATTACGAAATGTGCGTATTTTTCTAATGTTGTTTCTTAAAATAAATTAGATACTCAAAGACAATCCAATTAAAATAGCTGCAGTCGCCTTTTATTACCGTGGTCACACAGTGTCTTACTCAGAGACCTCAATTAACTTGTGCCAGAATTATTTACACCACTGCAAAATTTTAATGATAATTAAGTCTTATGCTGCCCTTTCTTAAAGTACCTACTAAATAGAGAAGGAACGATATTTTAATTTAATTAAATGTTAATGGACGTCTTTATAGTAGGTACGGCTGACAGGGTGTAGTGCTAGTTTCATACTACAATTGGCTATTTGACAGTTGTAACCTCAGAACAATATGCTTTAGTTATTGTTCTGAGGTTGTAACAATAAAATTTGAAATATGTCAGAAATGGCAGGTTATCGATAAATACCTAACCAATAGTTTTTTTTATTAAAATAATTCTGTACTTAAATATTTTATTTTTACAAAATAAATTTGCGATTCTTATCTGTGGATTACAAGACCCGAAACACGGGCGGCCATGATTGGCCAAATTTTGTGCGAAAACGGTTGGTCACGTGACATTTTGCTCTGTGACGTCACATTTCACAAAATATACTAAATTATCGGTCAGGTTTCAAGATAAGTTTCTATATTTATTAAAATGTGACGTCACAGAGCAAAATGACACGTGACCAACCGTTTTCGCACAAAATTTGAAATCAATAAAGATAATTTTTTTTGTTAAATAAAGCTTTTTCGAGAAAGAAAATATTGTACGGGGTATAAAATAAGAGTTGGTAATGTTTTTAATATTTTTTCGAAAACAGTCAAGTAGCCAATTGTAACAGGAGCTGTGTGCGTGGTGGCTCATTCATAAAATATGACCAACCCTCTTCCCCTGGGTGACGTAAAAGGCGACTAATGGACTAAAACTGCACATACATGGAGCGGCGATGGGCGTACCACCTTTCACGCTGAACACGTGTGCAATGATTATTATATGGTGAAACGTGGTCTATATCAGTGGACTCCTTTTGCGGTCCTCATTGCCTAGTCTCTGACTTACTCTTCGGGTATACTTAATAGGGGGGGTGTCACTCCGCAGTTTAGGTACGTTCGGCCGGCGCGCCTCCCAGGCAGGCCGCCTAGGCGTATGGCAGTAAAGGATGCCGCGATAAACCTTTACTGCCATATGCCTAGGTATATCAAATCGATATCGAGTCCGCTTTGCCCAACGGAATTTGAACGCTCGGGTCACACGATAAGTTTCAATTTCGCGTGAAAGTAACCTTTTGTAACCTTTTGTACCTAGTACTATTAGTTATTCTGTGATAATAGTCGTGATTATAATGTGTTGCGTTTGTGTACTTTAACACCTGTGGGTTAGACCGCCGGTCCCAGACCCAGAGGTCCCAGGTTCGATACATGTTTGTACTTGGTTTGGTTGGCGGTAGGGGTTTATTTAAGGCCACATGGCTAGCTATCATAAAATAATGTTACCAGTTGTTTTACCAGTTGATGTTTTTATACTTATGGCAAAAACGCAAAAAAAGAAGCCGTAGATGACTAAACTGTTACTATTAATTCGCTCTGTTACAAAGTCTCGGTTCCAATTTTAATGAAAATCAAACCAGTATCAAAATCAAAGTTATCTGTAAACCGTTTCGCTATAAATGAAAACGGCAAACTATTTGCACTTCTTTTCAATTTTATAAAAACTTCATAAGCGTGACTATTGTGCTCAATATTACGTTGACCTTGCAGGACTCTATTGAATCGCCATAAAGATTTATGGCTTATGAATAGCATAATACCGATGCTGATAAATTAAAGCATGACCCGTCATACTGACGGTTTTTGATTTATCTGACTCTGATTGCAAATGTGCTCAGAGTAACAGATGGTGAGCCCGTCGCCGCTCTATGCTGTTGGTGTATGTGTCTTTCAGTCTTTAATCCGTTAGTCGCCTTTTGAGTCACCTAAATGAAAAGATGGGTCAGCCGCCCCTCACAGCTCTAAATCGAAAATAACAATTTGTGCTACAGCTTTCAGAAAGGGCGGTAGATGGCCATACTTCTGGCTGGGCACGCTGCTGCACGGCCTGTACGCGGACAACTTCTGGCACGTGGTGGTGCCGGAGTTCGACAACTTCTGGCACTCGCAGACCCCCGTCATATTCCTGGGCCACCGGTTGCCGCTCCACATCATATTGCTGTGTAAGTTTACTTAGTTTGGGAGAGGACACATTATTATGGGGAGTTAGTGCGGATGGGGAGGGTCCCATAATACCCGTTTTTATCTGGGGGTACCTCTGAGCCTGGGTATGCTTAAGGCATTTACGCAAGTTTAAAGAAAGTAAAAGTAAAAGATGAGACCAAGCTAGCTAACGTTTCGGAATGTGACAAAAAAATCGGGTGCAAGTTAATCCGTTTTAGAGATGACTAATTTAAAATATCTCGAGCTCCACCGCCCTTTAGAAGGCACGGGAATCCGTTAGTTCAGTTTGGTAGATGGCAGTCTTGTCAGTTTGGTTAACTGACAAGACTGCCCTCATGGGCTAGCGTGGCATGTTACGTTTGTCGCTAGTAAGGAAAACAGCATAAATTGACATCAAGCCATTGAAACGAGGAACCGTAGGTAAACCAATTGTGGTCTCCCATTCGGTTACTGAACGCGCCAGTTAGCTTCTCTTTAAAGTTAATTCTGAAGGACGATTAATATGCGATAATTATGCCCATAAGAAGATAGTTATACTATATGTCAGTATTGCTTTATTAACATCACCCTTAGCCTTCAAATGTGCCACTGCGTGGCTCACACGGACAGAGGATATTGGACAAAACCCACAATGCTCGTCCAATTCGGTCTTGTCTTACTAAAGATACTCGTAACACACGTGGTAAAAATACTCTTATTCCCCGTTTCAGATCCAGCGTTCATATACCACGCGGCGTACGCAGTGTCCAAGCTGAAACTGCCACGCTACGCCGAACCGTTCGCCGTGGGCCTGGTGACAGTTCTCATCGACATCCCCTACGACATCGTTGCGGTTAAGTTCGTGCACTGGACCTGGCACGATACCGACCCCAACATCTTCGATCGCAACTACTGGGTGCCGTGGAACTCTTACTACTTCCATTCCACGTTTGCAGCGAGCTTCTTCTTCCTCTTCGACGCTAGCAGGAGATGGCTCGCACCTAAAGTAGCCAAATGGGAGTCCGCTGGGTAAGCTTAATTCACTTAGCATACTCTAACCCACCAACCCGCTTTGGGTCAGCGTGGTGGACGTGGGCTATGTCCCAATCTCTCAATGAGGTGTTGTCCAAGTGGGAATGCCTGTGCCCAGCGGTGTGACGTTTATAGGCTGATAATGAACGCTTGAACTTCAGAAGGTGCCGTCAAAGTTAAATCTGAGTCTCAACTCTGCTACCTTGTCTCAGCGGCAGTGGTCTGATTCTGATAATTTTCCCCAACTAAGTAAATCAACATAAAAGTAACAGCCTAATACTGTCCCACTGCTGGGCAAAAGCTGTCATGATTGAATGCGTACAACAGTACCTACAAATACCAATATATAATTTTACTCATCTTTCTGGTCCGCCTCAGATATGGGGAAGCCTTTTATAGCCATCACTGTAGCTTGAAGTGTCTGGAGCGTGCCCAACTTCCTGTATGTACTTATCTTAATAAAGTAAAGTCCAGCCTGTAGGAAATGCTATCCCAAAGGCCTCCATCATTAAAATCAAGTCATCGTTACAATTGATGGGTATTCTTAATGGCTTAATCTATGTACTAACATATATTTTATTACTTTTCTTAGAAAAGCGACGGAATGGAAGTCGCTCTTGATCGCCACCTTATTCGGAATGCCCCTCGGCGTCCTGATGTTCGTGCCGATCTACCACCCCCTCCACGATATGTACAATATCCACTCGGAAGTGACATTCTTCATGCTGTTCGCCATCTTCAGCATATTCATCATCACTGGACTTCTTAGTGACCGGGAAAAGGTTAAAGAAAGGTTTGTAAAGTCCAATCTGCTGATGATTAATGATCACAATAATGATTAATTAGCGCAAACAAATGATTTTTGTTAATTTGTGAGAGTCCAATTACCCATTACCTATTTAGCACAAGTTAAGCCTCTTTCGAATCTTGTTTAATGGTTATCTTACGGATAAACTTATAAAACACCCAGTACCGAAAACAATTTAGAAAAACTGTTTTTTTCTGTGTTGTATCGACCGGAAATTGAACCCGGAACCTCAAAGATGGCGCGACGACACGCCAGAACCGGCGGCGGCGTGCTAGCGTATGCTAGTGTGTCATGTGCAGCGCTTTTTGACCAAAACGCTCATTTCCCCTTGTCCTTGTCTGTCACGAAACTCACGAAGACTTCTAGACGTTGCTTACTATTGAATTTCTATTGTGTGGGGCCGTACATAATGTGATTTTTTAGCATTTTTTTAAACCCTCCCTCCCCCTTGGTGATATTTAAGACTAAGGGATGATTTATATTAAAGCGGACTGTGCATGGGGCCACTGATTTGAGACGTTGCATACATTTTGTATGAAGCAGTTCATATTACACCGTGCATGATCCGTATTCCGGCCCGGACGGGACACGCCCCGTGCACGTCTCGCTCTAAAATAAATCACCTTTAACCCACAAATTCAACGAATCAAGGTCACAACACGCCGCTTTCGGTTTATAAATCGCGCTTTTGATTTGAATCATACGTTGAGAGTTTGATACTGAAGCTGGTTCTTCTCGGCAGGCTGACGGGCATCGACTACGTGCTGATCCTGCAGCTGGCCGTCCACTACGCCATCTATTGGGTGTTTGTGGTATTCTTTCATCCGGAGCGGGAATGGTCTCTGGGCTTGCACGAGCCGGTTGGGCCCTGCAACGAGGTCGCCACCTTGACCACCCCATTTGGACAGGTAAGTACAGAGTGACCTTAACACCTGCTGTTATTTTGATTCTTAATAACTATAAGGTCACCACCTAAACCGGGAGGTTCAAAGGGGTCCTTTGGACAGGTAAATATAGAGTAGCCCTGAAACCTGCAGTTTTTTGTTCTTTAATATATTATTATTATTATTTGAGGTTAACACACAGCAGCTCAATGAGCTGATGCGTGTGTGTCTAGTGGTTAGGAGAACTTATCCAGCCTGTTCCTAAACGAATTTATGATCTGAGCGTTTATGCCTTAGTAGCTCGTTCCAGTCCGTGACAATTCGGTTAGGCAAGAAAAACTTCTAAGGATCTCTATTTTTTCAATGATCGGCATAGCTTCAGCTGGTGACCACGGAGATGCTTGTTCTCACTTAGCGTGAAGAGCTGCAGTAAATCAGAAACGTCATAGTGTCGAGTGAGAATTTTGTATGTCTCTATCAAACTACCCCTTCATCTCCTTGTCTCAAGAGTAGTCAGCTCAAGGTCTTTGAGGCGTCGTTCGTACGGTTCATTACGTAGTGCACGAACTCTTTTCGTAGCTCTTCTCTGCACACCCTCCAACAGTGCAAAATCTTTCTTAAAGTGAGAACTCCACACCACAACGTACCCAAATTCCAGAAGTGGACGTACGTAAGCCTTGTACACGTCTTTTTCGTGAGACTCTTAAATGCCTTACGAATAAAATACAAGATAGAATTAGCTCTATATAAACTAAGCATGAAATATAGGCGTCCCATTTCATGTTGTTAGTTATCGTAACACCGAGGTCCCTCTGTGATGTTACTGGTTCTAATTGATGGTTTCCAAAACAATATCCTCTGCGAGAGTTCTTAGATCCTATGTGTAGTATAGTACACTTCGAAACATTATGTGAGAGCAACCAATGTTTGGTCCAATTATCTATGGATAGCATTTAAGTCCTTTTGTATTTCATCACATTGGATTTCCAAAAAACTTTGTATCATCAGCAAATAATGAAAAGGATAGAGTCAACGTAGATTTAAGGCCAGTCAAGTATAAAATAAGAATCAATGGCCCAAGAACAGAGCCCTGAGGGACACCTCGTGATATGTCACAGAAAAATGAAGAAATCAGGGATTTTAAAAGATTTTCGATCAACTTTTGGAACGTCGATACAAACAGTATCAATAACTTGAACATAACCAAAATGATGATTGATGATCACCAAATAATTTTTTTTTATAAAGATTATTATTAATGTGCGTTTATTAACACATTAAACAAAATTATAGTCCTGTAAACCCATCCTGTTAATCTAAAATGACTGTGTCGGCGTGGGTTCACGACAGTAGTCTAACAGAGCTATGGGGATTAAACCACGATTTCTCGCATTCAACCCGAGCATCTATCCGCTCGGCTACCGACTGACGCCTCATTAAAGACGCAGATTTCATCTTTTCGGCTTATTTCTCAAGTTTTCGTCCCCCGTCCCACGACCATTGTCACGTATACATTCTGTCTGCATATAAACCGTGCTTTAGATCTACTTTCTGTGGAAAATGCTGTACAAACTCTTTGATTTATTTTACGATAATTAAAAGTGTATCGCTGTTAGTGTCTTAACAATAAGTAAATGCAATTGCAGAAGCTCCAGAAGCGCAAGTACTTGTGTGTAGACGACTACGATGAGGGGTATTTCGACTTCAACTGCGTGGGCGGCCAGAAGCCCGCTAACGGGGCGTCGTGGTACGTCATCTGTGGGACGCCATTCGCGTAAGTATACATTAAAAACGTGAAGATAACGAAACATTGAAAAAAAATCTACCTCAGGTGGGAATCGAACCCACGTCCTCCGCAGGCCGGGCGTCACCACTCCGCTTTATTTCGGTATTTGAGTTTAATTGAGGGTTATTAACGTAAATAATCAAATATTTCGAAATCCAATAGTATACGTGTTCAATACGGGCCGCGCGTTGTAAATAATTGTTATTTTCAATGGTTTTTATATTATTTTCGTATGTTATGGCTTTCAAATAAAATAGATAGGTATGTACCAAAAGACTATTCAATTAAAATTCACAAAATGAATTATAATTAAAAAAAAAGGAAAAAAGTACACATAAATTTTTTGCTACTTTTGCTGCTTTTGCTTTTATAACACTTTACCTGACCAACCCCTGAAGTTTCTGGCATTCGTTTACTGTCAGAACGGTGGTGCTCGTAATGTTCCTGCACGTGAAGTCGTTAGTCCCAGTTCTTGTGGCCTATTAAAAGGCCTATTGTCAGGAGTGGGACCTTTATATGCTGACGATGACAATTCATGATACCCAAGAGCGTCGCCAGCTCATCGGCTGGCCATCGGCCATCGGCCCAGAGGGGTGGGTGCAAGTCGATATAAATGAAGGAGGCGATTGTAATAAGAATGGTACAAAGCCCCAATGTGTAAACTCCACACTTCTTCACTGTAGGTACATAGAGGTTTCAGACTACGGCAACATTATTTTCTTGTAATTTTTAACAGTTAATTACGTTTTTTTTAACCTCTAGGTGGGGGGGGGGGTACAGCTGCCCCTTCTGCCCCCCCCCCCCCTCCTTTTGGCAACGCCCTTGATGATACCATGGCTATGCCGAGTTTTTATGTCCAAAAGACAAATTGGTTTGCAAGGAATTTGGCCATGGCCAAAGAATGGACCATGGGGAATTTTGTATGAACCCTGTCCCCACCCTACAACAGTAATGGGATACGTGTCAATTACTTCATTGGGACCTAAAGAAGCCTAAAGTACCTGTGTTAGTTGCAAAAGTATTGGGTTAATTATAATTAAAAAAAACTTTTATGGTTTTTTCGCTTTAGTTCGAGTTACTCGAGTGTGTCTTCTCTCTCAAAGTGTCTCTGCGGTGGTAGCATGTGCGTCGGGTCGTTACGTTCCCTAAAACATGGTTGAGCGAAGCGATGGCTAATTCACATGTCATACTCGTGAACGGGTGCCGCCTGTGGAAGCTGGTCTGCTCTTGCAATCTTATTTTGTTAGAAAAAATAAAATATTCAAAAACAACATATTTTTTTATAACCTAAATCCCACGTATTTGAAGAATATCGCCATAGTAAAAAATGTCTATTCTACTAGACCCTTCAAATGACACTAATTTCAAATCTGTTGAATGGTGGGGGACGTTTCTTCCCGTGGTCCTTTTTTATTCTGTGGTAACTAGGTCTGTACCTATCGCGGAATCCGTCGCTTTATCAGTCTTAAAACAAAAACAAACGAAGTTTTTGTTTCAATTTGTTATTCTGTGGTAGGTCTGTAGATACCCACTATCCGCGGAATCCGTCGCTTTACCAGTCTTAAAACAAAAACAAGCGAAGCGAGACCAATTTCTCTTACCAATTTTGAACTTTAAACTTTGGGCATAAGGATCAAAATCGATTAGAGAAATTTGACAGTTTTGGTACTCTTTATACTGTGGTTTTGTACCTACGCTCTATTCTTGTTCCTGTTTATTGTTGTGATGTAGTAGATAATATAGATCCTAACACGAATACATTACTTATGTATAATCTATTAATTTTATATAAAAAACCACATTGACAACATAACAAAAATAAAAAAATATATACTAGAACAATGAACCTAAAACTAAAAACCTTACAAAATATAATATAATAACTAAAATAATTATTAAAAGGAGTCCCTTTAGGCATGATTCCGAAGATACTGGCAGCGTTCCCCCTTTGAATAGCTAGACTAATTCTTTGTCCGAGGTAGCTGCCAACTCTTCAGTCTCCTGTGATGTCGACTAACCTTTTAGATAACATTGTTTGTATGTTATATTCCAGTAACCGGGCCGAGTACATCACCTTGCTGACCACTATCCTGTTATTGGCGAGTGGAGTCTTCTACGGCCTCTACGTCAAGACCGCCCCAGCGCAGGTGCAGCCGCAGAAGAAACTCAAAACCAGATAACTGTAATCCATCATCAACTATTATTGTGTTCATTGTGAACTCTTTGCAGCGAGTTTTTGTTACTATTCGATAGTTGCACCCACTACTTATATGGGATACTTATTTATTATTATTAATAACTTGTGAAACTGACTCGTCCTATAAATAGATAAGTTTATATTTTTTGTTTCTCTTTTTTCAATTTTTAACCTTTTATACCTGTTAAAAGTAAGTATATACCTATCTAACGTATTGTAAATTATAATGCCAACGTTGATTGAAAAATGTATTTTTACAAGCACCAACCACCAAATAAGTACCAAATTTTACTGCATCAAAGTTTTATTTCACGATGGCGCTTTGTTATTTTGACGACACACGACCTCCTTGGTCGAGTAGTTTGTACACCGGTTTTCATGGTGTCGCCTTCTCTGAGGTCCTGGGTTCGATCCCCGGTCGGGTCAATTTAGAAACTATTGTTTTTCTCGGGTCTGGGTTATTTCTTTGTTTATTAAGTATGTATTTAAGTATTTTAAGTATGTTTATCCGTTGTCTAGTAACCATTTAACGAGTTTCATAATGAAGCTTCTCTTGGGCTAAATAATTGATGTGAGTGTAGGAAAGTTTATTTATTTATTATTTTGTCGATGACTGTACCCAGAGTGTTTCTGTCGAATCTTTGAGTATGTTTCGGACCACAAGGAATATGTGATGGTTGAATGATGAATGATCCATAGGGTTAATTAGTCTTATCAGCTTTTATAGTAGTTTATAGGTGTTGCATATATTTTATATTTGGGCCACTTTTAGACAATTTGTTTTGTTAGTACGACAGTACGAGTACCTAGCTCCACAAATAATATCTAGGAATTTGAGGAGTCTGTAATAAAAATACAATAGTGCCTTATATCTGTTAGGATAAAACTAAACTGATTTTAGGCATAGACTTATCCCTAAAATCTAACAGATATGTACTTACCAAGGTGTGAGCAGGTTTTAGGATTTCAAATCGCTAGTACATAATAAAATTCTGTGTCGTTAGTTCTGTTCAGTCAAGTGTCTTAGCTTAGTGGGGCCTAAGACTCTCGCAGTAGCACGTCGACCCATTGGGAACTTTTGGCAAGGTCAGTCAAGCAATTTAATAACATGACTATTTAACTAAATGTTATGCGGTTACCTACCTGACGCTAAACGTAATGCTCTTATATTGGTATATTACAGTACTAATGTGAAAAATAACCAATAAACTGATTCGTAGGGTGTATACGTAGAGAGTGATTGTAGGTAGACAAATGTATGTTTTTTATATGTATGTGATGTGTACAATGTCATCTAGTCAGGAACAGCAATGATTCACAACCAATTTCAATATAGTATAATATATTTTAATCCCTTATTAAAATGATATGTTTGTTTCGACATACAATCACAATAATGTCCCTATGTCCCTTAACCACTACATTATTATTAGTGCCAATATATCTGTCGAACATCAAACAACATCGAGTGTCAACCTGCGCGCGGGCCTGCCACGAACTTCTGTAGGGTCAGTCAAGAAAACATAAAGTTGTGTCTAATAACGGCTAAAATAATAATCAATTTATCTATTGTTTTGCCTAATAGAATCAGAAAGTTTTATATAATTTGTATATGAAGCTTATGTCACTAGCATTAGTTGATTAATAATTTTAGCCGTTAGTATTGACAGAGTGCCGATTACCATTTTATTTCACTATTAAATATTCTTATTTTATGAGATTGAACCAGCGACACCTAGCGGCAAACTTATGAAACTGACCTGTAGCTGCTTCTTCGACCAATTTGTAGATTTTATCTTCATTTTATCGTGTCTTCGATTAGATGATTGGAGAGTAAAGTAAATTAGCTCTCGGAACTCTGACGTCACGACTTTGACTGTCACTGTCACTTGTTATTATTATTGTAGTATAGAGTATTGTGCGGTAGATTGAACTAAAATGGAGCCTAACAACACGTGTTGTTGCTAAAAGAACACGGGAGAAACTCCCTGTCACTTGTTAGTTTCATACAAGCAGCGGTGCGGCGCTCCTCCAATTTCCGAAAGAAGTTCGTGCTAGACCCAAAACAGGGAGTTTCAATAAGTCTACTTTAATACACACTTTAGTTTTTAAAACATGTTAAACATTACTTACTAATAAACAATTATCAATTTTCTCTTAACAAAACTGTCAGTAGAATGATGTAAGGCAAAAGTTGGAGCGAGCAAAAGCGCTGCCTGTTGTAAAATTTCTTCAGAAATCTATGCAACATTGTATGTAGCCTTTTTCAAAGGAACTTGTGCATACAAGAAAACTGCCATCAGCAACTACACATACTCATTAAATTTTCTAGAATGATAAAAAATCTTTTGTCTTTTCTCTTTTTCAATCAAAGAAAAGATAACATTTATGACGAAAAAGTGTGATCAGTAAGAAAATCATACCATTTATCTATCGAGAAAATAAAACTATGACTTCCGATGTGATGTTCTGTTTCTTTGTTTTATTCTTTCTTATTAGATTGGGCTGAGTGCTGCTATATTTCACTAACAATATATTATAGATTAACCCTAACATCAACTTTACTAAACACTCATTATATAAATTCGAGTAAGGTCATCAAAAAGTAAAAGACGTAAGTACACAGATAGTCATATGGTTTGACGAAGCAACAATTTATTTCTAATTACAGCATAAGGCTTACACAGATTACTTCTTTCTTCGCAATCGAGCAGACTGGTCGTTGTACATTTCTAACAGACCAACACAATTAGTTACCTATTGTGCGATTAAAATAAAATCACATGTTACAGAACGCAGCTTTATAAAATTCAAATTACTTATGCAGATAACATTTTACGCATAATGAGTCGCCTGAATGTCCTTTATCGCATTTTTAGTTATAAAATCAACATCAAATTAGGCTTCTAATCATTTATTCAACTCTTGTAATTATAATAAAAATAGTAGTTAGGTACTTAAAACAAAATTTTTAAAAAAACTTTTGTTCTTGACTGTACAGAGAGCATCATAACCTGTATAAAAAAATATCCAATTTAAAACATACACTCTTATGAGCGAGATTAACATTAAAAACAATTTTCTTCTTTACCAAATTGCATTTTATGAAATAAAGAGACAGTTGATTTTATATTTAATCAACCTACTACTGTTCCTGACTGTACTAACAATAAGCTGCGTTTACAATTACAACGTTCATGTAAAAAATCTTAACAATAATATTTTGCCACTCCACCTAAGATTTAAAATTACATTGTAAACATCAACATTCGGTATATCAAGCAAAGCAACACAGCTGTGCTCATTAATAATTTGGATACCACTTATTCAACTGTTCCCTGTTACTCCTCACACTGACAGCTTATAAATGATGTAAAATTCTTAAATTAATTTCATTTTGATCGACACTAAATTTATTGTAGTTTAATTAAAGTATAGAGCTGACACGAGTAGTCTGTCTTATCTTACTGTCTACCGAATTAGTGGACAAGGGAAGATTTTGAGATGCTTTGCTTTTGTTTGCCTGGTGACCATTTTTAACAAACCAGTTTAGTTGACAAATTTATACGTGATAGCAGGGGGGTGTCACTCCGCAGTTTAGGTACGTTCGGCCGGCGCGCCTCCCAGGCAGGTGTATTGCACTGAAGGTTGTCGCTCGGCTCGCACCCTCCATACGTCGCGCGTCGTAAAGTCGTAATCCTCGTACATAAATATGAGTCCAAACGCTCCTGACGTCAAATCGGTATCGATTTAGCGTTGCTTAATGGAATATGAACGCTCGGGTCACACGATAAGTTTCAATTTCGCGTGCAAGTCGTTAGAGAGTGAACCTTCTGTACGGTAGTACTATTAGTTATTCTGTGGTGATAGTCCCATGGTCTGCGGGATGGGGGACGAAAGGTTGCGAGGGCAAGAAAGAAGAGCGTGGGCGGCGGGGTCGTGTAGTATGCTGTTGTGTTGTGTTGTGTGCATGTTTCACCCCTCCCCCGTCGCCATGAGATTGTGGAACTGTTACGTACATACGAATTTACCAGCCTTATACTAACAAGTTGGATTACCAAGACGCTTTTAGATAAGCGCTAGTTTATAGTACACACAATACATTGAGCAATTTTGTTTTTCGGTCATTTCTAGGCCAACGTGATTGATTTTCACCCATGTCCACGAATTAGGCAGATGAAAAAATACATATTTGTGCATTGGTAATAAGCGCCGAGATTAACATTTATTTACCTTGTTTTATTCTACATTTCCTTACTCTAAATGGAACGCTAATAGCTAATACCTACAACCTGACACTTTACAAAAACGTAATATTAACATTTCAAATGTTTGTACTTACCTACCACATTTTTTATGCCTCCTCATCAAGCGTACCTTACTTTCTTTTTAGTATTTTCATGTTTACCAAAATTTAATTTGGTGATTTAAAAACTTTGTAGAGTTATTTCATGATAATTTTTCGGTGTTTAGTAGCGTATTATATAATCTATAGTAGCGATAGAATAGAGTGTTTCGTTCGTCATGTAACGGTGAATTGGTCTATCAAATATACAAGTTTACCGATAGGGGGTTGATCGGAAGTAGTTATTTATTATTACCATAAAGCATTGAATGCTCTAAGATTATTACATATCTGTGACTATCTATATCAAAAAGTTGGCATGCCTTCGTGTAGAGGAGGCATAAAAGTCTGCTTCTTGATGGTCTCATGAAACAGTCATGTGCATACGAATTTGTAAAGACACAGGAATAAATAAGATGCGAACACACCCATTCTCAACAAATAAATAACCAAAAAAACATTACTACATCACATGAATAAAATATAAATAAATATTTATCACATCTTGAAGACGTTAACTTTGTCTGAGTCGCAAGTCGCAACGCAGTCACACAATTTACGACAAAGCAGTATTACTTTATTCTTAGTAAGTATGCAGAATTCGTTTTGGAATTTGCGATTAAAGTGATACTGCTTTATGAGTTGATGGTAAGCCATTAGTAGGGTTGCCACCTTTTTTTTAGGACGAATAAAGTATTTTTTCATTTTGTTAGAACAAAAATAAAGTATAGCTTAATAAAGAGTAAGTATTCATTTTTTTCTCCTTAAAAAGTAAAAACGTATTTTTTGTTGCTCTTTGCGACATTTAACAAATATTTGTCTTTTATTAAGTTTACGTAAATAGAGTATTTTAGCGTACTTTGGTGTCGTGGATTATAAAGTACTCCTACATGACAAAGAGGACAATACATAGTGTTTAAAGTAAACAATGTATTTAAATCGTACAGATAAACCTAAAGGCAAGAACAAAGGATAACTCTTTCGCATTAAATGTACAATTTATTTTATCTTCTTAATTCAGGGACGGTTTTTCTGTGCTTGCATTAGAAGTTACCCTTTTTCGTTTTTTGTTTTTCTGTCGAATTCATGTCGAATTTACCTCTGTCCCCACTTAATTTTAAGTTACGTTTTCTTTGTAAAATTATTAATAAAAATGTTTCGAAACTTTTATGACTGACTTTAAAAGTTTTAAGGTAAGGCAGTTCTTTATTTGGCTTTTCGGAATGGCTGTTACAATATTTAGCTTCGCCTATTGCTGACGTCATCGGCAAATGTTGATAAAAGAGAATGCGCAAATATAATAAGTAAATTCAATTAGATACATAAATAAGTTATGACCTTATTCTATCTTGCATTTTATTATGTTGCAGTAAATAATAATTCACATATTTGCAGCTGAATATTAATAAAAGGAATACCTACAACTACGGTTTCATGATGTTATCCAATTAGTCGGTACCCTTATTTCACTTCCGTTATTGACTCTGTGTTTTGGTACAATACTACGAGAATATATTTATAAGTAACTATATTTTATTAAAATATTAGTAATAAAAAAAATAAGTTTAAGTGTACGGTAAACTTTGCAAGTGCTATGCCAATTGCCAAGTGCGAATTTGTTTCACCTCTCGATCAGCCATAGTCATAGTCATAATCTCTTTGTTCAAGTAAACATATTAAAAAGCATTTTTAAACAATTTAAAAATATATATTTTTTCCATTTATGGATGGGTAGGCACCGATTCAGAACGTCTTTTAGCTGTGGAGAAGAACGGGCGCAAGAAACTCCACAGCTTTATATGGAAGTAACGACATTTAGAAAACAATATTATGTCGTTACCAAATCATAGCAACAATATCAATGACATATCAACAATAAAAATTAAGATTCCACGAACAAGAAGCATTCCACTTAGTTACGAGCTTGAATAGCTTCTTACTAGGCAGATGCTGCTATGATGCTATAAAAAACTCGCACTATTCTTACTTGGATACAGCCTCATACCTATTTCTGCCAGTTCCAGTTTGAAGGGTAAGGGGTCCAGCAAAGTTACTGGACATAGAATAATTACAACAAAGGCCATAGAAACCACACTTACCTACACACATCACGCTTGTCAAATTGTATAGTTTGGATGGTCTTCAATTTTGATACATTAGGTATTACATCTTATTACATCACTTTAAGTCGGACAGATGCCTGAGTGGCGTAATTTAAATTATGTACCTGTAGAGTTACCTACTATAATTAGTTATACTGTCTGAAATATAATTTGTGTTATTAATTGGGGTAGTTAGGTATATTAATTGGTACGGGCTGTTGTCGTGACTCGCAAATACACTTTTGTTTAGGGTATAGTTATTATTAGGTTATCTATTGAATAAAGAACTGACTATGACGTATGCGTCTATATTTATGCTTTTGTTTGGTTTATTTTATGTTTAACTTTACCGTGAGCGAAGCACATTGAACAATAGGTAGATTCCTACATGGTCTACGCAGAAAAGTAATGTGCAAAATTTACTGATATAACACGCCAAACTTATCCACAACGATAATCACAACGTAGCCTTATACAAAAATAATGGAATGGTGCCAATTTAACATTCACGCGTTTCTAAATGCCTTAGTAAGGGACACAAACTATCGGCTATCGCGTGCAACCAATTAAATAACTGCTTACTCGGGCCGGACATAAGGTCGATTGTTGAATAGCTCCTCCACCACGTTGGGGTCTGCGAGGGTTGACGTGTCGCCAACATCCTCGTCTCCAATGGCGATCTTCCTCAGTATCCTGCGCATGATCTTACCGGATCTGGTCTTGGGCAACCCTGGGGCATACTGTATGACGTCGGGGGCGGCGAAGGCGCCGATCCTCTGGCGGACCAGCTTCTTGAGATAGTGTGCGAGGTCCTCGTCGAACAAGACGCCTTCGTTGAGTGTAACAAAGCAATACAGCGACTCGCCTTTTATATTGTGCGGTCGTGAGACCACGGCGGCCTCGGTCACCCTAGGGTCTTCGGTTAAAACCCCTTCGACTTCGGCGGTGGACATGAGGTGGCCGGACACGTTGAGCATGTCGTCGATGCGCCCGGTCACCCACAGCAAGCCGTCCTTGTCCCGCCGCGCTCCTGTAACGTAAGTGCTGCGATGAGTCGTGCTATCAAACATGGTAAAGTATTTGATGGTATCGGCATTCTAAAAGAATAACCGACCTCTCTTCCCTTGGGTGTCGTAAAGGGCGACTAACGGACTTAATACTGCACATACATCCAACAGCATAGAGCGATGGGCACACCACCTGTCACGCTGAGCACATGTATAGTTGTAATTTGGTGAAAAGTGAACTATGACAGTGGACTGCTTCTGCGTTCTCCATTGCTAATAGTCATGAATCTAGGTATGAATGTAAAGTATTTGATGGTATTAATTTGAAGGTATACCTGGCATCTTAGATTAAATCAAAATAGCGGAATATACGGCACGTCCTTATAATCGTTCACTGAAAAAGGGGACGATGCAGCTACACTGGTGTGCGTCAGAGTCGAGTCCTGCCAGACCTGCGACTGAGAGAAATTAGGTGACGGGGACGGGGTCCATGCGCTATAGAGGCGAGTCACCTATCTTCCGCTATTTTGATTTATTCTAAGCCTGGCATTGATTAAGTCCTTCTCTAGGTTTAATCGGGATAGTTGAATAGCGGTCCACGTGTGGGTGCTCAAAAGTAGCACAAATAGTTTTTGTAGTAGAAAACTACGAAGCTTTGTTTTAAATTAAATGTTTATTATAGGAAATGCAATTCATCAATACCTACCTAAGTGAGTTTAAAAAGGGGAAAAACTGAGTTGTTTTGAGTCAGCGATTTATACGTTTGAGTAAACCCAATCAGGTAAACCTCCTAAAATGTTCTAGTGGTTTTAAATGGTTATAATTTATTATGTAGAAATTTTTCTTTCAGCCGTCACAGTATCTGTTTTATACAATTCGTCTTACTCATATCGTCAGAGAGACTCGGTGGTCATTTGGGACGGTCAACTATTAATATCTATCTTACAATACAAACCTACTTTCACCTTCGCAAACATTTTGCTAAGTACTTAGGTACTTTCACCTCTTACTTTTTTAATCGCAGATGTAAGTAAGAGATATGTACCTATTTACTTATATTTTTTTACTACCTGGTGACTAGGTAGGTATATGAATTGTTAAAAGTACAATATTCACACAGAAACTGTATATAGTATATAAGTATAATATTTTTTAAGTATAGCGGTCTAGCTAGTGGTTAACATACATACATAAATAATATATAATCATGACTTTATCCCAAAGACAAACTTTATACATCATTGCTTTATCCCCGAAGTGTTAGTCATGGAGACTAGGCAATGAGGACCGTGAAAACAGTCCTCTGCCATAGTCCACTTTTCACCAAATAGCGACTGCACATGTGCTCAGTGTGACAGGTGGTGAGCCCATCGCCACCCTATGCTGTTGGATTATGTGCGTTTTTACTCCGTTAGTAGCCTTTTACGACAGCCAAGGGAAAGGGAAGAGAGGGTGTGTTAGCTTTTACCGCTCGCAGCGCACCTTCTTTAATCCACCAACCCGCAGTGGGTCAGCGTGGTGGGTCATGGCCCAATATCCCCGCGTGCTATTGTTCACGTTGGAGGCCTGTGCCCAGCAGTGGGACGTTTATAGGCTGATGATGATGATGATGATTCTTTCACCGCTACGCAACACGGTTATTGTGGCTAATGGTTAAAGTGTGTTAAAATGCACGAGCAACATTACTATACAATAGCGTACCTATATACTAATCACGTTTGTTCTATGTCACAGCTAGTTATTTGAGTTGTATTATTGTTCTGTTGTTATCTTGGTAGAAAAAATACATTGGCAGGGTCCTCATTCCTAAGGTTGCTTAGAGTTCAATGAACTTAATTATGTTTTCTTATTCGTCATTATCATTTTTATTATAATCACTTATTGTTATTGCTATGTTATGAACCTACTGGACAACAAATGCTTTTCTTTCTTTGTGAGAATGAATTATGTCACCGGATAAAAATTCGCGCATCAACTAAACAGCGTCACCATCGCCAGTGCAGTAAGCTGCTATTTATGTATCCGGAATAAAAAAGTGAAACAATACCATTTATTATAGTTTTATTGCTTTTCAAAATATTCGCCACGATGATCGATGCACTTTTGCATACGTTTGAGAACCAATTTTCTTAGCACTTTTTCCATTCGAATTGATGTAAGTAAGTATCTCCAAAACGTGCATTTTGAACGCATCAACAGACTCTTCACGGCTCGAAAAACGCTGACAACGTCATTTTTTCTTTACGGTTGGGCATAAATAGAAGTCGTTGGGGGCCATGTCGGGGCTGTACGGTGGATGACCAGTTAATTCGATCTTTTGATCTTCCAAATTTCGGCCGATGTGTGGCAGCTAGCATTGTCATGATGAAGAAGGATTCTGCGTTGTCGGTTGTTCTTTCTTATTTCTTCCAAGACTTGTGGCAAACAAATGGTCGCGTAACATTCAGAATTAACCGTTTTACGATTCTCTAGTGGCACTGTAGCCACATGTCCATTTATACTAAAACAAACAAGCGACCACTTACTTCAAAGTGCTTTTAGAACAAATGAATTTTGTTGGGTTCGGCTCATCTTCGAACACCCAACCCGTTGATTGTTGTTTAGTTTCAGGATCATACGCATATATTTAAGATTCATCACCTTTGTAGATATTATAGACAGCTTTTGACGCACCCTAATTGTATTTTTGTAACCTTTTTTTACACCAATCGTCTCGAGGCCGTTTTTGGTCAATTCTCAAGTTGTGCCAAGTGCGAGTCGGACTCGCCCGTGAAGGGTTCCGTAGCAGCGAGTAACATCATATATAAGTTCTTGTAATTCGTTGTAACTTTGATCGATGTTTTAATAATAGTGTATTGTTTTTTAATAAATTAATTTATGACGTATTAAAAAAAAACTACTAACTAGATCTCGTTCAAACAAATTCTCTTATTTTAGAAGTTACAGGGGACACCCCCCCCCCCCCCCCACACACATTTTACCACTTTGGAAGTGTCTCCCGCGCAAACGATTCAGTTTAAAAAAAAATGATATTATAAACCTCAATATCATTTTTTAAGACCTATTCATAGATGGTTATATGGATTATTATGGATACACGTATGGTTTTGATGAAAAAAAAATTTTGAGTTTTAGTTCCAAGTATGGGGAAACCCCAAAATTTATTGTTTTTTTTTCTATTTTTGTGTGAAAATCTTAATGGGATTCACAGAATACATCTACATACCAAGTTTCAACAGTATTGAAAAAAGTGGCTGTGACATACGGACGGACAGACAGACAGACATGACGAATTCATAAGGGTTCCGTTTTTTGCCATTTGGCTACGGAACCCTAAAACCGATTGCCGAAATGTTAGTATGCGCATCACTTCAGAATGGCTCGACCGATTTAGATGATTCTTTTTTTTTTGTTTTTTTTTTCTAATTGTCAGGACAAGGTTTGTGTGTAGAAAAGTCACGGAATACAGGGTGTTCACGCGGACCAAGTCGCGGGCGGGCTGCTAGTACCCACCTTATAAATTTTTAACTTGTCACTAGACAAAGTTCAAAATTTATAGAAAATAAAGGAGACCCGGCGTTTTATGCTTAAGTTGTCTACTTTTTTAATTTTTTTAATCTGTTATTCATTATCTATCTGCAATATCTGTCAACAAATGACAGTTGTTGAGAACTGACAGCCGCTAGCTGTCAAATCAAACATGACGTGACAGCATTGTTGACATTTCCCTTTTTTAGAAACAAAAGAAATAAGGTTTATGCGGCTGCTAACATGGCTACGTTAGACATTTTTTAAGTGTGTCTGTTTTTTGAAGTCTTAGTGTTTCCATATTAAAGATATTAATAATTAAATAACTCTTATCCGCGATTTGATAAAAATAAGACAAAACTTGGTTTAGGTAGCAAATAATCTTAGCTTTACTTTATGACCAAATTAAAATGTATACAAATTAAGCATTTTTTCTATGTAAAGTGCCGGTTCTCCTTTGACATTATGTGGTAAGTTGGTTGAAGTGCTGCTGTACAGGATAATAAATGTACTACTTCTTTTCTTCTTAACTGTTAACGAAGGTAGGTACTGCAAGATCTGTTCACATCACATCATTCAAAAAAACGTCTTACCATCACCCGTGCAGTAGTAGCCAGGAAACTTGGAGAAATACACTTTCTCGTAGCGGCCATGGTCGCCGTACAGCGACCGCATGACGCCCGGCCAGGGTCGGGAGAACACCAGGTACCCCTCCCCCACACCCTCGATCACCTCCCCGCTCTCGTCCAAAAGGGTCGGCTCCACACCGAAGAATGGGAAGCCCTGTAACATTGACGGTTGAGACTAGCAAATATAGTGTCACACGGGATAAAAAGTATCAAAATTACTTGATTATCGGTTGAGTAAGTAAGGCGTAAAAGCCAAACAAACCAACATTACCTAGGTATTCACTATCGCATTTTTTTATGTTCTCCGATGTTCAGTGAGAGGTGGAGTCTAAGCTCGAGGTCAACTGGTACAGAGTAAGAGACGAGTCAGGCATCCTCACCCTGCCGGCCGGCCAACAAAGTGTCTCTTTACGACCCTACCTATGTCATAGGTAGGAGGCAATACGTGTTATGGTAGACTAATACCAAGGGATGCAGTCCCGGTACTGTGGAGAAAACGGGATTCCCGGTACTGCGCTAACTCTGGTACCGGGAAAACCGGGAAATTTCGGTACCTTTGCGGTACTATGATTTTTTTAACCCAGATGTAAAGTAACGTTTGATATATGGATCATTGAGCAAAATAAAATATTACACAAAAGATTTACAATAAAAAATTGTTTTGTCAATTGTTGTACTAGCTGTGGAATCACCTATGTGCTGGCTAATCCATGTAAATGTGGGAAGGTCAGTCAGTGCTCGTATTGGGGCGTTTATAGACTGATCATGATCTATCCATTTAAGTATATGTTTTCCAAGTTTAAGGCAATCATTTTCACTAAGGAAGAAAGGTGTTCGGACGACGGGGTTTCACAAAAGATCACATCAATGGATCGACATGCTAATGCAAGAAGGGAGACCTTTAAAATCAAACCCTTTGGTTGCCAACATCCCGCTACGGGTTCAAATTTTGGGTAACGATTGCCAAGAACCCGTGGCGGGTTCACGCAATTTTGGGTTCGGTTTTTATAATGTTTTAAATACAGTAGAGCATATTTTACCGTGTTACCTGCACTAACGTCAGATTAAGAAATAAGCCAGCGATATATACCCTTTTCACTCTAGTACGCGTCTATTGGACTTTACAGCAGGAAAATAAAAATTAGTGTTTCTTTTTCTCGCGCGGTTTCTCACGGCACGTTGACTTTTTAGATTTTTGTTTTACAATTAAACTATCTTATAGTTATTGTTTTCTGTAAATATCTCGATTCGATAGTTAATGCACTATCGAATGATAGTAAAATACTTTGTTCACAATGTTAAAATTTTGTTTTTGAATATTTTGTGACAAATTTTTTTTTTTATAGATTGTTATCTCTCTTTAGTATTTACACGCATATGGTTAACGTACACCGTTAATTAGATATTTTGATAGATTTTTGCATTAAAATACCATAAATATTAAGTTTTGTTCATGTTTTCAAACAAGAAATAGCTCAATCGTTGTTAGAAGTTCCGAGTGCAAAATTTCGCGTCGGCGGAAAAAAGTCTGGCAGCAAAGTTGCAGAAAAAAAGTAACTACTGCCACTAACATAAAGTAAGATAAGATGATGAGTTATGAACCCAATCTTCCAAATGTTGTTGTCCACGTGGGACTTTTATAGGCTCAAAAAGGTAATACTCACAGCAGCGCCGGGCTTCATGGGCGTGGCGCCGGGCAGGCTGGTGAGCACGTGGCCGCCCGTCTCCGTCTGCCAGAAGGTGTCGGCGATGGAGCAGCGCCCTCCACCAATCACGTTGTAGTACCACAGCCACGCCTCGCTGTTGATTGGCTCGCCCACGCTGCCTAGCACGCGGAGGGTGCTCACATCGTGCCTGAGCAACAAGTATCAAATAATATTAAAAAAAATGTGTAGTAAATACATAACATGTTTATGGCCATTGGGCATATGGGCATTTTGGGTAAGCATTTCTCACCTGACGGTAAGAGACGATGGCTGAAGGTGTAAGCGCGCTTTACCCGGAAACCTCAACCACTGAGGAACTCAAGAGCCTATCTTATCTCTTAACTGTCGGAATAGAATAGAATAGAATTCAACAATGCTATTAACATTGTTGTTATGGCGACAGACTTAAGATAAAATGGTTAGTGCAAAGTAGGTTTGAGCTTCCGTAGAGTCAGTTTACAGCATTAGGTAAATGTGTTCTGTCAGTAACAACCAAAATAGCCAATTTCTCAGTGGTTGAGGCTCGGTTGAGGCTTCCGATTGAAGTGAACACTTTCCATCTAGTGATATAATAAGTCTCCTTTTCACCAGATAGTAAGTAAAATTAAATTGTAGAGCTCAACTGTCGTAACACCATACAAAATAGGAATTCAATTGTTAACAACGTCTAGGAGTCTTCGTGGAAGAGAACGGGATAATCAAGGCAAGCTTCGATCCATCTCCAAACAAAAGCTACACACGTTATACCTAACTAACTTAGCAAATTGCTTCAATTTGCCAAAGAGCCCACAATAGAGGCAGAGTGGCGTTCAAGTTTAAATTACGCCGCTAAGTGGTACAGAAAATTGCATGGCGACGACGATAATAATGTACGCAATGTCCCAGCGCGACAATGTAACAAGTGCACAAAGGTCGAGTATTTCCTCCTGCGGGCTCCATCAACAGCCATTACAATTGCATGAAAGCCCGGTGCATTGAGCCTGTGATCTGCACTACCAGCAGCACCCTCGCTGCTAACGAGACCTAAGTGGTCCTGAATTGGCCGCTCATGCCCATTGCTGTAACAAAACATCAATGTGCCGGCAATTGAACGATCCTGTGCACAAATAGTTGCTGAGCCTTATATAGAATGAATGCAGATTTGCAGATTAAACGCGCGTAGCGGTGAAAGAATACTACCACCCCCTCTCTTCCCTTGGGTGTCGTAAAGGTAACGGACTAAAGACAGTTATACATCCAACAGTATAGAGCGGCGATGGGCTCACCACTATGGCAGAGGACTACTTTTGCGGTCCTCAATTGCCTAGTCTCTGACTAACCCTTCGGGGATAATAGTTGTGATTATATGTTTATGTATATTATGTAGTTAGAAATTAAAAAAGCTGTTGGTGTGCTTGGATAATTTCAGACCCAAAATGTTTTGTCTTCTGTGTGACACTTTAAGCTCGCTTTATAAATACATTTAGTGGGAAATAAGTCCAAAAAAATAATAATAATAACTTTCCTACACTCACACGAATAATCTAGCCCAAGAGAAGCTTCGTACGGATAAACATACTTAAAATACTTAAATACATATTTATTATACATAGAAAACACCCAGACCCGAGACAATTTAGAAAAACCATAATTTCTAAATTGACCTGACCGGGGATCGAACCCGGGACCTCAGAGATGGCGACACCATGAAAACCGGTGTATAAACCACTCGATCAAGGAGGTCGTCAATGGTTGTGTTCCTTCTAAAAATAAGAATAAGAAACTGCGCTCTCTGGATTTTATTGTTGACAACAAAACGCTCGCGCGTGGTCGGAGTCCGGCGAGCGGGGCAAACGCACAAAAAACCCCTTCTCGCGGTTCTATGAATAGATTTTTCGATAAATCTTGGTTTTGTTTTATTTTTCCGGACAAAACTAGCATGACCTACAAGATTTTTCTTTTTAGATAATTAATACTGTTTAACTGTTTACTTAAAAGATTTAGTATTTTTTAAATTAACCCCTTTTTCGTCTGTTTTTCTCATTGCAAGTGGAGTTAAACTTTAATGATTTTTACACTTAACCCTTGTAAAATATTTTACAAGTACTTATGCCTTAATATGTAATAGTGTAAACATTAACTTACTGGCATTCTTAATAAATAAAAGTACCTAAGTAAAGTAAAGTCAGTGTATATAACAGCTGAGCCTCCATCATTGAAATTAAGTGATCGCTACAACTGATGGGTATGTATTGGCTGGCACTTGCAATAAAAAATATACAAATATAATTTAAAGCGATTACCTATACATTGATGTTTTTAAAAGCATTGTGAACATATTCATAATTATGAAAACAAAGAGCGATTTTACAGTTATTAAAAGTTTTATTTAAAAAAACACACACCACAACAAAATAATCGGAGACGAGTGAGACAAAAGATTTCAATCAATCTTTTTTATTTTAATGGCGGATGGATACGAGTGTTGCTGTAGTAAAAAAAATACGGAATTTAATACAAAGTTATTTAAAAATTAAGGTAAACGAATTTAAACTGTATTGTAACGCAAAAAGAACTTTTACGAACGCAAGATCGTTTGGGTAGCTGGCTACCCCTGGCCGTTCCTGGGCATTTTCGATTTGGGTAATTGGCTACCCCTGGCCGTTTGAGCGGTTATTAAATAAAATGTCAGTCAGTGGTGGATTATGTATAGCCCAAACTCCCCAAGTGCTATCCATGTAGTAAGACCTGCCCCCAAACTCCCCAAGTGCTATCCATGTAGTAAGATCTGCCCCCAAACTCCCCAAGTGCTATCCATGTAGTAAGACCTGCCCCCAAACTCTTGAAACCGATCCCGATCGATCAAGATGGGTATTGTGAAGTTTCGTACTTCTAAGTTACGACACCAGAGCTAATATGGATTCATATTGCGTGGATATTGAGTGAAAAAATACAAAACTCAATGCCATTTAGTTCACCCAATATGAATCCAAATTAGCGCTGGTGTCGTAACTTAAAAGTACGAAATTTCACAATACCAATCCGATCTAATACCGATCGGTTTCAAGAGTAAGGGGGCTGTACATAGCAGTACAAGGTTTATACGAGTAGGCTGATGTTGATGAAACAAAAAGCGACTTACCTCATGACGTGGTCATCCCCAAACTTGATGAGCGCTCGTATGGCGGTGGGGGCGGTGTAAAACTGGTTGACCTTGTACTTTTCCACCACCGCCCAGTAACGGTCGTTGTACGGGTAGAAGGGAGTGCCTTCGAACTGGAAAAAACAGTACAAACCTATAGGTGGGAAGGCAATTATCAATTGTCATGTTTACTAGTAACTGATCATAACCGTATCGCGTTGCGGTGAAAGAAATAATATACTTACTACACAAGAAACAAATTATCGTTGCATAATAGTTGAGAAAACGTTTTACATTTCCTTTTGGTTCTATAAAGTGGGTCATATAAACGTGTCGTAGACGTTTATACAACGCGAAATAGGCCCATATTAAACGACATTGTTGTTATTTACAAGTTAAATAAACGTCAATCAAGAACTTTTAAATGTTACATAAAAGTTTTCGACCGACTGTTATCGAACCACTGAAGTCCTATAACAATTGCATAGACATTAGAAGATGATGAAGTTGGCTGTAATGTCGGTTAAGTGTTTAACATCGACTTTTATTGTACACATTCATTTCATTCCATTCATTCGTTCTTGTAATGTTTGCTGGAAAAGTGCGTGTTATTAAATACAAAATTATAACGGTTTATAAGTTATAATTTACTTAACTAGTTTTACATTTACCTAAACAATATTATACACGAACAGAGTGTAAGGATAAATGTGTGCAGTCATGCAGTGCACCTAGTTCTTATGGGACGTTTAATTTTGTGGTGAAATATAGGTGTGTTGTTGTGAAATTTTTTACGCCCCCTTCGAATTTCTTGAAATTAAATTATTGTAGACTATTGCTTAAAATTTGATTACATACTAAAATAGCAGCCATCTTGTCTAAGTTAAGAAACGACTTCTATACATCAATTATAGAATGAAAAGGTCGCATAATGCGGTTTCTTGCGACCAAGATGGTCGGCCATGATAAATTATTTTAGAATTCCGTGAGATAATAAACATGAACAGATAACCTTTTATTTAAATAAAACCTTTATACATGGTGTCATATCTTTTTTATTTATCCGACCTACAAATTGGCTTCATAATACGACGATATAATAAAGCAGTCGTAAAAACGTTCACGTAACCTATACTCTAACACCACTATTCGACGTTGTATGAATCAGTCGCAAAAACGTCTACCTAACCTATACACAGGCACCACTATACGACGTTGTAGGAATCAGTCGTAAAAGATCTACCTAATCTATACACAGGTACCACTATTCGACGTTGTATGAATCAGTCGTAAAAACGTCTACTTAACCTATAAACAGGCACCACTATACGACGTTGTATAAATCAGTCGTAAAAACGTCTACCTAACCTATACACAGGCACTACTATACGACGCTGTATGAATCAGTCGTAAAACGTCTACCTAACCTATACGCAGGCACCGCTATACGACGTTGTATAAATCAGTCGTATAAACGTCTACCTAACCTATACACAGGCACCACTATACAACGTTGTATATTCATGTCGTAAAAACGTTTACTCAACCTATATTTTTGTACCATTATACGACGTTGAATAAAGTAGTCGTAAAAACGTTTACTCAACTTATTTAGAGGACCATTTAGTTACGGGACTAAATCGTTTTAGGAATAATGGTTATACAACGTTGTAGTTGTAACCGAAAGTCGCATAGCACTGTTTTTATATAACCAATTTGCTAGTTGGGTACCACCCCCCTCTCTTCCCTTGGTGTCGTAAAAAGCGACTAACGGGCCGAAGACTGCACATACTGAAATGAAACACTTTTTTACAGACTAACTCGCGTTTAATTTACTTTTTACATAGTTTTTAGGGTTCCGTAGCCAAATGGCAAAAAACGGAACCCGTATTCGTCATGTCTGTCTGTCCGTCCGTCCGTCCGTCCGTCCGAAACTATAAGAACTATACTGTTGAAACTTAGTAAGTAGATGTATTCAGTGAACCGCATTAAGATTTTCACACAAAAATAGAAAAAAAAACCAATAAATTTTGGGGGTTCCCCATACTTAGAACTAAAACTCAAATTTTTTTTTTTCATCTTACCTATACGATAGGTCTTAAAAATGATATTGAGGTTTCTAATATCATTTTTTTCTAAACTGAATAGTTTGCGCGAGAGACACTTCCAAAGTGGTTAAATGTGTGTAACTTCTAAAATAAGAGAATGATAAAACTAAAAAATATATATGATGTAATTACCATGCAAACTTCCACCGAAAATTGGTTTAAACGAGATCTAGTAAGTAGTTTTTTTTATAGATTATAATTTATTTATTTTTGTTATTGTTATACGCTATATGCTATTATTAAAATATCGAACAAAGTTTTATAGATAATGGTACGGAACCCTTCGTGCGCGAGTCCGAAACTGTAAATAGTAAATTAAACGCGAGTTAGTCCGTAAAAAAGTGTTTTATTTCAATGTGTAGTGCTCGCTTAAACCTCAGAAAACAACATGACTGCACATACGTCCAACAGCATAGAGCGGCGATGGGCTCACCACCTGTCACGCTAAGCACATGTGCAGTCGCTATTTGGTGAAAAGTGGACTATGGCAGAGGACTGCTTTTGCGTACCTCATTGCCTAGTCTCTGACTAACCCTTCGGGGATAATAGTCGTGATTATAATAATAATTATGTAGATGTAAAACTTAGTAACTACCTATATCTATTGATAAGAAGGCATTTAGCTATAGTATACTCTTATCCAAACCTTAAAAGTTAAAATGATGGATTATTTACCGGGAATTTATGTACCTTCCAAGAATTACCCAAAAAATAGCTAATTCTAAATTCGTAGAAAATACATAAATAGAAAGGTTTTTTGTTCTTTTTTACGGGTAACGGGTAAGCGCTTGGCCTTCATCTCACCTGATGGTAAATGACGATAAGGCCGAAGATGGAAGCGCGCTTCACCCGGAATCCTCAACCACTGAGGAACTGGCTATCATATCTCCAACTGTCGGAACACAACTATGCTATAAACATCGTTGTTATGGCGACAGACTTAGATAAGATGGTGGTAGCTAGCCAGGCGGACTTAACAGCCCTACCACCAACCAAACCGAGCACACAAAGATGTACCCCCCGCTGGGAATCGAACCCGGGACCTCTGGGTCTGAAACCGGTGGCTTAGCCACTAGACCACGGAGGCGGTTAAAAACTCGTAGAAGTAGATAAGTGAAACATTTTAAGTATATAATTTACATATAGCTATATTCTATAACACGTTGACTACCCATTCAATCATACAATGTAAAACCAACAGAAACAAGAATGTGACGATACAAGTTACGAGTTAGCTGCCATTGAAACAAATACGGATAAGAAGCGAAACTGCTTTGTGAAAACGCAGTATTTCGTATTTACACATACGGTTTCTTGCCGGTTCTTCTCAGTGCAAGGCTGTTAGACTTACGAACCGATGACGACATTCATTAGTGCTCAATTATTGTAGCCCAAACAGAATAAATGATTATATATTTTAGTTTTCTTTAAAAATTTACTATTTTTTTTTTAAAGTAGAGAGAGAGATATATATATATATATATATATATATATAATACTTTTATTGTAACATAATAACACAAACATTTACAATGCAATTTTACATAAAAAAGAAAAAAAATTGTTAATTTGGCGGTCTTATCGCTTAAAGAGATTTCTGCCAGACAACCAGAAATACCACATTACGCCCGTTTCCCGGAGGGGTACGCAAAGACTTCCCCATTTGCTACGATTCTGACCATTGGCATGTCAATATGTTATTGTTTAAATAATTTTAACGCAAAATTTGTTGCGAACAAATTACATATTAAAAAAGACAGTGTCGAAAAAACTTACACGAGCAGGATTGGAACCCGCTCCCTTCTTGCAATCCGGGCCAGGTGCTCTTTCCAGTTGAGCTACCGTGGAACTTATCCTGCCCACCGAAATTAATCAACACCACCATCTTTATTTTTTACTTTGTAAGCCAAAGGCGCCCATTCAAAGTCAACAAAATACGTTATCAACATCCGATCCTAATATTTTTACAAACGTTAAAGATCAGTTAAGAATTTATTGTTTATTTAATTATAACGCAAATTATGTTGCGAACAAATTACAAAAAAAGACAGTGTCGAAAAAATGTCCACAGGAAGGGCAGCGGGCTGGATAAGTTTCACTGTAGCTCAACTGGAAAGTGCCCGAGCAACTGGCCCGGATTGTCAGAAGGGTGCGGATTCGAATCCTGCTCGTGGAAACTTTTTCGACACTGTCTTTTTCAATTTGTAATGTCAATAGGTATGTATTATAACTAGAGACGGCATCGCGAAGCATTTTTTTGCGCACTGATTAACGGCCGCAAGGTCCACAATCGATTGGACCGCTCACAACCACTGAGGCGTACCTACTTGCAGACCATCGCAACTCAAAAATTTGCCCTGCCGTGTTTTCTCTATTTGTTATACCTCAACGACCCCAAACATTATTATAATTGTTTAGGATATCCTACCATCCATCCGCGATGTAATCTGAGCAAAGAAAATAAGTACTTTCTAAAATTAGTATTTTTGATTTAAAGTTACTTTCAAGATTGAAACACGCAAATATAGAAACAATATATTCTGTAACTTGTCACAAGTCACAACTATTACATGAAGCCAACATTTCTCGTCCAATTCAACAACGACCTTGAAGGGGGAAGTACCTTTTTGACCGACAAGGGCTTTTCTTCTCATTTCAAATGGAAAATGATATGGTTGCTTACGTACCTACTAAGTAAAACAAACAACAATATTACTCGGGCAGCGACACCAACATACTTATACGTCAACTTATAAATTTACTTACAATGTTAAGTTATTAGTATACACAATGACCAAAGTCCATTTACAAGAGAACACGCTTGTGATTGTTTATTTTACCAGTCGCTAACGACGCCGCCTTACTTATAGCGGTTTCGCACCGATCCGAACCCGTTAAAATACGGTCCTAGAAAACTCGGACCGAATTCGGATATTGCTTACGCACTAGTCCGATCACTGATACAAATCCAAATAATTCAGAGGCCACCTTCTGACATACTTACGTAACTTTACGCAGATTCATTTTACTATGGATTGAGATTGGCAAAAATCTTCTCCGGAATAGAGATTCACAAATGACTGAAAGAAATCGGATGACGG
This sequence comes from Scoparia ambigualis, assembly GCA_963921215.1. NCBI lineage: Eukaryota > Metazoa > Arthropoda > Insecta > Lepidoptera > Crambidae > Scoparia > Scoparia ambigualis. The sequence goes on along the minus strand of OY992501.1, from coordinate 30,918,640 downwards.
ATATTTCATTAAATGCGTAAGCTACCATAGAAATAGTTCTACGACTACTCCGGACGGTATTTTCACGGGTTTGGATCGGATTCGGATCGGACGTAGTTCGAAACCGCTATGTCAGAAGGTGGCCTCTAGTGTTGGCCAGGACTTGAGTTCTTTAAGTCCTCATTTAGGGACTGGGCTCATTTTGGCAGAGCTCGCAAGACTCCGACTAAAATGAGTCGTGAGTTCTGAGCTTTGAGTCCTTTCGTCGATTCCTAATGCAAAAAGACTCGACTCATAAAACTGAGCCTTTATAATGGAACTCAAGTTCTTAAAAAAACCTAACCTTTTTAATTGTTAATACTAATATAAATTTTGCCAACGTGTGACTGACCTCCATGGGCAAGTATTTTTCTATAAAAAAAGTAAAAAAAGTTTAGGTTAAACGGTTTTCTTGAATAGAAAGATAATGATGATGTAGGTAATGTAATAAAAGCTACAAAATAATTAAAAACTAATTAAAAATAAAACCGTGGGGCGCGTGAAATTTTTGTCAACATTCAACCATTCTTAGCATGCTACTCCCCACGATTTTAAGTTTACTTAATAATTAAATTATTTTATAGCTTTTAGTACATTATCTACATCATCAGTTCATCACTATCTTTCTGTTCAATAAAACCCTTAAACTTAAATATTTTTTTTACTTTTTTTATATTTTCAAGTTTTTTTTTAAAATAATTTTCTATATAGCTACTACTAGTCAAACCCTTTCATTTTTGATACCCATATTGAGGTGGATGAACAAAAAATTTTATCCACCATTTTGGATTTACAATTATACTGAATATACTTATATAATTGTATTGTCATCAGAACTAAAGGTGTGTGTACCAAATTTCAGATCAGGAATCAGAATTCGGATATTGCTTACGCCTTAAGCAATATCCGAATTCGGTCTGAGTTTTCGAGGACCATTAGAGTATTAAACAATGCTCTACGCTAGGACCGTATTTTCACGGGTTCGGATCGGATTCGGATCTGACGTAGTGCGCAACCTGCTGTTAATATTGACGATGTATTTATTCTACAGAAAAGGGCAGTCCGCGCCATATACAAACGGTTGACTGGTAGAAAATGCCTAAGGCATTAAGTCCGCCTTTGTACAAACGTGCATGAAGTGATAAATAAATACAACCTAAAGTGTAGAGACTCACTCAAAGAGGTGTTTAAAAAAATCGATATAAGTAAATATTTAACCATTGCATCACAATTTACTTTTGAAAACATTATGTACGAGTATGTCAAGAAGTATCAAAACACATGTGTGAAAAATTGTGATCTTCATAACCTAAACACACGTAGGAAAAATAAGCTTGCCGTCCCTAAGTTTCTTCATCTTCTTTAGTCGGGCACTCTTGACAGAGTGGTCGTGGTTATGGGGGGGTCTGGGGGAATGACGGCTCTCGTTATTCGTCTCCATTCGGCTCTGTTAGTGGCATTGTGTGAGCAGTCGGTCATGGTAGATTGAGTGAGGGATCTAATGAGGTCTACCCATCTGGTCGGAGAGCGACCACGGGATCTCTTGCCCTCCATTCGGCCGGCCCTGAACTACAGACGCTCCATTGAGTCTTCGTTGCGAGTTATGTGCCCAAAGAACTTCAGTATTCGTATATGAACAGTCGAAGATAATCTTTCCTTTATGTGAAGCTCTTTTAGGATCGATACATTGGTACGGCGAGCAGTCCATGGAATCTTCAGAAGACGTCTCCAGCACCACATCTCCAGTGCATCGATTTTCCTTCTCTCCTTTAGCCTCAAGGTCCACGTCTCTGCTCCGTAAAGAAAAATCGGAAAGACAAGACTTCGCATTAGTCGCACTTTAGTGGTTTTTGTTATTCTGCGGTCTTTCCAAATTCTCTTGAGCCTCTCGACGGCAGATCGCGTCACAGCACAACGCCTTCGTATCTCGTCTTCACAGCCTCCGGTATTTGTAATGTTGGAGCCCAAGTATATATAGCTCTGAACAACATCACAGTTGGCTATACTTTTGACGGTCGGTTGGTTGTCTTCAGCTCTATCTACTATCATCATTTTGGTCTTGTCACGATTGATAGCAAGCCAATACTGGTTGTGTCCAGGCATTTCAGGAGATGTTCCATATCTTCTTTAGATGTTGTAAGAAGGGTAGTGTCATCGGCATACCGTAAGTTACAAATTTTCCGACCTCCAATAAAAACACCTTTGTCCCATCCTTCCAGTACAAGTAGCATTATATACTCGGTGTAAATATTAAAAGGTTCGAGTCAATCCCATTCACGCGAACCGTTGCTGTGCCATCTTCATATAGTCTTCGAATGAGGTACGTTAGATGATCTGGTACACCCATTACTGTGAGAATTTCCCACAGTTTCTGCCATTGCACAGTGTCAAAAGCTTTCCGGAAGTCTACGAAGCATATGAAGAGAGGGTTGTTAAATTCACGAGACTTCTCTATGACTTGACGTAGTATGAGAATTTGTTCTCTCGTTCCTCTTCCTTTAACAAAACCTGCTTGTTCGGGTGCGATTTCGCGGGACAGAAATGACTGCAGCCGCTTGTTAATTACATGTAGAAGTACCTTGCTTGCGTGGGATATGAAGGAGATCAGTCTGTAATTGTTGCACTTTTTAGTAGAGCCCTTTTTGTGCAATGGAATGAAAAGAGAGCTTGACCAATCTTTCGGCCAATCGCCAGTCATCCAGATTCTACAACAGATGGTGTGTGTAACTACTCCTGTTTCTCCCATTGCCTTGATTATCTCAATAGGTATCTCATCCACGCCTACAGCTTTATCAAGCTTCAAATAATTTATTGCTGCTCTTATTTCGTCCTTCAATAAAACGGGTTCCAATTCAGAAGGCTGAGAACATGGTATGATAGTCCGTGAAGTGTGAGTGTCGACGAACAAGGACTGACAGTAATCTTTCCAGGTGTCAACAATGTCTTTGATCTCGGTAACTATTGCACCATCTTTGTTCTCAATAGCCCAGCTTTTGGGTTTGAATTGGCGAGTGATAGATTTTATCTTTTTATGAAGATCCCTGGTTTCGAACTTTTGTGAATGTCGTTCTAGTTCTGCGCATATGTTATTGAGGGCTGCATTGCGGTCTCTTCGACAAGCAGCCTGTACTTCGGAGTTAAGAGAGTTGAGAACTTGTACATTGGTGCCACTGGCTTTTAGTTTTCGGCGGTGTTCAACCTTGAGCCACGTATTTGTAGACATCCAATGTAGACGTTTTATCGGGAGGGGAATAGGCTGTGTTTTTTGTACCAACTTTTTAATGTATATCTTGGCCTTCTGCCAAAGAGTATTTGGATGGTTATCGTCTTCATCACCTCGTCAATCATGTCCCTAAGTTTAGACTTCATAAAACAGGTGGCCCTTTTTTGGGTAAATGTTTAACGTTTTATAATAAACTTCCACTAAATATTACTATGCCTTTTCATACATTTAAAGCACATGTTAAAAACCCTCATGAGTAAAGGTTATTACTAGGTAAGTGGAAGATTATGCAAATGACAAATATGAATGGACATAGTGCATGTACGAGCATAACCTATTTATTAGTAATTTGTATTTATATTCCTTTTTGATGTATTGTGTATGACTTGGCGACGACATTATAACTTTTGTTACTTAGAGGGAGAAAAAAGTAAGGCCTCCTAGGGATGCGCGATCCGGGTCGTCGATCCGATTTTTCGGATCGTAATGGATCGTAACGAGACCATCCGATCCGCGGATTGGATCGCATGCCGTCGATCCGATCTTCAGGAAATCGATCCGGATCGTATGCAATTAAGTAAGACACAATTAATTTTAAAGTATGCATGTGATATACCCACAACATTCATTAATAATAATTTAACAGCTTTAATATCAATCTACCCGCAAAGGTTGCCGAGAAAATCAAAATATAAACAAAGTTAGAACACGTTCGTAACAAATAAACCTAAGTATGTACCCACTTTTTTTTTAAATACCGCGTTTTAATGCATACGATCCAAGTGATCCGATCTTTTAAGTTTTGGATCGATCCGGCAAAAAATCGTATTACCTCGATCCGATCCGAAAATCGCTGGATCGTATGCCTGCCGATCCGATCGCATCGATCGATCGATCATCCTGCGCATCCCTAAGGCCTCCTGAGTATCTTCCCAGCTTCTTCGCAGTCGAAGGCTCTCCCACAATCCGAACTGGCGGTAGATTAGATATGTAGGTAGAATAGGTAGGTGCTTAAGTTAGTTGATAAGATTTAACTACTGTTAGTTAACTTTTTTATATAAGTACATATTTTTAGGCGTCAATAAGTACCTGTAAAGATTTATATTGAATAAAGTATTTGACTTTGACTTTGACATTGAACCGCTCTTACTCCTATGCAACCTTTAATACTTAATCTTTATACTATTCATAAAAGATAACATTATTGATCTTGTTTACGTAAGTTATTACGTAGGTACTCGGAAGAACGTCATTCTTGTCATAATAAATAACTTACGATTGATATCCATTTGATGCGCACCTAATCAATAGTTAGATTAATATAGACAGATCAAAAGTGTCTATTATAGGGGTCAAATACATTCTAATAATATTTACCTAATCTGGTTTTCCAGACTAGCTTCTTGCTTTATTTTTATGTTTTAGTAAACAATTTTATCCCTATTATGTTGAAAAAATTAAGAAACAATGTAATTTTAACAAATTGGGGAAAAATAGCTTACGTTAAGGTCGTCACCTAAATGGCAAATGAAACTAAATAAACTCTTGTAAAAAAGAAAGAACAAGGTTGTCTTTTTAAAATTTTATTGTAAATAAAAATATCTGTATTTCTACCATTCACACGAATCACACAAGCACAGCGATTTGGCATGCTTAAAATCAGTTCATCCAAATCTCTTTGATGCGTTCTTGCTAACAAGCCAAAAAGCTGTTGTGGGGTGGGGTGTGCACGGCATCCATAATCGGCACAGCTCTTCTTTGGAGCATGTTCCATGCATGCTCAATTGGGTTGAGGTCTAGTGATTATGCAGGCCACGGCAGAACGTTGATATTATGATAACCGGTAAGAGTGCGTGTAACGATTCTAGCCGTTGTGTGGACGTACATTGTCATGCATTAGTCGAAACGAATCACCCAATCGGCCTCGCAAGGGGATGATCACATCACATCTGAAACAATCCTCTATGCGTAGATTTGAGCATTGAGGTTGCCCTTGCCCCTGATCCAAATGAGATCGGTTCTTCCACCGATCCATATACCGGCCCAAACCACGATTGTTTTCCCTCCATAGTTGAACTTCCTATATAACAAAATCTCAGGCGTTCTTGTCGTCCAGTGATTCTCCAAACTCGAGTGCATCTTATATCCGGCCTCATACCGAATCGTGATTTATCAGTGAAACAAACGCAGCGCCAGTCTTCTCAGCGCCTCTTAATTTCGGTGTTCGCGAGCCCATTGCCCATTTTGCCCCTACGATTGTGGGGTGCTGTGGGTGGAACCCTCAGTGGCCTTTGGGAACGCAGTCGCACTTCGCTTAAACGATTCCGGATGGTTTGGTCACTTATAAGCAAGCCTGAAGCGCTGTGGAGCCTTATAGCCAATATCATAACGGTCATGGTACGATTCTATCGTGTTTTATATAGTGTTTTGAATGTAGTGTTTTGAATGATATTATAGTGTTTTGAATGTACCGGTCCTGTCTTCGAGTTGTGATACGAGATCTTCCTCCATGTCGTTTGGCCACTCTGCCCGTGATACGAAAGCGTGTCCAGAGGCGGCCTATGACACTCTGTGTAGTGCCAATGGCTGCAGCCACAGTACGTTGCCTGGACCAGCTTCCAAAATTCTCAAACTTCTCTTCCCTTGTCAAATGACGCCGTCGCTCCATATCGACTCGATTGACGGGTGTGGTTCCATTTGGGACTCAGATCGTTTGAGCGGTTATAGGAATTCAGATTGGCAGTTGATTGTCCATAATTCATATCGTGAAATTCACTAAAAAGAATCAATAACGATCCAAAAAAGTTAAAATATTAATTCTTTAACGCAACGATATTTTAAAATGTACTTGATCCTTAGACTACTGTGATTTACTAACAAGATCGTAATTACTCGTACTTTACTATTTAAAATTAATCGTTTGGAATCGGTTTATTTGATTTGAATGAATGCTAATACATACACAGGTACATAGATTCAAGACTATTATTCCAAAAGGGTTATTCCGAGACTAGGCAATGGGGACCGCAGAAGCAGTCCACTGCCATAGTTAACGTTTCACCAAGTTATAACTGCACATGTGCTCAGCGTGACAGGTGGTGAGTCCTTGCGATTGCTATGTGAATGAATGCTAATGTCCTGGTGTAAAACCCACAGGTCCTGGGTTCTTTTTTTCTAAGTCTGCCTGTTACAGTACCTACACATCTACCATGCCATTGTGATAGTTTTACACTTACACATTTATGTCATAAAATAGTACAATACAGATACAAGTGTGCTATGCTGGTCAATACAACCGAGGCGGCATAATGGAGCCGAGGATTGTAATTACCAATGAACACGCGTTCATACGACGTTTTTCAACACACTTGTGAGGAAAACACATTTTCTGAAAATGACTGCGTGTTTTTGTTGTTTTTCTAGTGTACAAATCTTTGGTAAGCCAACATATATTTTTCTTTGGACTTAGATGGTTTTAGGCTGTCAATAACATTTTTCGGCGGTGTAGACTGCAAATTTAGTTCTTCATTACTAGAACTAGACATATATTAAACTATCAAAGTAATATTGATCATTAAGCCTCTGTATGAATCAACAAAATATGGTATGTATGATAGGTTTGTGAAAGAGACGAAAAATTTTATTACGCACGCTGTTTCTCGCGCGCAAGTAAAAATAATAATAAGGCAAAGGACGACAGCCAAACAGCCTATAGATATTAAAAATATAGTAAACTAAACAATAATGTTTTTTTTTTCATTTATTATTTATAACGTTATAATTAAAGGTTAATTTATTGACAAAATAATAAATTTGGTTAAATTACTGCGTGTTTATTTATCTAAAACAGTTTATTTATTGTAATTTTAATCAAAATAGTTAAATTATTTACTAAATGTTTGCCTTTAAAAAAAATCTAGTTATAAAAACTCTATGTTGAGGTTCTAGTTTTGAACTAAGTAAGTACATTAACGCACTATGTGTAATAAAGTACATTACGATGCTGAAATCGGTGTAATAAGAGCCACTTTACGGGAAAGTGTGGTGAAAAGGTAGTTAATTCTTAGTTTGGAATGTTGGATGCCTATCATCCTTGTTTTAAAATTACAAAGGTAATCTCAGAAACAACATAAAAAAATGTCATCCATATTTAGTTTAGAATAAATCTTTAGGGTAGACTGTTTATTTATATAAATCATCTTTTGTAGTTGGTATCTGGTACAACGAACGGTAGAAAGCATTTTGAATTACGACCCTCATACACGATCGCACATACTTATAAACTTGATGCACCTCAAAACATACGCACAAAAAGCGATCGAAAATTACGACATATCATTATCTCGAGACAGTATCTAAACATCAGTTATATTGGAGAAAAGATATCGGATCATCAGCGGGTTGAGCTGTGCTCAGTCATAAACGCCCGAAATTAATAATATATCTATAGATTTTTAGTCTACTAGAGAAAGTCATAAATTGGTAGGGAGCAATTTTAATTTAGAAGGCTAAATAATCAGGTTATTAATTTCGGGCGCAAGTCAGTTTTCCATTTTATATTGATCGAATCAGAAATGAGGAAATTCGTAGAAGAACTAAAAACCGACATAGCCCAAAGAGTCGCCAAGCTCAAGTATGGCAATGGGCAGGGTACGTCGCCCGTAGAACCAATGGCCGTTGGGGCAAAACGGTTCTCGAGCGGCGACCGCGCAACGGAAGACGCAGTGTGGGCAGGCCTCCAACAAGGTGGTCCGACGATCTGGTGAAGGTCGCGGGTAGCTACTGGATGCAAGCAGCAAAAGACCGGTCGTGGTGAGATCCTTGGGGGGGGCCTTTGTCCAGCAGTGGACGTCCTCTGGCTGATGATGATGATGATGATTTAGATAGATGATAACACGCTCACCATGACCGACGTGGCAGCATTCGCCAGCGGCGCGTACACCACGTACGTGTGGCCGGTGATCCAGCCGACGTCGGCGGTGCACCAGTACACGTCCCGCTCCTGTACGTCGAACACGTAGCGCAGGGTGGCAGTGGCGTACGTCAGGTAGCCCGCGGAGGTGTGAAGAACGCCTTTGGGCTTGCCCGTTGACCCGCTGTTGGACAGACATCACTTTTTTTTCCAGCGAGATACACACATACATATAATCACGAATATTATCCCCGAACGGTTAGTCAGAGACTAGGCAATGAGGACAGCAAAAGCAGTCCTCTACCATAGTCCACTTTTCACCAAATAGCGACTCATGTGGTCAGCGTGACAGGTGGTAAGCCCATCGCCGCTCTATGCAGTAGGAAGTATGTGTAATCTTTAGTCCGTTAGTCACCTTTTACGACGCCCAATAGGAACTACGAGTAAGTAATTAAGCGACACAACCGCGTCGAGTTTGAGTCGTCTTGAATATGCGGCCCCATCTTTGAGAAAATAAGTTCGATCGTTCCGGTTGTTCTGAATGTGGATTCTGTCTTTGATTAGATGGAATAGATGGATGACCCAAATGTCAAGGTAAACACGTGCCGAGGGCTGAATGGTTTGAGGGTGTATAAACATGTCATTATCACTAACGTTGTGCCTCCGGGTACCAGGGTGAACCCTGTTGTACTGAAGCCCTTGTCCCCCTACAAAAAGTGCTCAAAACAACACCTTGTGAGCGTACTACGGGCTACATTAAGGAAAAAGACTGCTGAACGCTACGAACTACGCCGTAGTCAATCTCTCACAATAACATTAGCACACACCCCTCAAACCCCAAGCGGTCGCATGAGACCGCACCTACAAAAACACACTTGACTTTGTACCGAGTATTCATAGCATTACAGACTACTTTAGTATGAACAAGTTTGGTTATTTCGGTTCTGTGGTTCATCTTATGTATTGTTATCGCAAAATATCGCATAGTCTATGCTCGATTCTGTACAATTTGACGTTGACAGTTACTGTCAAAAAAGTGTAAAAAAAGTCCAAGACTGAGGGGTTAAACATACGTACGTACCACTTAAAATCACAACTATTATCCCCGAAGGGTTAGTCAGAGACCAGGCAATGACGACAGCAAAAGCAGTCGTCTACCATAGTCCACTTTTCACCAAATACCGACTGCACATGTGCTCAGCGTGACAGGTGGTGAGCCCATTGCCGCTCTATACTGTTGGATGTATGTGCAGTCTTTAGTCCGTTAGTCGCCTTTTACGACACCCAAGGGAAGAGAAGGGGTGGTAGTATTCTTTCACCGCTACGCGACATGGTTGTAAATTAAAAGAACAAAAAAACTTTTTGTTGAACATATTATTATTATTCTTTTGCAATCACAATGTAACACGCTTTTATTAAAAAAAGTGGGTCTGTGATAAAAACGCAAAGATTTAATACAATCTATACTACTATTATAAAGAGGAAAGATTTGTTTGTTTGTTTGAATTGAATAGGCTCCGAAACTATTGGACCGATTTAGAAAATTCCTCGATCATATAGAAAGCTACATTCTTTCCAAGTGACATAGACTATATTTTATCCCGATATTCCCACGGGAACGGGTACCACGCTGGTAAAACCGCGAGGATCCGCTAGTTACATCTATTTAGGAAGGATCAAAAACGACATCTTGTCACAAATAATATTTACAATGCATCGGTGTTCAAGTGCAGATTAGTGAATGCTGTAACTATGGCCACTGTAGACCGAACATAAAAAACATGGATCTGTCGCTCGATAGGTTGAGTCAACTTACGTCACTAATTTATCAGTATGGGACCTCTTGACATTTTTGTATGAATGACTGACACACGCCCGCCTGAGCGGTCCAAGTCAAGTCAAGTCAAGTCAAAATATATTTATTCAATAAACTCAATTAATAAGTACTTTGAATCGTCCAAATCTTTTTTAACCTACCACCCATTCAGGACATAATTTTTTAACTGTGGCAAAGAATGGGCGCAAGAAACCACAGCGCACAAAAGCAACGACAATTACAAACAAAAAAAAGAGTATGTCGTTACCAGGTCAATACAAAATATGAATTTAAAAATATAAAAAAAATGATGCAATACAAAATTACAATACAATGTAGTATCAATTAAATAAAGACAAATAGAAATAGCTGTTGGAGTGCTTGGAGCATTTCAGATCCAAGCTGTTTTGTCTTCTGTGTAATCTGACACTTTATAATAAGCTTTTTTATAAAGCTTTTCTTTGATTTTGATTTTAAATTTATTAAGATCTAATTTCTGAATGTCCTTTAATTTGAGTAGTCGAGCTTGGAGTCAAGCAATAAATCGATGAGAATTTGAAATTTGTTAGGTAGGTACTGTCTGTATTGTAGGTACTGTACTGCTAGCGAGCTGTCAGCACACAAAATTAATTCGAAATTATTTTGGTCTGCCATGCCTTAAGTAATTATCATTCACATACGGCATGGTTGCTTAATTATATTTCCTCTTTGTAGTATTGTTGTTATTTAGATTAAAGCTAAATAAATAGACGGTTTTGTCATTTTAGTAAAGTTAAAATATGTAAAAAGCACTCGTACTGTTTTGCAATCGAATCAATAGAAAACGCCCTTTTGTATTATTTGTTCCCTAAAATGATATCGTAAAGATCGATCTTTTTCATGGATTCATCAAAAGGTATCTTTTCATTTCTGGCATTTATGCGTTTCGGGTTTATTGCTATTTGAAGCAGGTGTTTTCTTCGCTAAAGTATTGTGATAAGATGCAATAACCGTCTTTTTGGTACATGGTTGCATCTTTTCAGCAGTTAGTACTAAACTTTACTTACTGTTTACTTTGCTTTACTGTACAATGTCAGAGAATATATACACTACCGTGAAACAATGTGACATAAATGCACACACACATTCAAAACAAATTGTAGCGGGGCATCTTAGAACCATAAAGTTCCGCTAGGTATAGTGACTTTATGCTTAGAACACGCACGAGGCTAAACATTGTAATATTGATCATATTCCTAACACAGAAACACTTACAGATAATAAATAAGACGTTTACGATTATATATTCACGTTGCGTATAGTGTGGCGCGCGACCCACATAACCTTGACTGACTTGAGCTTGAGAGGTTGACTGGTCTGTTGACATTGGTAATTATAATTAATCATAAAATAGCTATCATTAAATAGACAAATCGGATCTTTGCTTTTCCAACTTTACCTACTCAAATAATAGTTAAATCATTAGAATTTGAGCTTCACTCAATATTTTAATTTCCTTAATCTGTTTTTAATTTATAAGCGCTTCGGACGAGAATTTAAGTATTAAATTAACCGTAACATACATAGGTACAATTACTCTTTAACAGGAAAATATAGTTTTTGGTTGGTTGGGCTAGAGAGCCACATTTGGCCTACAGCTAACTGTTCGCTTATCGCGATTCCTTTATTTTATAGTGATTAAATTATAGGAAACAATGTTGGAGGAAATACATTTGATTATTTACTTTACATTATATTCTTATCAATTCGATCGTAGTCTTATCAACATTGATCATGAGCTATTGAAGGCATTTCTACGAGTATAGTGTTAACAAAAACAGTACAAGATGGATAAAGGTTGTAGGTATATTAAATAAATATAATTGGTGACAGACCGCATTTCAAGCAAGCGATGATTTAGTTAATGTCTTTGGTACCTACAGTACAAATATATTTGTGGCTAGCTTAGAGCGTTGGTTTAATGCTCTTCTAAGAGAGGATTCAACCAAACTGGAATAAGGTAATAAACTTACCAAGATTAAATGCCGAATTTGTATAGACTAATCTCGGAGTAAGTCAGTTTGGTCGAATCCACCCTAAGGTGGCTAGCTACCACCATCTTATTTAAATCTGTTCATAACAAGATGTTAGTAGTATTATTGCGTTCCTTATGTATATTTTTCAGGGGGGAAATTCCTTACAGCGGAATGGATAAGCCCACTGGTTAGATTCCATTTCTCACTCCACACTCTCGACCCGTCCCTTCCTGACCAGCAGAAGTGTTGACAGAACGGGGGAGATGGGTGTTTTCCTTTCGCCATTGCGACGTGGTAACTGTCTGAACGTGGATACGAGTTCTACCAGTCATAGCATTGTTGTGTTCATACAGTAACGAGATAAGGTAGCCACTTTCATAGTGACTACGGACGGCGTTAAGTGTTTCTACCTTCAACCTTATCTTGAGAGGTTAGATGAAGGTTAGCATTTCTCTGCTGTTTTTTTTTTATAATCAGTCGGGCAAATGACTCCACTTCATCCACAATTTTGTTCTGTGACAACCCCCCTCCCCCTAAAGACTACTGGTTCTGTCCTCCGTTCCCCCCTCCCCCCGCATGTTAAGAGCCCTAACATGTAGACTGTGATTTTTGCGTAAAATGGCCAATTTTGGCGTTCTTGATCTCAGAAACAAAAATACATTAACAATTTTGACTTATTAAATAGTGTAGAATGGCTATTGGCATAGTTCGTAACTAACTCGATTTTTGTATATTTTGCCGAACTTTTTAATTAAACCCAAAATAGCAGAGAAAGATTTTTATAAAATGCGCGATAGCACTTTTTTGTGATCCTAGATTAAACTGATGTGTACCCCTAGCACGAAAAACTCTCGTAATGGTATAGTAATCGTATTTGCTTACTATTCGATAACGCTCACGATAGTAGTTTAGTTGTACCTTACACAGAAAAAGTGCGTTCATAAATCCGTGGGTTATTGTGGTTTCAAATAAATAAACAAACTACTTAATAGGGACGATATTCATTTAAAACTTGAATATTTATTCACTGTCATACTAACCGCAATAAAATATTTCGCTAAACTTATTATTTACGGCAAAAATTTGTGTTTTGTTGTTTTTTCTGCATGAGCCCACTAACTAAATAGTTTTTGAACGTCCAATAAAAATGTCAACTAGATCAATAGAAGTAGGTGTACCTCAGAACTATATTGTTCTGAGTAGGTACCTATCCCTCTACTATTTGTAGGTAATAGGTATCCTAGCAACTATATACATAAAGAAAACCCCTCTAACGAATATCTCAAAGAGTCAAGTGGAATTCAAGTGAATTTATTGTTAAACTTAGTATTTAATCTGAAGTCCAACGATGAGAACTAGTCCAATGCGATTTGCACAGGAGAACCCAATTGGAATAGTGGCGAAAGGGTATGGTGATTGGAACCTTCCTGGCACCAGCCAAGGACCGCCATCTCCAGCACCAGCAAGAAGTGAACTCCCCTGTGATGATTGAAGCTTCGAGTGTGTTGTATGCAATGATATTTATAAAAGGTCATTGGTTGTATGAATAATGATAGATTTACTTTATAAAAAGATGTATGTCAGGCATTTGTGTTAGAAGTTATTTGTAAGAGTAGTAAGTAGAAAGTACTTTGTATAATTATTATGTGTACAATAAAGAATCATGAATGAGAAATAGTTTAAGTATTTTATTTTGGCTGTCATCAATAAAAAAATTCAAAATAGTGATTTTTATTAAGTAATATTCTATCATATTATAATATCCTCCTATAATTAACACGATAAAGAAGAAGATCAACGAAATTTAATTATTTTGTAAACGTATTTGGGTACAAAATTAGCACCCCCTCCCTTCCCTCGGACGAGAGTTGACGAGACCCAAGAACCTAATGAACAAAGGCGACTGGCTAACGGACTAAAGACTGCACATCCATCCAACAGCACATTGTGCAGTCGCTATTTGGTGAAAAGTGAACTATGACAGAGGACTGCTTTTGTGGTCCTCATTGCCAAGTCTCTGACTAACCCTCCGGGGATAATAGTCGTGATATAATGCATGTATGTACCTGTAAAAATATCCGTAATTCAATAAATTTACACAATTAACCTAACTTTTTGATTTCGTTTTCTCTAATACTATAACCCTACAAGTAATAACTGAGTAACGGACGATGTCTAAATTACATAGCCATAATTTTCAGTGTCTGAAATTACCTACTATAAATTAAATTAAATAAATTCCACAACAACCATAGCGACAGCTAGCTCTGTCAGGCGAATGACATTTTACCTAAGAGATGTAATCACTACGTAGCACGGAGCAAAAACAGTTTTTGCTCCGTGCTACGTAGACATTAAGATGGCTAGAATATGAAACGATACGACCCGTGTAAAGCGAGTTCGTGCTTCCGATTTTCACGGATTTTCATACATTAGCTCTCGTTAACTATACTACTACCATTACGATTACGATCGTGCTATTGAATTTTAGTTCTCTAAACGACCATAGCGGCGCTGCTTTGGTTTTCATACAAAATAATACGATTAAGATTACCCTAACTAGTATCATAATGGTTCGTGCTTGGGGTACTCTGTTCTAAACAAATGAAATAAAAAAAATAGAATGTTATCTCATGATCGTATAGTACGTAGCGGCTTCGAAATTTTTAGATATCATTGATTTTATATAGAAAAAAAAACCTTATTCAAAACCAAAAACTTCGAAAATCGCTTTAAGTTAACTGTGAATTACTCCTATCTACGATAATATTATTGAGCAAAATTTATACTTACTAGAATAATTGTTAATTTATGAAGAATAAAGATTTTATGATGAATTTAGTATCCTATTTCGATAAAAACTACAAATACTACTGTAAAATTACTACAAAATGCGATGCGCCGGAAGTCCCAACTCAGCTTATTCTAATGATATTAAGATTTGTTATATTAAACATGAATTTATTATCCTATTTCGATAAAAACGATAAAATAATATAACTAACAAATAAAAACAAAATACAAAAATGGGCATTTTACGCAAAAATTACAGTCGAGATGTAATAGGCCTCTTAAATGGAAATGGCGTCCGAAGACAACTGTACCAGCGTTAAAAGAACGTGACATCAGTCGCCCCTTCACCCTGCCGGCCCACGACTTGCCTCTTCACGCCTCGTTTGAAGGACCGCTGTCGTGTTACAGAGGTGAGATGAAGGTCAACCTTACCAGTTGTGATCTTTTTTTTAAAGAAAAGGAGGTATACGATCATGCGTGTCACCTGATGGAGAGTAGATAATCACCGCCGCCCATGGGCACCCACAAAAAATAGTGGAGTTGCAGATGCGTTGCCGGGCTTGAGGAAAGAGCAGGATCTTTGAGGAAAAAGTAGACTCTACTTATAAATTATTTAGGATTTTACAGTTTGAACTATTATACTTATTTGATACTGAATTTTGTGTAAAGACTGTGTTATAAATAATAAAAAATTAAAATAAAATTCTTGGGAAAAATTATATGAACAAATAAACGACAATATCGGTTTATTGTTAAAAAAAATCCGTGTTACTATAATAAGAACTAACTAACACTAACACATACAGTAAGATAGCCCCACCTCACATTTTCTCTGCTCAGTAGAGGAAATGTGAGGTGGGGGAGAGGGGGGAGATATTGGGCCTCTGAAGAAACACAACAGCAACGAGTGCTGTTGCTTCACGACGATATTCCATGAGAGGGTAGTGCTACCCAAACATAATTCGTGCTGCAACGCAGTGTGGCTCTACTATTCAGAAAAGTACATTGGAATCATTTCCCAGTTACAATCGAAATGATAAGATGATCAGTGCACATACCTCGTGTATAACATGAAGAGTGGGTCTTCGGCGTCCATCCACTCTGGAGGGCAGATGGTGGACTGGCCTTCCACGATGTCGTGCCACCACACGTCCCTCTCCTCGTCCCACTTGTACTGAACAGACAAACAGTAATACGCACTTTAGTACGAGTCATACGGTCATACCTACCAGCGTTTGTACTGTATGGTATGGTTGCACAACGGAATAGATAAACGAAACCTTCTTTAACTGTTCTGTGGGTTGCAAGAGTGGGTTAGACCATGGAAGTAGGGAGGGTAGACAGACAGTATATTCTGTCTGCGAACAAGTGCGATCGTTTTTTTCTTAAACTCTTTAAGCCAATGTCAAGTAAGAGAGATAGTAGCAAATATTTTCTTTGCGTAGAGTGAATGTTTAGTGGTAAATGATATTCTCCCCAAACCCATTGATTTTCAGTAAATATGGGATACTTTACTGAGATATCACACGGGCTCTTTGAGAGGATTTAAAAATTATGTTTCTGTTGGTAAGATAACGGATAAACATAATTTATTATACAAAGAAAACAATCAGACCGAAATCAATTTAGGAAAACAGTTATTTCTTCATTTGCCCGATTGGGAATCGAACCCAAGACCTCAGAGATGGCGACGCCAGAACCGGCGTGCTAACCGCTCGACCAAGGAGGACGTCGTCGTTTGTCGTCGGAGAATAGAGATCGCGAATGTTACGGTATTGAGGCACGTAGGTAACTATATTATTATACGTAACTAGTTACGCCAGCATGACATCATGACATGACACGCTGCATACATTTGAGTGACGTGCATTAAGCTTCTGATCTTGGAATGAGTCTGCTTCCGGTATATTAATTCATTACACACGAAGTATGAATCCACTTCAAGATTTTACGTTCACTATGGAAATTCAAATTCACTAAGTAATTACTTTTTATAAAAAATACACAGAATAGAAACTACAATGACATACCTAGCTGAACGATAATTAATACTACCACTTGTAGTAACACTTCTGCAATATTTATATTGCTTGCTACAGCGTACGCAGCTAACTCAAGCAAGACAGTAAACGTATAGACTTGGAACAAATACAATTACAACAAATACATTTGTACCTAAGGCATGAAACAATCAGAATGGAAGCCTCATCGCCAAAGGGAGTTCAACCACCCGTATTTGCACATATTCTTACAAATACATATAAGTACGACTATTATCCCCGGGTTAGTCAGAAACTAGGTAATGAGGACCGCAAAAGCAGCTGCCACACTCTTCTTTTCATCAAATAGCCACTGCACGTGTGCTCAGCGTGACAGGTAGTGAGATCGCCTCCGCTCTATGCTGTTGAATAATATAAGCTTCTATTGCAACTTGTTAATATAGTGAAACTAGATACCTAACGAGTACGCACCTTTGTCGGCGGGCTAGTTGACGGCATATCTATCGTATATAAAACTTAAAAAGCCGCTGGATGGTGTCGGCGAGTCGGCGGCTTTGGTGTGTATTGCGCTCAAGAGTACGCACTTTAGCGATATCATTTTTTAATTGCCCACTCCTTCAGTACCTAATACCACAGTATAAATATAAGCTAAAGCAGTACGGAAACTGGGGCTTTTGTGTTGTTTTATATACCTACGCGCCAATTGAGCGTTAGGGTTGTCCTCTTATTTTTGTAAAATTTAAAAAGTTTTTGATAAGTTAGCGCTGTATCTCAGCTAGTTAGCGCTTTTTTTGAGATAACTAGCAAAGCATTAGGGTTGTCACTATTAGTTTTTATAAAATTAAAAGGTATTTTTTTATTATTTATCAAAACGTTTATTTGGGTTCTATAATGATCAAATAATCGAATGAATTGACTAGTTTACAAACAAAATTCTGTAATTAAAAAATCTTCATCAATTTAAGAAGTCTTTTATTCTTCGTTAATTATTATAAATTACTAACTGAAAAATACTTTCGCCTTCTACAACCCGTTCGAAAAGCTTTATTGTCAAATTTTATGTACTACTTATTCTAATGAATAGCTTTTTAAATAAATTATCGGAAAACATGGACACGGCACTATAAAATTGATTTTGTCTACTTCTTTGTAAATTAATACAGCTACTTATTTAATTAATTATACAGCCGAGTTCAAGCAGCCGTAAACTACGCAATACACTCGCGGGATTTTAAAAAATCGCGCGGACAGCGCACGCATTACAATAATACACAACAGTGACCACTCGTGTCGACGCGGCACGCCACGCGCTATTGAGAGCACGCACTGCGATGTCCGCTTAGGGGCCCTGTAAAGACGTATCGTGCGTCTGTGGGAGTGCGTCGTTTCGAGCGTTTGTACTTATACGTAGCTTCCTACTGTTTTAGTTTATATTTATACTGTGGCACTCCGATGTCCGCTTAGGGGCCTTGTTAAGACGTGCGTCTGTGGGCGTGCGTCGTTTCGACCGTTTGTACAAAGCTTCCTTACTGCTTTAGCTCATATTTATACTGTGCTAATACCATAGACAAATAAGATAATATCGTCCTTGCTAATACCCATACCTATTATGCTAATACGTATTAACTTTGTACTTAAGATAAGAATTTAATGTATCATTTTGTTAATTCAGTATTGTAAATGCAGACGCATGGACAAACCTTAGTGGTTTAAAATTGTGATAATAACAAGATTGTGCCTAATTACGGTAAGTATATAAAATTGTATATAAGGAAAAAAATGTTAATTATAAAAGTAACATAAATTAGACTTATAATTACTTATACTTTTGTCCTTCTACGAGTAGAATAAAAAATATATTTTTTATAACAATCAGCATGGGTACATAACCTAAAAAATAAAAAAAACAGGAAAAACAAACTAGTCTTCTCCTGCGCGCTCTTCAAACCTTGGTTTGGCTGTACATCCTGATATTTCAAGGATTGATAGATTCAAAAAGTCTTACCATATCGCTCAGGTTTGAGGCGATGTTCCCGCAGGGAGTGACGCGGCCCAGATGCGCCACCACAATGCAGAGCGGCACCGCGTGGTTGTGCTTGGTCTTCGCCTTCTCAAGTGCCTCGTCGCAAATGTTCTTAAGGATTAGGAGCTTTTCGCCGCGCCACGCGCCGTCCGCTGTCACCAGAACCTTGGCTTTGCAGTCTGACATGCGCTCCGCTAGGGAGTCGGAGGAGAAGCCTGCGAACTGAAACGTCCATTTTAATGTCACGTCTTTGCAGTCCGAATGTGTTCCGTATTTTGTTGAGACAAGTGTTTTTTCCACTCTTGAATGAGACATAATTAATTTACCGAGACATTTTAGTGGCTGTTTTCCCGCGGCAGAACGATTTACCTTTAGTGGTAGGTACTATCAAATCATACAAGTTATTTTTGACAAAAATGACAAAAAAAATTCGAACTCCCATACTAATGTCGTCAGCTGATCGGACCGTTTTGTATGGGAGGATGAATTTTTTTTGTCATTTTTAGCAAAATTAACTTGTATGATTCGATAGTACTACTAAAGGTAAATCGTTCTGCCGCGGGAAAACAACCACTAAAATGGCTCGGTGTATATCTACGCTAATTGCTATGGTGTCCTTGTAAATTATTTAATAAGGATTGCACCTCTATTAGTTTCTTACACCAGGGAACAGTCAAAGAAGTTCACGATCGACCACTTTTCGGCGATATTCGCTTGCGCTTCATCCGACCGCGCGTACGTACAGTATACAAGCGTGCGCGTTGATCGTGGTTAAGCGAATATCGCCGAAATGTGGTCGACCGGGAAGCTCCTCGATCGTACCTACATCAAGCATGGTCCGCAATTAAAATAAAAGTAGACGCTCTCTATAGTCGGTGCCAAATAAATGTGCATAAAAGGTCATTTACCCCACTTGTACCAAGACATTTCAAAACATTGCCATACGTATCGGACGCCAGTTAATTATCACTATAATAAGTACTTATTTATTATGTACGTATTAAAAGGCAAAAGGTACCCAGGCACTTGTATAGATTTGAAAAAAAAATGTTTGTGATATATGCCAAGTCTCCGGATCAAGCACGTCTCGTACCAAGATAGGTACGTTTGTTTAGCACAGAATTCTATCACTACGGCTTATATTTCGGTTCGACGTACAGGGGTAGCGATGACCTTTTATGCACGTTTATCTGGCACCGATTATACTCGAAGTCTTACCACGACGGAGTGTATGGCGCCGATCCTGGCGCACGCGAGCATGCACACCACCGTCTCGATAATCATCGGCATGTAGATGGCGACGCGGTCACCTTTGCCGATGCCGCAGTCGCGCAGAGCGTTCGCGAACTGGCACACCTGGTCCATCAGCTTGCGGTACGTCACGCGGCTGTAGTCGTCCTTGTGGTTGCCTTCCCTGAAAAGAGAGCAATTATGAGCACGGGCTGCGTTTCGTTGACACGTAAGCCGATCAAGTCTGAGACGTTCTCGTAAAAGGTCTGATCAGGAGTACACCTACCCTAAACTGATAACTGAAGATCGTGTAAATGAGAGTTGATGAAGCAAAACAGCGTGGAGGATGGAAAGCTTCGGTTTCTTAGTGCCTCACTAAGCTCTAAGTGGTCTCACTGTTAGTTCAAGTCTTAATAGGACCTACCTAATAGTGACTAGAACATTTTTATCAAGTTCGAAAATGTAGTCAGCGTTTTCAACTCCAATACAATTTCCTAGCATTTAAAGACAATATAAAAATACAGTGTAAAAAGTGTGTAAAGTAAAACTGTAAGTAACAAGCTTCCTGAACTTACTTCCTTAGATGTTTAAACTGGCACACCTGTATTTTGGGGTACAAAATAAAGGAAGTGTATACAGTGCCACAAGCGGCACTCTATCTCAATCGGTTCGGGAACCGTAGTTAAGTTTTGCGGTATAATAGTGACGCCGCCTAATCTGCCGTAAAGTTTTTTATTAGTCAACAGAAATACTAGCTGCCCTACTCCTGTAGGTCAAGGGATAGGTTAGAAATTTAAGACAATCGCGAAGCGCAGCGTAGCAATTGTATTGAATTTCGAGGTTATTTTTTTTTATTAGACAACATAAATCTAACTCCATACAAAAATATCTTTTATTATTGTGTTCTAAACATTATAGCAAATAAAAAATATGTTACGGTTTCCGAACCAATTGAGATACAATGCCGCTTGTGGCACTCTTACACTTTGTACTAGGCCGTAATTCGGTTCGGTTACGATGCCGTAATTACGGCATCGTAACCGATCGTAGGTACTATGTTGCCGCTTGTCTGGAACTCTATACACTGCCTACACTTTGTATTAGGACGCCGTAATTACGGCATCGTAACCGATCGTACTATAGAATGCCGCTTGTGGCACTCTATCCACAGCCTAAAATAAATGATTAATTTATTGCCACTATCATTACAGCTAGAGGCCATTTAGTTAAGTGAAACTGGAATGGGTCAAAGACCGATTATCTCATCTCATCAATAAAAAGTGTATCAATAATCAGATAGTATAAAAATTCTAATCTTTAAAAATCAAATGCAAAACATAAATCAATGTCAATAGTTTCAATAAAAAGTTCTTTTGCTAGGTGTAAATTGAATAGGTCAAAGACCCTATTATCAATTTAGGGCAACAATTATCAGATAAATTGGAAATGGCTTATCAAGTTAGTGCATAGATTTATCAAACTTATAGATGTGAAGTTCCATATCATGATCTTAGTTTCTCCAAGGCCTTCCTTATCGTACGTCGCCAGCACCAGCTGCGTGACCTCTCGCGTGGATTGCAAATTGCAATGTCAACTCGTGACTTTGTGATAAGGTTGTTGAAGTCGAATGGAAAAGCCTTTATGATAAATAAAAGGTTTGCATTAGACGTTATAAAGCTTTCACGAGGATTTGGTTTACGTTAGTTAGGAAAAGTTTCTTAAAATCAGGATTTTAATAGTAGATTATGCACCAAGGCGATAAAGTAGTGTCTTATGTAGCGGGCGCCTCGTATTGAATCCCGAGCGAAACGAAGGATTCTAGCGTTAACTCCCGAGCGTAGCGAGGGTGTTTAGAGTCCTAAGTGCAGCGTGGGATTCCAGGCCGCCCAAGACAAAGGCACCTTTATCCCCGAGGAGAATACTAAACTTTTCACACCATCTACGAGACAATAAAAAGCAATAGTAAAACAATAGTAGATTGTTATATAAGGAGCTAAAATTACACAAACGGACTAAAGACTGCACATACATCCTACAGCATAGAGCGGCGATGGGCTCATCAAAATAATACTACCAACCCCTTTCTTCCCTTGGGGGTTGTAAAAGGCGACTAACGGACTAAATACTGCACATATGGACTGCAAGATGGGCTCACCACCTGTCACGCTGAGCACATGTGCAGTTGTCATATAGTGAAACGTGGACTGTGGCAGTAGATTGTTTTTGCGGTCTTCATTGCCTGGTCTCCGTCTGACTAACCCTGCTGTGATAATAGTAGTGAATATATGTATATTATTATGTATGTAGGTATTAGTTAAGGGGGGTGAAGCGGCGAAAATTCCGTCATTATTCCGGACCCTCGCGGGTGTTGCGCGGGGCGGGGTCCGCGGTAATTCGTAAGCGCCATTCACATTTTTAGTTTTTTGGAAATCCAAATCAGTCAAGCAATCGAAAAGGTAAATACCTGTGTGTTTATGATTTTATAGGAATTAATATTGTAAAACACGGTCGGAATGTGCATTTAAGTATTTAAAATTATAGAGGTAACTTCAGGATTTTATTCAATCGAGCAAAAGGTTTCAATCGTGATTTGTAAAAAGTCATCCCCTCACACTCACACATACGTTCTGTAATACATATTGAAAATTTCAGTGCGAAATATCTAAAATATTTTGAATAACAGCTAATAGAATACAACCAATTTTCCCTTTTTCACCGCCTACGCGCCCCCTCCGTAGCGAACGCTACTCCATATCGTAGACGACGTAGAGTCTTATGCCAGCACTTCACTTGGCGTATCGTGTTCGTGTGGTGATATCGTTGTGTTTGCCCAAATAATCTGGCACATCACTTGGCGTCAAACAAGCCATCCACACATGGCCTATACGGTCAAACAACGCAAGTATTCACGTGTCAGTGGCAGCAGCTTATTATATTTATCTGAATGCGGCTTGCCAACACCTGTTTTTTTATTGTGCAGGGTTCTCCTAAGTTATTTTGAATATCGATCAATGCAACGTGTTCGGTTTTTGTGTTTTTATGAGGCATTTTTGGGGTCCCAAATACAAGGATGCATTTGGTATAATTCCAAAAATTACAATACGGTTTCGTTTGTCCAATCCATTTTACTATGTTTACGTATAAAAAACTGAACACGTCTGAACAGGACAGCCGCACGCGCGCTTCTGAACAGAACCAAGTGTGGACGGCCGACGCAAATATTTGCCGTATTTGATTCCTTTGATGTGTGATCAAAAACCGACAAGTGGACGGAAACGCATATTCGCTATTTGCGTTGTTTGCCATATTCGTGCAAATAAAGCAAATATATTCAAATTGGCCGTCTACACATTGCCGTGTTCGGACAAATAATGCAAATACGCGAACACGATACGCCATGTGAAGTGCCGGCAATAGACGAATAACAAACATATTCGTACAAATATATTCGTGAAAGAAACGAACCGTACCTGGAGGGACCGTAGGTACTCTTAATATTGAAGAATGCTAATTTTGTTCAAAGGAAACATTGTATTATTTTGAAAATCTTGGTACCCTGAGTTAGGAGTAGGACTAACTAAAAAGCAATAGGCATGAGCATATAAAAAGGGAAAGAAATTTATTATACTTATAAAATATAGGTACCTTAACATCAAATGCAAGCTAGACAGACTACTCGTATAAAACTATAAGAAAAACCTAATGTTTGAACAATCCGTAGGAGGCTTTTACCCTGTGATACGTATAACTCACCTACTGAGCTGAATTTAAATTAAGTTAAAAAGGAATAAAGGTAATTTTATTATTTTTTAACATTTGTCGTCATTTCAGACTTATTGTAGGTAAAGTGTACAAACTTTATCATATGGAATTATAATACGAGTAAGTAATCATAATAGGTATTAATCATCGCAGCTTATTGTATCACAATTTATTTAAGAAAAACCTTGTAAGTCATAAGCAGTCATAACTTTCTATAATGCATAACGGTAGTCAAATAAAGACCTAGATTGCCAATTTGCTACCATTCTGGCAATTTAATTGCTTCATTTTAGTCCCAATTTATCGATCTACCGCACATTAATTACATTCGAATGAAAATATTTTACAAAATGTATATGTACTGGCATACCTAATTAAATTATGGATAATCAATAAAGCCGTAACTGATATTGTATGCACCCCACAGGCGCCTACTGCATACCCTATCTTTATATAATTATGTAATAAAAGGCTTGGTGAAGAAGACAATGTAAGTTCCAACAGCTTAAAAGGTTTCATGCAATTAAACCTATTTTATGGTTTAAAGTTAATTTATAACACATTTGCTCGGTAAGAAGCTCTTATTACACCGATTTCAGTATCGTAATGTAATAAGTTTCGCACTAGTGCGGTAATAAAATTTAAATAATTAGTTATCATTCGAATCTATGGACAACATACGCCTTTAGCCCGTTAGTAGCTTTTACGACACCCAAGGGAAGAGAGGGGTTGGTAGTATTATTTTGATGAGCCCATCGCCGCTCTATGCTGTTGGATGTATGTGCATTCTTTAGTCCGTTAGTCGCCTTTTACAACACCGAAGGGAAGAGAAAAGTTTGTAGTATTATTTTGATGAGCTTATCGCCGATCTATGCTGTTGGATGTATATGCAGTCTTTAGTCCGTTAGTCGCCTTTTACGACAACCAAGGGAAGAAAGGGGTAGGTAGTATTATTTTGATGAGCCCATCGCCGCTCTATGCTGTTGGATGTATGTGCAGTGTTTAGTCCCTTAGTCGCCTTTTACGACACCTAAGGGAAGAGAGGGGTTGGTGGTATTATTTTGATGAGCCCATCTACGCTCTATGCTGTTGGACAAAGAAAAATATATGTTGGTTTACCAAAGATTCATGCACTAGAAAAAACAAAAAAAACGCAGTCATTTTCGGTTTTTTTTTTATCCTCACAAATATGTTATAAAACGTCGTATGGCATACGTGCGCTTTGATAATTACAGCCTCTGCTTTCTTGTAGCCCTCGCCTACGGCTCGGTCTAGCAATATCGCCTCGGCTGTAATTTTCATCTTATCGCACTTATATCATAATGTACTATTATAACACATTTGCTCGTAAAGTGACTCAAATTACACCGATTTCAGCATCGTAATGTAGCTTATTACACACTAGTGCGGTAATGTTAAATTAGTAATAACACACTAGTGCGGTAATGTAAAATTAGTAATAATTTGCATCTATGGACAACACAGACCACGCCCACACAGTCCACGCTTCAGCAAGAAACAACTGCACAGTCTGCACACGTGCTTAGATGGTGAGCCTTTAGCCCGTTAGTCGCTTTTACGACACCCAAGAAAAAAAAGGGGTGGGTACCTATTATTATTTTGAAGAGCCAATCACCGCTCTATGCTGTTAGATGTATGTGCAGTCTTTAGTCCGTTAGTCGCCTTTTACGACACCGAAGAGAAAGGAGGGGTTTGGTAGTATTATTTTGATGAGCCCATCGCCGTTCTATGTTGTTGAATGTATGTGCAGTCTTTAGTCCGTTAGTCGCCTTTTACGACGCCGAAGGGAAGAAAGGGGTTGGCAGTATTATTTTGATGAGCCCATTGCCGTTCTATGCTGTTGAATGAATGTGCAGTCTTTAGTCCGTTAGTCGCTTTTTACGACACCAAAGGAAAGAGAGGGGTTGGTAGTATTATTTTGATGAGCCCATCGCCGCTCTATGCTGTTGGATGTATGTGCAGTCTTTAGTCCGTTAGTCGCCTTTTACGACACCCAAGGGAAGAAAGGGGTTGGTAATATTATTTTTATGAGCCCATCGCCGCTCTATGCTGTAGGATGTATGTGCAGTCTTTAGTCCGTTAGTCGCCATTTACGACACCAAAGGGGTTTGATGGAAAGACTTCCTACCTTTTACATACCTATATTTTGTCGATTCAAACAGCGGCTTCTTGTTCAATAATTACTTCAGCCTAGACCACCGGAAATAATAAGTGAAGCACAAAATGTTATTGACAGCCTATTACCATCTAAGTCCAAAGAAAAATATGTTGGCTTACCAAAAATTATACACTAGAAAAACAACAAAAACACGCAGTCATTTTCAGAAAATGTGTTTTCCTCGCAAATATGTTATAAAACGTCGTATGACACACGTGCGCTTTGATAATTATAGCCTCTGCTTTCTTGTAGCCCTCGCCTACGGCTCGGGCAAGCAATATCGCCTCTGCTGTAATTTTCAACTTACCGCACTCATATCATAATGTACTATTATTTTTCAGTTTTTTTATTTGCAATACTTACCTACTTCTGCAATTATTTCGTTTTTTCATGATGGCCTAGTAAAGATGACACAATGAATAGAGTTTGAATAATTGTGTCTAGTGGCGATGGCGCCGCGTTCTAACACAAGTAACACAAAAAAGCATTTTAGGAAACGAATAGTAAATTTCTGTACAACTTATGGCCCCTATAAACTCTTATATAAGTTCACCGAGCATCATAAGGCCTCATATTGGCATCTCAAAACCTTTAAGATGCTTTACACTGTATAACGGTTAGATAATGGTATTATGCTTTTGTAAAGCCTTTAGTTGTAGTGCAGCAAATCTAAACGCAGACAGCTGCATTTAAAAATTTTGCTAGCTTAGTGCTTCTGTAACGCGATTAGCAACTTCATTGACCATATTAATGCTTCTTTAATGCCATTGTTACTTGTATATGTAATTTTAATTTACTATAATGTAGCGATTTCAAAAGTACCATAGAAATTACAAGGAGAACATTTCCGAAGTACCACCCAGGCGGTGAAAACGGAAAAATTTGCTGTTTTCTCTTAGCTGTTAGGTATTCAAAATATTTTAGATATTTCGCACTGAAATTTTCAATATGTATTACAGAACGTATGTGTGAGTGTGAGGGTACGACTTTTTCCAAATCACGATAGGAAATATTTTGGTCGATAAAAAAAAATCCTGAAGTTACCTTTAAAATTTCATGTAAATACACATGACGACCGTGTTTTACAATAATAATTCCTATAAAACCATAAACACATAGGTACCTTTTCGATTTTTTGACTGATTTAGATTTCCAAAAAACTAAACATTTTTATTACCTTTTAATAAAAATGTGAATGCCGCTTACGAATTACCGCGGATCGCGCGCACCGCGCAACACCAGCGAGGGCCCGGAATAACGGCGGAATTTCGCTGACCGCCTAATAAATATTATAAAATAATAAATTTAAATCAATCAATTCAAATACTTAGTCATAATCAATTGTGACATTTGATTATAATTTATTGTGATATTTTATTTACAGAATTAATTAACATCCTGTGGCACACTAACAACTTCTATGTTGTACCATTAAATGGTTCAAATTGCCTGAGACGTACTTTTGGCCATAGCTCAAAGGGTTTCGAGAGGATCGTGATGGGAATAATACCTAGCAAGACTTAATTTATGTCGACACGTATGAGCGTTTAAATTTAGAAAATAGGCCGGTGACTTTTTTTGGAATTTTGAAAAATGTCAAAAACGGGTTTTTTTGGTGGTGTTTGTTTACTAAATTGTACATATTTCGAAAAAAAACAGACTTAAGAAAAAAATAAAATGGGTCCTATGGTATTAGTTTATTCAATTCCGGAAAAAGCGTTTAAAAAATGTTTTGATGATTGGATTATTCGTTGGCGTAAGTATATCGTTTCTATAGGAGCATACTTTGAAGGCGATAAAATAAATTTGGATGAATAACTAACATTTTGTGTATTATTGATCTTTTCCTGGTACTTTCTTAACAGAGTGTAAGTATTCATTTTCAATGCTCCGATTCTTGCGGGGACTGCGAAATCTGCGATTTTTTTATTTCCACGTGTGTTTTCTTTGATGCAAATAAATGATTTATCTATCTATCTCACAGACGTATAATAAGTACGTCTGTGATCTATCTAAATAATAAATATTTTACTTACGTGTTACTAAAGATTTGACGTCTTAAATAATGTAAAAATTAAGTAACGTTGGTAAGTAAGGAGCTTCACACACGGCAGCTATAATGTAAAGATGTACAGTACGATAGATATTATTACATATTTTCATAGAAATCGGATACATTAAGATAATTTAAAGCTACACATCCTGGAATGTACCTAATGTATGTGTGTGAACCCCTTAAGAGAGGTTCTTAGTTGAGATCATAACCTTATTTATGGTACAGTCACCAGCATTAAGATGTGACTATCGACGGCCTGCAAAAATATCTGATTATTGGTGAAAGGCCTAAGGTGAAATATGCCTATGCCTTACCAATGATCAGATATTTTTGCATCATCACATCTTAATGCTGGTGACTGTACCTAATATTATTAAAGATTTAGAAAGAGAAAAGATTTACCTATATGTTTTCTCTTTCTAAATCTTTACTTTTATAAAATTTTATTAGGGTAAATAATTTAATTTAATTTTTATTTCAGCAACATATTATATATAGTAAATAAAGCAATAGCAGAATTATTTAGTTATCCAAGTGAGACATTTCACGAATTTAAAACAATTTCAGTAGGTATTCAGTAATTGGTTTTGCTCTGATAGTTTTTGTGAAATAACGCAATTATTATTACATAATTACAGTTAAAATTTTGAGAGGTAGTTACTTACATAATTCTACACTCACTTTGTTCAATTGCCGACATTCACTAATAACAAGCTTTCTTCCTTGTTTCCTTATTTCTATCATAAAGCATTTGAACCATCAATGATTTGAACGTACCGTTTGCTTATTACTAGGCAAGGAAAGCTAGGTATCCATTATTTTCCAATCATCCCAACATAGAATATTCATTGCGCTCATTTATTCTAGGACACCGCTGTAACTTTTCCAAGTGTGTGGTGTGGAGTCGATGCACGATGCACCACCCCTCAGCAAACATTAACCCCTTCAGGTTCTTATAGCGCTTTTTAATTGTATGCTCCCGTTTTAAAAGGGGTTAGCAACGTTTATAAACATTGCCCCTACGAACGCGCCGAAAATCTCTCCTCGCAAGCAATATTTTAATGTATCTTATTTGTCTATGGTATAATAAATATATATACACATAGGACTATTATCTCCTAAGGGTTAGTCAGAGACTTGGTAATGAGGACCGCAAAACCAGTCCACGTATCACCAAATAACAACTGCACATGTGCTCAGCGTGGTGAGACCATCGCAACAGTAATGTACGGGGGGGGGGGGGGGGGGGTGTCACCGTCGCTTGTACCTCATTGAAACTGAACAGTATGGATTATAAATCTATGAGAGATACAAAGAAACAAAGAGTAAAAAATTTTCTTGCTAAAATAAATATTATAATAATTAAGTAAGTATTATTGTTTGTTTACAACATTTTAGGCAGACAGGCAGCGGGGATAGACACAGGTAATCGGTAGTTAGGGCTGCAGAGTGAGGAACCTCCTGACAAAGTGAGAGCCTTTATATAGATAGGTGTTGATCAAGGCTCTTAGCTAAAGACCGTTTGCCGAAACGACTATCGGTACAATAGTGATTAAATCCACATCCCACATGGCGGTAACCTCATGAGCCAAGTCAAGGTACTTACTGAGCTTATCCTTCTCGGCTTTCACGAGGTTCTCCTCATGAGTTATGGTGATGTCAACCAATACCACCATAACTCGTGATGGCGCACGCCCTGCGCGGAGATCGGTCGACCACCACGATATCAGGCTTATTAGTGACATAGTCCTGTCCGTGATGATAGAGCGATCCCAGTAGAGCGTTGCACAACTATTTTCGAGAACTGGCGCTAGTACGGCACCTCTGATTCAACAAGGCTACTTGGTTGTGTCTGTGCAAATACTCTCCGTTAGCAAGATGAGAACAACAGGAAATAATATGTTGGAGTGATTCTCCTGAACGACGGCATATATACAAATCAGATGTCGACCGTACAGTCCCTCAGAAATCTGGCAGTTATTTGTCTTGATGACTTCATCTTCAATGACACAAACAAAGCCATCGGTTTCCCCAAAGAGGTCACCGAAACGTAGCCAGTTCACCGAGGCAGGCAAATTTACATCAAGCCCATTATTATTATTATTATCTAGCCTAATTTGTCCCACTGCAGTGCAAATGCCTTCCTCTCCTTCTTCCACACAACTCTGTCAACTCAAAATATTTCTTCATAATCATCATCATCCTAGCCTTTTTCCCATGTCATTTGGGGTCGGTTCTCCGTATCATTTGCGCCATTCCTCTCTGTTTTGCGTCATTTCTAGGCTCACGCCCATTGTATTCATATCTTTATTTATTGTGTTTGTCCAAGTCGAAGGGGGGCGACCTTGGCCTTTCTTACCCTCGGCAGTATTGTTTAGCGCACTCTTAGTCATGTGGTCGACATCTCTGCGCATCACATAGCCGAACCATCGCAGTCGACTCTCGCACATCTTCTCTTGTATTAGAGCAACCTTGATTGTGCCACGAATATATTCATTCCGAACTTTATCTATTAGCGTTACGCTCCCAGCCCACCTAAGCATTCGCATTTCTGTACAATGCATCATATGCTGCTCTTGCTTGCGCATCGGCCAGCATTCCGCACCATACAGAAGGACAGATCGAACTGCTCTCTTGTAGATATTCCCCTTTACTCGAACAGGCATTTGCGTCAATCATTCGTAACGTAAACGTCCTAACCCTCACTCAACCTGAGCAAATAAGAAAACTGAAATCTATAAGTTTCATATCTTTTTAAAAAATGCTCTTAGTATGTTGAAGATATTGATAAAAAAAAACGCGGAACTCTGTGAAGTTGATAGTCGGTAACTTCGCCGGTCGCAACTCGCAACGAAAGACAGCCCCACCTGTTTTAATATACCTACCTACTCACAAATTGTATCTTATTTTATCTTCCACAATGTCAGGTAAGATAAACCTTATCAGTGGACTCGCTTGCCTCATCATTGAAACCATAAACAGTGGAATATACTTCATCTAAACTCTATTTATCTGCTGTATCTAAAAATACCTTAGAGTTTATACTAGGTATTATACTCTAATTGCGATTCTGCTATCATTGAAGCAGCTATATTATTTTTTTTCACAAGTCATAACACTATAATAAGAAGCTATGCAATATTATTGAGAATTTATTAGGCCTGCAGCGATCTGTAACTCAGAATAATTTGGTTTAAAATTAAGTTGCAAGATAAAGATTCTTTGTATTTTATTGACGACATTATAATACATACATGCAATCACGACTTATCCCTAAAAGGTTAGTCAGAGAGTCAGAGGTAATGAGGACCGCAAAAGCTGTGACATCAAATGACTCTGCAGTAGGTACTCTTCACATGTGCAAACAAAGCGTGGTGGTGATGATAGGTAGTGAGACTAGTGAGCCCATCGAGTGAAAAATTAAAATAACACGTTCTTAGAATTAATTTTTGAAGTAGTAAACAGTAAAATTTAAATCTGCGAAAATTACGAAATATTGTTGAGGCTTTATTCTGTAGAATACACCCGATGGAAACACGATATATAAAGTTGGCTCGATAGAATAAACTCACAAAGTTACATACTTTTGTGTCATTTTATCTTCTTTTCCAGGTTTTATTCTTAAAATAAGTGATTTAATATTATGAGTCATTTACCAAAATGAAGTTCATAGTTAACTTGAGGGATTATAACCGATCGGTTTTTATTTATTACATCTTTCAATTTTTTATAATATAAGACGCGATTATTCGCGCCGCCTCGCTGTTATACCCGTCCTTACCGTCGTACCGTCGAGAGAGCGAGAGAGAAGCACTCGAAATACCGCCCCTTAAGTTAATCTGCGGAGTGTGTCTTTAGTCCATTAGTAGCCGTTTACGACACCCAAGAGAAGGACAGATGGGTTGGTACGAATAGTGTTCTAATGGGCCGCCACCGTGAGGTGCTCTGATGACAAAAGGATAAATAAGGGTTTTGTTTAATATTATGTTTCATCAATAAATATAAATAAATTAGGCAATTTCCGCATGGGAGTTCAAATTAACATGAACTTAACGAATTCTAAAGAAGGAAACGTATAAAGGAAACCAAGGTATTATAGTAAGACACGATTTGACCTTGAAATTTAATAAAATTAAAAGAGGCACATTAATACTTTTGGTAGGTGTTTAGATTGTAATAATTTAAGTGGAACGTACTTATTTATAATAGAAACATAGAAGTATGTTTATGGTAGTTATTTAAAAATCATATTACCTACCTACTTATTTACTTGTTATACAAGGTGATCAATCCAAATGAGTCAGTAGGTAGAAATCAAAAACTGTAAGAGATAGGGAAATTTGCTCTTAGGAACCATAGCGTCGATTTTAGATTTAATGAAAATGGCATTTAATTTCTTTGTTAACTCTCATACATAATCGGAAATGGAACCCGGTCAATATCTCTGTAAACAATGTTATAAAATTCTGCAAGTATATTCGTTGTTATTGTTGATGGTGTGAATAATTAGTGACAAGGTACACATTTTTAATGGAATTTTATTTAAATAATTGAAAGAAAAACCCAAAATTAGATAATTATTTATTTTGAGCAAATGTCCATAACGGTTGTCATTTTTCAGGATTGCGTTTCGAATTTTTGAGTTAAGCCATATCAAATATCCCGCGAGATCGCCTCATGTCACGCTATACTCGACTACATTATTGCATACACAGAGATTGTTTGTTAAAAACATATTTAAAAAACGTTTTTGTAGCTGAGATAATGGGATTTAACTTCACCATAGAAAGTTAAAAATCGCAATAACTCAGTTGAATAAACATTTTTTTTAAATGTTTTTAACAAACAATTTAGATCCCTGTGTTTTACTTCAGTATGCAAAGTTTCATCAAAATTGGCTTATTGGTTTTTAAAAATTTCGACTTGGAATTTTGTATGGGAAACCGAAATGCGTAAACCCTCATAAACAGAGAATAATGTTGGAATAGTTATTCCGTGTTTTGTCTCTTTTACTCTAATTTGAAATTACGTTTACATGACAAGAACAAAACACGGAATAACTATTCGTAGCTTATTTTTGTTTATTTGTAAGGTACTTAAGAGCCAATCTAGAGATCAAATAAAAATCGAAAAAGGCGCTTTGAAAAAACCATGTTGCATACTACCCTTAAACTAAATCAACGTTTCTAAGATTGAATTATTTTTGTTTATTTTTACAGAATTAATTATACGTTTTATTATATAAGTAATCGTTCTAAATGCTCTAAGATGAAATCCTTATTTTCTTTTTGGCATAGGTAGGGGAGACTGGGTACGGTTGAAACAATTTCAAGATAAATGCCGATAGAACTGCCAATATGCAACATAATTACAAACGAAACACTTAAAGTGAGAGAGTAGGCTTTTGTCTTAAAGTACATAATGAACTGGAGGCTTACCTGCAATAGTTTTTATATTATAGGAGTTTATAAGAAAGATGAGAATCTGTTTCAACCGTACCCATACCAAGGGCGGTTGAAACAGTGATGGGGGTCAATTGAAACACACAAATATAATATTTAATCATAATTTTGTTTATTAATAATCAACCAAAACAAGTTTTAATCTAGTGTGGCACTTTTATCAGTCTTAACAATTTAAGTCTTACGTGATTTAACACCAATTATCATAAAAACATCTGTGATATTCTTATTTCAACTAACTATTTAAACCCAAAATAGCTCTGCTCTAAGGTCATTTAACAAGATAAAATAAAAGAGCTCTGCTGCTCTGATTTAAACTAACATAATAACAATAAATCTTTATAATAAAAAAAATAACTATTAATCAGTTTACAAAAACTTAAATTAGGAGGAACATAAACCAACTTAACAGCTGTCGATAACTAAAACTGAAAAAATGTTTGTGAAACAAAATTAAAGACTTTAATCAGACTCGTCACAGTTGTGACAGACGTAGTATTGCCCACCATCAGTGCACTCTAAGTGAGACCACATTTTGCAGACCCCTTGACATTGCACCCATTTTTCTCCGGATCTACTCTCTGTGAATGCTCCCACACATACAAGACAAAAATATTCATCTTCTTCTGATGAAGCTGGTGTATCGGCCTTTTTCTTTGCTTTACCTTTGGACTTCTTTGCTTTACTGTCTTCAAATATCGGTTTCTTTACATGCTTGGTTTTTAATCGTTTCTGTCTATCTTCATGGTCTTTTCTTACAGCTTCTTTTTCCGGAGTGTCTGTATAAATAGTAGATTTTTTTGTAATGCGACCTCTATTTGTGATTTTTCGGGGGGCAGCTTTTGGATAAGGCCTTATTTCTTCTGGTGAAAACATGGGTTGTTGTTTACTTGTAGATGGCTTGGGTGATTGATGTCTGATGTGACTCTGTAGTGTAGTATGATCTGTAGTGGGTATAATCGATTCTGTGCTGATTGTCCTGTCTTGCATCTGTAGGTGAACATTTACACCACTTTGTGTAAGCGGCGTCGTTGAGTCATCAAAGTTTTGTGGAATGTTTTCATAGATAAGAGCTTCGTTCGACAAAGAGGATGGCCGTATTGAAGATTGTTCTTCAGCCGCTAACATAACCACGTTTTCTGGTGCAGGTATAGTGTCCTGCGCTGATGCAGTTGTAACCACTTCTTCTACCAAATCATTTGGGTTTGGTCTGTCTGTCACGAATGATGGGGCAAAATCTAGATCTTGGAATATATTACGATTGAAGGGGTATATTCCTGTTTTTCGGAACCCAGCTTGAATATTTGATTGTGTGAGAGCAAGTGGCATCGCAGTTTTTATTATTCCAGGGATGTCATAAATTGTCATTGTTTTGCTAGGATTGTTGCGCATCCAGGCATCAGCGGTGGAGTTTATGGCTTTTTTCAATGGTCCGTAAACAGATCTATCTTGCAATTTGTGGGAGCAGTGGGGTGGAAATGAAAGTAATACGATACCATTTTCTTTGCAAAAATCCAGAGAATTTATGTGGATGTGGGAAGTAGACATGGGCGCCGAGTAAAAAAAATCCGGCGGCGGCGCGCCTTAAAAATATGCTCGGCGGCGGCGTGAAGCCGGCGGCGTGGGATTTTTGAAGTCGTTTTTGGTTATGTAGTGAAGGTGATAAATAAAACCAACACTTCATAAAGATTTCAACAACAAAACATTATATCGTCGCCGTAGAGGGAAAAGTCACTAAGTAGGTAAAATTGATTATGGAGTTCCTCCTTGCGTCGTAACTCTCAATGCTGAGGGTCGTTTCCGTTCGTCGCCTCCCTTCTCCATCACTTTCTCTCTTATGGTTTTCCTCCATCTGTTTCTGTCTCTGGCGGTGTGGAGGGCGTTGTGAACTGAAGAGTTAAGAGTGGTGCGGTCCGTTTCCCGTCTACTTTGCCGGTCACGATGAGCTTCTCGAGGTTGTCACCGTTTTTCCTTGCAATGTGACCAAAGTATTCGAGAATTCTGCGTAGACATCCGAGGATGACAGCCGCGAGGAGATTTTGAGTTCTCGCAATATAGAGACGTTAGTCCGAAATGCTGTCCAAGTAATACGGAGCATCTTTCTCCAGCACCACATCTCAAAAGCGGCAATGCGTTGGCGGTCTGCAGCTTTTAGTGTCCAAGTCTCAGCGCCGTATAAAAGATCGAGAAGACAAGAGTCCGTACCAGTCTGGTTTTGGTTTTTACGGGAATATTGCGACCTCTCCAGATTTTTGCAAGATGAGACATGGCGCTCTTAGCCATGCCAATTCTCCTGCGCACTTCCTTCTCGCGCGAACCATCGTTACTGATGTTGGAACGGTTTAGTCGCATAATGTCCAATTCGCAAAATGTCCAGCGGTCGCAAAAAGTCGAATTCGTCATTATTTATTTAATTTGTCCGGCACAATAAAATGGTATCCACGAGTTATTTTTATTGTGCCGGACAAATTAAATAAATAATGACGAATTCGACTTTTTGCGACCGCTGGACATTTTGCGAATTGGACATTATGCGACTAAACCGTTGGAACCCAGGTACCTATATAAAGTTGTCCACTATTTCTAGGTCCAATGCGCCCGTGAGTTCCAACTTCCCAGATCTATAATAGGCGAAATCCGAACTGGCAGTCACTGAGAAGATAATTGGTCTCAAGGTATGCCAGCAGTCGAGAGTTCAGTCAGTACATGTTCCATATTCTTGCAGAGTATGGACTTGCCTGAAATCGTCTTACAGTAAGATGGATCGGCACGGCTACCTTTTTTGGGCTGGCTAATGTGCACGACTGAGGAACTAGACCAGTCTCAAGTGAGAGGCGATACAGGCGTGTTAGAACAGTAGACAAGTTAGGTGCACAGTTACGTAGGACAATGGCCGGGATTCTATCAGGACCACTAGCCTTAATCACGTTAGAGTACGGAGAGCTTTGAGTACCTCTTTGCTGCGGATGTGAGGTTCTCCCATGGAGAGGTCGGCTATAGGCAACTTAGGTGGAACCTTCGACTTCCAGACGTGAGTTCTTTGCAAAAAGAGTGGCAAAACAAGTTTACCTTCTCAGCTGCAGTGTGGGCAAATAAGCGTCAGGCTTTATCAACGGTGGAAATAAATGTATTTCCAAATGTTGCGCACCCATTTGTATTACCTATAGCCGACCCCTCTATGGGGGAGCTTCATATCCGCGACGGGGAGATACTTACTCAAAGCTCTCCGTGGAAATAAAGGTATTTCGAAGCATGTTTCGAACACCGATGGGGCTGATGTGATTGAATCGTGCCCTACGTAATGTTCTTTAACTCTGGCTTTCTCAAGGTCTAGGTACCCGACTAAGAAAGCTGACGGGGTTTCGGTTACAGTTCCAAACAAAGGGCGTTCTTCTGATTCTTCTCTCTCTTGATCGGAAATAGGGTCGTCTTCGTCCTCATCGAGCACCTCAGCTGACGCCCCCGCGCGGCTCCCGCACGGCCGACATGATTAAAGAATAAACTGAGATTATGTTACAAGAGCCTACACATTGGAACAGTCTAGTCGGCGCGAAATTTTGAACAGTCGGCGGCGGCGGCGGCGCGCTATACCTAAACGGCGGCGGCGCGCCACGGCGGCGCCCATGTCTAGTGGGAAGAGTGGTTGTCAAGAACAAGCAGTACTTTATGACATGTAGAGGCACTCGAATGCTTCTTGAAATGTTTCAGAAACTCGACGAATAGTTCATCTTGCATCCAACCTGATGGGTTGGCAGTTCCTATTGAACCCATTGGACCATCTCTTATAAAATGATCCTGGTATCGAACCCTTGGAAACACAAACATTGGGGGAATGGCATTACCCAACGCGTTGGCAGCAAAGGCTAATGTGACTAAAGTGCCACGTTCTGCAGAGGTGACCGCTCCCACCTGTCGTGTTCTACGCCTTGCCACGACTTTGTCGGGCTTCTGTACAGTTGTTACGCCTGTCTCATCAACATTGTAGATATCTTGCGGTTCAAAGTGGTCACGGTCAAGAACAATTTGCAAATTATCATAAAAAGCATTTACGTTGTTCTTATTAAAACTTGTTGCCCTGGAGAGACTTGTTGCCTGGACTGTACGCACCGATAGTTTCACATTTCTTCTCATAAAGGAGCGAAACCACTCTTCTCCAGCGGTCTCATTTTCAGTCCACGTAGATGGTATTTTTAAGTTATATTTGATGGCAAGCTCAAATGCTAATTTTCTTACCTCTTTGACTGATAGACCAAAGTAGATATCCGCACAGCGGATTAAATAATTTGACAGGTGAATTTCCTGGTCAGGGGTAAATACTCGGTTGTGGGCTACATACCCCATAGAAACATCAGCCTCGTTACCTTCTTCAGCAGCTGCATCTTTTTTTTTCTTGTATCGCAGAAGAGAAGAGTGGTGAACTCCAAACATTTCTGCAGCTTTTCGTAAGGAAGTCCCTTTTTTAAGTTCTTCATAAGCATTTTTGTAGTGAGTTATTTCACACTCACCTCTAGAGGTTTTTCGTTTGCGTTGTCTAGGCATCTAGAACAAAAAAAGCAATTATTATAATTGTTTCAACCGTACCCACAAAAACTGTTTCAACTGTCCCCATCCCCCTCAACCGCCATTACAACGAACACAGCGTCGATAGAAAAGCATATAAATAAAAACGAATCACTGTTTCCGAACCTCTTAGGACTCACAATTAAGCAGAAAAACACTCACAACGCAACTAATAAGCATCAACTAGTAATTACAAAAAGAAAACAATAGAAAAAACTTACTTTTGGTCGACAAAATACAATAGGGTCTCCTAGAAACGTACGTAGCGCGCGGAGTGCGACGCGACACTGTGATACGTGTCCGGACTTGCCTTCCGCATCTCCCTTCCCTTGTACCCCTCGTCACACCGCTGATATTTTAAGAGTTATAAGCGCTGTTGCAACCGTACCCTGCTTCAACCGTACCCAGTCTCCCCTACTTATGGCAACACGAAGTAATTAAACAAAGTCGCTGTAAAAAAATGTATTCTCCGGGCCATAGAAATAAAATAAAATGTCAAAGACATGTTTCTAAAAACTAAAGCTCAATGCCTAAAACCGAAGTACAATGAGAAACTAATAATTTAGCTATCATTCTGCGAAGTTCTATAGCTCAACCAATAGGTACTCGTTTGTAACGACATAAAAAAATGTCGTTTTTTTATACCTACTATCGTTACGTATGGCTCGCTTTGGCCAATAATAACCATTAATTACCCTTTTGTGAAATGACGACTGTATCCACAAAACTGTTTCCGATCGAGTTATTGGTTTAGAAAAAACTTAGACTAGTAAAATTTACTCGAGGGTTTTCATCAAAAATTTTTAAGATTTTCTAATAAGACTAGATTTTAGCTACACTTTATAAATGAATCAGTTTTTCGTGACATCTCGGAACTTACCCTGTTATTATTCTGAGCCTTTTATTTTTCTTATGTTTATGGCCGTCAGTCTTCCGTCACATAGGTACCAAAACTGTTTTTATTTTAACCTTTTCACTAATACCCTTTAACTAATATTCATATATATTCAAGCTATACGTGACGCAATTAAATTAAACATTAAAAACAAAAACAACACAGAAAAAGAGACAATATTTAAACCCATGAACAAAAGAGATCAACGAAATTATTGTGAGATATTCTTAGATTAAAACATAATTTATGCTAAACAACCAAACATAATATCGGTCTTTCTTTTGTCGACAATTGTTATAAAACTACACATACAATCTCTATTGCTATTATCTGTATTAAAGCTCGGGAACACACAATATCGATGTCAATGTTTTTCCTAATTTCTTCGCTAATACCTACTATGTTATGTTATCCACATTACTAATTGGTAAGCTTACAGGCTTTAGTATTTACTAGATAGGTAGGTACCTATATACATAAAAGGATTATACTTTTTCTATGAGGAATTAAGCGGATCTGTGTACGGATCTAGAGTAGAGCGATGAAAAAGATCAGCCGTTGTTTTTTCCTTTGCAATTTTCGCGGAAAAGTCTATTCCATGGCCATTTTCTGAATACCGTGCTAAACTCAAGTGGCTTCCTATTCGTCTTCGTTGGAATACTCACTTCCTCGCCCTCTTTACAACATACTGTTTAATCGCACCTATCCTTGCTACCTTAAAGAACGTTTTAACTTCCTCCACGAATCCAATTCGCGCTCATTGCGATCATCGGAAAAAAACCCTTCTGCACCACCTTTTATGACTGTTCATATACTGTTCGGGCCGTTCGTCTCTGGAACTCGCTTCTAGTTGTGATCAGGCGTGCGCAGTCCATGAACACTTTTAAAGATCTCGTGAAAAACTTCTACCTCTCCTTCAACCATATCCCGCTGCAAGGCTGCTATTTTCGCTACTCCCTACCTGTGACTATTGTGTATAAG
Source organism: Scoparia ambigualis (assembly GCA_963921215.1). NCBI lineage: Eukaryota > Metazoa > Arthropoda > Insecta > Lepidoptera > Crambidae > Scoparia > Scoparia ambigualis. The sequence continues at coordinate 30,878,715 of OY992501.1, read as the reverse complement.
TATTGTATATGTATATATTACATTAAACACTATATGTATGTATGTATGTATGTTTGTTTGTTTGCTTGTTTGTTGAGTTTTTAATTATTTTTTTGTGTTAATTAAAATGTTATTGAAAACCTTTAACATGTTTGCACCTCCGATTTTAAAGAGTCTATGCTCTCTCCATCCGACTGGATGTCTGGAAGAACGGACGTTTTATGGAAATGGACGCTTTATAGCGATAAGACCGCCAAATTGTAACTGTGTATTGTAGGTACTTGTTTTTTATGTTTTGTGTTTAATGTAAACTGTTACAATAAAAGTATTATTTATCTATCTATCTATCATTTTCTATTTTCTTTTATCTTCTTTACACCAATGTTTTGTAACACTGCCGCTTGCTTAGATTGATCAAGAACAGTACTACGTAAGATGAAGGTAGGTAATATTTTATTACAATTTTTTTGTTTGTTACTGTTGTTTGTTCGTTTTAACGAGGGTGCATGGACTTTGTTTTCGTGCTATGTAAAATTTCATCAGCAACCGCGAAAATTGCAAAGGAAAAAATAACGGCTGATCTTTATAAAATTAGATTACAATATGTTACAAAGTTTGTAACATATTGTATTCTAATTTTATATAAATAAAAATTAATTGCCATGAATTTATGTTAGCGCATCACTTCAGAACGACTTGGCTGATTCTTTTTTTGTTGTGTTTGTAATTGTCAGGACAAGGTTTGTATGGAAGAAAATTTTAAAGGGGTGTTCACGCGGAAGAAGTCGCAGGCGGGAGCTAGTTAAAAATAAAAGCACAAATCTTAAAACTTTAGTGTTACAAATTATCTGTAATAAAATAATTAGTGAGTAAACTACACTGGTCATCACAAAAATCGACTCACCCTGTTTTTGCACAATTGCTCTTTATAATTTCAAAGATAAGCGTTTAAAAGGGGTTCCCTATTTAATCCCGAAAGCCGTATTACCGATTATCATTTCAGAGAAAACTATTAACCGATCACTCAATTGAACGATGCCTTATTTGTACGAAGCTTTAATTTACCGATGTAACGATTCACCGAAAAACCATTTACCAAAGTTCATTTCAGCGACCATACAAATAACCGACACTTTATTTAACCGATGTAAAATTTCACCGAATTTTAAGAGTATGTAGATCAAAGTGTAAATTCGATTTGTTAGATCATTTTAACAAAAGCATATTTTTCTACAAGCAAATTTTCATATCGATTTTTTTCATCTTCGTAAATCTTCGTAATTTTTTTTATTCGCGAATTTTGATGTAGCAATTATTCATATCGCATTTTTTCATAATCGTATTTTTTTTTATTTGCAATATTTAATGTAACTAGTGATTTTTTATAAAGCAATATTTTATGGTCGCGTTTATTTTAATCGCTTAAATTACCAGTAGCTTTTTTATTATCTGCAAATATTTTTAGCAGACTTTTTTCTCAATCTTGTTTTTTTACTTTGATTCTTTTATTAGAAAACTTTTAATATCCTTTCCTCCTCCTTTACAAATTGTAATTAAGATTTAATAAAAGTTTAAAAAATATTCCCCATTTTTTGATTGTATAAAAGTTTTCTAATAAAAGAATCAACGTAAAAAAACAAGATTGAGAAAAAATTCTGCTGAAAATATTTGCAGATAATAAAAAAAGAAACGCGACCATGAAATATTGCTTTATGAAAAAACGCTACAATAAATTTCGCGAATAAAAAAAAATACGATTATGAAGAATTGCGATACGAATAATTGCTACATTAAAATTGGCGAATAAAAAAAAATACGATTATGAAGAAAATCGATATGAAAATTTGCTTCTATAAAAATATGCTTTTGTGAAAATGATCTAACAAATCATATATTCTTTGTCCACGCCTCTATGACCGAGTGGTCAAGTGCTTGGCTCGATATCCGGAGGTCCCGGTTTTAATTCCCATGTCGGACATAGTCCGTTTCGAATTTGTCGATTCATAGCTCGGGTTTGTGATCACTAACCCGCATTTGACAAGGGTGGTGATTAAGCCAATACCCATCAATTGTAGCGAAGACTTGATTTCAACGATGGAGGCTTTTACCTCGCACTAGGACAGTATACAGGCAGTACTTTCCTTTTTTAGGTCAAAAGCTCGGCTACTGAAACGTTTATTAATACTCATAGTTTTAAAAATAAATAGTAACATTAAATTTAAAAGGAATTTGATTTATCCGACTTTTAATAACTTTCTTTATGAGTGATAAACGTTTCAGTGACCTCCGGATATCGAGCCAAGCACTTGACCGCTCAGCCACCGAGGCGTTGACCTACATACTCATAAAATTCGGTGAAATGTTACATCAGTTAAATAATGTATCGGTTATTTGTATGGTCGCTGAAATGAACTTCGGTAATTGGTTTTTCGGTGAATCGTTATATCGGTAAATTAAAGCTTTCGTACAAATAAGACATCGTTCAATTGAGTGATCGGTTAATAGTTTTCGTTGAAATGATAATCGTTAAAACGGCTTTCGGGATTAAATAGGGAACCCTAATAAACTTTTTTAAAGTAAACGCTGCTCTGTGCCGGTTTGATGAATGCGTCAGTATTCACTTTGGCCCTGTTTAATTCACAACCATGCAGGTGTTTGCAACAGTGTAATTGTTATTGACGATTCTTACTTTATTGATTATCACTGTAATTTGGATTAAATTAGCCTGGAATAATGAATACTACTGAAGCTGAATCGGCCCAAGTTGTGGCTTTGCTGCGAGAGGGTTTTAGTCAATGTGTTGTCGCTCGAAGATTACATCTGTCGGTCTGCGGTTGGGAGATTTTATCAGAGGTTTCAAAAGACTAGGCAGTACCGTAGAAGAACAAGATCTGGAAGACAAAGGGTCACCACACAAAGAGATGACCGCTTTATTCTTTAAGAAATCGGCATCTTTCTGGTGTAAGTAGATCTCCTGCGACGCCTGCGTGAAGTGCGGGGTGTGGCTATAAGTACGGTGAGAAGAAGACTGCCTAGCCTAAACATAACTTATGACCTCAAAAGCCAGGAATAGGACCACAACTGACCGTAGTAGCTCATCACTAAGCCAGACCCATTCGCGAGGGAACATCTTGAACGGACTATAGACTAATAGGCTTCACTTATATTCTCTGATGGTGGTCGAATGACTTTATACGGCTCTGATGGGCGTCGTAATGCCATACGAATAATAATACAATTTTTGTTTCTTTCAAAATATTAAAACATGAGTTTTCGTGTAAATTGTAGGTGGACCGATTTTTGTGATAACCAGTGTAAATAAGAGGAACAGAAATGTTGGCAGGATACCTTTTTGAAGTCATTTATTTTAATACAAGTTTGAAAGAATTCTTGCTTAATTATATTTGTTTCCAATAATCTAAACAGTTTGTATGTTGAAAGACGAAAACAGTATGAGAACGAGCTTATCGAAACACACTTACTACTGATGATGTGAAATAAATTTTAACCGCCTCTGTGGTCTAGTGGCTATGCCACCGGATTCAGACCCAGAGGTCCCGGGTTCGATTCTCAGCGGGGGGTAGTTACATCTTTGTGTGCTCGGTTTGGTTGGTGGTAGGGCTGTTAGGTCCGCCTGGCTAGCTACCACCATCTTATCTAAGTCTGTCGCCATAACAACGATGTTTATAGCATTGTTGTGTTCCGACAGTTTGACATAAGATAGCCAGTTCCTCAGTGGTTGAGGATTCCGGGTGAAGCGCGCTTCCACCTTCGGCCTTATCTTCACTTACCATCAGATGAGATGAAGGCCAAGCGCTTACCCATTGCAGAATATAAAAAAAGTGAAACAAAATAGTTAATAGAAGAGGGAAAAGTCATTTCATATTATTCAATAAATCGTCATAGTTAAAATTAAACACAAGGTGATTGCAAAGGACATAGATACAATATAAAACAAAAGGAAAAGGGCACCCATTCCTTTTAAAGAAACACAAAATTAGACAGACCTCTAACTAGTTAATTAACAATACGAACCAAAGTGTAACTGTAATGTATGCTTTTTCAAATGTCAACGGTCATAGGGACAGTCAATGCAAATTTCAAACGATTCATTAGGCGCAGTTAAAATCGCGGACCTATTACATGTATTTAAATAGAGCGCTTAATTATCGTTAATAATTATACGTTTAGAATCATACAGGTAGCCACTCTCCCCAACAGAGAATAATCACAGGGGACAGTGGATCATGTGATCCACTGTTCTCCAAATAGGTAACAATAATATTTATTAATTAACTTTAGACGTAAATCTACATAGGCACTTAGATTAAATTTAAAATAGTTTAGCGTACATACGCTAAACTGTAATTATAGCATTTTTGAGTCTTTCGATTTTATCTATTAAGTACCTACCTAGTAAATTGAACAAAGAGCTTCATAGTAAATTTTGTTCACAAAAAATGATCTACTGTTACCCAACTTCCCTACAATTACTTAGGAAACCTTTTAAAAGGTTCCAGACACGTTCTTTAAGTTAATTTACAAAAGTACCGTATCATAGTTGCCTAAATAAATAAAAATAGCGATAGGTAATTCAATTTTTGTAGTTAAATAATGGTTATAAGAATGGCGTCTACATTCTACGTCTACAGTCTACGTGTAAGTAATATAAAAAAGGTTTTTTTTTAAATAAAAGAAGGTGGCAAACGAGCAGGCGGGTCACCTAATGGAGAGTAATCATCACCGCCGCCCATGGACACCCGCAAAATCAGAGGAATCGCAGGCGCGTTGCCGTCCTATAAGGAAGGAATAGGAATTGTGAGTGGGGGGGGGGGGGGGGATGCGCCTCCGGAACCCTCACTGGCCAGACGAAACACAACAGCACCAAGTGCCATTATTTCACGCCGGATATTCGTGAGAGGGTGGTAATACGCCGGGCGAGCCGGCCCAATGCGTGCTGCAACGCAGCGTGGCTCTACCAGTGTCAATCATTTAGCACCACCCAGGGGTCACGTGCAGGGTCTCAAGGGTAAACCTACGGACGCGAGTAACTTTAACCCCTAAACCCAACCCATAGCATCAACCATTATTGAAACGGGTAATAAATAAATGGGTAGGTAGGTACATAACAATAGCTATAATTAAATGTTTGTAATTTTATAAATAATGCTCATAGGAATGTAGAAGGTGTAGGTAAGTAATATAAAAAAAGGATTTTCTTAAATAACATCAACCAGTTAGGAGACGGGTACCTACAACAACAAAAACAAAACTTTTCCAATACAGCAGTTTTTGTAAAACAGTGGTACAATAATATAAGTATTATGTGCACACGACAGCGATACTTCGCATTGCAAATAAACATATCTAGATGTAATCATTCAAACGAGATAAAATTACATAATGCTCTCTAATAGGTATTCCTCTCAACATGAATTGGGCCAATGTTAAATGTAAAGAAAATCAATAAGTTCGCGCGCCGTCTCCGTGGTGCATTCGCTCAGCTGACTATTGATTTTACAAGGGCAACGACAACGGGAAATAACTTACCAATAATATGCGATTTTGTCCCCATGCCCGTTCCTCACGTTGCGGTCCAGCAGGTTGAAGCACACGTTGGTGACGGCACCCTCCATCCACTTGACGAAAATGTTGCCCTTATTTATATCGAAATTGTACGACACAAAATTGCCGGGCTGAGGAGGTGTTTGCCAATGGAACTCGTTCGCTATTTCCGACCAAAACTCCTCTGGATTCTCCAATGATTTTTTGTGCATCTCCTTGTATTTGTCGAACGATGGTATGCGCGATTTTTCGACGACATAGTCGGAGGGTTTGTAGACGCGCGACATTTTGAGAGAGTGCACTGCGAGGGCGCGCGGAACTTGAGGACTGTCTATTCACGGCGATGCACCCGCGCCTACTGAGTGAGGACTGAGTACTGAGCGAGTGAACGGCCGCCGCTCGCACTGGCTCGCACCACCACGACCGACCACACAGGCCGCGCCGACGGAGTGATGCACGCGTGCGCCGCGCATGCGCACCACACGCCGCGCCGCGCCAATCGGACAATGATAACAGACATAATCAACCACACTGAAGCAGCATCCCATTTCGTCTCTCTACTTATTATATTAGGTACCCATAACAATTGGCAGTTCTAGTAATTGGTAACGTTAAATGGATCTTGTATCTATGTATTTCACCATTTCAGTACTAATGTCTCACGGGTACCTAAACAATTTATTTTATTTTGTTCAGGATACCAACAGCACTTATACAATATATGGATACATTTCTATAAATCTACTTATGTAGCTATTAACAGGTATTTGCAAATGGAAAATAAGATGTAAGGACATGGATCACCTACGCTCTTTACAGAACAGTGTAGAATAATAGTAAGTACTTATAACAACTAAACAATAATAAATCTGAAAAAATATATGAAAACTAAACAGAAATAAAACATGTTAAGTGACGGTAGTACTTTTGGAGAGGGAGTTAAAAAAAAATATAACTTAATATTTTTTTTTGGTTTAATCCGAAACGATTCCAACATGTTGCTGCTTCTTAACAGGTCATTGAAGGAATTACTCGCTCGAATGAAGAAAAAGTTAAGGCGATAATAATAGTATAAAATAAACTCTGGGTATTGCTAGTGGTTCAGTTCGACTAACCGGTGCGGTAGCTAGTACTTAAATTATACTGTGCCGATAGTGTGCGTGGTACCCAGATGTTAACTTGCGCCCATAGATAAGGGCAATCAATAGTAACTAGCACTCGCAATTTTTAACAATCTGTAATCAGTCTGTTAAAAAATTGCAAATAAGTAAAAATACAAATAAGCAATTTAAAAATGTATTGCCCTAAAAAGAAAAATAATAATAACAGTAACATAAATATTACAAAAAAAAAGTTGGTTCAAAGACGACGAGTAATTGACATAATTGTCAATTACTTGTTGTGTTTCTTTAGAGGTAAGATTAATAATGTAATACGCAAGGTTCGCTTATCGATCCATATATTTGCACAAAATGTCCCGACGTGCTGCTGCGAGAGGGAGACCTCTGCAGGCCCTACTAATAAGATAAGATAAGATCGATCTATATAACCGGGCATGCGACTATGTCATGGGTGTATTCCCAATAATCCTTCTAAAGTAGTCCCGTAGACCGTGTGTCTCGTAAATGACACACAAAGATGCACAGCACGTTTGTGCTTATAATATTTTAGTCTCGCATGTATTTAGTAAAAATTCCTGTTTTTATTATTATTTTTTAAATAAAAATAATTTATTGTCTGACATTGTCCATAGACAGTTACAAAATTTCTTAAAACTAAAAGTAAGTAGAAGCTGATGTCCCCTAAAAGACACCAAACAGTAAATTGGATTTTTTTTTAAATTTATTAAGTACTACAATAAGTATCACTGAACAGAAAATTATAATATCAATTATGTACAAAACGTAATTATGTTTTATATTGAATAAACTACTTAAATATGATAAAATAACGGACTAATAAATATATAATAATAATAATTCAAATCCAGGTTGCGAAGGAATACTGTCCTCTAGAAGGCTACGAAAAACTGGGTTTGCAGTAACACCATTCAAACAACTATTTCAAAATGAAAATAATTTATTGTGACAAATAAGATTACAGAATAATTATAATTGAACAAGTATCAATAAAAGCTTAACTTAAAAGGTACAATTCTTTAGAAGACATAATTATTTTCATCATTTTATAGTTCATAAGATAAATAATTATCGTAATCGTACAGACAAACTATAAATAACTTCTTCATCTTTATTTAAAATTACTTATTTATAGGCAAATAAACATTTTTATATAATATTAATTTATTGTGACAATTATAAGATTAAAGACTAAAGCCTAACAAGTATTTAAAAAGTATAATTTTTAAAAATACAAATAATAATTTAAAAATTTATTGCCCTAAATATAAAATAATAACAGTGGTAGGTACATAAATATTACAAATAAACTCTTAAAGTTGGTTCAAAAGGATAAATTCATTATTCAAACGAAAATAAGATTACATGAGAGCCGAGTAAACAAGTAAATAAAAACTTAACTAAACAAATTTAGAAAGACAATAAGTTTAGTAATATTTATTCATAAAGATAAAAATGAAATATAATGGTATACATAATGGTATACATATTACAAATGAAGATACTATTTTACCTTTTCTTCATGATGATTTAAAAATGATTAAGTCCTATTATGTGCCCTGCAAATACCCAAACATATAAACTTAAACAAAAAATTAATATGCCAGCCAAATGTTGTTTTGTTATTTTTTTGTAAAAGTAAACTCATATCGAAAATATTATAACAACCTTGACCATTTGACGAAATAAAACTGGCCAATTAAGGGTACGAAACGTTATTTCGGGGACAAAAATCGATGTCAACTCAGAGTATGCTACCATGCTACCAGACACTAGGAGACGTCACTTGCTAATCGGTTACTGTCTGAAAAATTTAAAACCGAAGTTCCCCGAAATCATTTTTCCTAAATCATTGTTTTATCTTTCAAGAAAAACGGATAACCTAAAATGAAACAATGCTTTTTTTCCATAAATAAGAGAAAGAAACGAATAGTAATCAAACCAAAAGAAAAAAATGTAAACTCATGCTAATCAAATTTAAGAGCATTAGGAGGAAAGCTGCCTAATACTTTTTGCAAGAAATCACGAAAAACACGAAACCTATTACTTTTATTTTACCCAAATTCCAAGTGGCGAGAGATGGACAAAGGACTTAAGGGCATTGAGCCGAGCACTTTCCACCATTCTGCCGCGCCTACGCAACCTGGCAGATTGGGGGGAGTGAAGGTGTGAGAGCGATACTCGCCGGGCATTGAGCCGAGGACTACCTACTAGTCTGCCGTGAGTACGCAATCAGGCAGATTGTAGGGGAGTGAGGGTGTGTGAAGGAGAGAGATTTTCGCTGATGAAGGCTAGCGGAGTCCATTCCAAGCCTGGAGCCCTACCCATTCCAAGCAAGATATACCTAACTCTCCATTTCTCATTCCTAGCACGTCGTCAGTTGGCTTTGTCTGCTAAGCAAGAGTGAGAGAGATTCCCGCAGAGGAAGGCAAGCCGAGTTCATCCAAAGCCTGGAGTGCAAACCATCCAAACCTTAGAGACCTGGCTCAGGGGATATACCTAACTCTTCCTGTCTCATCCCTAGCTGGTCGTCAACTGACTTTATCTGCTAGCCCAAAGTGAGAGAGATACTCGCTGAAGAAAGCAGATCCTATCCAAAGCCTGGAGCGAGGACCATCTAAATCTTAGAGACAAGGTAGCTTCGGAGACATACCTCACTGTAACTGTCTCGTCCCTAGCTTGTGGCTGGCTCCACCTAGTCGCAGCGCTCTTACAAACACTTGAGTGCATTTGTGCCACTCAATTGCCTCTTTAATACGGTCAGTATCATACTGGCGTTTCAGAAGTCTTCTTTTAGAATGGAGAAACCTAAAAGAAAAGACTCTTAAAAAAATATTTTTTGCTTTAATCAAATATGTTGACAGAGTTAGCCAAAAACATACGTGTTGGTAGGCTTGTTGGTAGGTTTGCTCTATTAAATGCCAAGTTATTTATGACCACTTGAATAATAGGAATAATCATTATAAATCAAACTACATATATATTAACACTGATTAAATATGCTTACAATATTCATTGTTACATCTAACACACGCTTAATCTAATACATAAGAACTTCATAACACTTTGGCTCTTTTTTTTAAAGATTTTAATATAGGCACAGTCAGCATCAAATTGATCAATACCTACATACAAAACAGTTTAATTGATATTTACTAGGAGTAAAGTAAGTTTTGATACCTACGCTTTAGGTCTCTTTTTGCTTGAATCAACCAATTTGACAGTGATTGCTAAAAGGATTCTTTAGCAATGTGACTGTATTTTTTAAAATACTGGAATATATTTGACAACTTGTATTGCATTTATTGTTTTAATGCTGACTGTACATACGTTACAAGTATTTTAAACACTAAAACGTATTTTAAAGTTTAAGTATATTAAATTACCATTTAAACTGGCTGTGGTTAAAAAAATAATGTGAAGAGACATCTTAGATGTTAGCCATCAATATTTTAATAAATAAATGTGATTTTATGGTAAAACAAATTATTTTCTTACCTTTATTGGGGTTTACAAAGCCGGAATTTAAATTTCTATTCAAAATTAATTAGAAAAATGCAGCTAATGCTTGAGTTAGGCATGCGAGTTAACCTTAGCTGGCCTAGCAACTATACTAGCTACTGGCTTGCAGTACAAAAGCAGCTCATAATTAAACCGCTTTTTTAATTGTACTTCAATATTTGTAGATATTGCTAAAATAAGACAAAGTTAATCTAATCAATACGGAATTATTACAATGTAATGTGATTCCTTTGAGTTTTCAAATACAAAGTTGTCCATAGCCTATCAATGACACACTACGGTGGTATTTAAATCTCTTATACTAGGTATATCCAGGCTGTGATGTAAGTATCTTTGTGTTTGATACAATGTTTAATGACCTTACGTAAATTAATAAAAGAATTACTTCATGAGAAGCTATTGCATAAACCATTGCACAAATGTTTAGAACGCATTAAATAAAAAATAAACTCACTCAGTAATTTATATCATTAGAATTATGTACCTATGACAATATATAAAATTATGTATGTCGTTGGAATCGTTATTATATAAGGTAACAAAGAGTATTTATGTGTACAGTTATGTATTTTATTAAATTTTTTTATTAATTTTAAAAGTAGGATGACCAATTTTTATCCTGTTTACCTTACAAAAATCATAATCCTTATAAAAAAAAAAGTTTGATTTTATTTGCAACTAGATTTCCATACTTTGTAATAATATACCTACAGAAACCATTTCAAATGAGAACTACCGGTATTTTCTTAGAAATGTCAAAAATTTTGTGTATACCGTCCTGTGGTTAGGTTATAATTGAATTTGGGCTGACAGAACTTCTAAATAACATTTGAGTACCCCAGACTTCGTTATATTTTTTTTTTCAGCAACATTCTCCAATGTTACGACGAGTCATTATATAATTAGGTACTTAAAACTGTACGTGACTGTACGTCTAAAGTAAGTGATAAGTGCCATAATGTAATAATTTGGAGAAACATGTACCGTACCATTAAGTTGATATTGTATTTCACAGACAAGACAAATGTAGTACACGTTATTTAGCAGGCCACGCTTATACAACACATTCGGTTTCTATGCCATATTGTAATTACGGAATTTTAAGTTATCACAAATAGTGTACATTTTCGCTTCCAAATACACAATTTCTTAAATTCTAAAAAACACTTTCCAAAGTGGAAAATGTATACTTTCTCACTTCTTCAGAATTGCTGGCAAAGCTTTGACATGCTTTCAAAACTCCACCTGAGACCAATAAACCTTATTGTATAAATCATAATTAGGGTAGACTTATCAAGACCTTCCGAAACGGGCTGCTGAACGGTCCCAATACAAATAGGTACTTACTAAGTCAGTCAGTCACTACAATCACAGGGTGATGATCGAACACTAACATTACATTGTACAAAATTAGTGCATGACTTAATACAGCCATCGATGCACGTACACGTGGGTTGTAACTAACAAGTGCTTTAATATATTTTGAGCCTTATTTATATATCTTATCAATATAGTGATATTACGAGTATAAAACATTAAGTTTAATATACGAATTAAATTATTATTTAAAATAGGTTTTCATTAATTTAGTAAACGTTTGTAAGTATTTAAAAATGAAATTTGATTTCAAGAAATAGTTTTTTTTATAGTATAAAATCACAATTGTTTAAAATCAATGTTTTGATAGGTATAATAATATGTCGAACATTTTATTGAAGTATAAAAATAAATAGATATGTAACCTAACTAAAACGCGATATCAAACGTTCCAAGTGGACTTATACCTAATTCGTACAATAATAATAAATTATTTTGCTTAGTGGTCTATGATACAGTAAGAATATTTTTATTGATATTTGTTATGTATTATATTATGTTTTTTTTTTGTTATTTTTATTTTATTACACACAATAGGTATGTTAACTTTATACTTATTTATTTTGCTACACGCATAAATAATGTAGGTTGCATGAATTAGCATAAGTACTTATACGATTATAATTTAAAATACATTTACATACAATATAAAAAGTGCTTGCCTATTATTAATAATGTTAGATGGCTTATTATTGAGTAGCTGTCATGTACAGACGCCAGCAGGACAACCTTCCAAAAATGTGTTTTTTTTTTTACTTTATCGCTGGGGTTTATGGATCAATGTCAATTGGAGAAATTTGACAGTTTTGCATAAATTGATCTGCTAGCTTTAAGGCTGGTTAATGGTTTTACAGTTTTGCTTTTGCCGAAGCGTAAGCGTCGCATCGGGGGGGCATACTAAAATCTTACACGGCTAACAGCGTAAAGTTTTTCTATGTAACGTATCGTAAGTTCGTAAGGTATATAAACGTTTACATACCTTACAAGCCGCGCTTACCGCCTGCGTGGACGAAAAGCGTCACTGTAAAACCACACTTAATCAGGGCTATTATTTATACACAGATTTATTCGGTGCTAGTCTAGGCGTATACTACCGATACATAAACCTCTGCAAAGTGGCCTATAATTTGTGGAAACGATCTGTTTTTCTTGCCATTCAATCAATAAATAGATTATAGACATTTGAATTTAAAACAACGGTAGGTAGGTACCTAACAATTTAAAAGTAAATATTCCATTTGAATGATCGGTATTGTCTCAAAATAGTTTCCACAATCACATGTCGTATTCAGCACTTAACCACTAATAAGCCTGGACGCTCTTAGTTAAAGACAATAAGTAAATGATTATAGTATGTACCTATATGCGTTATTTATTTTACACGACATTATATCCATTACAATTACACAAAGGGACGTTATAGTAATTCGGTGTCTAAGTTATAATTAATTAAATCTAAATAATATAAAACAATTGCAAAAGAAGCTGCTTCTTTAAGTAAAACATTATAAGTGTTAATTAACTCTCACTTCCCGTATTTAAAGTTTAAACCCCGATCACATAAGTCTCTCGTAAGCACCTTTCTTCCACTACTCCTCCGATAGATATTATCCAAACATGCATAAAATGCATTTAAACGATTATTTGTTAATAACGGAAGTACCTCCGCCTCAGCCGGTAGCCAAATTGGCGGAATTCATCCTTAAAGTTTGTATTTTTATTATTATTTAGAATAATAAATGAACACTTAAAGTTCTTAATATAGAAATTTTAGTTTACGGCCGCCTACCATCCCAAGTGGTATATTGTCTCGGAGCTGGCGCCGGTGCAGCGTAGGTTCTGTTTCAACTAAAGCATTTTTAAACTCGTTATTTAATTATAATCTATGTTAAGTAAGCGTTCGAACTAAATGGCCAACAAAGAGCAACACACAGCTTACCTGACTACATTTAAGTTAATCTTAATTAATAATTACTCACTTAACATTTAAGTCTAAGTTTATTAAAATACACTCGGCAGCAAATTAATTAATTTTATGTAATATTTAATGTAAATAAGTGAAGTATAGAAAATATATGGCGTTAGTACCTGTACTAACGCCATATATTTTGAACCCTAACCGAATCCAATGTTTCAAATGTAGCCGATTAAATCCACACGGCTGTTAAATTACAAATTTCTTAATTAAACCTCTATTAAATAAAATACTGTGTCCTTAAACAATACGGCGTTTATGTCATTAATAGCTACCAAGTGCACCCTAATATTTTTATAGCAATGAGGATCAGTCACATTTTTTTAAATTTTTTTTTGATGAAGAAAGAAGAATTTTATTTAATACAAAAACAATCGTCACTCAAGATTTTTAGATTAAATGGTTTTAGATTTCTAACCATTACAAAAATCATTAAACAGTGTGAAAAGATACATAAATGGTGAAATTACTCCACTAATGAACTGTATTTTGTGTTCCGAAAGGCACTAACATAAGAAAAACGGGACATGGATAATTAAAACAAGAAAATAGTCCAAGAATCCAAAGATCAAAATTAAATATTTTGTTACGCAGTTGATCCTCAATCATGTATGTACCTACAGTATTCATAAATATAAGTATTCAGTCTTATTGGAACGGGGAGTACCACACTATTCGTATATAGTAGTATACTTCATTAGTATGATCTAAAAATACCTACACACATTTGCAAACTGGAAAGCACTTGGATTATAATGTACTTGGGATAAATAGTAATAAATCTAAATGTTGTAAACATGGCGGAAAAAACGAAAATAACGTGCTTAGGAACTAAAATTGTCGCCACGAGATGCTAGTAATTTTGTTAACATACGTAAACGACGAACGAATACGATAAACATTCTGTATTTTTATTGCAACTACTGAAAGAGTATAATGAATAGTTTCATTTTTTACTAAGAAATGTAGTATCATCACCAAAGGTAGACATGTTGTCATGTTACATTTAAAGACAGAATCTCACCAAAATTTAAAGTGGTCACGAGTGTCTAGTAAATTTGTAAACATAAGTAAAGAACGAAAATACGTAAAACACAGTCTAATGTTATCAAATCAGAAATGTAGGATCATCACCAAGGGAAGACCCTTGAGAAAGTAACATTTCATCTTAATAAAAGTTTTTTTACTATTTGAAACTGAAACTGTAAACTATTCACGAGAAGCTAGAAACTTTGTAAACATAAGTTAAGGATCTTCTTCAAGTTTTTCCTGTCCAGTAAGCTGCCATGTCAGCAGCCCTCTGGTTAGCCTCGACCAAATCCTCCATTGTGCATGAAGTTGGGCATAAGGGACATGTGAGCAGGTGTTGCATCGACTGAGGGGAGGCTCCACACTCGCATTCATTTGTGCACACAAGAAACCCCCAGTTAAAGATGAACATACACTAAGTATTTTTAAAACAACTAAGTACTAAAAGCTTCGATCATCTTTATCGAAGACTAAAAGGGTTGAATAGAATTATATCTGACTTAAGTGTGGCATTTTTTTAAATTTGTCATGCAATTTGATACAGCTTTTTATAATTAGTATTATGGTTTGTGCCAAAATGCAACAAAGCGAAATTTTTATTTTTGGATTTTAAAAATGACTTTTAGATAAAATTTAAATACGTATAGGCAAATTCCCAACTAAATCACTTTCGTTTTTTCCCCCTGTTTACACTATACTAAAATGCTTTTGAACAGGCTACATGGTACATATTTCAATTTGAATTTTGAAAACAAGATCCTTCCATTAAAACTTTGTACATGCCTAAAAGGTGGTTTAACGTGATAGTAGAAGATACGTATTTACTCAGGATATTAGGAAAGAAAAATTACAATTTTTAATACTGTAAGACAAATCGCCATTACGCTAAAGACTACCTTACTTTTAATAGGTGGCACACAATTTAGTAGCACCTTGCCACCGCGCTTATCTCTCGCTATAACGCTGCTTTTCGAGGAAAAGTCCACCAATAGAATAACTTCACTTTACACCGCTTTGGCGGGATAAGCGATCCTATTGGTGATTTTTTTTTGCGCACCGCTTCTACCTCGCACAGCTCTGGTGGAAAAGCAGCCTAAGAGTAGTTTAGAGTACAGAGCCAGCAGGTCAGCCAACCACAAAATGACAAATTTCTTAAAGAGGGTTTAGCGCTCCTGTATACGATGCCGCCACCGCGCCGCCGATACAGTCATGATGCAGGCACGCAGGCGACGGCGGCGGCGCGGTGGCGGCGCGGTTCTGGCATCGTGTACAGGAGCGCTTACGGTTTCCCATGCAAACTTCCAAGTCGAAATTTTTAAAAACTATTAAGGCAATTTTGATGAAACTCTGCATGCTAAAATAAAACATAGGGATCTAAATAGTTTGTTGAAAACATTTTAAAAAAAATGTTTATTTAGCTGAGTTATTGCGATTTAAAGTCTACTATAGAAAATTTGAAATCGCAATAACTCACTTAAATAAACGTTTTTTAAAAATGTTTTCAACAAACTATTTAGATCTCTGTATTTTACTTCAGCATGCAAAAAATGTTTTCAACAAACTATTTAGATCTCTGTATTTTACTTTAGCGTGCAAAGTTTCATTAAATTGGCATAGCGGTTTTTAAAAATTTCGACTTGGAAGTTTGTATGGGAAACCGAAATGCGTAAATCCTCTTAAATATTTCTGAACTTTATGGTTGGGGTAGGTATTGATCATTATGGATTTGCGAAATGACCTACACTGGTTGACCTGCTGGCGTGTTTACCTACATATCTCACGCTCCACGTCAACTACTATATAACGGTGTATTCCCAGTAGTCCCGACACGACAACTAATGTTTTTGCTACTTCGGATTGACTACATGTTGTAAAAAACTAAACAAGCAATTAGTTGTATAAAATTTACCAATAAAATAACGAAATACCAATTCCTAAAAGGAGAATTTTCTACCTATATGTCAATTTCACGTCGATGCGTAGGGTTTCCTTCTAAAAGTTGTCGCGAGGCAATATAATTATAATATAATCCTGACAATATTTGGCCTCTGGAAAGTAAAATAATATAATCCTATCCTATAAGGATTATGATATAATCCTGATAATATTTGGCCTCTGGAAAGTAAAATACCAATTTTCTCGCCCCGCGACAACTTTTAGAAGGATAAAGATCCTTTATAATTTTGATGTAAAAAAAATATTAATTTTAGTAGCATGTACCCTGTTCAAATGCTAGCTTACGCTACAAGACGCATATATGATTATCATCCAGTCACAACAGCAGTTATGTAAACAACTTTTCAGTTAGTAACCCAAAATGCAATGAGATAAAGCGAAGTGTTTACTTAACTGTTTTTGGGACTGTACGTACGTACAATGGCGAACTCCGTCGCTTTACCAGTCTAAAGGTCAATATCCCTTGCACACCGCGTCGTCTTTTGGCACGGGCACGTACCCGGTCAGTCGGTGCGCTTCATACGAAAATCGCTGCAAAGTGGCAAAGCGACGGTGACCCCGACCGTACATCAAAGCACAAAAGTTAATAATTAATTTTGACGTATATTTGGCCATGTCTTTTTAAATAAATTAAATTTATTATATTTTTGAAAAAAAATATAATTTCAATATTGTCCTAAATCTATAATATAAATGCACATGACTATGCGCCTTAGAAGAGGCACCCGGTGACCATAATAGGATATTCCCCACTATTCCACAAGGACATATATATGTTCAAATTAAACCAACTAAATCAGGGGCTGGCAGTAATACAAGATAAATCATCGACCAAGAGAGAGAGAGTTTACCTTGACACTTATTTTAATGTTTTTTGCTAACTCGTTTATAATAGCAAATTAGGATTGTTTTGAAACTAAATTAAATATAAAAAACACAGTATAGAATACGGTTATTATTAAGACGCTTAATTAAATTTTTAACAAGTACTGCATACAGTACTTCAGTTTTTAATAGATATTCCTTTAGTTGTTTATACAGATTCCCATCAGAGGAAATCATTTAGGAATTTGGCGCGCCTTAATATCACTAGTAAAAAGTCTCCAAATGGAAGAATACTAAAAAAAGTTAAAAATAAAATAATTTAAACAACGTAACATAACTGTAATTGTAGAATTTAACTACAACTACAAAGCTGATAATATAATGTGAAAAATAATATTATTACAAAATTTTAAAAATTAAAAATGGTAAATCATTTAGTTCAGAACCAATCGGTAGCCAATATTTAAAATCATACACATACATACACACATCACGCCCGTTTCCGGCGGGTTAGGCTCCGCTTTATATTTACTACGAATATGATCCTGACACACATCCCTAGTTACTTAGGCTCGTATTCTAAAACCAAACTCAAATCCATGCTTGAATACAGTTAGACAGGGATGGCGATATATGCGATGAATAGCACCATCCCTTTCTAACTGTACTCAAGAGATTTGAGTGTGAGTTTGGTTTTAGAATGCGAGCCTTACTCTCATAACGCTCTTCATACATGCTCGTCGGTTAAGGGTACTCTTGACCTGACTTTTAAGGAGGTCCTGCATGAAATTGTGAAAATTTACGTGTTTTTAAGTCACTTGTACTATGCGCTGAATTAGTTAAATACAATAAATGAACTTATACTAAGTTAGCCTGATCATTGCACAAGGTCATGGCGTTTTTGAAATTTGAAACAAATTCTTTAAACAATAACAAACACTACATAAATCTAATGACTCATAAAAACATATTTTTTCAAAAACTTTTTTAATTTTACGCATGAAACAATAATAATTCTTACATGAAAATATTTTACCCCCTTCTTAAAAAAGTAAATTTTGATTTTTAACACAAGCGCGTGATGATTTTGTACATTTCGCAGAATAAAAACATTGCTCTAATTAAATCTGAAACTTCAAAGCAAAATTGTTCTTATTATAAATATCAATATGATTGATTTTGCTTTGAAGTTCATTAAGGCTCGTATTCGAAAAACCAAACTCACAATCAAATCAATGCTTGAAGACAGTTAGAAAGAGATGGCGATATATGCAATGAATAGCACCATCCCTTTCTAACTGTACTCAAGCAAAGATTTGAGTGTAAGTTTGGTTTTAGAATACGAGCCTAAGAGACTTATGTCAGTTTTTGCGATCGCGCGGCACCCCCTTAACGAGAACGTTGCCGTTCTGGTCTAAGTACGTTCGCCGAGGTCTTCTCCTTCCAACTATCCTATTCACTTCCGTCTTATATACCTTCTTTGTAATTATTTTTTCATCCATCCCCTCTATATGACCAAACCATCTTAAATAAAATGAGCACGCGTTTCTTAATTTTTGTCACTACGTCTTCATTCATTTCACTTATCACAATATTCCTTATCCGACCTTTCGAAGTCACACCACATATACTTCCAAACGATCTCATTTCTACTGCATTCTTTCAACTTTGATGTTTCTTCTGCCACACCCCAAATTTGACTTTCATACATTAGTGTCGGCACTAACACTCCTCCATGCACAGCCAGTTGTGCTTTTTGCGACACTTTTTGGCTGCTTATAAAGGTGTGGAGCGCCCCATTCACTCTATTTTCAGCATTTTTTCATTTCACATCCTTTCAATTTCTTTATGATGCTTACCATCCCTAGTAAACATTGTGCCCAGGTACACACACATTTGACTTGCTATTAATTTTTAAAATCATTAGGAATAAATATTAAATCAAACCTTCATCATCATATTTAGATGTTGGTACCTACTTATGTGTTTAAATATGTAATATCAATTAAAGTAAAAATATAATTTATTATTAAAATCACCAAATAATGTCAAATATAATATTGCGATTGGTTTATTGGACGTGAAATTAAAAAAAATCATAACATTGCCTTTTGAAACTAACAAACATTAATAACGACGAAATTAAGTTTTAATTAAAACTTAAGCCGGTTTCGATTTACGAGTACCTTCTTTAATTCAGCATTGGAGGCTTTGAGAACTTATAAATTTATCAAACCCACATCCCACCAACATAACAAAAAGAGCAAACACGTATTTGACCTTAGGAAATAATGGAGTCCATATGCCCTGCGTTTACATATACATATAACCGCGTTAGGATGGAGCGTCACGACGGCGAGCATCATACCAAGCCGCTGTAAAGATCGTCACCAGCCGCTGGCGATCGCAAACAAGCAACAACAAACGGGTACGTAAATAATGAATACTATGGCCGTTATCCAAATAAAACACCTGGTTATTTTGGGTCAAAGTCGTCGGATTATTGCAAGTACTCATAAGTGTCCAAAATAAAATGTTGAAATTACTAAATATACTTGATCATGCCATAATTATTCTAAATACGAAAAAATCTAGAAGAGAATGGGTTTTTGCATTACATGTATACTGTACTTGATTTTTTTTAGTTAATGAGTTCCTGCAATAAGCCGCCGAATATAAGAATATGAAAGAATAATTTGGGGTGATATTGCGTCGGCAAACGAGCGTAGTGCGCGCCAGATGATAAACGACTACCGTATCCGATGTTTGCGGCAACAAAGGACCCGTTGCCGACTCGAAGCTTCGATCTTACGCTTCATATAGATGTAAGTACCCTTCACAGCGCAACGTAGCAATGCAAAACAATACCGCTTTGCAGCTAAACGGGTAAGGACTAGATCGCAATTATGTCACTATCAGACACTCTGTAATGGGGGTCAAAAGCAACGTATAATGGGTGCCATCGGCAGCCAAGCGAGCAAACGGTTCGGTCAGTGTCAAGTCGAATTTGAGGATGCAACGGTCCGATTAACCATATCGCTGCTGGGCTGCCGACAACAGAGGCCTTACCAACTCTTAGAACTGTATTACTTTAACATTACTATGGAAATTCCCAGGGAGCTGTGTGGTGGGGGCTCATTAAAATAATACTACTGACCTACTTATCTCTTCCCATGGGTGTCGTAAAATGCTACTAACGGACTAAATACTGCACATACATCCAACAGCATAGAGCGACGATGAGCGTACCACTTGTCCCGCTGAGCACATGTGCAGTCGTAATTTGGTGAAACATTATGGCAGAGGACTGATTTTATGGACCCCATTGCCTAGTCTCTGACTAACCCTTAATGTATAAATGTCGTAATTGTATGTATCTATGCAAAATCTCATACGAATTGTGCGTAGTAAGATTAAAGTAATACTACTTTAAGACGTGACAGTAGTTCCCCAGTAGGCCTAGCATGCGCAACACGAGATATTTCGCGGACGATATTCTCTCTTCCTTCGATGGCGGGAACGACAAACTATCTCGGTTACAGTTGTCAAAACTCGATAAAATTATGTTGCATGTTAGGGTTTGTATACAAAAATACCACAAGCAAAAACTACTATTATGTCTATTTTTGACATATCGTGTAAAGACATAACACGCGAAAACGGTCGAGAAAATTTTTTCGTGTTGCGCATGCTAGGCCTACAGGCTTAGGAAAGGGATCATAAAAGGGGACGGTTGCTCGACGCTGAAACGCCTCGGCGGTGGCGCACTGCTCCATCAGGAAAATCTACGATGTGCCAAGTCGAAGCTGAGTGGGCGAACTTCGTCCAAAGACGTTTTAAATACAATACAACACACAGCCGGCGCAGGCCCAGCCTCGGCTAGACACATTGAGCTGCTTGTACGACTCGGCCACGACCTTGCCGCCTGTAAGCGGAGCGGTGAGCGGATACTATGTTAATTGCGTCCTTTCTATGACCATTGATTGAGAACGCCGTAGTACAACGCGCAATGATCAGAGAATCCGCTAGCCGTAAACCTACGTTCTTCTCGCGCCGACGTCATCACTAAGAACCACACGGTGGCGACAAGGCGTACAAGCAGGAACATTATGCAATAATACAAAGCGAAACAACATGTAGCTGAATTTTTAACAACAATCGTAAGCGGGCGTCATTCAAGATTTATGGGTTTTTCTTTTTTCGGAGGCAAAGTGCAGACGTTAGTGGCGAGAACGTATTTCGACAGTTATGTTTGGAGTAAGTATTAATTTATTGTTAATTTTATTTTGTGTATTTCACCTTAAGAATGAAGTCCGCGCACGACGTCATGGCCAAATGCGAAAGCAACACTGACACAATACACTTTCTGTACACAACTACGTAGTTATTGCTTAGACGCGTAACCAATATCGATGGCAAATCGAAAACCTAACTATTGTATATTGTAATTAAATACTAAAGATGAATTAAATCTACGGATTAATGTATACTATACCAGCTAAAGGTGTAATCTAGATTAATCTAGGTATAAAGCTAAAATTATCATTATTATTATTATTATAAACCTATAAATAGGTCAAACTGCAGTCTAACTTCATCCTCCTTTCTACTTTTTCTATCCGCTGCAGTTGGCAATTAGGTCAAACTATAATTTTAGAATTTAAACATATAAGAGAGGTGAGCTCCCCGGTCCACTTACAGAAAGAATTATCTCGCATCGGTTATTAAAACCTGTGTCAAATTATTACTAATGTTATCCGAATAAGTACCTACAAGAATGGGTATAAATGTAATGCCGCGTCCGCACGCTTGCCACTTGCCGCAAACTCCAAACCTCTACAAACGTTTGGATTTGTGATTTGTTCGACGGATAGGCTACAAGCGCTTGCAAACCAAGGCAAACGCTCTATGCACACGTTTGAATTTGTGACGGCTTGTTGAGGTTTGTCAAGCGTGTGGTTGCGGCATAATAAATATGTTTGTCTAAAAATCTGACTTGAAGTACTAACGTTGCGACGCCTTTCTTACACATATCTATGTCCCAATACCAACACAGTAATGCTAAGTTAGTGTGCCCCAGCTATCCATATGCCTGCAAAGATTGAGTACCTGCGCTCAAGACAACAACCGTGGACTGTCTCTTAAGTAACACGATGTCGCATACGAATCTTTGGAATATCGCCCTCCCCCTCGGGATATAGATAAGACTACATACTAGCGCCGCTCGCAGCGTCATCGTCGGGAGGGTCCCGCCGCCTGTTCCTTTGCCATTGCGGCTTGGGCTTCTGCTAGGTGGCTAACGACATTAGTCGCCTGCGTCGTAGTTTGCGGCCGCAGCGCTTCCAGAGTGTGGCGGCGCAGTATATGATGGTGATGATGGCTAGGAGGGTGATGGCCCGGCTGAGGAGGGTGGGTCCTTGGGGGTCGACCCCCGGGTGGTAGCGGGAGGGGGCTGCACCGGCCCCCCGCCACGCTCGGGGTGCCGGCTCGGTGCCTTCCATTTCGGGAGCGCCTAGAATGAGGGTTGCCTTTGTAGTGATCGCTTTGTAACTCTTCAAAAAAGCCCGCAAGATATAAAATAAAAAGTTATAAAAAAAGGATCAACTTTTTTAAAATCAATCTGAACATAGATTCTATATGACGATCGTAAAGTCATCGCATTACCAACACATTGAAGGATTTTCACCGTATACTGCCGAGAATGAGCGAACAAGAACCAGTTTAAGAGCGTTTGCGCATTTTGGTTTCCCATACAAATTTCCAAGTCAAAAGTTTTAAAAACTAGTAAGTTTGACGACTTCCTTGGTCTAGTAGTTTGTACACCGGTTTTCAAGGTGTCGCCATCTCTGAGGTCCCGGGTTCGATCCCCGGTCGGGTCAGTTTAGAAATTATTGTTTTTCTAAATTGTCTCGGGTCTGGGTGTTTTCTATGTATAATAAGTATGTATTTAAGTATTTTAAGTATGTTTATCCGTTGTCTAGTAACCATTTAACGAGCTTCTTCGAAGCTTCTCTTGGGCTAGATAATTGGTGTGAGTGTAGGAAAGTTAGTTTTTTTAGTTTAGTTTAATTTTGATGAAACTCGGCATGCTGAAGTAAAATATAGAGATCTACATAGTTTGTTGAAAACATTTCTAAAAAACGTTTACTTAATTGAGTTAATGCGATTTTTAACGTATAGTAAACTTTAAATCGCAATAACTCAGCCAAATAAACGTATTTTAAAAATGTTTTCAACAAACTATTTAGATCCCTGTATTTTACTATAGCATGCAAAGTTTCATAAAAAATGGCTTATTGGTCTATAAAAATTTCGACTTGGAAAATTGTATGGGAAACCGAAATGCGCAAACCCTCTTAATAGATATCAGTACTTACTACACACATGAGTACATTAATCAGTCAGTGCAGCTTATTAATATATCGTAACATAACCAAATGGATAAGTACATTACTTAGGTACATCACAATACAACGTTCGGCCGGCGCGCCTCCCAGGCAGGCGTGTGCCATACGCCGCCGTTAAAGGTTGCCGCTCGGCTCGCACGCTCCACGTCGCGCATAATCGTAATCAATCTTAAATAAACCCATGAGTGGAAACCCTACGCTAGCGCGCGCTTCTGACGTCAAATCGATATCGAGTCAGCGTTGCTTAACGGAATATGAACGCTCGGGTCACACGATACGTTTCAATATCGCGTAAAGGCGTTAGAGAGTGAACCTTCTGTACGGCAGTAATGGTACAGCCGTACTATTTACTTACGTTAGTCAAATGTACTCTCTATCTCTCTCTAATCTCATAGTAGGTCACATGCCTGTCTGATTCAATCATACGGCGCACAGCATCGATGTTTTTGTTGTTCACAGCGGTGGACGGGCGACTATCGCGAGATTCGTCACTGAGATTGACACGACCGCGCTTGAATTCCGCAAACCAGCTAAAAAAAGTCGTCTTGCATGGTGCTTCATCGCCAAAAGCAGATTGAAGCCGAGCGATGCCCTGTTAAGCTGTCAAATTACACTTAGAATCGTAGAAAATCGTACTACGAAAATTTTCCCCAGTTAAATCCATGTTAATGTATACTTAAGTAAATAGTACGGCACTATTTACTGAAGTCAACATTAGTTATTCTGTGGTAGACCCCTCACCTATGCTCTTAGGGTCAGTGGGCTGGTGCAGCGGCGCCAGAGTGCGCGCGGCGGGCGGCGCGTGCACCGGCCGCGGCGGCGCCGGCGCCGGGCGCGAGCACTCCGGCGCCGGGCGCGGCCCGCCGCCGTCCGGCGAGAGCACGCGCGAGTACAGGTGCAGGCGGCCGCCGTCCGCGCGGCGGGGTAACTCTGCGCAAACGGTACGGGTTGCTTTTTCATTGTTTTTAATATATTTGTTCCATGAAGGTACAGGCTAAGGTCTGAGCCATACTGCCTAGTCATTAGTTTTTGATTTGTTTTTTTTCCCTTGATGATAATGAGTGGTGATTAAGATGAATGATAAATGATGTTCCCCAAACCCCTTGAGTCCTCAGTAAAGATGTGGGACTTTACTGAGGTCTCACGCGGACTACTTGAGAGAATTTGAAAAGTGATGTTGCACTGTTCTGTTTCATTTGCCAACACTCATGCACGTTCACAAACACTTAACGGTTAATAATCCACTATTATTTCACATTAATATTCGAAAAAACACAAATGTTAGAAAATAAAATAAAACTGCAGACATGACGCTTCACTTTCCCGCCAAGAAGCCCGGTACGGGTTGCTTTAGAAAATTAACCTCAATGTACAGTAGTCACGAGCAAAAATATTTAAACAATTGTAACTCTTAACTCCATGGATTAAAGCTGGTGTTTCAACGTCAAATGAGCGACTATGTCATCGAAGTAAACAAAAGATTCATTGCACAGTTCACATGTCATGCATAAGAGTCGACTCTTTCCATAA
Organism: Scoparia ambigualis; assembly: GCA_963921215.1. Classification (NCBI taxonomy): domain Eukaryota; kingdom Metazoa; phylum Arthropoda; class Insecta; order Lepidoptera; family Crambidae; genus Scoparia; species Scoparia ambigualis. The sequence continues at coordinate 30,853,411 of OY992501.1, read as the reverse complement.
GAGTCAAAGTGTATACATATTGGTGCTCGTGACTGTACAATCTACTTTGAACTTTATGTTTTAGCTATAAGAATCAATAACTAACATAACTAAAGGTGAATGGCGAGTTTGGCCTTGACTAGCTCTAAAGTAGAAATATATATTAAAAAAGTCTTATTTTAAACGATTCAAAAACACAGTCTATTATTTTTTTAACTCGTCATATTGCTAAAATATCAAAAATACTTTTTAGTAATTTTAAAGAGTAAATTATCGTATTTCTGAACGTTACTCTAAAGTCTGTTCATTACGATCCGTTAACCATAATAATAATTTAACTTAACTAAAAGTAATGCACTTATCTTATTAGTTTTGTTAGATAACAGTTTAAACGACCTACTTTCCAAAACGTTTATTAGTGTACAATTCTGTAGGATAAGCTAAATATGCTAAAATAATATGCTTACATAAGATTTTGTGTTTTTACTTTATAAGGAACACTAACGAATGTCAATGTTAAATAAACGTCATGTCTGTCACTGACAGTCGCAGTCACTGTCTTCAAATAGGTAAATACCAATACGTTCGGCGTTCTGGCGGCTGCATGCGCTAACTAGCTGTAAACTAAGTGCCTTCGTCCACGGCGTCGTATCGTAGGCGTACCGTAAGCGTATCGTAAGCGTATCGTAATACGCGCGTAGGACGAGAGCAATACGAGCACGTACATTTTCAAACAAGTCTGCACACGAAGCGGTGTCTCCTACGATTCGCTGCTGCAACGCTTTGTGTGCGGACTTTTTTGAACATGTACGCGCTTGTATTGCTCTCGTCCTACGCGCGTATTACGATACGCTTACGATACGACGCCGTGTGCGAAGGCCCTAAAGTCTATAATTATTGTACAAAGGCACTTAAAACTCGTTTTTGAGGTTTCTGTCATCAATTACCTAGTGTTTTTTTGAGCGAAAATCCTATTCTTTAGGGCATGACATTACTTTAAAATACTAATTAATAAAAATAATAATTTTAGATTCAAAATTGACATTTTAACCTAAAAAAGGTTTCAAATTAGAAATAAATAAAAATAACAAGATTTATGTTGCTATTTGTTTTTGAAATAGCATTATAACCTCATAATGTAAAAGAATTCAATAATCATAACATCAGACCTAATTATTAAAATTCAAGGCCAGGCTTTTAAGGAATCTCGCCATTTTCCTTTGACAATTTTGGATAGGTTGATCTGCTTGCGTGTGCACAGTCGAGGAAGTTCCCGGTCGACCACTTTTCGGCGATATACGCTTGCACACTGTCTACGCGCACGGAATAGAGCGCAAGCGAATATCGCGGAAAAGCAGTCTACCGCTGACTGTACACAAGCCAGCAGATCAATCTATACAAGAAGGTCAAAGGAGAATGACCTTTTTACTATGGGAGTAAAGCTAGTTTTTTAGCTAGCTAGCGTAACACAGCGCTTTAATGAAATAAATAGTAATCAATAGCAGCAATGCTCTGAATTACGAAGAAAAAATTACATTACAATATCATGCGGGAGTTTGAAGCTATCTTCATTTTTGGATTAAGACTTTTTAGGTATTTTGAGGTTACGACAACTGTTATAATGACTATCAGTTCAGTTCAGGATTTATTTATCACTTGACTCTTAACGCGGCGTTCCATAGAAAACCTTTTTTAACAGTAATCTTAAGAGTAAACTTAAGAGAACACTAATCTTGATATGTGAATGATTAAGACGGAATAGATATCGAATAGGCTGGTTTAGTCATTCTCCTTTCTCCAATCGATTTTGGTCCTTATAACCAAAACATAATGTTCAAAATTAGAAATTAAAAGTTTTAAAGTAGTGACATTTTGTAATAGGTTCATCTGCTGACGTCTGTACATGCATTCACGACTATTATCTCCAAAGGGTTAGTTAGCCAGAGACTAGGCAATGGGAACCGCATTGCCAAGCCCACTTTTCGCGATATAACTGTGCGGCGGGCTGCCTTCCCGCTAGTGCGAAATGCAGCGCGGCGAGCAGCAGCCAGTGGTATTATACCACACGGCGCCCGTTGAAGAATGCTGTAATCTCACCTGAGGGTATGATGTGCACGTCTTTCAGCCGCCGCTGCGGGGGTATACGGCCTCTTTGAGCGCGCAGCGGGGAAGGGGCAAGAGGGTTGTTAGTATTCTTTCAGTGATCCACTATGCCACACGGCACCTGTTGGAGAATGCTGAAAACTCCCTCACTGGCCCGAATCGCAGATGAGTTTGATGAAGGAGTACCTATGCATGTTTCTTGAAGATCCGCAAGCCGTAACGAACCGAGAATACCGCAGCTGTAGACCAGCAACTCCGTGCGCGACCGTCCCGCGGGGCGACAGACGGTGGCGGGGACGTAGTACCCAAGATGTTAGCGGGTAACGGGTGGTGTAGCGGGGAAGGGCAACGCTTGCAACTGTGTTTAGCCGTATTAGAATGACGTGCTACCTCGTCCCCGCTAACGTCTGTACCCCGCAGGACGGTCGCGCACGAAGTTGCCGTACTATAATTTCACAGCACTGCCATTCGTGCTAGTAAACGCATCTGTTGGAGAATGCTGTGATCCCACCTGAGGGTATTATGTGCACGTCTTTCAGCCGCCGCTGCGGAGGGGGTTGCGGCTTCCTTTAGTGCGGCGGGCAGCCTCCCCGCGAGTGCGAAGTGCAGCGCGGCGAGCAGCAGCCAATGGTATTATACCACACGGCGCCTGTTGGAGAATGCTGTAATCTCACCGGAGGGTATGATGTGCACGTCTTTCAGCCGCCGCTGCGGGGGGGTTGCGGCTTCCTTTAGCGCGGCGGGCAGCCTCCCCGCGAGTGCGTACTGCAGCGCGGCGAGCAGCAGCCAGTGGCAGGGCCGCGCGGCGCCGCCCTCCAGGCAGGACGAGTCGCCGTACACCACTAGACGGCCCGACTGAGCGAAACACGGAATTAAATATTGATCCTTGTATCCCAATCATAATTAAGGACAAAATAAATTGAAATAATTGGAATTTTCGTTGAAAGTTAATCTGCTGTCACCTGTGCAATAAAAAAGCAACAATGCAACAAGAGCACTTTTACATTTAGATGTTTAGCCGCGTTGTGGTATATTACATACTTCAAGATAAATAATGGGCATCGGAAAACATCGGAACAATCGTAACAACTTACAAAAACAATTTAAAAAAAACAACTTATTTTTAAAAAGCACTTCTAATTTCAACTTTATCGCAAACAAATAAATATCAATGTAATTTCTAAGAAAAGCAAGTTAGTTACAAGCCTTGCAAGTAGCGCAGTTAATGATCGAGTCAGTTGCTCTTTGGATTGAAAGCGGAACGGTTGTCGCTACCGTTTTTCAGAATCATACAGAGCTAATATAACTCTCCATCGGATTTATTTTAAGGTAAAATAATTGAACAATTTTTAAGTAAGAATTATGTGTTTTTTAATAATACCATAGTACATAATAACCATGCCATTGAACCATTAATGAATTGGTAAAAATAACAATGAACCCTTTTTCAGGATGAAGAAATTTAAACGTGGAAAGCCACTGAACTCATAGGCACGTCAAATGGTGTACAATGTGTACCTTTACTTCTTACATGAAGCGGGTACGTTCAAAAAAGCTGAAAACGGGTATTTTCAAAAAGTCCAAATTCGAGTCGCTAACGCTACTGGAATTTACAGAAATACTGTTAGCAAGACTGTAAATACAACTGGCAAAAACGGGTCCTTCTTTTTCGACATCAAAAAAGGGAAGACCAAAAAAATACTTTCATTTGAACCTGGACGATTTCGACTACAGTGTGTCATTAGAAATATGGTCTACGATTTTCATTTAAGATTTAAAGAACTTCCGCCCTTAAAATCATTAAAAACCGATTGATTGAGGCTATACAATTTGAAAGCTCTATAGAGACTTTGAGAAAAATTCTAAAGGACATAGGTTTTCGATTTCATCGAACTGAAAACAATAGACAAGCTTTAATGGAGAAACATGTCCGATTGAAAAGAATCAAATTCCTCAGAGAGATAAAAAATACCGAGATGCTGGAAAAAATATCATATTAATGGACGAATCTTATGTCCACACATCGCACACGAAGGGAAAAGCTTGGACAGATATCGCAAAGAAAGGTTTAAAGCAACAGATTTCCAAAGGCGAACGTATAATCATTGTGCATGCTGGCAACGAAAAAGGTTTCGTCCCTGGTGCGCTTATGTTGTACAAATATTTGGATTCTAATGGAGAGTATCATAAAGAAATCAATGCAGGCCGTTATTAAAATTGGCTTCGCCAACGACTGATTCCCAATGTTCCTCTCAACATTGTTTTAGTAATAGATAATGCACCATACCATAATAAATTGTCAGTCAAACCTCCCAATTCAAATACACCAAAACCTCAAATGATAGCCTGGTTACAGCAACATAATATACCCCACGATCCAAAATTACTCAAGCCGGATTTATATAGTACAATAAAACATCACAAAGAAAGATTTGCTATCGACCGCATCATGCAAGAGCACGGACACTGAAATTTTACGTTTGCCTCCTTATCATTCGGACTTTAATCCGATTGAGAATATTTCGTCACAAATGAAAGGACACGTAGCAAAAAAACGTTGGAATGAACGTTACTACAGTCAAAGAACTGATTCAAGAAAAAATTGCTATGACGGGACCGGAAGCCTGGAAGAAAGTGTGTGAGCATGCCATAAAATGTAAAGAATACAGAAAGTTCGAACCTAAGTTTGACAATATCACTGACACTTTTCTCATAAATGTGGGTTCTACCAGTGAGGAAATGAAAGTGAATGTTCCGACTCGAATATGTCAGGAAAAGGCATGATCCTAGAGTCTGAATAATCCACAGTATTATTTGATTTAAGTACTTATTTTAACTACATCTTATTTATAATAATCTATTCAAAATTCATATGTATTTTTATTTACCCATATCGAGATAAAAGTAATATGACAGTTACATAATATCACATAAATAAACGTAGAAAACATAATCGTTAGGGCAATTTAGTAAGAGCAGCTCTATATACTGCCTAGTTTCGGTCGGACATCTTCGGAAACACGAAGTTAGTCAATTCCCATTATTTACTTTGAAGTAATGTACTTATTCTTATTCTTAATTATTTTACCGATAAATTTTATTGACATGTTTTTCTTCAATAAATATACGGATAAAAACATTTAAATATTGTAGATAAATAAAATAATAACGTATTTCGAAATCTTTTTTTATTTTACAATAGCATTAATAAAAAACAGCAGAACAACAACATACAACACTATAGATACCAGTTGAGCCATAATGAATTGAGAACATCCCTCTAGTCTTATGACGTCATCCCGTTGTCTTCATATCAAGACCGTGGCGCCGGTAGCAAGTGAAATAATCGTGAAATTAAATTTTTATTAGGGATGTCTATGATCTTTTTTCTAACATTTTTTTTACTATTTAGTGTTGTCTAAGCGCATATTAATACCCACACATTTATCTATATTAATAAAATCAATTGTCGAAATGTTTGTACGCGCATCACTTCAGAACGGCTGCACCTTTTTCGCTAATTATTTTTTTGTGTGTTTGTAACTGTCTGGACTAAGTTTGTGTGAAGTCAAATATTTGGAAATTCGTCAGAGGATATTTGGATCTGAACTATCTCGCACTGACTTTGATGCGATGATTCTAATAATGACTATGGCCCAAGAAGCCATGATATCTATTTGTTTTGTAGGGTTTTGTCTACAAAACCCTACAAAACAAATACGATCTATCGTGTTAGTAGATCTTTCAATATTGATATCCGTACTTACCAAAGTCCGTACTTTGTGTGTTTTTAAAGATTCGTTTAATTACATAAGTATACAGGGTTAAAGGTTAAGTCGAACTATATCCTTTCAGGGGATGTAGTTTCCATGTGTGTGTGTGTGTGTGTGTGAACTATCCGTGAATTAATTGTGCGCCGTGCCGCGACCGGGAAGCCCGATTTCGTGTTGCCTACAGCCGCCCGTCTCTCCCGCCCCGGCCCGGTTACCCATCATCACAGGTAAGCCTTCCTACTCTCCGCCATTCCTTACGTCGCTGTTCCAGCGAACGTCTTTCGCCGTAACAAACTGTATTTTTTTAAACTCCAATTTGCGACTGACCGTAAAAGTGTTTAATTAAAACTAGGCGTCGTCCTATAAGGACTACGGCTCCTGGGGCACTACAAATTTTTTGACTAGTATTATTTTTCTGTTTTCAAAATAAACAAAGGCCCTCATTGACACAAAAATATAAGTTTATAGTTTCAGGCAATAGTAAAAGTAACAATAAAATAAAACAAAGCTTTGCTTACGTATTTTTATTATTAAACGCCATGATAAGATTTTGTATTCCAGTAAAGACGTGGCACTGAGGGCACGAAAACATCTGTCTTCTATAGAAGACCGTGGCGCTCAAAAGGTTAATAATTGCCACTTACCTTCGGTAATTTGTCTAGAGTGTCGTTTGTGTAATCCCTCGTCTCACCGTCAGTCTGCAGCAGGCCTAATATAGGGACGTCGACTTTTGGGCCTGCGTTCGCCGTCCCTCCCCCGTTAGCAGGCTTTTCACCCGTCATTATCTATATTTAAATAAAAATATTTATAAAAAACTTCTAATGTTGTTATTTAAAGTATTTTAATTTGTTGTCTAGTCATTTTTATGGTTCAACGTTAAATTTGCTAATGTCTCTCCCTCATCTGAATTATTTTTACGAAGTGCAAAACAAAAGAGGTATAATAACTTGATGCCCCTCGTCACTAAACGGTGCCACAATTGCCACAGTATTTTTGAAAGGTAAGGATAAGAGTGCCGCTCGTTTAATACATAGAGGTATAGTCACCATCAGGTGATCGGGGCATCAGCCCCTAGCCACTCAGCGGTGCCACACACCGTGTTCTGGGAAACTGTGGATGTTAGTGCCGCTCGCTTAATAGGGTAAATATAGTCACCTGATGCCCCTTGTCACTGAGCGGTGTCGTGATTAGCACACCGTGTTCTGGGAAGCTGTGGATGTTAGTGCCGCTCGCATAATACACAGAGTAAATATAGTCACCTGATGCCCCTGGTCACTGAGCAGTGCCGTGATAAGCACAAAGTGTTCTGAGAAGCTGTAGATATATCTTATCTTATCTTTGTCGGGCCTGCAGAGGTCACCTTCTCGCAGCAGCACGTCGACCCATTGGGATCTTTTGTGCAACCTCATCTTATCACTGTTTCCTCAGTGAAAAAGACTGCCATAAGCTTGGCAATGTCTCTGAGGGCAAAGAGATTTTCTGGTTTCGGGTAGGCCAATCCCTGGAGACTCATTCTTTTCCTAGCAAGGGAGTCACAGTCACACAGCAAGTGTTGCATGTACTCCGTTTTCTCTCCACATGCCCTGCACAAGCTGTCTGTTGCTAGTTGCATTCTATGGAGAATTTCTTTTGTGGCATAGTGGCCGGTCAAGGCTCCGATGATTGATCGTGTCTGCCTTTTACTACCTCCGCATATGATTGTAATCCGTCCTAGGGCGTCTCCGCCTATTAAGGATTTTGGGTGCTTCATACCGGGTAGCTTTTCCCATTCGGTTTTATGCCTATTTTGGATTTGGTCCTTAAAGGCCACGTTGATTGTGCTCGGTGCCAGTGCAACAAACGGCTCAGGACCAATATATGGGGTCTCTGAGCCCTCCCTGGCAAGTGCATCGGCTATCTCATTGCCAAGGATTCCCATGTGGCCTTGTACCCAGATCAATCTCACCTTGTTGTCTCTAACTAGCTTGTTTAAAGCATTTGTGGTTTCAAGTACAAGGTTGGAGTCGATCCGAGGCGATATAAGTGACTAGAGCGCGGCTTGGCTGTCACTCAGGATGAATATATTACGCTTTCTGAGGGCGAGTTCTAAATTCTTTCTTGCGCATAGGAGAATTGCAAAAGTTTCGGCTTGTATACAGTTGCGAATTTTCCCATGCTTTGAATAGTCAAAGTTCATGCATAAGCTTGAAGTCATTGCTAAACATACCTGCTCCAGTACCAGACTCCATTCTAGATCCATCGGTGAACCAGATTCGGCTGTTCTTCTCTGGAGACGGTGGTCCTTGTTTCCATTCATCCCTAGTAGGGACATATATACTAAATTTCTTTTCGAACATGTACTCGGGGGAAACTTTGTCACACCCCATTTCCATGATCCTATCAAGGGTATCATTAGGTTCCCATTTTGTATGTCTAGTCAGAGGCTTAGATGCGTTCCACAGCCCGGCCACCTTAAGGCTATGTAGCGCTTGATTTGCCTCCGTCTCTATGACACTGCAGGGGCGGAAGATCCGTAAGGACCTCCAGAGCTGCCTTCGGCGTGGTTCTGAATGCCCCAGTTATCGCCATGCATGCTGTCGTTTGAAGTTATAGAAGGAGGAGGAAGAGGATATAATTACATAGGAGGGGTATAATCCCCTGATGCCCTTGGTCACTGAGCGGTGCCGTGATTAGCACAAAGTGTTCTGAGAAGCTGTAGATGTAGGTGCCGCTCATATAATATAGCATAATACATAAGAGGGGTATAATCACCTGATGACCCTGGTCACTGAGCGGTGCCGTGATTAGCACACCGTGTTCTGGGAAGCTGTGGATGTGGGTGCCACTCGCATAATACATCGGGTGACCGCCCAGCTTGAAAGAACCCTCAAACACTCGATCGCCTAGTGCCACCTAGTCAGACAAGAAGATTTGTAAGTTAATGAATTTATAAAACGTATTAGTGAAACTATAGATTTGTATGAAGAAAACCGGAAATAATAACAAGTAAGGAAATGGTTACATATGTTCAATAATTTCTACCATTGGTTATTTTATTATAAATCTATTTATTTTTATTAAGTTATTGTAACAATATAAGTAGGTACATAAAATTACCTGGTACATGCTGAGCAAATCATTTAGCGCTGGTACGTTGGCACCGCCCGTTTCCGGAATCCACCTGAGAATTAATCAATCTAAGCAAACTTTGGTAACTATATAATAAATGAATAAGTAATCATAATTCAGTTGTTTTATTTATTCTCCTATTTTCGAATCTTGTAAAGGTCGTAAGAGACTAGTTTCTGAGCTAATGCTTACCACACCATAATTTTTGTTTGTGATAAAAACCCGCAATAGGGACGAGTGGAAACTTAGAGGGGAGGCCTTTGCCCAGCAGTGAGACACAATATAGGCTACAAAAAACAAGTCTGATGCAGTGGCATGCCTAGGGCTTCAGATTAGGGCAAGCCCGAAATAAACAGGAAAAAATACAAATAAATTTACGTAAATTTCATTAGTATGCAACAATTTTGATCGCTAATACCCAAATGGTACACTTGTGATTTTGTTTTCTTATTCTGTAGTTTATTACCTAATATAATTTCCAAAGAATTATGTATGTTAAGAATAATAATAATAAGCGAGTTCATTTTTCAAAAATTTTATTAATAAAAAAAGCTTTTTCTTAACTATTTAAACCATTTCGTATTATTTTTTCCCGCTACGTCCTACAATTACCCACCCAATACAGAACTAAAGTTAGAAGTTGTAGGCCGTCTTATATTTTAACTTTGATGTAAGTATCACATTTACCCCATAGCAGCGGAAAACATTAAGATAACTATTTTGTGTCCGAAAAGTACTATTTTTGGCAATTAAAACAAACCGATAATATAATACAATAAATAGTTTGATAGTGCACGGAACTATTGGTTCTTAGTTATTTTAAAGTAATTTTAATTAGTAAAAAAAGCTAAAGTTTATATTTTTGTCTCATAATTACTCCGCCTGACCCTATTTGTTTTTTCTATAATTATGTCAATATTTATAATTGTAGGTTATATTTTTTTCTATACTTAGTATTCGAAAACCTTTTCAAATAAAAAACTAATCACTAGGCAGTATGGTCTCCGACCTTAGCCTTTTTATTCAAATATAAAAAAATGTCGCCGCTGTGTGCAACTAACTTGATTGTCGAGCAAGCCAGCTTTGTGGAATGCTCATACAATCTATATAAACTTACGTAGTATTATGTTTGTGAAGTACCATTTTGTTGATATTAGAAGAGAGCGGTTATAGAAAATTGACAAAGCCCGGTTGCAAGCCAGGTAGTATGAGAGAGACGTAAATATGATTGTAAAGCATCGTACGATTTAAACGCAGTTTGGCGATTTGTTAATGTTAATGATATTGAAAATTGATAATGTAAATGTTAATAGTAGATTGTTATACAAGGGGCTAAAATGACCCATTTTACATATACGAAGCGAGAGAGTAAATAGAAACCAAGTTATAATGGGATTTTAGCGCCGTGTGTTACACTCTGCTTTTCACTACGAATGCGAGAAAATAAAACAATCCAATACAATATGAATTGGTTTATTTTATTAAAAATTAACCCGTTAGTTGCTTTTACGACACCCAAGGGAAGAGAGGAGTTGGTAGTATTATATTAAAGAGCCCATCGCCGCTCTATGCTGTTGGATAGTATGTGCAGTCTTTCCATCTCTTCCCTTGGGTGTCGTAAAAGTCGACTAACGCACTAAAGACTGCACATACGGTTGTATGGGCAAAGGGCGGCGATGGGCTCAACAAAATAATACTACCATCCCCTTTCTTCCCTTGGGTGTCGTAAAAGGCGACTAACGGACTAAAGACTGCACATACATCCAACAGCATAGAGCGGCGATGGGCTCATTAAAATAATACTACCAACTCCTCTCTTCCCTTCGGTGTCGTAAAAAGCGACTAACGGATTAAAGACTTCACATACATCCAACAGCATAGAGCGGCGATGGGCTCATCAAAATAATACTATCAACCCCTTTCTTCCCTTGGGTGTCGTAAAAGGCGACTAACGGACTAAATACTGCACATACATCCAACAGCATAGAGCGGCGATGGGCTCATCAAAATAATACTACCAATCCATTTCTTCCTTTCGGTGTCGTAAAAGGCGACTAACGGACTAAAGACTGCACACACATCCAGCAGCATAGAGCGGCGATGGGCTCATTAAAATAATACTACCAACTCCTCTCTTCCCTTCGGTGTCGTAAAAAGCGACTAACGGATTAAAGACTTCACATACATCCAACAGCATAGAGCGGTGATGGGCTCATCAAAATAATACTATCAACCCCTTTCTTCCCTTGGGTGTTGTAAAAGGCGACTAACGAACTAAAGACTGCACATACATCCAACAGCTTAGAAAGGCGATAGGCTCATCAAAATAATACTACCAACCCCTCACTTTTCTTCGGTGTCGTAAAAGGCGACTAACGGACTAAAGACTGCACATACATCCAACAGCATAGAGCGGCGATGGGCTCATCAAAATAATACTCCCAACCCCTCTTTTCCCTAGGGTGTCGTAAAAGCGACTAACGGGCTAAAGGCTCACCACCTAAGCACATGTGCAGACTGTGCAGTTGTTTCTTGCTGAAGCGTGGACTGTGTGGGTGTGGTCTGTGTTGTCCATAGATTCAAATGATTACTAATTTTTACCATAAACTTCAATAATAACTATCTCAAAAAAGTTGTTGATATAAGTAAACAGAAATAAGTCGAGTCTTTATTCATGATTATTCTACTTAGGACTAAAGACTTTTTCGTTTGTGCAGGCTCATGTGACAGACAAAAATAATAAAAAAATACTTATTCCCCTAGGGCAAGAAAAGCTATTTTATCCTCGCTCTGGAACGCTACAAAGACGGTCTTTTTGACCAAGAGGAGTGAAAAAGTGATTTATTTCTATTATTTAAGAAATTAAATTCGAAAAATACACTTCTGGACACATCTTTTAGCCTACCTTGCATTTTTAGTTTCGTTTAGTCCTAGCTAAAAATTTATATTAGGTCGAGCAAAAAGTTTTTATACAGTTTTGAACCAGGCATACATTCATAATTTTATTCAAGTCTTTTTTTAATTTCGAACACAGAATTTTAAGAAACAAAAGACAATTTGGAGCCTGTTCGTTGATATCAAACAATCGAATACTAATAAAACTTGATTTTATTGGTTTACTTGGATTTAATTCTTGAAAGTGTGATTTTTCTCTTTGGTTTTGCAACAAACATTACTTATTCTTATCATTAAGGTGAGTTTCTATCAATAATCTATGGATACTTCGCCTGAAGTCGCCGCCCAAGCTGTGGCACTTATCCAGGCCGGACACAGCCAAAGAAATGTAAGTGCTCAACTTAATTTAAGTCGTTCTGCGGTCCGAAATGTTTATCGCAGGTACCTAGAGACTGGCGGCTTTGTTCGTCGCCAAGGAAGGCCACGATCTCGGGTCACAACTGAAAGGCAGGATCGATTAATCGTGACGACCAGCTTGAGAAATCGTCACCTTACCTCCATTGAGATACAAAACCAACTTCGCGACTTCCACGGAGTATCTGTGAGCGCTCGAACTGTTCAGAGAAGGTTAAAAGAACGCGATATGGTACCACACAAGCTAGCTAATGGCCCCAAACTAACGCGAGCCCACCGAACAGCGAGTCTTCATTTGGCGCACACTCATTTTAATTGGACTCAGCAGCATTGGAGCCGTGTACTCTTTTCTGTTGAGTCTAAAATTGCGTTACATGGCAATGATGGAAGGAAGAAGGTCTACCGACGTAAGGGAGAGCGTTTTGCACAGTGCTGCTTTGAAGAGAGGGTTGCTTATGGCGGTGGCTTATGGACTGTCTGGGGCGGTATATCCGCGAGCGGAAAAACTCAACTTGAGGTTATTACGGGACCACGGCTGCCAACATTAAATGCTGAAAGGTACATTCGTGAGTGCTTAGAACCTCACGTGATGCCATACGTGGACCATGTGGGCCCAAATTTCCTTTTGATGCATGATAATGCAAGAGCCCATACGGCCGGCATCGTCAGGCAATATCTTCGGGATGTGAACATCACAGTTATGGACTGGCCAGCCAGAAGCCCAGACATGAACCCGATTGAGCACATGTGGGACGAGCTAAAAAGACGTGTTAGGGCTCGTCAGCCAGTTGCCCAGACGATGAAGGAGTTGAAAACTGCCATAGAAGAGGAATGGGAGATGATCCCTCAAAATTTCATAGAGCGGTTGATAAACTCTATGCCTAATCGTATGAGAGCTGTCGTAGATGCCCACGGAGGCAACACGCGTTATTTAATTAAACCTTTATTTGATAAAACATGTTTTTTATTCAAAAATCAACTGCCTTCATCAAGGCGCATACCCGACTTGTTAGGCGTAGCTCAATGTCGTGTGGTATTCTGAATTCAAATTTAAAACAATACGATCGAAAAAGATGGTAAAATATATCATGTTTAAAACTGCATCAATAGTTTTTGTTCAATCTAGCAATCATATTTAAGTAGGGGCCATAGAAACCTAAACTCTAAGGTGGGCCAATAGATGTGTCCAGAAGTGTATTATGTGATGTTCAATACGTTTTGGTTAAGGCAAGCCGGGCTTTTCGGCTATTATGGAAGTACCGCCACTGCTCTGATGGCTTTTATCACAGACAAAAACTGGTTAAACACTCGTTGGTTTAAAAAGTTTAATTTCTTAGTATTAAAAGTATTGCTGTTATATTTATTCACATTTAAGATTGTATTGTAACACTTTTTAATATATTCTTTTGTTTACGTGCTAAATATTATTCATGCTGTGTGTTGCACGTTCATAGGTTTCAGTCTAGAATTATTTAAAATAAAGGTTTCGTTATGTAGTATTGTTTGTGATTGTTACCTGCAGTGTATAAAATAATTAAATAAATAAATAAAAACTAACCATTGCCTCGTGTTCTCGTCGTAAAACTTGACGTGCCGTAGCAAGGAGGCGTTGTACCAATCGGCGAACACCACGAGGGACAGGCCCGCGTCCACCGCCTTCTTGAGAGCAGCCATCTCTTCCGGGAAGTATTCATCTTCAGGGTCTACCAGGAGTAGAGCCCCGTACAACGACGTGTCAATACAGGTGAGAGGAGTACCTGGTGGTAGACAAATGCGAAATATACTATGGATTACCTTAAGCCGCGTTATGTTCTGTTTCTTGCCGCCCGTAAATTTAAAGTAGGCAGTGGCCAACAGTTAATTTTATCCTACAAAAAAGCGTATATAAACTAACATGAACTCCAAGTAGAAGCCGGTTTAAGGCATCATAAGAGTCTCGCCGCACTTATCTTTTTAAAAGGTGCAGCTGCATAGGTAAAAGCGTAGGTATACAAACCTCATCCCACCTTCTCCCTTCCTCCATAAGAGTACGCGTGCTGTTCTCTAAAGTCACCGATTTACTGTCTCCAATATGCCATCGCGCACGAAGTGGTGACACGTTACTTTGTCGCACCTCCAAAAATGGAACAGTCTACCAGCACACGTTTCATCATTCCTTCCTAAAATATGGGGTACTTCCACGAGGCGTGAAGGGGCGGCAGGGTAAGGGTGACTCATGTTTGCTCATGTTGTTTAACGCTGCACCACAGTTGTCTTCGCGTCTGGACTCCCAAGTTTATTTTCCCTAGAGGTGTGTGGTGTGGAGTAATATGCGGGGCTTTATGTATAAAAAAGAAAAACTCTCTCACGGAATATCAGCGTGAAACAATAGCACTCGTTGCTGTTGTGTTTCGTCCTGTGTGTGAAAGTACCGGAACCCATCTCGCCCCTCACAATTCCTACTCCTTCCTCAAGGTCGGCCACGCGACTCCTCTGGTGTCCATGGGCGATGGTGATTACTTTCCATCAGGTGATTCGCTTGCTCGTCAGCGTCCCGCATAAAAAATAAAAATTTAACCCATAACCTCTAAATCCGAAGGCTGGCTGGCACAAGTTGGGGAGCTTCCGCTACGGTTCTCCGGACATCCGCCTTGGCACTCGTGTACTCAACAGCTGAGTATTGTGCGCCTGTATGGAGTCGCAGCGCACACGTACACATGGTTGATACCCAGCTGCACGAGGCCATGCGTTTGATCAGGGAGTGATAAAGTCGACACCCCTTCCATGACTTCCCGTCTTGGCTCACATACCTCCGCCCGCGCTACGTAGACACCAGGCAACTGCTAGAGAATGGGAGAAATGCTCTCAGCAAAACCGTTCCGGTGCCATGCCCTTTAGAAATACATTGGATGATTTGCTTCCTGATCGATCGCGATCAAGTTCACCTATTTGGACTGATGAGTGCACCAAACACAAGAGCGCCGTAAATGAAGCGTGGCAATCGGAATGGCGCTTTTTTGAGGGTACAAATGCAGGTCTAGTCACTGACCCTACAAAAAAGCAATCCGGTTTTAATGCCAACAGAAAAGCGTCGACCCGGTTAAACCGGTTCAGAACCAACCTCGGGAGAACAAATCACCACCTTCACAAATGGGATCTAAGGGAGTCACCAAATTTCGACTGTGGAGCACCTGACCAAACGCTTTCCCACGTTGTGAATGAATGCCCACTTGCTGCTGCTGTTTTCCCGGAGGCATCGCCGAGCTGCACAAGTTCACCGCTGACGTAGAAAGCTAGCTGAGAAATCTGGACATAGACATTTGATCCAAGCAGGGATTGCCATACGCTATGATGATGACCTCTAAATGGAAGCCGTGCTCGCGCAGCCGGCGGTACATGCTCTGGTTTTGCAGGTGTCCATAGGCGGCGGTGATTACTTTCCATCAGGTAATCCGACTGCTCGTTTGCCTCCTTCATCATCATCATCATCAGCCTATAAACGTCCCACTGCTGGGCACAGGCCTCCCACGTGAACAATATCACGTGGGGATATTGGGGATATTTGCCTCCTTATCACATAAAAAATAGAAAAACTCACCCATAACCTCCAAGTAGAAGCCGTGCTCGCGCAGCCGGCGGTACATGTCGCGGAAGTTGGTGTGCACGTGGTCCGCGTGCCAGTCGAGCGGGTCGTGCTTCGCGCGCAGGTCGTCGCGCGGGAAGTAGCCGCCCGGGTAGCGGAGGCTGTGGAACTGGTCCCAGAGAAGGCGGCGCGTGCGCACCGGCACCGGTATCACGCGCGCCCTGCGGACCGGGCACACGGTTATACTAACCAATATTCTATCCTAACACATCTATATACACCGTGACTGGCTAGACGACGGACGCGTTAAAGGAGGTGTATAAGAAACCGATACCTGTTCCAATAAAAATGAAAAAACACCGCCTTAACCTTTTACTTTTTTCCTAACTGAAATGGTTTTTCGGCTTATTTACAATTTACTACGCGCGCGAAATTACCTACACTACACACGCACAGCTAACGCCGCTGCGCGTACAACACCTCCCTTACTCGTGCGTGTAGTACATGCGAAATGAAGAAAGTTCACTGTTTAAAAATGCGTAATAACTCGCGTGTTTTAAAATTTGCTATAAACTTTTTTAACTAAAAGGGATGTAGATAAGTTACTTGTTTACCCTCCTTAAACGCGTCCGTCGTCTAACCTGTCACGGTGTATATTAATAAAAATCATTGCCCAGAATGTTTGTATGCTCATCACTTCAGAACGGCAGTACCGATTTGGCTAATTCTTTTTTTGTTGTGTTCGTAATTGTCGACTAGATTTATGTGGAATAATTTTTACTGAAATTTCGTCACGGGATACAGACTGTTTACGCAGACGAAGTCGCGGCCGGGCCACTAGTTATATTATTAATGCGAAAGTGAGTTTTTGTGTTTGTTACGCTTACAGGCTTAAACCGCTAAACCGGTTTTCATGAATTATGGTATAGATACAGAATGTGGCCATGAAGAAGGTTATTTACGGCGGCTACTTTTTCGGAAAAAATATGGGAACGAAGCCGCGGGCAAAAGCTAATTTGTAATATTTTTTCTGCTTTCACTTCCGTTTATCGTGTCATACATCATCGGCCTATAAACGTCCCACTGTTAGGCAAAGGCCTTCTCACAATGACAACAGCACGTGGGTCTCTGCTTACTCCCCGTAAAACGAGCATGTATGTATGTGTCATGGCCATATCGTAATATTGGCCATATTGTAAAATGCTCGACCATTTTATGATTAGGTTAGGTTAGACCATAATTATTTTATGAAACCTTTTGAACATTTCATGACATGGCCAATTTTACCATTTTTTTACCACGATATAATAATATGTACAGTCGAACCAACTGAATCATGACCCACTTCGCCGATCATTCCTTTAAAATCATAAATGTAGTTAGGTTTCTTCGCTTTTATTCATGTTGCACTTAGTACGTTTTAAATATGAATAAAAATGCGTCATTACGGGTCAGAGATGTATGCAATTTTAACCTTTGTTATCACTGCACTAGATATGCTTTAGACAAAGCAGTCTTATTTTGAATTTCTATTAAGATGTCATTCATACATAATCCAAACTCTTTTCACTACGGAGAAAAGGTATTTTAGTTTTAAAAATAAAGTGACGTTGCGTCTGATGTCAAGTTGTAGTCTGTCTGAAAAAATTGAAACATTAATTGAATTGAATTTGATTGAATTAAAACAAATCGTATAATGACAATTTGGCAGAACAAAAAGCTCGAATAGTAGTGCTCAGTGAACAAGGCTCCAGCATTCGGGATATATCACGAGAGTTAAATATAAGTCGGCACACAGTCAGAACCTGGATCAGAAGGCATGCTGAAGATGGTACCCTTGAAGACAGACGACGATATAATCATAGCGTTCGTCGGATCACGAACCAACAGAGAACGGAAATGCAACACCATTACGAAGAACATCCTTTTACTGATACCCGGTATTTTGCGGCACGTTACGAAGTATGTCTACAAACAATAAGAAATAATTTGCACCGCACTGGGCTGCATTACAGGCATTATGCATTATGCTAAGAAAGCTCACTTAACGGATGCACACAAAATTGAGAGATTAAATTTTGCACGTAATTACTTAGACTTCGACTGGACAAACACCATCTTTACAGACGAAAAATTGTTTTGCTCTTCTCAATATGGTCGCTTAACTTTGTGGCGTTACGATAACACTTGATACACAGAGGATCACATAGTGCCCAACCAATTATCTGGCCGAATTTCAGCTAACATGTAGGCCTGGATGGATGCTGGAAGTGTAGGCGAACTTGTTCAAATTTATCCTCGTCAAAATGCTAAGAACTATGTCGATTTATTGGAAGAATCAATGTTACCGACTTTGCGAACAGTTTACCCGCGTGCAGTGCCAGTATTCTCCTACGTTCATGATAACTGTCCAGTGCATACTGCCAGAATTGTCTCCAATTGGTTTACCCAACATGAAGCTCAAACCCACAATTTATTTATAAAGTTATTTTCTAGTTTTTCAGTTTACCAAGTGAATGCCATTTTTTTAAACTTAATAAAACCTATTGATGATATTAATAAAATAAAGTTTATAATTCTTCAACTTTACTATTTTATTATATAGTGACCACGACATGTTCCAAATGTGATTTTATTAAGTAAGTGGGCCCGTTACAGACTGGGGTTGTAAAGCGGTAAAATTACCCCGCTAAAATACGGTAATATTCGGTAAAAAACGTTTTAAACGTATTCATACCCACTAGGCCACTAACTACTATTACGATTACACTATTATTACGAAAGTGAGTATGTTTGTGTAAATGTCTTTACTCTTTAACAAATAAATGTATTGAATGAGATTTGACAGATATATGGATGAATTCAAGTCAACTGATCGCCGTTTGTTCAGTCCTCAGAACAATAACTAAATATTGTTCTTAGGATCAGTCGCTCACCGTCACCGACAGCGGAAAGGCAAGAGCGCTTATCGCCGCACAACACAGCACAATATGGTCAATTGCACTAATCGGCAACGTCGCATGATGGTTTTCATATTTGCCTTGTCAGCTGTCAGTGTCTTATAAAATGATAACAGGTTCGTTACATGCGTACCATAATGTATGTTCAAGCTAATTTCAACCTACTCGTATTAGAATGACTGTAGGAAAATGACCTTAAGGTGGGTCATGATTCAATTTGGTCGACTGTACGTATGATATCTGCAGAAGTAATAACACTGTTGTAAATAGCAGCGCTCCCATCCGGGATTATATTAAGTAACAGAGTTCCAAATAGCTAGAAATTGCGCTTGAAGTAACCGGAACAAAATTTCGATAAGAAGTAATAGTCTGACGCAGAATGTAATCGCTTAGTTGATTGATGTTTCTGCAGCACTGCATTGACTACAGGCTCTGCACACATTATTACGTGTTAATTTACCTTAAAGGCAGTACTGTTGTGTAATCAGTTACTCACCGTATGGGCAGCATCAGGGTGGTATTTCGCATGGTCTTTTCGCCAATCTCCCCGTGACTCTCAATGGTGACGTTAACGTGGCCCTGAAACAAAGGGTTACTCTTAATACAGTTAAGATATCCTCAAATCCCGTAAAGACACTTTTTATTATTATAAAGGTTACTATTTTCAGAAAAAAATATAAAGAGTTAATGTACGGTCGGGGTCCCCGTCACTTTACCACTTTGCAGCGATTTTCTTATGAAGCGCACCGACCGCCCGGGAACGTGCCCGTACCATATAGACGACGCAGTGTGCAAGGGATTTTGACCTTTAAACTGGTAAAGCGACGAAGTCCGCCATTGTACGTTTACTTCTGACTTTGCTGAGTTTCATGTCAGATCTTCTTAGTACAAGGTCTCCCGCCCTGACTTACAAACAGATGGCGTAGCGACATTCACATGTCCTCATTAATAAACAATCTGAATTAATGATGCGTTGAATCTTGAATCTTGCTCTGTACTTCTGTGCTCACTGTTATTTTTCTTCGCTCCGACGCAGCGTGACGTGTAAGACCGCAAACTGGAAATCGTCGGGAGCGGCACCATAGACAAGGGGAGCAGGCATAGGTTGCACCACGCCCCAATGCCGCTCTCGATGATTCCCAGGCCACAGCCTTACGTGTTGGAGAGACTTTGACAGGTCTTAGAATCCTTAGTCCACAGCAAACCACGTAGCGATATCGTGCATTCGTCATGTCAGGATCAGTTTTTCACAGGTTTATATGTCTATAAAATTACTGAGAAGAACTGACTTTGCAGTGACGTTTAAACAAAATGATAAAGTCAATGACGTGTATAAATGAGCAGAGTGCCTGGTGCGACTTTTATTCACCGTTCGGAAAAATCTGCAAATCGTCTCTTTAGTAACCAGAGTCTAGGACAAGTGTCATAAACACTTGAATGATGCATGTATTGGTTTGAGTTAGGTCGACGATACGCCATTGCCTCTGCCATGTCGAGCTAAAAAAGGCCGTACCATCCTTTTCTCGAAGACATTCGATTGCAAGAACAGAATTTATAAAGTTTGAAAACTCAAACCGTATAAATTCTGTTCTTGCAACGAATAGAGTGATCGTTCGCTAAGTAATCTGTCAACTTTTCGCCAAATTTTACCATTGATAACATTATTAGAATTTTGAACCTTGTTCCGTACTCACTAATATGATTCTTCGCTAAGACGCAGCGTGACGTGTAAGACCGTAAGCTGGAAATCATCGGGAGCGGCACCATAGACAAGGGGAGCGGGCAAAGGTCGTACCACGCCCCAATGCCGCTCTCGATGATTCCCAGGCCACAGCCTTACATTTTGACGAGAGGATCCGCCGCACCGTTGTTGGACGTTGAGTAGTTCTTAGTCGGTAGTCCACAGTAAACCCCGTAGCCATATCAACTCAACTCAAAAATCATTTATTGCAATTAACTTTATGTATTGAAATATCGTACACACGCCAGCAGATTAACCTATCCAAAACTGTCAAATTTCACCAATCGGTATTGATCGTAATAGGCAAAGCATAAAATTCAAAATTGATTACAGAAATTTTACATTTTGTGTTTTGTTGATCTGCTGACGTCTGTACATTCGTTATATCAAGGTGAGTTTTTCACAGGTACGGTCGGGGTCACCGTCGCTTTACCAATTTGCAGAAATATTCGAGTACGTGCCTATACCAAAAAGACGACGCGGTGTGCAATCCCTTGCACTCCCCATTTTGGCCCTTAGATTGGTAAAGCGACGGAGACCGCGATAGTACATTATACGTCTAAAAAATTGTTGCGAAGAAGTCACTGTGCAATGACACTTAAAAACAAGAATATACAATAACGTGTGTAAATTAGCTTGGTGCCTAGTGTAACTTAGTGCCTACCCACTAAACACTACTGTTGTTTAGTGGGTAGACATCCCTCCCTCATCACGGGGCTAAAAAAGGGCGTGTGACGTCACTTCCGGGTAGTTACCTCGACGACGCCATCGAAATCGGCGCCCTTCTCGAGCACGGTGAAGCTGAGCGCGAGCCAGCCGGACCACGGCCACAGGTACTCGCTGTACTCCACGGCCACGGCGAGTAGCACGCCGTTGGGCAGGTGCGGGTGCCAGGTTACCTCGGTCTGTGGCCACATTTACATTGGTAAGTATAAGGGGCTAGTGTTGAGTAACGATAGTGCAGTATTGATAGACAATCGATAGTCTATTGATAGTAAAGGCGCAACTGATGGTACCGATAGGCCATTGATAGTATCGATACGTGTCAATATTATCGATAGGACTTTATGAGCTATTGAAAACAGCGATAATATCGATACAATCGATAGCCAAACTATAGATTGTTCAGCAACACTATCAGAGGCCTAGGGGCCACACTCCCTAAGCCAATACAAAACTTCCGTTGGTCCGAAATCCATGTACAATACTGAATGAATTGAGCGTGAAATCAGGGTTATGTAAAAACTGGACCTTTAAAGTCTAACTACCCCCGCAATTTTTTTTTCTCATTTTTTCTGTGACATATTGTATCTGACACTGTTCTGCTGACTTACCACTTGGCCGGAGACATCGAGCCGGATGGATGCGCGCTGTAGTATAAAGGCTGCGTGCAAAATGGCCACGTGTACTGGCACTCTGTGAGGTCCATGGAGGGCGGATTCAGGCTGATGTGTCAGGATCATAGCAAACCGAAAGCTGTGGTTTCTGCCTACCGCTCCGAGAAGCGGGCGTGATGTGTGTATGGGCCATATTGGCTCACCTAAAGTTCTAGCGCTTATTAATCCGAATGATCACTCTTCCTAAAATTTTTCTTCCTAGTTTTCGTTCATACTATTTATAGTAATACCGAGTAGTACTATTATTTATTCTGTGCTACCGACGATAGTGTAAAAGACGGTTATGTTGAGAAAATATAGGATAACAAATAATAGTATAATAGATGTTTATTGTTACTGTCATTAGGAAGTTGAATGATTCGGAATTATGAACATTAGAAACAGAGTAGTTAGGAATTTGTGATGAAAAAGGTTAGGAAGAACATTTTCGGAGTTCCAATTATCGAAGTTGAAAATTTAGGTGAACTTTGGCGCACCCTGTGTGTATGT
Source organism: Scoparia ambigualis (assembly GCA_963921215.1). Classification (NCBI taxonomy): domain Eukaryota; kingdom Metazoa; phylum Arthropoda; class Insecta; order Lepidoptera; family Crambidae; genus Scoparia; species Scoparia ambigualis. The sequence goes on along the minus strand of OY992501.1, from coordinate 30,830,990 downwards.
ATGTGGATGGCCACTGTACATACGCACATGGACTGTTACACAGACCGACTCTATAAAAGCCAATTTGTATTAACTTCGACAGTACTACCATGAATTACCCAGAGAGGGTAGTTACACTACAGATCCAATTTATTCATAACCTTAACATTTTACGCTCAATTCAAATAAATAGTGTTTTCTGAGGCATAATTGTATTTGAGGCTGCTCTGCTAAGACTTACCACTTGGCCGGAGACGCCGAGCCCATTGATGACGGTGATGTTGGCGATGGTCGGCTGCGCGCTAAAGTACAGGGGCTGCGTGCAATACGGCCACATGTACTGGCACTCGGTAAGGTCCATGTAGGGCGGACTCAGGCTGGCTTGGGGCTCGTACTCTCGGAGGAACTGCGTCAACGAAAGATAGATGATAATTAAATTTATATTTGATATTTAACATTAACAGAATGGCAGTTTTGGTACAAATAAAAACTATCTGAGTAATGGTAAATTTTCGCAACAACTTTGCTATAATGTCTGCGGATATAGGTGCGCGATCGCATCGTAAGAACTTTACAAACGTCGATGACTAACTTCTTTTACTACTTATTCAAATATTTAAAAAAAAAAATTGACGATCACGTTTTTTTTACAATTTTTGATATCATTCTATTTATTAACGACTCATGCAGTATAACTAAAACTTAAAAGTAGTACCTATTCACGTCATAAATATTTAATACAAAGATTACAAAAAAATTTGATTTGGTAACCATATTTTACTTTTATAGGAAACATCGCGGGTCAAGCCTGCCTTCCTTATTATTATTATTATTCAAACTATTACTATAAACCGCACAGTAACTAAAAGCATAGGCTATTTTATAGCCTTCACATACAGGGTATAAAAAGACCCATAACGAAGCCGAGAGCCACGCATTCAGTCCATGATTACGAACATTTTTCTGCACAGGACCTGGGAACCGTATGGTTACGAAGATATCAAGTGTCAAAGTTACAATATTTGTTTTCGTTTTTTGCTATAACAATTTAAATATGATAGTTAATAAATTTTATTAAACAGAGACCATCACCTGGCTATCACCCGACTCTTTCACACGCGTTGAACAGTCTGTGCGCACATTACATTGCGTGCTGCAGAAAACCGCTGTTCTACAATATCTAAAAATAAAAGTGGTTTCCCAGCAATTATTTCTGCTCTAGGTTACTTGTTTTGATGTAACATTATGTGTATATTTCGGTTTCGTTAAAATACAAAAATACAAATTCAGTAACTATATACATGTGTATATTAGCTAGTGCTCAGGGATCTCATTTTAAGTATCAGTAATAGTCGTACCAGGGGCCCCGCTCTTCCTAAATTAATGTTATTGTATACCTACTAGAATATCCGACATGGTACAAATGTATCAAAGTAACAAAACTCAATAAATAATATTTGAAAAAGTACATTTTCACTAAAGAAATTAATAAATTTAAATATAAAAAAGGTTGTGCATTTTAAGTGAGTGTACTTAGGTATGTGTGTGTGGGTGTGTGTGTGTGTGTGTGTGTGTGTGTGTGTGTGTGGGGGTGTGTGTGTGTGTGGCGGTGTGTGTGGGTGTGTGTGTGTGGGTGTGTGTGTGTGGGGGTGTGTGTGTGTGTGTAAGTGTGTGTGTGTGTATGTGTAAGTGTGTGTATGTGTAAGTGTGTGTATGTGTGTAAGTGAGTGGTGTGTGTGAGTCTGTGCTACTCCGTAAGTCCGTGTCTGTAAGAGTCCATTTACACCCTGTATATTGTGATCATAGTGATCTAAAACTAGTAGTACGCGAATCAATGCAGCAATTCCGTTGTAAAGTACAGCCTATACGTGTATACTCTCCCACTGCAGGGCAAAGGCCTTCATTGAAATCAAGTCATCGCTACAATTCAGGTGTGCGATGTGCCTCATCACAAAAGTGAAAACTCTAAAATCGCACCTGATAAGCGCTAATAAGGTCCAGTTTGCCGTGGCCCTGTTCGAACATGTTGGGGCCGGCGAGCCGCCTGGCGGTGATGCATAACGCCTGCTTCACAGCGGCGGGGGTGAGGTGTTGGCGGGGAACTCCGCTCGCGAGCAACGCTATGGCACCTGCCACCACTGGGGAAGCCACGGATGTACCTACGAACAAGTATCAACTTTCATAGGTCGTCGTCTTAGACAACATATTATTATTGTTTTCTGAGGTTTAAGCGAGCACTACACATTGAAATGAAACACTTTATTACGGATTAACTCGCGTTTAATTTACTATTTACATAGTTTTTTTTTATATTGTCCTGACGTTTCGAACCCTTTACAGTGTCCGTGTTCACAGGGAGACTAAACTATGTTAATAGTAAATAAAACGCGAGTTAATCCGTAAAAAAGTGTTTCATTTCAACATATTATTATACTAGCGGCCGCTAGCGGTTTCACCTGCGTGGTTCCCGTTCCCGTGGGAATAACGGGATTAAAAGTATCCTATGTGTTAATCCAGGTTATAAACTATCTGTATGCCGAATTTCATCCAAAGCCATTCAGTAGTTTTTACGTGAAAGAGTAACAAACATCCATCCATACTTACAAACATTCGCGTTTATAATATTAGTAGGATAAAATTTAACCAACTCAAACCCCTCGGCGATTCTAGTGGGAGACGGGGATTCACTTCATCATCATCATCGGCCTACAATCGTCCCACTGTTGAACACAGGCCTTCCCAATTTCGAGATTCACATGCCATTTTCTTAAAAACTAACGGAGATCGGTAATTAGCAAATTTGTAACTTGCACTATCGTATCCGTTTTATTATTTAGATGAAATTGAAACCGACGTCATATAAATTCAGTGTAAGTGTATGAAGAAGGAAAATGTCGTGAAACTTGGGGGTGACAATATCAGAAATATGAGCTAGGGTCTGGCTAACGAAAGACGAACCAGGAAAAACGCAGCAAATTCAAAAAAAATCATGACTGGGTAACACAGGGTCACTCACACAGCTGCAATTTTCTCAGAAAAATTTCAATTTAACAAACGACATGACACCTCAGATAGACACACATAGAGACAAAGTGTTGCCAATCAAATAACTACGAGGTTCAGCTTTCGTTGGCCAGAATTTAACGTTGAAGGGCTTATCCGGCTTTGGTCAGTTGGTTTTCGTCACACCACGGCATGCGTTTCCTACTATTCACTCACATATATTCATATCCCAGAAGGGTAGGCAGAGATCACAGCTTTCCATTTGCTAAGATCCTGACACACATCCTACGCTTCTTACAATTCACACTCTTCTTCTTAGTCGCTTCACTCTTGCCAGAGTGGTCGTGGTTATCACGTTCCGGTAGGTTGGGCAGCAGACAGTGCCCGCCGCACGACATCCCGCCACCTCTGCCTGCTGGTCGTTAATCGGGCACATTCGTGCACGGGAGCGCCCACCGCAGCCTTCACTTGGTCCGTCCATCTCATTGGGGATCTCCCTCGTGGTCTTGTGCCCTCAACTTTCCCTTGTACGACAAGACGTTCTATGGAGTCGTTTCCACGCCGACTAACATGCCCAAAGAATTTCAGGATCCGCCTGCGCACTTGGGTGGATAGGCGCTCTTTTATGCCAAGATCATCAAGGATGGAGGCATTTGTTCGGAACTCGGTCCAAGAGACCCCGAGCATCCTCCTCCAACACCACATCTCTAGAGCGTCTATCTTGTGAGTTTCGGTTTGCCGTAGGGTCCATGTTTCGGCAGCGTACAGGAATATGGGGAACACCAACGATTTTACGAGCCTAACCTTCAACAATTCACTGCTGCTGCACATTCTGCACATTCATCCAACATCATTGAGCGGCGACGAACTCTCTACCTGTCACGCTGAGCACATGTGTCGCTGTTTGGTGAAAAGTGGACTATGGTAGAGGACTGCTTTTGCTGTCCTCATTGCATAGTCTCTGTCTAACCCTTCAGGGATAATAGTCGTGATTATGTATGTATGTAAATACAGGTAATTATTTATTATTCTCGCCAACCCTCGCTGAGCTCGGCCATTATGGGAAATTTGACGTCGATAAGTACTATAGCGGACTCCGTCGCTTTACTAGTCTAAAGGTCAAAATCCCTTGCACACCGCGTCGTCTATTTGATACGAGGACGCACCAGGGCGGGCGGCGCGCTTCATCCGAAATTTTTTTCAAAGTGGTAAAGCGACGGTGACTCCGACCGTACACTAAAACGGTCCGGGCCTTAGACCCTTGAGGCCCCTAGTTCTAGCTACGGTAGCAGCCGAGGTTACGCTAGGCGTGCTAAGTATTTCCGACAGAAGCCTGGCTACCAATCCTAACGACCTATGGCCCTGGCAATTTACAACACGGGTATACTACGAAACAGCGAGAAGATAACCGAATAGGAGGGAGAATTGGGCAAACTATGCTGGGTTTTTGGTAAAGATTACTTCAAGTCCGATGAGAGGGTGGACAACATAATAATTCTTCAATCTGGTAGTTTGCTCTATTTTCAGGAGGGCGAACAATTGTCCCAACAACGTGGTTTATCGTCCATTGGTGTCACGTGAACAACGTTGTCGTCATCAAATGTGCCAAGAGTAGCATAATACCTCATATTCAGAATATCTAAGCAGTATTTGCTGAAGGTCATACTGTTCTACGCTCCAACCGCCTCACACACCGATAATGAACTGGAGCGCATGTATGAGGACATTTTTAGAGCCATAATCAGTCTCCAAAACTGATAAAACTTACGTCATGAGAGAATTGAACCCACAACTGGGAAACCGAGACGGAGACGAGCTAAGTAGACTTTTTTTATTCCACAACGGGTAAGCGTTTGGCCTTGATCTCACCTCAGAGCGCCAGAAGGGTGCGGGTTCGAATCCTGCTCGAGGAAATTTTTAACACTTTTCAATTTGTAAAACAATATTTATAACATTATAACATAGCTTGCCAATTTCATAACTGATTTTTAAGTTGGTTTACGCATTTCGGTTTCCCATACAATTTTATAAGTCGAAATTTTTAAAGACCAATAAGCCAATCATAATGAAACTTTGCATGCTAAAGTAAAATACAGGGATCTAAATAGTATGTTGATAACACTTTTAAAAAAAGGTTAATTTGGCTGAGTTTTTAAGATTTAAAGTCCTCTATAGAAAGTTTAAAATCGCAATAACTCAGTTAAATAAACGTTTTTGGAAATGTTTTCAACAAACTATTCAGATCTCTATATTTTACCTCAGCATGCCGAGTTTAATCAAAATTGGCCTACTGGTTTTTAAAATTTCGACTAGGAAAGGACATTGTTGAAGTTAGCCTAAGAACCAACACAAACATGACATACATGATAATTCGGGTTAGACGCATAATGACACATTTCGGCCACGCATAATGACATATACGCGAAATGACATAAACGCGAAATGACATATACGCAAAACGACATATACGCGAAATGACATATACGCAAAACGACATGTACGCAACATGACATATACGCAAAACGACATACGCGAAATGACATATACGCAAAACGACATATACGCGAAATGACATATACGCAAAACGACATATACGCGAAATGATATATTATACAGGGTACAGGTTAAGTCGACCTAATCCCGTTAAGGGAGTTTAGTTTACATCGTTTGTAACTAATTTGACTATGAAACACCCTATCCTAAATCTATTTTCGGCTATCAGCTTAGATGTTTTAAAATATGTAAGTCTTATTATTACTATTATTTAATTTTTACATGTAAAATAAGATGGCAAAAAAGCTAAATAAAACAATAGGTGAGTACAAGATACTAAATGACATATTTTTTTTGGTACAAAAATGAAAGAAAAATTAACTGCAACAATTCATATACTTCCTTGTCCAAGAGACTAAATGCTATCATTCTGTATATTTTTTAGATTTTTAATTACCTCCGTTAAAGAATACTGTATTTTGATAAGTTTTGTACGTTTCTGAACGAAAGTTCTTGTTTTTTTTAATGTTAACGAACGCAGGGTTATTAAGTAGGTAAGTCTATGAGGTCTATGGTAATGTAGAAACGATATCGCTAACACAGTTATCTTTTTCGCACTTAAAGTTTTAGCAACGATACACACAAATAACACAACGAAAACGCGGCCGGGAATCGTCTGGCGGCTGACAGTCTGACATCTGTCTACGATGCGTATTGACATATAAAACGTCAGACAAGCGTCACTTTTTCACTTTTAATAACATAAAGTGTCACAATCCTACTATATTGTTGCCATTTGCGAGTAGAAATCAATGTTGGTTTTTAATTTATATAAAAAAACGGAGGTCTTTAAATTAATAATACGGTCATAAATATGTTGATAATAATGTATTCTCTCAAGTATTTATACATTGGCGTCAAGTTAAAAGGCTGGAATTTAGTACCAAGCCCCACAGTAAAAAAAAATATGTCCTTTACTAAACTTTCAAGTTCCAACAAAACATCTTAACAGAGAGTACGTGTAATTATTTGTTTTTTTTTAGTACGGTCAGCATCAAAATTAGCTAAATACTATAATACCATGTCTCAGTACTAAAGTGCACAGCTACTTTTGATGCCGACTGTACATATAATATGTAAGCGTGGATTTTCTTTTTAGTATAAAAATGTTTCATTTTTGTTAATTATTACAATAAATAAATTACAAATTAATCTAATTTATGAATCATATTTATTTTCAAACCCATTGAAATGTGTCATTATGCGTGTGTGTCATATTGCGTGTGTGTCATTATGCATGTGTGTCATATTGCGTGTGTGTCATTATGCGTGGTGTCATTGTGCGTGTGTGTCATTATGCGTATAGGTAAAATTGTGTTCAGTTGTCATTATGCGTGTAACCCGATAATTCTTAGCTTATTTTTTACGACAGATAACAGTTTTTAGATTTTGGCGGACACTTTTAGATAAGTAACCATTATTAAAAAGAACTTTTTGGACATTAATATTGAGTATCATTTTTTTATTATGGGTTGGATATTGAGAGTTCAGTGCATTCAGCCAGTGAATTAAAGGTTTGTGACCAAAATATTTATAATATGTACAAACAAACCTAATAATATTATGCATGCATGACTGACTAGATATACTTAGTGCCAAATACTCCAAGCATCATTAGAATACGATACATCACATTTTATTCCAAACTGTAAACGTTAGTCGACTTAAGATTCTTTTGCTTTTCCAATAAGGAGAATTTTACTAATATGCGGTGCTGTGTCACTCACTGACTGACGTTACTGTAGTCTACTGTATTGTGCAGTTGACGTTCTTTGGCAAATAAAACAAAACAGTGCAACATCACTTTTCAAATTCTCTCAAGAAGTCCGTGCGAGATCTCAGTAAAGTCCCACATCTTTACTGGAACTCAAGAGGTTTGGGGGGAATATCATTTAGCATTAAACGTTCATAATATTATCATCACATCACTCATCACTATCATCAGTTTAAGCATAATCAATGAACTCTAATAATACGACTGAAGGACTAGTATCCATGGTCAAGAAAAAAAAAGTTGACGTTCTGTGGACTTCTTGGCGGGAAAGTGAAGTCATGTTTGCAGTTTTGTTTTATTTTTTATATTTTGTGTTTTGTCGAATATTAATATGGAATAATGATGGATTATTGAAGTGTTAGTGATCGTGCATGAGTATTGGCAAATAAAACAAAAGAGTGCAACATCACTTCTCAAATTCTGTAATGAAACATAACCTCAACTTTTCCTGATATTTAGGTTCTCAGGAGTGTCCGCCAAAAATCTTTGTGTTTACAGTAATTTAGTTGCAATTTCGAACCTAGAAAAGAATATTTTATAATTGTTGGTTCTTAGGCTAACAATGTATGGGCGCAGAACATTGTCCTTTGTATGGGAAACCGAAATGCGTAAACCCTCTTAATGTTTGATGTTGATGACGTAGTTTTTTGACATTGAATGGGCGCCTTTGGCTTTTAAAGTAAAAAAGTAAAAAGTGTTGATACATTTCGGCGGGCTGGATAAGTCCACGGTAGCTCAACTGGAAAGAGCACCTAGCCCGGATTGCCAGAAGAGTGCGGGTTCGAATCCTGCTCGTGTTTTTTTTTTAAACTTGTTAAACGGAAATTATTTCAAACTCTTGCGTCGTACACTCTTCTGAAGGTTATTCACTTAAGTTTTAGACGATTATAATATACATAAGTACATATACAAACTCACGTCTATGATCCCCAAAACTTTAGCCAGATACCAGGCAATAAATACCGCACAAGCAGTGCACAGTCCACGGCACACCGAAAAAACAACTACACATGTGCTCAGCGTGTTAGGTGGTGAGCCCATTGCCGCTTTATGTCATTGTATTCTTCAGTCCGTTAGTTGTCTTTTACGACACCCAAAGAAAGAGATGGGTTGATAGAATTATTTTAACGAGCCGCCAGCACATAGCTCTAATGGTATGGCAAGGTAAAGGTAATACAAGGTGTACTCAATATACCCGAAAGACAACTTGTATAGTTAGGAACATTCAGAAAGAGGTAAATCCTCAAACATATCGAGTATTAATAAGGTAAAGGTAAGGTAATTCAGTAAGCTTTGCGAAACTTTATTTCCTAGCTTTGCGTAAGTATTGCGAAACATCTTTTCGTTTAAAATATCGAAAGTTTTCAACCAGTGTATGTTGCCAGGAAGGTTCAATGTTACACAACGAGAAATGGAGTGGGCTGTGATCGGGCTATCTTCAGAACCAAAACGTATGCAAGGGTTATGGACCTGATGGTGTTTTAGCAATATTAAGAAAATTAGGTCTCTATTTACATCTATCCTTTTTTAAAAACCTGATGATAATACCTAATTAATATAGGTACTCACGCAAAATTGAATTTGCTAAAATATTACCTAAATGAATCCAGTATTTAATAACAAGACCATGAAAAATGCCACTGAGGTCAAGTTACGTAACTCGTGAATACTGTTGCTACGGAAACGGATAAATATTACTAAGTACCTAAACAGGCTATAGTTTATCACTTACCACACCTTTTTACACTAGTTTACGAGGGCCACACCGAAATGATCGGGAATAGAAAAAACTACAAAGATAACACAATAATATTTACTTTCATTGTTTTTCGAAGTATTCTCCGTGACAATCAATGCACTTTTGCATTCGTTCAAACCAATTATTGTAACAGTAATTCCAGTCTGAAGTAGACATAGTCGAAACGGCCGATTTATAAGCTTGGACTGCCTCTTCTGGACCTGGAAACCGTTGACCACGTAGCAAATCTTTAGTTCTTGGGAATGTAAAGTAATCGTTGGGGTTCAGGTCAGGGCTGTATGGAGGATGGTCCATCAACTCCACGTTTTCCTGATTTAAAAACGCGATCGTTTGCCGAGCGGTGTGGGAACTCGCATTATCGTGGTGAAGGATTATGCGACGGTTCGGATTACTTTTACGAAGTTCTCTTATGACTTCCGGCAAACAAACTGTTGTGTACCATTTAGCAGTAACCGTTTTCCGTTCCTGTAAAGGAATTGTAGCCACATGTCCGGTTTTCGATACAAACGAAGCGACCATTTTTTTCGACACGCTACGAGAGCGCACAACTTTTGTTGGTTTGACCTCACCTTCGTAGACCCAAACAGCCGATTGGTGTTTTCTTTCGGGCTCATATGAATAAATCCACGATTCATCACCCGAGACGATATTGTAAACAGCATTTGAGCTCCCTCTATCGAACCGTTGCAGAGAAGACCGACACCAATTAACACGAGCCGACTTTTGTTCTTCGGTCAAGCGATGGGGCACCCAGCGGGAAACTAACTTCCTGACACCCAGTTCATCATGCAATATTATTTGAATGGCTGTCATACCAATGCTGAGGGAAGCCCGTATCTGCTCGTATGTCACATGTCTATCTTCTTGTATTAATTGGCGTACAGCATCGATGTTTTCTTGTGTTACCGCTGTTTTTGGCCGACCAGTAGAAGGAACTGTGGTAAGAGATAAACGTCCTCGACGGAACTCAGAATACCAGCGATATATAGTCGTTTTACTAGGTGCTTCAAGTTCATAAATAGAAACAAGCTCGGCAAGACATTGTTCTTGAGATAAACCTCGGCGAAAGTTGTGAAAAATTATCGCACGGAAATGTTCCCGCGTAAGCTCCATTTTCTCACTGACTTCTTAATTTGAAATAGCTACCACTCTTCTTTTATTGAAAATTTTTATTTTTCAAAAATGGAATTAAGTTCGTAAGAATACTAAATTTCAAATACCAAAAAGATTTTAAGTCTAATTTATTCAAAAGTATTCCATTCCCGATCTTTTCGGTGTGGCCCTCGTAGGACCAAGACACCGCACTCGTAGAACAAGAGTGCGTAGACCCGGTTCACACCCGCCCGGCAACAGGTACATTCGTAATAATGTACCTGTTACTAGCGTACCCCCCACGACACGGTAAACCCGAGCCGAGGTACCGTGCCTCTTATGCCGCGACCGCACGCTTGCTAAACCTCGGCAAGCCATCACAAATTCAAACGTGTGGATAGAGCGTTTGGCTTGGTTTGCAAGACAATCACAAATCCAAGCCTCGCTCGTCCGCACGCTTGCCACTTGCCGCAAACTCCAAACCTCGACAAACGTTTGGATTGATTTGGGAAAACAAACGTCGCCATCCACACGCTTGCGAGTGCGTTAGTTGGTTCTGAAGAAGCAAGCATGACGGACATGGATGTTGTTGTGTCGGCCATGACATTTGGCGTTACTTACTTATTTTTATTACAAATATGTTGGTGGCATGATATAACAAAAAAGATGGTGGATGTTAAAAATTATAAAAACCGTACTTACTAAGTAATTATTTTAGAATAGAAAGGTACTTACTTATATATTTTATTTAGCAATTGATTAGATTATCAAAATAATACTACCAACCCCTTTCTTCCCTTGGGTGTCGTAATAGGCGACTAACGGACTAAAGACTGCACAAACATCCAACGATCGCTTGGTTAAGGACAGATTCTGTTTGGGACAGATTACGTTTACGTCAGATACTGTTTAGGACAGATTCGTTTTAAGACAGGAATACAATTGAGTACAAAAGCGGCGATGGGCTCATAAAAATAATACTACCAACCCCTCTTTTCTCTTCGGTGCCGTAAAAGGCGACTAACGGACTAAAGACTGCACATACAACAACAGTATAGAGCGGCGATGGGCTCATAAAAATAATACAACTAACCCCTCTTTTCTTCGGTGTCATAAAATGCGACTAACGGACTAAAGACTGCACATACATCCAATAGCATAGAGCGGCGATGGGCTCATAAAAATAATACTACCAACCCCTCCCTTCTCTTCAGTGTCGTAAAAGGCGACTAACGGACTAAAGACTGCACATACATCCAACAGCATAGAGCGGCGATGTACTCCTCAAAATAATACTACCAACCCCTCCCTTCTCTTCGATGTCGTAAAAGGCGACTAATGGACTAAAGACTGCACATACATCCAACAGCATAGAGCGGCGATGGACTCCTCAAAATAATACTACTAACCCCTCTCTTCCCTTCGGTGTCATAAAAGCGACTAACGTGCTAATAATGGCTCACCACCTAAGCACATGTGCAGACTGTGCAGATGTTTCTTGCTGAAGCGTAGACTGTGTGGGCGTGGTCTGTGTTGTCCATAGATTTTAATGATTACTAATTTTACCATAAACTTTAAATAAATATCTAAAAAAAGTTGTCAATTTATGTAAAATAAAATTCAACATCATCATCAGCAGCCTATTATAAACGTCCCACTGCTGGGCACAAGACAACAGCACGTGGGGATATTGGGCCATAACCCATAAGGCCAGCGTGGTGGCCCAATGCGGGTTGGTGGGTTTTAACGACTGTCATCTTACGACAACAACCGGGACCAACGGCTTAACGAGCCTTCCGAAGCACGGAGGAGCTCGAGATGTTTTTAATATGGTCACCGATCCAGCGACTCGGTATTGCGAAAGTTGCATAGCAGGCAAGATAGCAAGCCGAACGCGCTAGCCGCTGCGCCATCGAGCTCCTCGAGAATATCCTCCTCCTCCTCGAAATTAAATTCACTCATTCCATAACATCTTTCATTTTTCACATGAGTAAAACTAAAACCTAAATAAATTAGCACGTCTGTTCGCCACCAGTGCACTAACGAGAATGAAATGCGCACAAACATGTGGAACGCTTCGCAAGCGCTTGTGGCAAATTCCCTTTGATTTTTGACAAAAAACCGACACTCGGCGGATCAGCTACAAGCGCTTGCAAACCTAGGCAAACCAAGCCAAACGCTCTATCCACACGTTTGAATTTGTGACGGCTTGTCGAGGTTTGCCAAGCGCCTGCCTAGGGTTTGTAGAGGTTTGGAGTTTGTGGCAAGTGGCAAACGTGCGGTCGGTCCAGTTCGAACCCCCAGAGGCTCTGGGAGGGGGGGGGGGGGGGGGGGAATCGGAGACTCGCTTGCGGCGAGATGCCATCCCCCACCGGAATTCCTCTGGGGAATTTCGACCAATCACGGCTTGAGGAACGTTTTAAGTTTCTCGCCGCCCCCAAACAAGCCCGGCAACGCTGTAAAGGTTATCTGCAACCGACAGCACGCACACTCAAAAAAAAAACCACACCTTTTTAGTGGTTAAGCCGCCGCCGGTGTTAGACTCGGAGGTCCCGGGGTTCGATTCCCAGCGGGGGATAGTACGTCTTTGTGTACTTGTTTTGGTTGGTGGTAAAGCGTGTTAAGTCCGCCTGGCTAGCTACCACCATTTTATTAAAGTCTTGCGCCATAACATCAATGTTAATGGCATTGTTGTGTTTCGACAGTTTAGAGATAAGAAGAAGAATAAGAATAATTTATTGCTTTTTCATACAAAAATAATAATGCAACACTTAACAATAAACAACACTGTCTGTACACTGTACATATAATGCATTAAAATAAAAGGTTACACACATTTTAAGGTGAAAGCAATTGGGAGTGGCTCAGCAAATGCTTACAAGAAGATGCTCCCAGTAAGCGCTGGTTTTCAGCCACTTCCAGTTCTCTTAGCTGTATATTGAGAATGGGGCCATGAGGGCTATTCATCTACAAGTTATTACAAATAAATCATCGAAATAAATTTTAACAAAAACAATAACAAAAGTGAGATCAACTTTTCTACACTCACACCAATTATTATACAATAGAAAACACCCAGACCCGAGACAATTTAGAAAAACAATAATTTCAAAAATTGACCCGACCGGGGATCGAACCCGGGACCAGCGACACCATGACAACCGGTGTACAAACCACTCGACCAAGGAGGTCGTCGTCGCAGAGATAAGATAGCCAGTGCCTCAGTGGTTAAGGATTCCGGGTGAAGCGCGCTTCCACCTTCAGCCTTATCGCCACTCACCACCAGGTACGAGTTTTCGCGCGGGCAAAGTCTCGGGCGGACATCTAGTACTCAATACATGTAGTTTCCTACGAATCGATATCATTTAGATATCGATTGGAATCGACAGATGTTGCATCGCATGAAATAAACGGCACTAAACATACATTATAAAAGCGGCTGTGTGTTTAAAACTGCAGCGAAGTACGATGTAAAGAGTGTTCGTTATTCATTATGGTGGGTCGATAAAAGTCCGACTGAGCTAGATAAGAGTCAGTCACCGGAATAAATCGTCATTTATGTCGATATTCTGTAGATAAGATTGATAATAAACATTTTTAAAAATCAGGACATCCTACGATTTTTTTGACTCTTTGTACATAGAGCTTTTACTTTTAAATAGCATAATATAAGAGCTTTTACTAATAAATATTTTTGTACACCACTAAGGTAGGAATTAAGCATACGGTCCGCCTTGTGGTATGTGATACACTGTAGCCTGTTTAGATACTTGGTAATCTTTAACCGTTTTCGTAGCAACAGTATTCACAAGTTACGCTGTGGTTTCTTGCACCTATTCTTTGCCACAGTTAAAAAATTATGTCCTGAATAGGTGGTAGGTTAAAAAAGATTTGGACAATTCAAAGTACTTATTAATTGAGTTTATTGAATAAATATATTTTGACTTGACTTGACTTGACGTAACTTGATCTCAGTGGCGTTTTTCATGTTCTTGTACTTAAATACAGGATTTTTTTAGGTAATATTTTAGCAAATGCAATTTTGCGTAAGTACCTATATTAATTAGGTATTATCATCAGGTTTTTAAAAAAAGGATAGTTGTACTAATAGAGACTTCAATAATTTTCTAAATACTGCTAAAACACCACCAGGTCCATAACCCTTGCATACGTTTTGGTTCTGAAGATAGCCCGATCACTAACAATAATTTGTCAAGATTTATCTATATTAATTTTTAAAGTAATTTAAAATAATCAACAAATTTTAAATATATTAATTTTATTTTAATAATTTTAAAAGTATTTGTGTCATACAGCTTATTCAATTGTCAGTAAGTACTAATAATAGTGGGTTACTCGCATAATGACTAATTACGTACACGCATATTGACTTACACGCGTTTTGACTTACACGCACATACTCGCATAATGACTAATTACGTACACGCAGTGTATTTACTTTTGCCAAATAAAAAAATCAAAATAAATAAATAAAATCAATTAAAATAAAAAAAGAGTTTTTTTTTAAATAAATAAAAATATCGATTTTTTTTAAACCGTCATTTTTTCAACCCTGCTAGGAAGCAAAGTTTCGCAATGCTTACTGAATTACATTATATACGAGTACCTTTACCTTATTAATACTTGATATATTTGAGGATTTACCACTTTCTGAATGTTGCTAACTGGACAAGTTGTCTTTCAGGTATATTAAGTATCTGCACATGTGCTCAGCGTGATAGGTGGTGAGCCTATCGCTGTTTTATGCTGTTCGATATACATCCAACAGCACACGATGTTACATCTACATATCACTTAGTGTGTTCATCGGCTTTGTTCATGTAGTCCTTTTCAGCTGTCACGATAAGATCGTCACTCCATCTTGTCTAGCAATATTTACATATACGTTTGACTTTTTTTTATC
Organism: Scoparia ambigualis; assembly: GCA_963921215.1. NCBI lineage: Eukaryota > Metazoa > Arthropoda > Insecta > Lepidoptera > Crambidae > Scoparia > Scoparia ambigualis. The sequence goes on along the minus strand of OY992501.1, from coordinate 30,815,906 downwards.
ACAAATGTGCCGTGTGTATACCACACTCTAAAATAATGCCACCAACTCTTCTCTTCTACGGACTAAACACTGCACAGCCGATGAACACCCTAAGTGATATGTAGGCCAGAGACAAGGCAGAACTCCAGCATTGCAGACACATAATATTATGATTAGTTGTTATTAGGAAATAAAAGACACAAGGTTGGGTAGCGTTTATTAACTTATTTACTAATATATTTATAGCCGGTGGTAAGGATCAAAGACGAAGTCGGGATGGCTAACCATTCTCATACCTGTTTCTGCTGCCGAGCAGTAAAAGCAGTTTCCTGGATCGCGGTGTTCCGGTTTAAAGGGTATGTTGGCCTCAGGGTGCTTTTAATATCGTGCAGATTTCATTACGCACGCGGGATTGCCCCGCATGCGTGACACCCGCAGGTGTCCTTTTCATTCAAATATTTATTGTAATCCGCGTCCCGCGTGCGTATTCCACGCATTACAATGAATACCTACTTGTATGAAAAGGACACGTCTTGTGGGTGTCACGCATGCAGGCCAATTCCGCGAGCTTGATGAAATCCGCACAATATTAAAAACACCCATAATAGCACACGACCACAATGTAAAAACAAGATGCACAATCAAGGCTCTCAAAACGTCTGAACAAAAAGAGAACCTAGCGACATGTTTAGGTGCACATTTCGTTTAGTAAGTTGCTACTATTCCGCTATGATTTAGTACCTATATAGGATTGTGCAATTAGGTGCATCTAGTTTTACATAGGTATAACAAGGTAATACATACAGGGTCTAACAAAATCAATAACCGAACGTTTAAGGGCGATATCTACGAGTATACATCATACTGAATACAATGACAAAAAAAATTATAGTGATTTTTCAAAGTTATGTTTTCTAACAAACTAAATAAAATAAAATAATGCACATCATGAAACATGATGTATCTTTACTAACACGCACGCAAGCGTCAATAAAGAGATAGAGTTTAGTGTGTATGTTCGGCTATCTTTGTGTGCGTGTAGTGCTGTACGGGTTTGGAAAGGGTGTATTTTTTGGTGAATTATGATGTTTTGTTGATTATCTCGGTAACGAGCCTGTAGTTTTATACCAAATTTGGTGAGCATGCTCAGTGTGATGTATAGATGCTCCCCTTAAACGTTGGCTTATTGATATTGTTAGACCCTATATAATCACGACTAATTATCCCCGAAGGGTTAGTCGCAGACTAGGCAATGAGGACCGCAAAGGCAGTCCACTTTTCACCAAATAGCGACTGCACATGTGCTCAGCGTGACAGGTGGTGAGCCTATCGCCGCTCTATGCTGTTGGATGTTGTGCAGTCTTTAGTCCGTTAGTCGCTTTTTACGACACCCAAGGGAAGAGAGGGGGCGGTAGTATTCTTTCACCACTATACGCGACACGGTAAACGACTTGCATGTATTAAAGAAGAGGCAGCACTCACCACTGAGCGACCTGCATCCCCCCGAGACGCTGGAGCCGCGGACGCCGCTGCCGTAAGTCACTATGTCTGGTTTCATGCGCCCGTAACCCTAAAGCAACAGAAACAACAACGTTTTTGAACAAGAAAGTAAAGTACAGTACAGCCTGTATACCCACTGTCCCACTGCATGCTAAAGGCCTCCATCAATGAAATGCAGGGTGGTCAGCTCTTGCAATCTTATTTTTATTTGTAATAGAAATAGTCTTTCTTTTTCTTGTTTCAAAGATACTATAACACGTTGTACATTTTATTTTATATATTGAGCAATCATCATCATTTCATCATCATCAGCCTATAAACGTCCCACTGCTGGGCACAGGCCTCGCACGAGTAGCACGTGGGGATATTGGGCCATAACCCACCACGCTGACCCAATGCGGGTTGGTGGGTTTTAACGACTGCCATCTTACGACAACAACCGGGACCAACGGCTTAACGTGCCTTCCGAAGCACGGAAGAAGTTCGAGATGTTTTTTAATTGGTCACCCATCAGGCGACCCGGCATTGCGAAAGTTGCTTAGCGGGTAAGATCGCAAGCCGAACGCGCTAGCCGCTGCGCCATCGAGCTCCTCCTTAAATTAAATAAATTGAGCAATAGGTACTTTTTTTTCTATTGGATATTCTTTTGTATGTGTTGTGTTATCTTGTAATCGTAATAAATGTTTTTTTCAATGTTGTAATGAAAAATGTCCTTCTATGATAGGGAGGGAATCTTCCAATTTGTATTGACGCTAAAAGAAAGGGAGAAAAGAAATGCCCTTGCTGAGTTTCTTGCCAGTTCTTCTCAGTACAAGGCTCCCGCCCCATAGTTAGGATTTACGAACCGATGGCATAGCGACATTCCTAAGTGCTCAATTATTGTAGCCTAAATTGAATAAATGAATTTGACTTTGACTTTGACTAACACCTTTCAAGTCGAAGTACATTATTTTAAAATTAGTATGAAATAAGCAAACTAGCACTGCAATGTACTTGTACTTGAAAGGTATTGCGATTGGTGTTGAAGTTAATCAATTACTCCCCGGGCGCAGCATCAAAAAACCCGAAACACACATTAGGTACTCCTAACAAGATAGTAAGTACCTACATTATTTTATTTCGACGACGAAGCGCCAACTACCATACTACTGTATCTATAAACATTATTTAAATTCTTTGAGTATAAAATAATAACACGCTAGTTCAGTAAGGCGGTATAATAATATTATGATCGTAGCCGTTGCTGTTGAACAACGCGAAGTATTAAGAATTCTCCTTTGTCACCTTTCTGTCTGGGTTTTTGTTCGGAATGTTTTTATTAAAATATAAAGTATCGTTCGTAGAAAAAAGTGTTATAATAAAGTAGTACACGTGGAGTACATTTTAGCATCATCTCTAATCTGAATATACCCACCCCCTATTGAAACTTTCAAAGGAATTTCCGAGCTTTACCGAACAAAGACCCAGACAGAAGGGTCTTAAATGACAAAGGAGAATCCAAAAAACAGCTACTATAGTATCTACTACTATAGTACCTTCATATTTAAACTAGCAACTAGTTAATAATGTTCAAAGAATTTATTTAATTACATGTCATAGATATTCATTGCCTCAAGTTCTACATAGATCAAAAAGTTAAAGTGTTAGTCCCAAACATGGCTCTGCAAAGGTATTGCAACAATAAAAATAATTATTTAAACACTAATTTTTAACTTAAGGAGATCCTGCACGAAATTGTAAAAATTTACGTATTTTTAAGTTACTTGTACTATGCGCTGAATTAGTTAAATACATTAAAAGAACTTACGTAAGTTAGCCTGATCATTGCACAAGGTCGTGGCCTTGTTGAACTTTGAAACAAATTCTTTAAACATTAACAAACAATACATAAATCTAATGACTTCTAAAAACATTTTTTTTCGACAACTTTCTTAATTTTAATTTTACGCATGAAACAATAATTCTTACATGAAAATATTTGTATTGATATTCCGCAGGTCGCCCCATCTTGAAAAAGTAAATTTTAATTTTTAATACAAGCGCGTGATTGTTTTGTACATTTCGCAGAATAAAAACATTACTCTAATCAAATTACTAGGTCTGAAACTGTCTGCAGAATTGTTCTAATTTTAAATATCAATATGATTGATTTTGCTTTGAAGTTCATTCTGAAACTTATGTCAGGGTTTGCGATCGCGCGGCACCCTCTTAATTATTATAAATAATAGAAATCTGTACTTATTAACTAATACTTTTCTTAACTAATAAAAAACTCTGTTAAACTATAAAAACAATTAACTGGTAAATATTTTAATGTTTTATATTTTAGCGTTTTATTAACGCTTAAATATACTTAAGTAAAATATTTCTTTCGGATCTCAGAGGTGAAAACATCTAAGATTTGATGAAGCAATGTTGACTAAAAAAACATAAGCATCAAGCACTGACAAATTTCGACGGTTGAAAGCCAGACCTCGGTAGCCAAGTGGTTAAGGCAGCCACCCGGAATGCGGAAGGTGCGTGGTTCAATTCTCGCCTGAGGTTGTCGCCTTTTTGCAGTGTTTAAAATGGTAAATATTTTTTTTTACATTTGTAAAGTAGGTTTGTTTTATCATTTTGTACAATATTGTATTGTAAAGAGCATACAAGGTTTACCATTGTGTGTATTTTCTTATTATAGAAGAAAGAAAAATCTTTAAAAAAATACACCTAACTTAGAGTTGCTTTTCTTGAGTATATGGTGTCAGTTGTTGGGTGTTTAAAATTACAAATAAACTGGGTACCCGCCCCGCCGCACCGCCCCCGAGTTCGCCCGCGTGAAAACCCATTTATATTGAATAAAACATTCATACAAACCCTGTCCTGGAAATTACGAAAACAACGAAAAAGTAATCAGCCAAATTCATTAAGCCGTTCTCAAGTGATGTTCCGTTATAATAATAATATAATAATAATCATTTATTTCAAACTAAAAATTTACAGTCCATAATGTTAGTAACTTTTAGTAGTTTTGTTAGTTATACTTAAGTGGCAATTGATTTTTCTTTAAACTCGTATAGATAATGTTTCAAGGTAATAAGAATACAACTCCATTACTTACTATTTATATAGTCATTATAGAGGTTGGAATTAAGTGATGCTATAATCGAGTTAGCTCCATCAATTTGGTAGTATCTGCATCGAGCTCTAACAGCAACAGAGTAAATCAATTATCTATAGAGTGCCGAGCCCATCGCCGCTGTATGTTGTTGGATGTATGTGCAGTCTTTAGTCCGTTAGTCGCCTTTTACGACACCCAAGTTAGTATATTGGTAAACAATAAATAAACGACTGTTGTACGTACGGTACGCTTGCCTTACATTAAGGCAGCTGTGCTTGCACGTTAAGATAGCGAATGCGTTTAAGAATAAATTGCAAAAAAATCGTGAAAACAGAAAAACCATTAACGTGATGTCTTACTTTAAAAGAAAAATTTTTGATGATATTAAATGTGTCCTCGAACTGTTAGACGTCTATTTCATCAGCCATCCATCACAAATCCGGCTCTTGTCATTTAAAAAAAAATGCAAAAAAACATGTCGTACAAAAATTTGGTTTACAAATAAAAGCAGACGAGTACTATAAATAAACAACGCTAAAGGCAGAATTTCAACTAACAAGTCCAGACTTTTGATTGAGTGGTGGCGGTCGGTCGAAATACGGAGCGTAATTAACAACATTGGATGGGTGGGTGGTCCCCGGCGCAGACGAACCCTAATAAATTGCAATTTGATTGAACGGTTTTAATATCCGGTTGCAGCAATGTACGGCCAGACAATCAATGCGCTCAACTTTCGAAGTACAGCCTAGTACGGACGCGACGTGCGTGCGGATAGATAGGTACATCAATTAGTTTCGAGAGATGGACAATAATTCACCCCCAGCCACCCCGAGGGGAGCGCAGGTATATAGGGATAACTGCGAGTCTGCACACAATACCGTGAACTAGCGATATTGATAGCTATATTACTCTATGCTCTATCTACTCGTATACGAAGGACGATGAAGCCCGCCAAAGGGGTTCGGACATAATTGAATTGACGCTGGCTCGGAGGTGAAACAAAGGTCTGGCCCCTATAAAGAGTTTTTCTCAAACATACATGGAAATATTGTCATTATTTTCGAAAAAAGAACACGCGAAGTATCGAATTTACTACGGACAAACAAAATCAAATCCATTGCAGGAACGTTTTTTTGAATTTGGAACATTACAACGCTCCAGCATTGTTGTATACAACGGCGTGCTGGGGTTATTAAACACTCTATTCTCTTTTATCTTTCTTGACATACCAAAGTTAAGAGTCTTTGCTTAAATTGCGTTCACGTGGCAGTATAGTATAGCCCTAAATGCGTTTGCCTTTCGGCACAGATGATAAATAGAAAATTGGCGGCAAAGCTGAAATTCGTCTTGATTTGTTATTTACATACTTACATAATAAATATAAATTTAATAGTTAAACTGAGTTCCAACGGTTCAGAGAGTGAAATGGAGATTGATTGTACTCCACCAGATTTAAGATCAGAAGCCATATTGGCAATGGAAAACCTGCTTCTAGCGAAGTCAAAAGAAAAATACATTAATGAAAATTTTATGATTTGGCCAAACGAGAAAAAAGTTAACATTTTCTGCGAAACAGTATTTTTGGCGTATTTTAATGAGATTGCTAAAACTAAAAATCTATCTAGGATCGGGCGCGGATTCCATAAATTGCAATTCGTCTGATTAGCTAAATTACCAGTTTCTCACTTCGTACACATCGCAAAATGTCTAAATTTTAAAATAAGTATGGATCGGCTCGGGTCGGGCGTGACAAATACCATCAACAAATACCATCGAGCAATCACTTTATTCACCAGATACCACTTCGTGGCACCCGTTTTCATTCGGTAGAAGACATAAAGGAGAATTCGCGGCGAGAACTGAACTCAATTCCGGAAAAAACGTTTAAAAATGTTTTGATGATTGGATTATTCGTTGGCGTAAGTGTATCGTTTCTGAAGGAGCATACTTTGAAGGCGATAAAATTTTGGATGAATAACTAACATTTTGTGTATTATTGATCTTTTCCCGGTACTTCCTTGACAGAAGTAGTATGTAAAAAAATATTATAATCTTCGTCCAGCGAACACAACATCAGATAGGTTTTTCTTAAGTTTCAGAAAGGGAAGTGCACGAAGCAGGTCATAGGAAGACACAAAATAGCTAAAATACCTAAAGAAATAGCAACTTATTTCAACTTGACAAATCCTGGATGTTACACTGGACATTGTTTGCGTAGGCGAATTTGACGACTCTAAAAATACACGGAGGCTGGAATTCCGATAAAGTGGCTGAAGGCTACATTGAGGACCAATTGAAAACAAAACTGATATAAATAATAAAATAAATCAAAACATCACATACCTACAACCTAATTCGGAAACAGAATCTCACCCGCTGGCCACTTGCCAACATCTAAGTCGACACAGCCATCTACCTCAAAACAGCATATTCAGCCATCTACCACCAATGCCCACCTGCAAAACTCATCAGAACTTCAACAAACAAACAAATGTACCGGGGAAATCAATAACAATTTCTTTTAGTAATTGCCCCTATATGACTAATGTAACTTTTAATATTAATTAAATTAAATGTATAATATAAAAAAGTATGTTCTATTTCCCTGCATTCTTATGAGAAAAGCACTTTATATGCCTCGGCGGAAATGGCAATTGCCTGTCTCGTATTAGTGAAGTCCTCGCCTACGACTCGGCCTTCAAACTCATACTCAACCTGCAATTGCTTATTTCACGGCCTTTGCAATAATGTACTAATGTTTCAAAATCATATCAGACGTGATCCGAATGTAATAAACTCAAAATTTCTTTATTCAATAAACTTAAAATAAGCATTTTGAAACGTCTAAATTTATTTGGATGAAAGGGCACAAACCCATTCAGGAAGTCTTTTAGCTGTGGAGAAGAACGGGCGCAAGAAACTCCACAGCTTTAAAATAATATAGAAGTAACGACATTTACAAAACATCATGTCGTTACCAAATAAATATGTCTGCGAAAGAGCATCGTTGCAATCTTGTTGACATGAAGAATACGGCTACATCCCATTTGGTTTACCTCATTTTAAAGTCTCAAACGTTAAGACTGGTAAAGGATTGTGTTTTAATATCATATCATACGTGATCCGACTGTAATATTATGTTTGCTCTATTCAGATTTTCGCGAAAGAGCATCGTCGGCGTCGGGACAATCTTGTCACGGTAAATATTACTGTGATCTTGTTGACTTTGAGAATGCGGCTACATCCCGTTTGGTTTACCTCATTTTAAAGTCTCAAAGTGAAAACTCAAACGAGTCTGGTAAAAAAAAATTAAATACATATATAGGTAGGTACTCGTACATTTAATCATGTAAACATGTTTTTAACTACGACAATGTTTACAAAACGCAACTTTTGAGACTGTTTTAAATGAGGTTTACCAAACGTTTATTTAAGGTTTGAATTTAAAAAGAAAATGAAAGAGCTTGTAAATATTGGTAAGGTTGAATTACGTTAATCACTGAAGTTAAGTGTTTCATTTGTATTTTACTGTAAACTGATACGGTTTAACTTAGATTATAATAAATAACTTTTAGATAAAAACTATAAAATTAAACCTACAACTATAAAATTACATTGTGATGACCAAAGGTCAGTCAAATAAAGTCATAAAGTAAAATCCAATTTGGCTACGCGCTATGGTAGTAATACACTCGTAGAGCCTTGTAGGACTTGCGTGAAACGGAACCTTACCCGAATAAAATAATTTGACGGTAGCATTATTACAAATTAGTTTCAGACCAACCCTCCCCAGACTGTCTGTCTCCCTTCTCGTGCCAGTGGACCCTTTAAAACGTCTGGCACGACCGACCTAATCAATATTATTAATTTTCTATTTCGGTCCTTCCTTTACTGCAACACGGGCGTTGCGTCTCGACAAGATTTCGTTTCAATACCCGAAAGTGCTATTGTTATTTTTATCCGTGAAAATCACGATCTTCCGGGATGAAACCTTCATTCTATATGATATTTTGTTTTTATGATTTTACAGCGAAATAGCTAAATGGTGTGACGTTTTATTTTGGACAGACTTGTGACGAAAATCCGTAGCTAATATGTTAAATAAACGAGAGTTGTTTTTATAGAGGAGTAATCTAATAATGGTTATATTTTTTCATTACTTATCAGATTCAATAGATCCACAATATTTCTCAAACGTTGTTTTCTAATGAATGGAAATATTTTCTATGTGAACGTGCCGTTACAATAGGTTCTTTTAAAAGACTTACTGTCGTACTCAGATACGAACAATTAGCATTCACGAGTACTTAGTTAAGATAATTTTTTTAATTAAATCAATCCTTAGGTCGTTATAATTAGAGACTTTCTACAATGAAAAATCGTAAAGGTCACCAAAACTCCTAAAGGTTGCTAAAAATTTAATTTCTATTGTATGGAATTACGACAGTTTGAGATCGGATTATGATATGATAATTTGAGTGCGGCAGTGAGAGCGATTTTTCATCATGTCAGCACTAATGACGTAGGCACAGTGATAGATCGCAACATCTGCACCATACAATGAGTATCAAACAATGCAAAAAACCTACGTAGCAAATAATCCACATCTCATATTCCCTACTTCGTATTAGGACTAAATCGCGTAATGACATAGTAGCGAAATGCATACTTTTTGAAAATAGGTACAGTTAGATACGGAACTATTTACACGCTGGCCACTTCACTCAAGCAATAGAATATTACAGCTTTACAGTTTTTACAGAATATGATAAGAATACGGAAGAATATTATTTGTAATCGTAAATTATTCACTAACACGTTCTTTTTATAGGTAAAATGATAACAATTATGTAGATTTTAAGTATGAATAAAAATGATATGTGTCAAAGTGGTTTTTTTCTCGACTGTAACTATGAAAAAGTAGGCATTTCGCTACTATGTCATTACGCGATTTAGTCATAATACGAAGTAGGGAATATGAGATGTGGATGATTTGCTACGTAGGTTTTTTGCATTGTAGGTATTGACAGCCCGACCCAAAAAACAATCTTTGTACGAAACTGGTTCCGCACAAAGATCATTTATTCCTCATTTAGGTCGGTTAGGTAGACGGCCGAAGGGGAAAAATAAGGTAACGGTAGTAAAGATTAAAAAATGAAATAATAATGATGTACCTACTTAAGTATGTTGTTCTCAGATGTTACAACGTAATATACGACGTAATCTAGGCTCTATCATTGACGGGTATTGGCTTGATCACCATGCTTACCCTATGCGGGTTGGTGATCGCAAACCCGGAATGACATCGAAAAATCCGAAAACACACTTTGCCCGACCTGGGAATTGTACCCGGGACCTGCGGGTATCGAGTCGAGCGCTTGACCACTCGGCCACCGAGGCGTAAAATAAGGCGACAAAAGAAATGTCCTAGCTAAGATCTTGCCGGTTCACTACAGTACAAAGTTACGAACCGTATTAGGCGTAGTGACAATCACAACACTAAAAAATTGTATTGTAATCTAAACTCTATAAATTGTTTTGAATTTAGAGGGTATTTTGCCTACTAGGTACTTAAAAGTTTCATTAACTGTAACATTACAAATTTCGAAAACAATTTCAATTCAATTAAATATTCCTTGAAAGTATATAGAATCAGATGAAAGCTGCACACAATACCGGGAAATATAAAGAAAATTATACGAAACTAGGGACCCGCCCGTGACTTTATCCGCGTAAAACCCGCACACCGCGACGAATTTCTAAAATTTTTCTTTTATACAAACCTTGTCTTGACAATTACAAACACAACAAAAAAGAATTAGGTACCTACCCGAATAGATGCCGCCGTTCTAAAGTTAGTGATACGCGAACAAACATTTGTGACAATTGATTTTTATTTATAGAGAAGATAGACAGGCAATAATATTTCTGCACATCAGCAAAAAAATCTAGAACCTTGAACATCAGTGCCGGTACAAATAGGTACTTACGTTCGGCAGCTCCCACGTGGTCATGCCCCGGGATGAGAACTTGGCTATTCGATCGTCGAACCCGATGCCGCCGACGCCGATCACGTCCATCTGGTCCGCGGGGTTGTTGAGGGTGCCGTAAAGGGGGCCATCGTTGCCGATCGCGGACACGATGATCACCTGCGAAACAAAAGGAGCGTTACAAACGCATTCTAAACTAACAATAAACATAAGGTAGCTAAGCATTTTAATACATCAATATCCGATGCAAACAATAGCTACGAATTCTTAAACAATTCAATGTTCGAAACAACGTTAAAAAGGAGCTTTACGACCGCATTTTAAAATATTAATAAACAAAAGATAGCTACGCATTATAATACATCAATATCCGAAACATAATTTAAAGAAGTGTTACAACCGTATTCTAAAATATAAATGTCCGAAACAAAAGATATTCTAATACATCGATAACGGAAACAACGTTTAAAAGGAGCGTTACAAACACATTCTAAAACATAAATATCCGAAACAACGTTTAAAATACAGCTTATTACTAAGATAAAAAACATCAAGATGTCGCAACGCAAAAGTTAGCTGTTTTCAAACTTACATTAATAGAGAAATGAGCGAGATATATCGACTCCAATAAAACGGTTCGACTGTCGGAGTGATTGTGCGCCACAAGCGCATGTCTAGGATTCTAGGAGCGCGACTGGGGGTGACGTGACGTTACTCGCCTCCCCCAGGTCGCGACTAGTGCACTAGCTGGCTCTGCTACAAAGCTAGTCTTTCGCGCGCGTGCGTGTAATTGATTAACGGCTGCGGGTGGTGATATTTGATGGCACTTCAGACACCGTAAGACCACCGAAAAAAGACGTTTCGCTAAAGCTGCACTTGTTACTTACCTATTTAAAAAATGTACAGGATAATTAATTGTTTTAAACATTGTAACTGTATTTGAAATAAATATAAACAAATGCTACTTAATATGTACTGCATAAATTTAATTGCAGCACCTATAAAGTTTAAACGAAATTGAAGTTGAATGCATATTAAAAAGTTGTAAAAAGTCGACTACCACACGTGGGAATTTTATTTGAGCGTTATTAACGCAAGAAATTAATGAAAACATATCAAATATTACGAACCAGTTGAATGAATTCAGCAAGCAAATAAATAAATTGTAAGACTTTAAAAATTGGTTTCCTATGGCGATTTCGGTCCGTCAGTAAATCCGCAAAAAATTAATGAAAACATTTCAAATATTACGAACCAGTTGAATGAACTCAGCAAGCAAATAAATTAATTGTAAGACATTAAATTTTGGTATCCTATGGCGATTTCGGTCCGTCAGTAAATCTGTTTAGCTATAGCCGTACACCTACGAGAATACGGGCTCACCAACAATCTCAGTGACAAAAAGATCACGTCGATACGTTGCTCAATTTTAAAATCAAAAGCCACACAAACTACCACTTTCGCATTTATAATACTGGTAAGGAAAACAACCAATAGCATGAAGAGATTTTAGGACACCTGAATGCATATTTTTGCAGGCGAATTTGTGCCATCCTCAGAGTACACAGAATAGTCTGTATTCTAAGGTGCCATCAATCGACCTCAGTCGTTTAACGGTAGTTGAGTTTCCGGATACTTCCAAAGTTACAACTGTTAATATATAAAAAAATAAGACATTTCACGTGTTCCTTATTAAATGAGTTACTACTAGTCGCGTATCTACTCCTACAACACATAACAAATTAGTTTTCAATAAAAACGTATCTAATGATATCATCAAATAAACACATAGGTTTCAGTTTCAGTTTTATTACGCGATAAAAATTATTTGAAAGTGACATATTATGTACACACGTTAAAAATTAATTTAGTATGTAGTTAAACGACAATAACGATAAAGAACAAAAAAACTTGTTAATTAAACTATTGTCAGCCAATTTAAACCGACAACCGTTAACAAAGCATAATTTTATTTTAATTACTTTTTTAATCTCCGGTGTTCAGACACCAGCGAAGTACAGGCTTCCCTCAAAGGACCACGTTAATCACATTGTTTTCAGTCTGGTTGTCTGTCAATATTTGCATCCTCTATAAAAAGATACCTCGGAAGCAGATTTACGTCGCGCTCAATAAATATTAAATATTATACAAGCGGCCGCTCGCGGTTTCACCCGCGTGGTTCCATTTCCTATGGGAATATCGGGATAAAAAGTATCCTATGTGTTAATCCAGGTTATTAACTACCTGTATGCCGAATTTTTTCCAAATCCATTCAGTAGTTTTTACGTGAAGGAGTAACAAACATCCATCCATACGTTCCCGTAGGAATATCGGGATAAAAAGTACCCTATGAGTTAATCCAGGTTATAAACTATCTGTATGCCGAATTTCATCCAAATCCATTCAGTAATTTTACGTGAAAGAGTAACAAATATCCAAACTTACAAACTTTCGCGTTTATAATATTAGTAGGATAGGTGAAAATTTTAGTGAAAATGTAAAAACAAAGACTTTTATTTCGCCTGAATTAACATATATATTTTTAATTAAAGTAGCCTTCGTAGGTATCACAGACTGATCTAACCCTACACGGTAAATTCCTAGTTCTTCAAGCTTGGAAGTTTTATGGTGTAAAAAGTTTTCACTGCGATGCGGGTGTAGTACCGAGCGCATTCAAAGGTTTATTACATTCTCGGATTCCAATTCAATTTAGGAATAGGACTCTCAAAAAGCGGAGCAAAAAGCGAAATCTCGGAGAGCACCTGAACTTTACAATATTCAAAGCGAATCAGTCGATTGGAATTTTCAATCGGAAACATTTTCAGAGTCTAGACCTGTTTTTTACCTCTTCTAAGTATTTACTTCGCATTCGATATTGGATTGGAATCCGTTTGAATATGATGTAACATTTACGAAGGTGTATTTCCAGATAGCATTAAGTAGATGTTGCACAATATAAATATATTTATTCTGCACTTTCATACCTACATAAATTTTGAAATGTAGGTAATGTTAATTGACTAGTGCAGCAATATTGTATTCTAAAGTTTACACGACACATTAAAATGACACCATAAAATCAGATCTACCTCTATTTATTTTTTAGTAAGAAGGTGTTCCTTGTCATGGTGATTTCATACGGATTTTTCCAGAACCACACCCGGTTACAGACACGGTTGTACACATTGATATTGTGACATGACATTTTGCAGTAGGTTAACCTACAGGCGTCAGGACCTACCTGGATATTGACTGAAGGCTGAAGGAATCTTAACGAAATTGATTACATCCTAACTGAACCTGGACAGCTGGATCAAAACACTGGAACAGAACCGAATGACATAAACAGAGAAAGACCAGCGGTAGGTTGAGATAGGCTGAAAATTATGATAATGATGATGATGCTGAATTATTAGAGTGGAGTGTAACTCAAAGTTATAGATATAGCAGTAATGTAATGGACAGATGCAAATCCCGATACAGAGAGGGGACTCGGAGCAGAATAGTTGTGGCACCGAGCAAAAAGTTGGATAGAGAGCGCTGTCATAAAGTTTCTGAACCACTTAAGTAGTAACTCAAATGGCCACACTGAATGAGTGAACTACTTCAGCTCTTGTTGATGATGGACTGAGAATGAAATAGGGGCTGATGAGAGCATACTGAAAAAAGTGTCTATTTACTAGGCTGGAGACAGAGACAGTGTTACCAATTACCGCCCCATTTCAGTGTTAACAATATATCTAAACTTTTGGAAAAAATTATTAATGCCAGACTAGTCGATTACTTAAGTGAAAAACAAATCATTGCTCATAACCAGTTTTGTTTCACAAAAGGTAAATCTGCAGAGGATGTCGTACTTACATTTACAGAAACAGCAGCTTCAAATTTGAATGGCAAAAGCAAATCTATAGGTATATTTCTTGACCTCTCAAAAGCATTTGACACTGTCTCTGTCCCAATCTTGCTCGGAAAATTGGAGCGAATAGGCGTATGAGGAATTGCCCTTGACATATTCAAAAGTTATCTACGTGACCGTAAGCAGTGCGTCGTGATCGATGGGACTACTAATAATGATGAAAAACTGACCTTTGGTGTCCCACAGGGTAGTGTCATTCCCATGTTGCAAAATTAGTGCGTACGCAGATGACACAGCCCTATTGATTCATGGTGGTGACTGGACGGATGCACGCAAACATGCAGAATATGCTCTAAGTGCTGTGATTAGCTGGCTGAGCTGGCTGTAAATCTATTGACGCTCAACTTGGTGAAAACAAATTTCATCACTTTTGCACCAAAATCTTCGTCCTTCCCTGCTTCCGATTTTACGGTTCGTGCTCACAAGCGTCACTGTTCAAAATTGTTAAACTGTGATTGTATGATGCTAAAGCGTACACCTAAACTTAAATAGCTAGGAGTCTGGCTAGATTATACGTTCACATAAGAGGAACACATTAGGGTTACTTCAAGCCGGACAAGGCAACTAATTTATGTTAAGATAAGAACCTCCGTAATGTAGTTGATGCTTCGACACTGAAAACTATTATATACCTTGTTCTTGGACAGTCTGTTTAACCGTACTTTACTGCTTGGGATGGGGCGAATAAAACCCACTTGTTACATCTTGAAAGAGCTCAAAAAGCTGTCTTAAGGCTCATCCGTCGTACAATACCGCGAAACTAAGTAATTTTGTAACCATTTTCTTCCTAAAATATGGTACTTTTCGAAACAAAAAAAAAACACAGTAATTACCAAGATATGATTAGTGATTTGGTTTTTCTCTTTTTCAATTTAACAAAAAAAAATAAATAAAAAAAATATCTGAAGTTACCCCTATTTATCCAGTTGTAACCATTTTACTGCTTCAATTTCAATCACAAACGTATGAAAATTTATATTCTATTATATAAATCAATGTAAAATCACATGGTTTTCTTAATTTTTTTAAATTCACTAAATATTATGTTATTTCTCAAAAATTCCGACTAAGTTCCTACTGTCACCCCGCTCTCGTCCAAGCAGTCAGTGCGGGGCGAGACGTGTTGCTAGACGAACCTGTGCTGCGTTGCGTGTGCGAGCAGGCAAAATTTATATTTCGAAATAGTATTTGATATTTACTTTGGACAGTGATCGGACGGCGTGTTTCGTGAGTAATACTAGAGTGGTCATTTGCCTGGAGAGCGTGTTGCAAAACATTTTACTATAAATAAGTTTTTTTTTGCAAATAGTATTTTAGTAGTAGTAGTAAACTCGTACTTATAGTTTTCCGTGGCCAAAGTCATAGTTTGTGCAAGATGGGAAATAAGCAGAGGCGACAAAAAAGGAATCTCAAGAAATATTACAAAAAAAAGGGCATACTATTCATAAGTAAGTTTTTAATCTAGGTAACCTACCTACCTATACCTATACATATTTATGCATATATATAATCCAGTATTTTTCTTTGTTAAGAGTACCTATTGTTTTACTTACGAGTATCTGTCTATAAAATGATTGTTATACAGATGGGTTACCCTCTTCATTCATACCTACGAGGCTACTAGCGTGATTATTAGAGTCGTATTCACTGTACCTAAATCAAATTGAATCTTACAGCCTAGTAACACATTACATTACATTACGCAGCCCTGATTAGTACTTACCTAATGTCTGATATGAAGTTTTGACAAAGGGCCGCCGTTAAAAAAATTACTCTACCTATACCTACCTACCTAATCTCATTAATGTTGTTAAAACAATAATGAGCAAAACACATTATGCTTGTTTAAATAAATCTCAGTATTTGACATTAAACAAATATAGAACTGGAATTGGTTGCACATTGCCATAAAGAAACATGGACCTATTATTATCAACAAAATAAACATAATATAAGCTCTGGCGGAAGTGAGTGTGCCGTCTACATAATTTTGCCCACCATCCTTTAGACAGACGAACAAACAATCACACTAATTTTTGTTTCTTCTAGATCAAGTTTATCTTCCGCTGTTGAAACAGAAAATGTTGTAAGTGAAGTTGAAAGCGACGTCAATAATGTTGTTGCGGTGAGACGTACATGAAATAAATTTTACTCCTTTGTACATAAATACAGCATAAAACTTTTACTAGAAAAAACAACCAGTCTCAGGAAAGCTCGAATGAGATTAGAACCCATGACCTTTGGATTACCGGTCCACTGCTCTAACCGCTAAGCTACCGAGACGCCAGAAGACTCGTTTAATTTTGTCTAGACCTTTGGATTACCGGTCCACTGCTCTAACCGCTAAGCTACCGAGACGCCAGAAGACTCGTTTAATTTTGTCTAGTAGTTTTTGATTTACGCTGCAAATTACAGCTTGCAGGGTATTTATAATTATAGCATTATGAATTCAAAATTTCAATAATAAAGATATCATTTGTACGTCGTGAACGTTTTCATAACAGCCACCACACGGAATTAGCGTAGGTATTTTACTACAGCGCGCTATGAGCTCTTTTTTTGCTCGATGAGCGATTTCGGTCTTTGAGCGTAGCATAATATACTTATATATTACTATGAGCTTATAGAATAATACAAAAAAAACTGTTTTGTAAGTACTTGTAACTGTTGTGTAATAGAGATGTATTTTTTTATTTCAGAATATGTGTGATGCAACATTTGATAACAAAGAAATATGTAGGACAAAAGACGGATGTGTTGAAACAAAAATTGTTGTGGTGTGTACTTGTTGTTAATTCTTAATATTTTAGGGACTAGATATTAATAAAATGTTACTGTTATGTTGTGATTTTGTAATCATTGTTAGCTTATCTACGTGGTTTTATTTTACAGAATGAGGGTGGTATGACATTTAGAAATGAAGATGTGAGTTTACAAGATGGATGCGTTGAAGGTTCTACAGGAGATGACGATTGGTCTGCTCGTCCTGAATTGTTTATAGAAGTTGAAAAAACACCTTCTTCAACACCTTCATTTGAGGGACGAAGAATTGTTAATATGATAAACATATATTCTAAACTTCAAAATATATCCACTCATGGTACATTCAATTGTAATCTCAAATGCGTGGATATCATTTCAGAGAAGCAAATTGGACTGCACTCTATTTATACGCTTCAATGCAAAATGTGTAATGTGAAGTTTAACTTATCCAGTGACGATGGCAGTGAATTGGATGTCAACAACTGTGCAGTTTTAGGGACAATTTCCATTGGCTGTGGGCTTTCACAATTGCAAGAATTTTCAGCTTCATTATCTTTGCCTTTAATGGGAGACAAAACATATTCAAAATGTCATGGAACTATTGCTCATATGTGAGAAGGTATTTCAGTTCAAACAATGAATGATACCGCTAAAGAAGAAAGAGAGTTAGCCATACTAGAAGGTCGAATCGATGAGAATGAAGTACCTACTATCGATGTCATAGTTGATGGTTGTTGGTCGAAACGATCATACAAAAAGAATTATTCTGCGTTGTCAGGAGCAGCTGCCATTATCGGCAAACGTACGGGGAAAATTCTTTACCTTGGAGTAAAGAACAAATATTGCTGCATCTGTGCTCAGGCACAATATAAAAAGGAAACGCCAAATGAACACAACTGCTATAAAAATTATTCTGGCCCTTCAACTGGAATGGAATCAACTATTCTTGTCGAGGGATTTAAATGTTCAATTAAAATGCACGGCCTAATATATGGAAGAATGATAAGTGACGGCGATTCTTCTACTTACTCAAAAATTATAGAAGCTCGACCCTACTCAAATGTTACGGTCCAGAAAATTGAATGCAAAAATCACATAATGAGAAACATGTGTAATAAACTGTCACAACTAAAGATTGACACAAAGTATCCTTCGCGACTCCGGAAAAAAATAACTGACCAAAAAATACTTTCAATTCGAGGTACTATAAAAAAAGCAATGGTGAAATATACGTCCGATTCTGAGTCTGAGAAACGAGTTAACGTTGAATTTCTTTATAATGACATATTATTAGCCCATACCCATGCCTTTGGTGATCATAACCGGTGCAAAACATATTTTTGCAAAAATTTAAATGAAAAAGAATGTAAACAAATGAATAAGACAGAAGAAGGAAAAGACTATCGCGATTTACAAACAAGTAGCCTTTGGTCTAAAATTTGCCAAATTATATCCAACGTTGCTTCCCATGCCCCGAGTCTTGTTCATAATGTTGAAAGCAATAAAGTTGAGAATTTTAATAGTAAAATCGCGAAATTTGTTGGAGGAAAACGCATTAATTATAGTATCAGAGGTGCATACGAAAACAGGTGCAAAGGTGCAGCCATATCACATAACACACGTGCATTACTGTCTAGGACTTACAAACATGCAACAGGTAAGAGTCCTACAGGAAATATGAAGTTACTGGAGGAAAGAAGGCTCAAAAGAAGTCGATTAAGCAAAAAATGCATTAGAAAGAAACATAGATTTCTAATAAGCAAAGGGCAAGACTTGGATTACGGAGAAAATTGTGCCCGACAAGATATGAGTCCTGAAATAATGGAGAAGGAAAAGAGTACGTTTGTAGCGAACCTAAAAAAAAGCGAAATAGAGAGAGAGAAGATTGAAAAAGACACAATATTGCAGAGCGCATCAAGTGAATGGCTGGAATTAAGAAGAAAGTTTTTAACTGCCTCAAATTTTGGCCGTGTAATCAAAAGACGTTCAGATGTCAGTTGTAGCAACCTTGTTAAAGATTTACTATATAAAGACTGCATCAGTCATGTGAAATCGATTAAACATGGGATTGACAACGAAAAAATAGCTATTGAGCAATTATCAAAACAAGAAGGGATAACGATAAAACCATGCGGCTTGTTTCTTGATGAAAAATTACCCTACTTAGGTGCTAGCCCTGACGGAATTTGTGAAGACAGAAATATGATAGTGGAAGTAAAATGTCCTATTTCAGCGTACCAATATAATTTTGAAGATGCAGTGAGAAAAAAGAAGGCGCCGTTTTTTAAATTAAACACGGACGGTAATATAAGCATAAATACCAATCATAATTGGTATTACCAGATTCAAGGCCAGCTGCATATTACCAAAAAAATTAAGTGTCTTTTCGGGCTGTGGCTGGGGGAAAATATTGTAATGAGGACAGAGGTAATACAAAAAGACGATACATTTTGGAACGACATAATGGAAAAAAGTTAATACGATTTTATTCTGATTGTATCTTACCAGAAATAATTGATCCAAGACATACAAGGAAAATGGCTATTAGAGACCCTATCTACATTCAAGAAGCCATAGTAAATAAAACGAAAAAAAACATGAAATAACTGAAAAAACACAGGGAGTAACAAATATTACGGTCTCACCCGCTGATATCTCTATAAACGATAATAAGAACAGGAAGAAACAGGAAGATGTAGAAAACCACAAAGGAAAACCCACAAAAAGGAAGCACTCTATAATAAATAGTTTATATAAAGAAAATGATATTAAAATGTCAAAGAAAAGTAAATCAGATCACCATACAAAGAAAGAAGAAGATAAAGAAAAAAATTTTAACTGCCCAAATGTACTTATTCAACAATTTGGTGAAGTAAGCGACGATGAAGATATTGAAGATGTTAAAAATCAAAGAAAAGTATTGATGGCAAGGCAGTTAATTTTTAATGAATTTTGATTGTATTGGTAACTATATGTATTTGTTAGACTGTACTTTTCTAGTAAGTAAACTTTTTTGCATCAAATAAATAGCGGTTAATTATTGTACCAACCAAATTGAACTTGAGCAAAGACACTGACACACAAAAATCATCAATTTACAGCTGTATATATTTATTGTTTTACGCTATTAGGTATTATGGTTACGTATCGTAAAAGCAATAATAAGGTAGGTGTTTAACACAACCTTCACAAGTGTTACTTTACTGTAGTAATTAGGGGTGGGCGTTTAAAGCAAAAGCACTTTAAAAAGTACACTTTTATACAAAAGTAATAGTATGCTTTTAGGTTTACATGTAGTATTTTTTTCACGTAAAAAGTGTACGACCCGCCATATATGAGGTCTCTATAAAACTACTTCTTCTTCCAAGTATTTCAGTCTTTTGCAACAAGAGGCAGCACCGTGTATGCGTATTATTATGCGACAAAATGCATTGCACAGAATTGCACTTCATTTGATCGGTTAATAATGTTAAGGCTTTTGTTTAGATATTTAATATTTACGTCGTACAACTTAATATTTAATTTTTGTTTAAATGACAACGAAACACGTTGACAACAAATTGTGTTAACAACGAAAACCGTTTTAAGCAGGTAACTATGCTAACTAACACGCACAGCTTTACATTTTTCGTTACAACACAACATATCCAGCTTTTTGTAAGTAATAAGCAAAAAAGCATTTATATAAGCATGCTTTTTGAAAATCGTACAACGCATAAAAGTAAAAAATAAGCAGATTTTTCCATCTCTAGTAGTAATAGCAAAGTTCGTATTCGTTGAACATTGATACCTCTGCGCGCGCGATCTTTATCAGCGGGTAGTGCGGGGGTGAAGTATAAGCTCCGCCCGTACGCTCAAGGTCGTTGGCGACGGTAGGAGCCTTAAAAGTTATGACCTTTAAACCCATTTATAACCCCCACCTCTGAATTATACGCCGACAAGGGAGTTTTGACAGTGCGACATTCTGGTTACAAAAGCTTTCATGTCCGGAAGCAGGTCTTTTAAGTAATTAATCGCATTCTTAATATAATAAGTATCAAAAATATATACTTATCTAGAAAGATATTACCTTTAGAATAGTAGTAATTTAGTATAATTAAAACATCATAAAGTGTAAAAACCCCTCTAAGTAATTAATTTATAGGTATGGACCATTTTATAACTAAAAATATGTAAAAAAAAGACAAAATTAAATAATATAAGTTCAATGGACATAAAATAAAACAAGACAATAAAAGTTTATTAAGTTTTATTTTCCTTTAAAATCTATGTAGTACTATTACTATAATAAAATATTATAGCTTCTGCACTGGTGTGGCTTCTTTGTGTGTAATAGTGCCAAACCACACATTGACCTCGACAAGCGCCATGAGCCTGCGCCGGTCGCCGGCCGGCCGGTCGCCCCGCAGGAATCGCATGTCTTTCGTAGTCGGAATAATTTCTTCCGTTATTCGGAATGTAGTGTTAAAATGTAGGCATAGCTTCAATTACTACACACATTTACACAACCTAACACACTTTAAGGCATTGTGTAAGTACTTTTCAAGTGAGTGTTTATTTTTTATTGTAATTGTTGGAACGCTGTATCTGTTATTACCGGAGACGTTAGTGCTGCGAGTCGCAGCACTAACGTCGTCAGCCTGCGACACGTGTCCATGTCTACAAATTCCTCATTCGACATAGAGAAATTCTAAGCATGCCATATTTTAGTGCATATTATGTGCAACCAAACGTTTCAGTCCTAATTTATGTGCCACCACAACTTCGTTACTAAGTATGAGTTATTTTATGTGTGTAAGCTGGGGGCACGTGTCACCAGCTCGCACACGCCGTAAAGACAAACCAGTGAGGTTAGAGTTTTAGACTATAGCCAGAAATTTAAATTTAGTGCATAATTTGTGCACTAGGAACAAAAAAACCAACCATTACACACAAATGCTGTTGAAACTACGATCATAAAACTGTGTGCAAGCTGGAGACACAGGTCTCTGACTTGCACAGGTGTATCTTCGTAATTGTTTAAGCTACGATTATAAATTATACCTCAAAATTTTGTGCCGGATTTGTGCATAAGGCACAAAAATTATCAAAACTTTAAGTCAAAAGTTTTTGAGCTACGAACCGATAAGTATTTGTAAGCTGGTGACACGTTGCACGAGATTTACTGTAACTGTATAAGATAGCGTTTCGTTTTAAAGATCAAATAATACGTTATAATTTGTGCACACAAGAGGCATAATTTCGAATCTCTGGGCCTCTTAGTTTAACAATTTTAAGCCAATAACTGTTTTCCCGCCAAAAAATTCAAAATTATGGGCTCGGAAGCGGCTAAGCGCGCCGTTGCCGTTTCATGCGCTACACTATTGCAGTCGAGTTTGAACTTAAGGCAGTTGTCCCACCGCCGACGGAACGAGAAGCGAGTCGAGCTACAATGGGCGATTTTCTGACAGCCCAAATTAAAAAGTAAAAATTAGTTCAAAAACACTCGATAGATGTCGTTTTATGAAAGCTGGGCTACTTATAAGCTGTAATAAATTCTACACTTTTACTTGTCTACCAAAAGAATAAAAAAATAGTATTTACTTACCTATTTATATTCAGGACATCCAGAACCTATTTCTATTTTGGAATAGAATAAATATTACGCAGCCATGCACGTGCTCTTCATGAACCCGCCTTTTACTAAGCGCCATACTAATCTATGCTAAGCGCCATACTAATCTATGCTAAGCGCCATCTATGAAGTCATTTACGAACAAATTTCTTTTTTTTTTTTGATCTCGGAAAATCGCCCATTAGAAACGAGTTGGCGAGCAGCGGAAAGCGAGTGTGTAATTTCGATAGTTTTGTCGCTGGGCTATAAGCGCCGCTGCCGCTGGTTCTCGGCGTGAGTAATTAGCATCGCTAAGCGAGAATTATCTTTGATAGCCCTTGTCGCTCTGCGACGAACTAGTGAAGCGAGTCCTCGCCGGCAGTGTAAAGAGTCAGCGATCAACTATTTATATATGCATCTCTTTTGTTTACACGGAATGTATATCTATTGTACGTTTCTTGAGCGAGAAAATAGCCGATAGTTAGTCGTTTACTCGCCGTTGGTGGGACAACTGCCTAAGAGCTAGCATTATTTTGAGTCATTTTAATTTGCGCTCTCGATCGTTTTAATTTCTGTACCGAGCGTTTCTAGGAGCCGTCTAATATAGGAAATTGGTTAATTTAAAATAAAAGCAAAGTCTATTTTATTTAGGAATGTTTATAAAATATCGCTATGCTTAGTTTTAAGTATTTACAATAATATCATTAATATGGTACGTCGGTGAAACTGCAATTCGTTCCATGACGAGAAAAAAATTATTTTGGTTTTTTTAATGAAAATGATTAATTGCGAGTATCCGAACACACTTGTAAATCATTTTAAGTCGTCAGCCAATCACAAGGCAGTTTTCAATGAAATGAAATGAAATTATTTTATTTGCATATGAATAGGGTAACTACATGGAGGAGATCTTGTTACATTTTTACGCTCATCCCATTCAGCCAACTACGGTAGCATGCAAAAATAGGTAGGGATATTAAAATTAAAAATTAATGCAATGCAATTAAAATTGAATACAATACAATACAATAAAATTAAATTCATAAATAGAAATAATCTAAAACAAATAAATTAATAAAATAAAAACCAATTTACTAAAAGAAACCACTTTGAGGCTGTATGGTGCAGCTCCTCTGCCTTATTTGTTCAAGAGTTCAAGGTTACAAAGTTACAAAGACAAACAAAAAACTTATGATTTTTCTTAAAGAGTATTTAGCAGTTCAAAAGAAAAGTCATACGGAGCCTTAATAACAAAAAAAATAATTAAATGCATTAAATGTCAAACCTTATTTCGACAACGACTTCTTTCTACCGGATCACGGTCACAATAATGGAAATATCGTAAGCAAATAAGATGCAGCGATGGTTTATCAAGTCGGGAAGATTATTTATGTAGATCAGGAAAAGAAGAGGGCCCAGCACGCTTCCTTGTGGGACACCATATCTATTTTCCCTGAGATCAGACTGGTATTTTTGTGTCATATTTTTCGAATCAAGCTTTACAACTTCGACGGCCTGCATCCTATTGTGCAGATATGTTTTAATCCAACTTAGAGCTGTGCCTCTGATCCCATAATGTTCAAGTTTTGCCAGTAGTTGACTGTGTGCAACAAAATCGAAGGCCCGTGATATATCAAGGAAAAGGACTGTTGTATATTTCTTGTCATTTATTGATGTTAGGACCTCATTCACTAAGTTAAATATTGCCTGCGTTGTTGATTTGTTCTTTTGAAATCCAAATTGATCTTATTTGAGAACCTTATATTTTTCAAAAAATGACATATGTTTGGCGAGTACAACTTTTTCATATACCTTTGACATTATCGATATTATTGTAATAGGTCTATAATTGTCTACAATTGTTTTTTAGTCCTTCTTATACATAAGCTTGACCAACGACCGCTTTAGCCTGTCAGGAAAGGTTCCAGAGGACATTGATGAATTTATTAAAAATGTTAGAACTGGAGCTAATTCTTCGCTACATGCCTTGAGGACTTGCGTACATACATGGTCATAACCTTCAGAATTAGTGTTATTCAGAGATTTGATTATTTTTCTAATAAAGTATTCATCAATAGGAGTCAGATATATAGAATTACTTAAAATATCCTTGGGTGATTCATTTTTAAAATTAGCATTAGATTTATTAGTTAAATTAATAAAATGGTTGTTAAATGTGTTGGCAATTTGCATTGGGCTACTAATAATTTGATTGTTGTATTCAATAGAATCTATATAGTTATTGTACTCTGGTTTGGTATTTGTCTCGGCCTGTATTATTTTCCAAGTTGCTTTACAAGTATTTTTATTTTTTAGGATGTATTTATTGTTTGATTGCTTTTTGGCTTGTAATATACATTTTTTTAATAATTTAGAGTAGGTTTGGTATTTTTTTTTATTTGTGAGAGTTTTCCTTTTGTAATGGTTTAGTCGAAGGACTCTATTAGTAGCACAACTCCTTTTTATCCCTTTTGAGATCCAATGCAAGCTCGATTTAGTATTAAATGTCACCCTACAAACAGGAAAGCACAATTTGTATAATAGACAGAACCAATCATGAAATATATTAAATGCTTCACTAATGAAGTGAGAGTGAGAGTGATAATAAGATCACTCTCACTGTAAACCTCTGTAAAAGAGAGACTTGCCAAATAATTTTTAAACTTAAAATATTCTCTTCAGAGTAACATCTCTTAAATGTGTGTATTTGTTTAACTGTTTTAGGCTTTGTTTTAGTTTCAAAACTTAATATCTGTGCAGTATCATGGTCCGATAACCATAATGGGAGGATGGTGCCAGTTGCACCTCTAACATTACTAAATATGTGATCGATGCACGATAAACCTCTTGTTGGCTGAGATATGTGTTGAACCAGATTATAATTGCTTAATATATCTAAGAGACGCCTGGTTACATTATTATTTAATACAGTGTTAATGTTTATGTCTCCTGCAATAACTATCCTCTGTTCTAATTTGTTTAGAAATAATTCAAGGTGTCTTTTTATTGTAGCAGTAGAGCTGCGGTATACACAGATAACTATAATATTACATGCTTGGATTAAAATGGAACAGCATTCGAAGTGAAAATTAGCTAAAAGGTCATCAAAAATGCCTTTTTTATAGGCTATTATTCCTTTTTTAATCATTATGCATGCACCACCTCTTTTTTTATTTCTCCCATAGTGTGCTGCAAGTTCATAATTTTGAATGCAAATGATTTTTTCTTCGCCATTTTTGATAAAAGTTTCTGTAAAACATAGCACATCAGGATATAAATTAGCATCTAGTTCTGTGAGCGTTATCACGATAAGCACTTTTTTGGAGAGCAAGCCTTGAATGTTTTGGTGTAGGATAACAAAGTTATAACTATTTTAGGAACGAAAACAATCAGGGTTTCCCTCTGGTGTTAATGTACTGTGTTCTGACAATTTACTCCTAGAAAAATAGTATGGTATTGTACCTTTCTTATAAACCTTTGTTGTAGCAATAGTATTCAATAAATTATTTTTGGCACTATTTATGTATTTCAAAGTAGTTCTCAATTTTAGACCGTTTTTTACATAATCATTTACATATTTTAAATAATCAATTTCAATATTAATTTTTAGGCTAATTTTCTTTTTTAGGTATGTCATGTTTTGGTAGTTACTCAATATTTGTTCTATATCGATAAAAGTACAATTATTATAATTTCGAATAAAAAATTAATTTTTGCATTTAATTTGGGTACATTCAATTGATAGTTATATCTGACACTTAATAATAATATGTGTTGTAATATTTCACTGTCAAGTCTTGTCAGTTGACTAGGTACTGCAATAATATAAGTTCTATGTCGACGTAAAGGTTTTCGCAAGCTAAAAATTGTCAAAAATTGGTTTGGTAAGTAGACATTAAATCTAAATTTTATGTGATTTCATTGTACAACAACTGAAAGCAACGTAGACAGCGAGTAAAAAACTTATATTTTGTGCAAAACTAACAATAGTACATTGTTACCCTAGGGGTAAAAATAACTTATTTACTCCCGAGACGGGGTTTGGCGCTCAAGCGTAGCGAGGGAGCCAATAGTTCGAGGGAGAAAATAAGTCTTTCACTCGAGGTAAACACTGTGCTTTTTATTACGAATATATAAGGAAAGTAAAAACAAAAACATGAATGTCTTTAGTCCGTTATTCGCCTTTTACGTCACCCAAGAGAAGAGAGGGGTTTGTAGTAAGTATTATTTTGATGAGCCCATTGCCGCTCTATGCTGTTGCATGTATGTGCAGTAGAGATGAGCCGAATGTTGTTTAAACCGAATACGAACTTCGGCCGAACATTTGGTAAAAAATCAAAATTCGGCCGAAGTTCGGTTCTTTTCACAGCGCTTTCTCTATTACAACTACAACACGTTCTAACTAGTTTACGCGCTACCTTCAATTCTTGTCTTGGTAGATATTGCATATTGCAACCCAGCCGCAACTCGCGACAAATATCCTCGCAATATCCTCGTCTCCAACCGCGACCAACCGGTCATTATCAAATACGTTATCCACGCGACAATGGACTTAAAAAATGAAAAAAAGTTCATTTTTACTTTATACCATTATAGAAGTCGTTATTCTAAAACTAATAGTTTTTATAATAGAATTAAATGTCACAAAAACAATAGCGCGTAGTAATTTTTATGATTCTTTAAAAAAAATATTGTAAAGTATTTTGAAGGGCTACAAAAAAAAATTTATTGTCATAATTTAAGTTAAAATGTAAATATGTAAAAAATAAATAAATAAAAATAACTTCCTCAAGCTCATTGCGTTATTATTTACATTATTATCTACGTGATTTTAAGTGAATTAACGAGGTAAAGTAATAGATATATTTTCATGTTGCAAATACATTGAGTGTAAGAAAAGATCAAGTGTTATTTCAATATTTTCTTCTAACGAAAGTTCGTCATTTGAACCGAATGTCGGCCGAATGCCGAAATTCGGTTCAAGCTGCCGAAATTCGGTTAAACCAAATGTGAAACGAATTTCGGCCCATCGCTAATGTGCAGTATTTAGTTCGTTAGTCGCCTTTTACGACATCAAAGAGAAGAGAGGGGTTAATAGTATTATTTTAAAGACCACATCGCCGCTCTATGCTGTTGAATGTATGTGCAGTCTTAAGTCCGTTAGTCGCATTTTACGACACCGAAGGGAAGAAAAGGGTTGGCAGTATTATTTTGATAAGCCCATCGCCGCTCTATGCTGTTGGATGCATGTGCAGTCTTTAGCCCGTTAGTCACCTTTTATGATACCGAAGAGAAGAGAGGGGTTGGTAGTATTATTTTGATGAGCCCATCCCCGCTCTATGCTGTTATTTGTATGTGCAGTCTTTAGTCCGTTAGTCGCCTTTTACGACACCGAAGAGAAGAAAGGGGTTGGTAGTATTATTTTGATGAGCCCATCACCGCTCTATGCTGTTTGATGTATGTGCAGTCTTTAGTACGTTAGTCGCCTTTTACGACACCGAAGAGAAGAGAAGGGTTGGTAGTATTATTTTGAAGAGCCCATCGCTGCTCTATGCTGTTGGTTGTATGTGCAGTCTTTAGTCCGTTAGTCGCCTTTTACGAAACCGAAGAGAAGAGTGGGGTTGGTAGTATTATTTTGATGAACTCATCGTTGCTCTGTGCTGTTGGTTGTATGTGCAGCCTTTAGTCCCTTAGTCGCCATTTACGACAACGAAGGGATGAGAGCGATTGGTAGTATTATTTTGAAGAGCCCATCGCCGCTCTATGCTGTTGGGTGTATGTGAAGTCATTAGTCCCTTAGTCGCCTTTTACAACACCCAAGGGAAGAAAGGGGTTGGTAGTATTATTTTGATGAGCCCATCGCCGCTCTATGCTGTAGGGTAGGATGTATGTGCAGTCTTTGATCCGTTAGTCGCCTTTTACAACACCCAAAGGAAGAGATGTGTTGTTAGTATTATTTTCGTATCACTTGCTCAAAAAAGTGACATTCCATGCCCACAAAAAGCGAACATAACAATAGTCATTTTTAATCTGTTAAAAACAGGGAAAGAAAATTGTACTGAATTTCATTCATCCTCTAGGGGGAGAATGTGATTTAAATTTGGAATACTTACCGAAATTTATACTGAACTACATCTGTGTTTACACCATTGAGTTTGTATATAAAGCATTATACATCTTCTTGAAAAAGTATATAAATCAAATTAAAAAAAAAATATTACAAATCAACTCATCAACAATAAATGTATCAAACAAAAATGTAACTCTCTCTATCAATAATTGGATAAATGCTTATCTCATATTATTATTGTGTTAATTTTTTCGCAAATGGTACGATAAGTAGAGAAGCTGCATGTGATATTTGGCACGAAGGAAATGGTGGCTTAGAAAGTGATGTAATTGCTGCTAGTTTGTCTAAACACCTTAAGCATGATATTGATAACTTTAAACCAACTAAAATCATACTCTGGAGCGATGCGTTTGGTTATCAAAACCGATGTTTTACTTTGGCTAATGCTTTGCTTGATTTGGCGATCGAAAATAGTATTATAATTGATCAAAAATATCTCGAAGCTGGCCATACGCCGATCGAGAAGTCGAGAAGAGAAGTCGATTCAATTCATAGTGTAATAGAAAAGAAATTGCGTGGCCATAAAAGAGATATTTTAGTATAGCTACCTACCCACTTGCTATAGAAGTAACCAAACTTGTGCATATTCAGGAAATGAAGAACCTCATCCCTTCAGATCATCATGCATTTTATGATTATCTAGAACATGGCTGTTCAGACAATGAAACATGTCCACATGTTAAGCCATTATCATCATGTGGACATGCTTCAACATCTGGACAGCTATTTTCTAGCTAGTAAATTAGTTTAAGTGGTACCTACTAGTTAGCAAGTAAGTTTAAAATAAAGGCTGCAAACATTTTAGAATGTTTTATTTTCTTTTATTTAATACCCAATTTTATGCGTTAATTACGGTTAGTTATTTTACCATTTCAGTAATTTACTGCCATTATTTTACATTATCAGCTTTTATAAACATCAATATGTTTTATGTCGAAGGAATAGGTAAAATAATTTGTTGCAAAATGTGCTGAGTCAAATTATTTCTACATTATGGCCACACTCAAAAATCATTCAATTATTATTTAATAGCTCTTACTTACGTTATAACACCACGTACTTATCAAATACTTCGCGAATTATACATAGAAAAAAAACGTGTTTTTTTTGTCTCCACTGTAAAATTAGTTTTAGCTGACATAGCACGATTTGCAGTATCACCGACGTAAGTAAGAGAGAAAATTTGTCTGTCTGTATGTTTTTATTACCACGTTTTTATTCGGTACCTTTCTCGTTTATTTGTTTTTTGGTTTATTTATTTACATTTAACCATGGGAAGTAATAAAATCTAATATTAAAATAAATTACTTTCAATGGTTAACCCTTAACACCACTCGCGGGGGAGTAGGGTCCCCCACCGGTCAGTTATTGGTAAATAGATATTTTTTTTTTTTTTTATAAAAGAGGGAGGCAAACGTGCAGGCGGGTCACCTGATGGAGAGTAATCACCGCCGCCCATGGACACCCGCAAAACCAGAGGAATCGCAGACGCGTTGCCGGCCTTTAAGGGAGGAATAGGTTTAAGGAAGGAATAGGAATTGGGAGGAGAGGG
Source organism: Scoparia ambigualis (assembly GCA_963921215.1). Lineage (NCBI taxonomy): Eukaryota > Metazoa > Arthropoda > Insecta > Lepidoptera > Crambidae > Scoparia > Scoparia ambigualis. The sequence continues at coordinate 30,785,383 of OY992501.1, read as the reverse complement.
GGGGGGGGGGGGGGAAAGGGCCTCCGGAACCCTCACTGGTCGGACGAAACACAACAGCACCAAGTGCCATTATTTCACGCCGAATATTAGTGAGAGGGTGGTATTACGCCGGGCGAGCCGGCCCAATGTGTGCTGCAACGCAGCGTGGCTCTACCACTCAGTTGGTGTCACTCATTTAGGTTACCACTCAGTTGGTGTTACCCAGGGATCACGTGTAGGGTCTCAAGGGTAAACCTACGGACGCGAGCAACTTTGACCCCCAAAATGATTTTAAACCTTACGCGATTTTGATTTTAAACCTTACGCGTTCGCGGCTTCGTGTATTCTCCTTATCGCCTGAGAGGTCACCGGGAGCGGGAGTGCACTGGGCTGAAGTTTGTAGTTGACGAGGTACGAGCTGCTGCGGGACCTAGGTCCCCCACGAGTGTAGATACGTAAGTAAAACTTGTTTACTACATTTTCATGTATTTGTTTTTTTTTAGATTTTGGAGCACAATGAGTAAAATTTTTACTCCTCAACAAATACAAAGTCTGTTGGATGATCAAATATCCGATGAAAGTGAAAATAACGAGATTTTTCCTGAAATAATTGAGATTTTATAACTCTACTAGGTGTTCTCGACGCCCTGGACCAGAAATGTGAAGCTTACTCAGTCAACAGTGTCCAAGGTGGCTAACTTCAATATTATTTGCCATACGCTGATTGTGCATTGGACACACAAATGATGTGCCGTTACAATTTTTAGGAGGTTATGCTTTAGTGACTTCTCAAGTTCAGGATAGAAGATCTTCAGCAAATCTTTTACGGAAGCTAAAAAAACGATAGACAAGTTTTTGCTAAAGATTGGTATTGACCTGCCTGAGGACCCGGAGCCGTCAACGGCGTAAGACGTAAGACAACACAGCCAAGTCGAAATAAGAGACCAAAAAAAGCAAGATGCCATTTGTGCAGACGTCGCAATCACAAGGATAGTAGTAATGCGCCAAGAGTATACTCAAAATGCCATAAAAATGTATGTCGTGTACATTCCACTGATGTTATAATATGTGCCAAATGTAAAGAGTAGTATATAAAATATTATCACATAGAAAAAAAGACACTGTCGTATAAAACTGAACAATGTTTCTAAAAATTATTACAGTCTGATATACGAGGGGCGTTCAAAATATTCTCGGTATTGATACGTTACAACCTCTTTTATATATATATTTGTTACTGGCCGCTAAGATTCATCCATTGACATTAAAAAAAAGTAAAATTGGAACCGAGATGTTCTTTTGTTTTTCTGCAATTGCCGAACAAACATGAATACCATGAGCGAATTAACAATTTTAACGAAATTAGAGCACCGATCCGTCATAAAATTCTTGACAAAACAGGGTAAAAATCAAAAAACCATAAAAGAGGAAATGGATTGTGTTTACCGTGAGTCTGCTCCTTCTTTATCTACTATTCAAAAATGGTCAAGCGAATTTAAGCGTGGAAGGGAGAGTATTGAAGATGACCCTAGACCTGGCCGGCCTGTAGTGGCTACCTCACAAGAAAATATTGATAAAGTGGAAAAACTTATATTGGAAGACGGCCGAGTGAAGGTAAAATCTATAGCTCAAGTAACCAATCTCTCTATTGGTACCGTACATGACATTATACATGACCATCTTAATATGTCAAAAGTAAGTGCAAGATGGGTTCCGCGAATGCTGACGCTTCTTCAAAAGGATATGCGTGTGGCTTGCTGTTCAGATTTTATCGACCTGTGTGGTGAAAATCCCGATGAGGTGCTGCAAAAAATAGTTACTGGAGATGAAACCTGGGTTCATCATTATGACCCAGAGAGCAAACAGGAGTCCATGCAGTGGCACATTAAGGGTTTAGCTCATCCCAAGAAGTTCAAGGTAATCCCGTCAGCTGGCAAGGTCATGGCCACAATATTTTGGGATTGTGAAGGAGTTTTGCTTATCGATTATAAAGAAAAAGGTGTAAATATCACAGGGCAGTACTACGCTAACGTTATACGTCAATTAAGAGATGCGATCAAAGAAAAGAGGCGAGGAAAGTTAACCAAAGGTGTTCTGCTTCTGCATGACAACGCCCCTGTCCATACTGCTCATATTGCCAAGGCAGCTATTGTTGAATGTGGGTTTGAAACTGTTACTCATCCACCCTATAGTCCGGACTTAGCCCCAAGCGACTTCTTTTTGTTCCCCAATCTTAAAAAGGATCTGCGTGGAAATAAATTTTCTGACGATGAAGCGTTGAAGACGGCCGTGGAGGAGCATTTTTACACCAAAGATAAAAAATATTTTTATGAGGGATTAAAAAAAATAATTGATCGATCTTATAAGTGTATGAACATAGGGGGGGAGTATATTGAAAAATAAAAATATCAAACTTTTCGTACTTGTTTGTTTTTATCCACATACCGAGAATATTTTGAACGCCCCTCGTATGTTAACAAAGCTAGTGTGATTTTGCATGTTATTTAAGATATTGAAAATTTTATGATTGTTTTATATTTTTAATTACTTGTCTCAAAGGAAAAAAGATACGTTTGATTTTCAAGCTTATTTTTTCATATTGATTTTAGTACGCAAACTAGACACTAAAAAAATTCTTAGTTTATAGACACTCTTTTCTATAAAAAGCTACAAAAATCACATTATTGTTAAAAATTTAATAAAACTTGTTTTCTTAGATTTGTCATATGTCTTTCATTAATTTTATAAAAATAAATCCCGAAAAAATTTGCTAATTACTTTATAAATAAAGAATAAGTTTATGGGGGACCTAGATCCCCCACGAGTGTATTTGTGAAGGCTGAAAATGCGAGTGGTGCTAAGGGTTAAAATTGATTATGTGACGGTCGATATCTTAGCGATTAGTCTGCTGGAATGCATCCATTCTTTATCGAATTAGGCTCAAGTATTCAACCATTTTATCGTTCTGCACTCCTCCATAGTGTTTATAATTATGCCAAATCTAATTATTTCATTGTCTCAAGAACGAAAAATAAAAAAAAGTTCGTGTGTGAAATATCTAAAATCAAAATAGGGTAGGTTAGTTAGGTACCTATAGTGAAACTAAATTAGTCGCGCATCGCTATATCAAACGGCACCTAGTCTAAAAATCTCGGTATAGAAATTAAAACGATCGAGAGCGCTAATTAAAATGACACAAAAAGAAAAAAAAAGCTAATGCTCTTAAGTTCAAACTCGATTGCAATAGTGTAGTGCACAGAACGGCAACGGCGCGCTTAGCCGCCTTTGTTTTGAATTTTTTGGCGGGAAAACCGTTTTTGGCTTATAATTTTTAAACTAAAAGGCCCAGAGATTTTTTTTTTTTATATAAAAGAGGGAGGCAAACGAGCAGGCGGGTCACCTGATGGAGAGTAATCACCGCCGCCCATGGACACCCGCAAAACCAGAGGAATCGCAGACGCGTTGCCGGCCTTTAAGGGAGGAATAGGTTTAAGGAAGGAATAGGAATTGGGAAGAAGGGGGGGGGGGGACGGGCCTCCGGAACCCTCACTGGTCGGACGAAACACAACAGCACCAAGTGCCATTATTTCACGCCGAATATTCGTGAAAGGGTGGTATTACGCCGGGCGAGCCGGCCCAATGCGTGCTGCAACGCAGCGTGGCTCTACCACTCAGTCAGTGTTACTCATTTAGCACCACCCAAGGGTCACGTGTAGGGTCTCAAGGGTAAACCTACGGACGCGAGTAACTTTAACCCCCAAACTTGATTTGAAATGAAGCCTAGTGTGTGCACAAATTATAACGTATTATTTGATCTTTAAAACGAAACGCTATTATTATTATTAATGTGCGCTTACCACAATAATAATTATCCCTAGCTATGGGGATTGAACCACGATTTCTCGTATTCAACCCGAGCATCTATCCGCTCGGCTACCGACTACGCGCGACGCTTCAAATTCATTATCACTTTTACTTTTTTGCTCGCGAGTTGAGGTTGGTCGGAAATCGGTCGTTGCTGAACATTTGGTCCTACAAGTGTCTTAATCGCTGGATTGAGTTTTATAAAACCCAGTGATAATTACGACAGAACGCCACTGCGTATCCCGATTGGTCAGAGAAGCAAAGAAAATCACAAAATACTAATTAGTAATTTTTTAAAGTTAATTGTTGGCATTCTATGCTGATTACAGCACTGGGGTGGCCTGGCACGTATGCCTCAACGCCCGTACCGGTCATACGACCGACGCACAAGTCAAGTTTATTATGTGCCGTGCTAACATCCCTTGATCTATCGGTCTATCTATCGTGTGTGGAAGAAAGCCGGTAAGTGACTTGATCTGAAATCGAGAGTTGTCTAATCAGTCTCTGATTCCGGAAAATTTAACTTAAATAAATGGCTCCATTTTTTCTGGGCACACCCTTTAACAACTCTCAGATGTACCAGTGATATTCCGCAGTAATTTTTATTTATTTATTCAGGCAACATTTAGAAGAGGATAAGAGAGGTATATTTAATCGGTACTTTTCCCCGGGGCAAATACTACTTCTATATAAGTCGCAAGGCAGGCTCGACATGGAGAGTACGGCTGTCAACTGTGAGAGGGTGTACCTGTATACTAGCACCAGTAATAATTAATAATGCAATACAAAGTTTTTTGAAGATTGCAATGATCAACAATCAACATTTAGATGCTTTTATTACATACATACATGCCTCACGCCCGTAGTTTAATTCATTACAATAGAATTTAAACGTTTACCAAGTGAAAACTAGGGTACCAACATCAAGGACCTAGGGTGACGCTCGTAATTAATAATATTAAGGTAAGCTCATGGAATACTTGATTTTATATTTAGACTAAGCGATACCTACATTCAAGGAACCAAGTTTATGATGTGTGCACTATTATTGTTTTCGTGCGATCATCTCTCAATTCTGTATTCGGTACATGAAACTCCAAAAATACTCGATTTTACATATTTTTTCCAACAAATACTAAAACTATTTACAAAAGTTTACAAATTAATTTTAATAAACTTTGTAACGGAGTACCTACCTAAATCCGAATGGAGAAGACGAAAATCATGTCTAACACACGTGTCTGTCGTACCCACTCCTCTGAAGGTTGGAGACTGCTCTTGAAGTTGTTGACGAATATGTATACCTGGGACAAACAGTCCAGTTAGGTAGGTCCAACTTTAAGAAAGAGGTCAATCGTCGAATCCAACTCGGCTGGGCAGCGTTCGTAAGCTACGAAATACCTTCTCGTCCAAAGTACCGCAGTGTCTCAAGACGAAAGTCTTCGACCAGTGTGTGTTGCCAGTGATGACACAAGGTACCGTAACGTAGTCGCTATCTATTGGCCTAATTAGCAGGCTAAAAGTCACGCAAAGAGCAATGGAGTGGAGCGGGCTATACTTGGGGTTTCTCTACGTGATCGAATCAGAAATGAGGAGATTCGTAGACGAACTAAAGTAACCGACATAGCTCAAAGAGTCGCTAAGCTCAAGTGGCAAGGGGCAGGGCACATCGTCCTTAGAACCGATGGCCGTTGGGGCAAAACGGTTCTCGAGTGGCGACCGCGCACCGGAAGACGCAGTGTGGGCAGACCTCCAACAAGGTGGTCCGACGATCTGGTAAGGGTCGCGGGTAGCCGCAGGATGCTAGCAGCACAAGACCGGTCGTGGTGGAGATCCTTGGGGGAGGCCTTTGCCAGCAGTGGACATCTTCTGGCTGATGATGATGATGATTATGATGATGATGATGATCACCTAAATCCGGTGAATGATCTGGTAAAACTGTGGCAGCGGACTGCTTTTCTGGTCCTCATTGCCTAGTTTCTGACTTACCCTTCGGGGATAATAGTCGTGATTATTAAGTAAGTGCCTCCTAAATCCTTTTTTGTTAATTTATATTTCTCATATTTTACGATGAACTGTCTAAAACGGTCTAAACTAAAATATATTTTATTTCTGATAAACAATAAAATAATCATATTTTAGCATTTTATTGTAGCGGCTCATTACAAGAATACTACACCCCCACTCTTCCGTTGGGTGTCGTAAAAGGAGACTAACGGACTAGAGACTGCCCATACATCCAACAGCATAGAGCGACAATGGGCTCATCAAAATAATACGACCAATCCCTCTCTTCTCTTGGTGTCGTAAAAGGCGACTAACGAACTAAACTGCACATACATCACCACCACCGTCGCTTTACCACTTTGCAGCGATTTTCGTATGAAGCGCACCGACCGCCTGCGTACGTGCCCGTACCAAATAGACGAAGCGGTGTGCAAGGGATTTTGACTTTTAGACTGGTAAAACGACGGAGTCCGCGCTAGTACGTATGTTTATCAATTGTATTTTTTACTTTGCTTTCCTCTTTACAAATACAGCCCATTTCTATAAGTATCTTTCTTAGCAAACTTCATTTTTAGGGTTCCGTACCTCAAAAGGAAAAAACGGAACCCTTATAGGATCACTTTGTTGTCCGTCTGTCTGTCAAGACCCTTTGTCTCGGGAACGCGTGGAGGTATCGAATTGAAATTAAAAAGATATACTCAGGTCTACAGTCTCTTGAAGCTGTGAAAAAATCAAACTCCTAAGTTTATACAGCAAAAAACGTACATTTCGACACTTTCAGGGGAATCAAAATTTAAAGGGTATTTTCCGTTGACCTAAAACTATGAAATTTGGCAAGTATTACCGTCTTATACTACAAGTATAGGGAAAAATCTGAAAACTATACATTTGTAATTAAATCATTAAAAAGCGGGTCCATATTGGGTTGCATAAAATAAAGAGGCATATTTTAAGGCTGCATAATGTTTTTTGGCATACTCTTTGTTTCGCATAGCGTTCATTTAGAATAAATCATTAGGCATACTTTATTTCCCCATAACTTCTTTTATAACAATGATAAATCAGCATCAAATGTTCATGCATAAATGTTTTTAGAATAACGATTACTAATCATAACATTTATTGGCATCTCACCCTATGGCATACAGATTACAAGTGATGTCAGATTATCATTTGTTATTTTTTTCAATATCCTTATTTTTTGAAATCCCACTCAACGTTTGGCCGAAGCTATTAATGCTAGTTGATTTATTTTTCAGAAACACGTTTCAAATATTATAAAAATACAACATTTCAAATAATTGAAATACACAACATTATCGAACAACTTTTAATCGTAGCAACGTTTAAGCATACAAGCAAGCATGCAGCATGCAAGCAAGCATGCAGCATGCAAGCAAGCATGCAGCAAGCAAGCAAGCATGCCGCATGCAAGCTAGCATGCAGCATGCAAGCAAGAATGCAGCATGCAAGCAAGCATGTGGAGCATGCAAGCAAGCATGTGGAGCATGCAAGCAAGCATGTGGAGCATGCAAGCAAGCTGCAGCATGCAAGCAAGCATGCAGAATGCAACGAAGCATGCAGCTTGCAACCAAGCATGCAACATGCAACCAAGCATGCAGCATGCAAGCAATCGTGCAGCTTGCAAGCAATCGTGCAGCATGCAACCAAGCATGCAGCATCATCCAAGCACGCAGCATGCAGCAGGCATGGTTTCTGTCACGGCTCCGGCGCTGCGAGGCTCCGGCGGTCCCACACGAGCTTAAATTACACTCTAGCGTAGGGCAGACCAGTCTACGTGAAGTCGGTTTTGCAGCGATTCGTTTCTATCACTGACTACATAGGCACAACCTTACCGAAAACACAAAGTATTAACTTTTTAAGACATTTTCGAACAATTGAAAATCGTACAAGGTAGTTTCGAATTTATGATAGGTTATATGATGTACCTGACTGGTTAGAAATTTAACACAATCGCTACGCGTGACCTACTATCTATCACGTGACCTACAGGAGTAGCGCAGCTAGTATTTCAGTTGTCTAATAAAAATATAAAAATAACCTTCAAATTAAAGACAATCGCTACGCTGCGCTTCATTCATTATGCGTTTCGTATTTTATGTTAAATAACATTTAGACGTATAGCAATTATGTTATTTACATTTATGCTGATTAAAATTATGACAAAGACGATTATGCTAATATAAAATTATGCCAATGAAACCATTATGGGTTTACAATACTCTGCTTATCGTAATTTATGCGAAAAAACTTTATACTAAAACTGTTATGCCAAACTACATTATGACGAAAGAGATTATGCGACCGAAAGGGCTCCCTTAAAAAACAGGGTCTTTATGCCTGAAACGGCGCCGCGCCGGGGCGGTCCAAATTTTGAATTGAGTTAACCGTGTTATGTGGGGTATCGTATGAAAGAGCTTTATTGGCACAAGCTTAAAGGAGCCCTTTCGGTCGCATAATCTCTTTCGTCATAATGTAGTTTGGCATAACAGTTTTAGCATAAAGTTTTTTCGCAGAAATCATGATAAGCAGAGTGTTATAAACTGATAATGGTTTCATCGGCATAATTTTAACTTACTATAATTGTCTTTATCATAATTTTAATCAGCATAAATGTAAATAACATAATTGCTATCCGTCTAAATTGAATTTTTCATAAAATACGAATCGCATAATGGATGAAGCGCAGCGTAGCGATTTAATGAATTTCGAGGTTTTTTTTTTTTAGACAACAGAAATACTAGCTGCCCTACTCCTGTAGGTCACGTGATAGGTTACAAATTTAAGACAATCGCGATGGGCAGCGTTGTATTAATAAAATTCGAAGTAACTTTTTCTCCAAAATATCATACCCAGATTTTCGTTTTTTTTGTTTTCCATATAAGTATCCAATTATCACGTAAATAAAGTAAAATGTTTTAAAAAGTTAATACTTTGTGTTTTCGGTAAGGTTGTGCTACAAAAGTCAGTGACAGAAACGAATCGCGGCAAAACCGACTCCACGTAGTCTTGTCTGCCCTACGCTAGAGTGTAATTTAAGACCGCGTAGGCGCGGAGGGGCGAGGCGGCCCGCGAGCTGAGGAGCAGGTGGGTTTAACGCTCGCCGCCGTAGCTGAGGCCGGCTCGCCGAAGCTGCGGTGGTGAGCGAAACCCTTCTACGACGATAAGCTCGCGTGGGACCGCCGGAGCCTCGCAGCGCCGAAGCCGTGACAGAAACCATGCCTGCTGCATGCTTGAATGATGCTGCATGCTTGGTTGCATGCTTGCTTGCATGCTGCATACTTGCTTGCATGCTGCAGCTTGCTTGCATGCTCCATGCTTGCTTACATGCTCCATGCTTGCTTGCACGCTTGCTTGCATGCTCCATGCTTGCTTGCATGCTTGCTTGCATGCTGCATACTTGCTTGCATGCTGCAGCTTGCTTGCATGCTCCATGCTTGCTTGCTTACATGCTTGCCTGCTTGCTTGCATGCTGCATGCTTGCTTACATGCTGCGTGCTTGCTTGCATGCTTAAACGTTGCTACGATTAAAAGTTGTTCGATGATGTTGTGTATTTTAATTATTTGAAATGTTGTATTTTTATAATATTGGAAACGTGTTTCTGAAAAATGAATTATCTAGCATTAATAGCTTCGGCCAAACGTAGAGTGGGATTTCAAAACATAAAGATTTTGAAAAAAATAACAATGTATAGTAAGTATGTATAAGCATTTCAAAACTTTGTCAATTGTGAAAAATTTTGAATTTAAAATAGGTAACCCTAAATGTAACATTATGGTGTTCTATATGACTGCCAATAAATGTTATGATTAGTAATCGTTATTGTAATAACATTTATGCATAAACATTTGATGCTGATATATCATTATTATAAAAGAAGTTATGGGTAAATAAAGTAAGTATGCCTAATTATTTATTCTGAATGAACGTTATGCGAAACAAGATAATGCCAAAAAACGTTATGCAGCCTTAAAATATGCCACTTTAATTTATGCAACCCAATATGGGCCCCAAGCTTAAACAGATTATTAATTTATTTTATGATTTTCGATTTATGACGAAGAATGAAAAAAAACAACCTCTTTCCTATTTTATAAGTATAGGTAGGTAGGTAGAGGTACCTAAAAATTTTACCCACAAATTTGTACGGAACCCTCGGTGGGCTAGTCCGACTCGCACTTGTCCGGTTTTTTTATATAGAAAGAAAGAAAATTATTAAAACACGACTATGATTGTGTCGTTAAAATATACAATTGCTAAAAGGATAGGTATTTACTAATCAAACACTAGAAATCGCTGGTAACGTATACTCACAATTTAAAAACACTTTTCGAAAAGCTTTGTAGTAAATCGTAGAGCACGTTTGTAAGAGCTAAGCTATTTTCGCAGCACCTGGCCCTGGCACTGGGATGAGTGGTCAAACAATAGTTCAATTATCTCCGAGCCCCGAGGCATGCTCCAAGAGGCACCCTTAAGTGTTGAAAGGATTCGTGCTAAATCTGCACCTAATGCTATGATGGTGTTCGATCGTCCACAGTTAAGCGAGAAATAAATGCATCGTGTATTTATATTAATCTTTTACCTAAAAGAACCGGCACTTCAGCCGTCTTTCGGAACAAGCATAAGGCAAAGGGTACATCTTCTATAAATAAAAACCACGAATGTAATATGTTCGCGCATCACTTCCGAACGAGTGCACCTATTTGGCTAATACTTATTTTTTTTGCTGTTTTTTTTAATGTCAGGGACAAGGTTTGCAAAAAAAAAATTGGTAATACGTCACGGGTTCATGTGGAAAAAGTCGCGGGCGGGCTTTTAGTTCCATAATAAAACACTAGAATTTACTGCTGAGATCTACAAGATAGTGTCCCAATTGCCCACAGTCAAGAGGAAAATAATTGCTTTTGTACCTTCAGTAGAAAAATCGGTACCTACGATCTAAATGGCCGCCCGCCGTCGGTAAATCAAAATGGTGACCACGGTATATCAAAATGGCGGTCGTCTCGTTACAAATATAAGATGGCTTAGCTTGGACACATTTGTTAATTAAACACTAAATTTTGCTAAAGTTTATTGGCATTTTAAATACAGCTATAAAGGTTTGTAGTACACACGCCAGCAGATCAACCTACTCAAAACTGTCAAATTTCTCCAATAGATATTGATCCTTCCACCGTAGTGACAAAGTTCAAAATGTATTGATAAAATTTTACATTTTGTGGTAGGTGAAGTGCTGGCGACTGTACGCTCGTGAGAGCTAAGCTACTTTCGCAGCACCTGGCACTGGGATGAGTGGTCAAATAATAATTCAATCATCTCCGAGTCCCGAGGCACGCTTGGAAGGGCACGTTAAGCTTTGAAAGGGTTCGTGCAAAATCTGCAGCTGGCCGGAACTGTACAGTAGTGCCTTTACAAAGGAAATAAAAGACTACTAGTTTACATAGTTTTTTTTCACAAACTACAATTTTAATTATTTTTATTTGATATCGTTATAAAGCTCCTACTTTTTTTATTATCACCTATATCTTAATTAATGGCTTAGCGACTTCAGCTAATTTGAAGTGATAGGAATTTATTACATACGGTAAGTACTAGTGATGCAACGAATATCAATTTTCAATCATCAATAAAATTATTTGCCGCATTCGCGAACGTGAGTGAATGCATATATTCACTTTTAAAGGAGAACTGACACTTTCTATAGAAAAAATGCTAAACATGTATACAATAGAATTTGCTCATAAAGTAGAGCTAATATTATTTGCTACCTTAACCAAGTTTTGTCTTATTTTATCGAATCGCAGTTAAGAGTTATTTAATTATTAATATTTTTTAATATGGAAACACTGAGTCTTCAAAAGGCAGATATATTACTTTAAAAATGTCTAACGTGGCTGCCTAAACCATAATACCTTTACTTTTAAAAAACTGAAAAATCAAAAATGCCGTCACGTCATGTTTGATTTGACAGTTAGAGGCTGTACAACTGTCACCAGATATTGCCAGTTATTGAATTACAGATTAAAAAATTAAAAATAGTATACAACTTAAGCATAAAACGCTGGGTCTCCTTTGGCGCTATTTACCTATAGCTCTATTTTGACAGCGTTTGCATATTACTAGTATTGCAGAGCTAATACGAAAAAGATCAATCGATGATTGTAGTATTACGAAAAAGAAATCTTGCGTGTAATCTCCGCTGTACGGACAACGATGTTTTGGCCAACCGCTATATCAGGCCACCCTTGTGCAAGCAGTTACCACAACATGATATCGGACATTTTGCACTTCGTCTCTGAGATATGGCGCTTAGTAGTAGTTAATTATCAATTAACCGTAATAAAATAAAAAATATATATATGAATAATGAGTTTTAGGAATAGTCTAAATTATCGTCTAGAAATAAATATAATACGTCCATAAACTAATACAACTTCGGAACTAAGAAAAAAAATTGGGTTACACGCATAATGACAACTGTACATTCACTAACTAAAATATTTCTCATGGAATTAAAATATTTATAATATTATTCAAATTTTTTGTCTAAAATAAATATAATACGTCCATAAACTGATACAACTTCGAAATTAAGAAGAAAATTTCACTCAACTAAAAAATATCTCATGGAATTAAAATATTTAATATTATTCAAATACATGTCAATTAATTGAAATTAAATTTTTCAAAACAGAAAAAAAATTGATATTACCATCATGTTCTAATTGCTTATTTATTTTATCTGACTAATAATATGGGCATAAAAAAAATAATATCGTAGGGTCTCTAATTAATTTTGAGGTTAAAATGCATTAGTCTTTTTTTAACATGAGTAAATTAGTTTCTAGTGAAATATGGACTTCTTTTACAAACATCTTAGAATATTTTTTCAGATGTTTAGGTATATTCGCAAAGTATTCGCATAGATTTTTTGAATACGAATGCGAATCCGAATGTTAAAAAACTTGTGAATATTCCCGAATGCAAATACGAATATTCGTTACATCATTAGTAAGTACAAGAATTAAAAAACTCTCTTAGGCTGCGTTGTTGTTCGTTTCAATTACATTTATACACAATATAAAGATATAAAAAAAATCATTTATCATAATAAATTGTCATAGAAACCACAGCTAAAATAACGTCAGTAAGCTTAATATTTATTGAATAAAAATAACATTAACCTAAAAAAAGTAGTGTACATTTTTGCGTATAAATGCAGTTTAGGCACGAACCTACCAAAAGTAGACTCCCGTCAGATAATCCGTGCTTCTGTGCTCGAATGTTACACATCCATGCAATGTCGTCGACCCACCGTAACATTTTAATCCTAATGTGATTTTGCTTTTAAACCTTGTTTGATCAGGAATTTGATTATTTTATCGACCCTTAACTGGTGAGATTTTCAGGGATTAATACCAGAAACATCCACCTCAATCTCAATATGTGATTTTCCGTCGATTTTTAAGAATAATCTATTTTCTAATCCTATACAAAGCTAAAACACAACCTTATTATAACAAAACATAAAAAAATAGAGGACAAGTACCTCAGGTGGACATTGAACCCACCCACGTCCTCCACATACCGGGCGGCTGCGCTGACCTATGTAACTAAACTGCGTTGTTAACGCAAAAAATATATAAAAACATCCTATTTAAAAATTATCAAAAATTTTGAGGCTTTTCTGCTCAGCTTCACATTCTGCTCCTTTCGCCTGCGCTGCTGCCCCTCGCCCCAAAACACTACGTTACTATGTATTCTTGATCACTTTTGTATATATTTAATCTTACCTCATTATATATTTTGATATCGTATAACGATTTAAAAAATAATAATATAAATAAAATAAAAATAAAAATAAAATAATGACGTTGTCAACTTCAATACAAACGACAATTAATGATAAAAACGTCACGTTATTAGACTCTAATCGTGAACTTTACGAAACGTTTATGCTTTATCGTTATGGATTAAATAAAAAACAAAGCGTGTTAGTTTATTTATTGGTGTTGGTTGGCAAGACCAAGATTATAATGTGTTAACATAAAGTTCCATTAAAACGAAAAATAGCTGTTTGTTGGTTTTTCATTCCGGCGGAAACGGCTGAGCGGCTACATAAATAAAGCTTGGTACACAGATACTTAGTCACACTCAAACTCAAAATTTCTTTATTTAATAAACTTAAAATAAGCATTTTGAAACGTCTAAATTTATTTGGATGGATGGGCACCCGCCCACCCATTCAGGAAGTCTTTTAGCTGTGGAAAAGAACGGGAAAAAACTCCACAGATTTATAATAATATAGAAGTAACATAAGTATAGCATTATTATTATTCCGGCAATACACCTCATCCCTTCGGGAAATGACGACGGAACGAATTGCGGATGCTAGCTTATAACAAACTAAGAAACTCAACAAACAATATGTAAAATTATATTCGCATTAGCTTATGTTATCTTTATTATAGTGTATGCGCAGCTAATAGTGATGAGGGGTAGACAAAGGAGCAACGCAATGGCATCATTATTGTGTTACTAATATACCTAATTGTAAGTACTGTCAACAGCAATTTTATTGATATCGATTTTATTATGTATGTAGCAATCAAATCGCCTTGCTATAGATAATAGATGAACTCGCACAGTCAAGTAAATTACATTAGATAATGAAGCGAACGTCGGTAGCGGAACGGGCGACCGAACGCTCGGGTTCGGGTTGAAATACTGACGCGAACTCAATCCGACTCAAGAGTAAGAGTTTAAAAAAAACTGTTAATATACACACACGACTAATTTATCCCCTAAGGGTTAGTCAGAGACTAGGCAATGAGGACCGCCGTGTCACGTTTCACCAAATTAGAACTGCACATGTGCTCAGCGAGATAGGTGGTGAGTGTGAGCCCATCACCATGCCATAAAAATGAGCTAAAAACAAAAAGCGTAAGTCAGCATTAAATTGCAGCTGAATTTAATTTTGCCCAACTTCGCCTTAAATACCTAGGTAGCTGCTAAAAATAATTTTTCCCTACTTTGTCGTCATTATTAACTGAATAAAATAGTTTCTGAGTTTGCGCGAAAATAGCGAACACACTTGCAAAAATGCTTGATTACTTATTGTTATTTGAATAAAAATAACAAAAAATATTAATTTGTCAAATTTAAAAATATTTGGTTTTTGAATTATAAGAGGCAAAATATTTTTTATTAGACACAATCACAAAGGATTTTTTTAGAAAATCACATCTAGCGAGCGCCTTGGCACATTCTCAGGTCATGGCATTGCTGAGCAACCATTACTGACCAACCATAGGCAATTGAACAACATTAATTTTAGTTTAACATTTATAAATATTTTTTATTATAAGAAACCTCAGAATTAGCAGACTTTTTAGAAAAAAGAATGGTTACCTATACAAAAAACAGGTGCGACAAATTTAAGTTAGTTTATCTTAACATTTTTTTGCCGTCGTCGGTGGCTTCGGTCATCCATCACAAATACTTCCTAAAGCAGAGTGTTACCTTACCTTAACTTATTCGCTGTCTTCGGCGCCGCCGTTTATTCCGCCCGATCCCACCCTTGCCGCTGTGAGCGTTGCGGCGAACGATATCTTTGTTCATTGCGTTATAACGTGCAATGGTCAAATAAATCGCGCGCCGCTTTGCTCACAGGGTTGTCACATCACACAAGTGCCTCCTAAAAAGTCTTACCTTATACGCGCTCAGCGCCTACACTTTGTCGACGGACGGGTAGTCCATGAAGTCTGGCCCAGTATAACGTGCAATGGTGCTTCGCTCACAGGGCTCTCAAAATTGCCTCCTAAAAAAGTTGAAGTCTTACCTTATTCGCGCTCAGCTCCCACACTTTGTCGACGAACGGGTGGTCCATGAAGTCCGGCCCGCCTATGCTCAGGTTGAGTACGTCGATCTTGCGCATGATCGCGTAGTTGAATGCGTCGAGGAACCATGAGGTATACGACACCTGAGACAATAGAGTAGTACGTCAGAAAAAAATGCTATTTCACCCAAATTGGTTATTTCTGATTCGCCGATTTTTTTTAACCAAACTCGTTTTTGTTTTAATTTTTTAGCGAGTTATATAAAAAGTACGCAGAGTATTTATATGCATAAATACTAAGACATGTAATAAAAAATAAAAAATATTAAACGGCCAATTTTTTTTACTTCGCTTAAGTTATCAATGTATTTCAAAAGCAATTGTGTCGCTTAAGTAAAATGAAAAGTCTTGTAAATTAAAATGCAGCCACTTCTACACATAACAAACTAATTTTGTGCTAATATGTATTTTAGTTTTAGGCAAAATCGTTATAATTTTAAAACGAGAAAAAAAAGGAAAATCTAAATATTTCAAATCGAAAATTTAGTAGACAATTAAAATACAAATTAAAACTATAGGTATTTCGATAAAGAAAAGTTTCCGGCAAAATAACAAATAATTTTTACAACGAGAAGAAAAAATAAAAATCTAAATATTTTAAACTGATTTTTTCTATTGATAATTTAAATAAGTACAACTTAAAACTGAACAATTCTATTCGTGAACGCAATTTTTCTAAGCGCAATACACTTACTTTTCGGCGAACACTCGAAATATATGCAGATCCGTCGGGCGCAAAGCCCAGGCAGTCCGCCCGCAAGGCTATGTATGACCCCGGCGACGAAGGTGCCATGTCCGGCGTGTACACTCACCTGATTGTCGGTGAACACTCGGAAGATATGCAGGTCCGCGTCGGGCGCAAAGCCCAGGCAGTCCGCCCGGGAGGCTATGACCCCGGCGACAAAGGTGCCATGGCCGAGCGCGTCGTCCAGCGTGTTCTCCCCGGTCCAGTCGGTGCGTTCGCGAACCCGACCAAAGTGAGGGTGGTTGCGCGCGAGACCAGTGTCGAAGACTGCCACGCGGATGCCCTCGCCTAAAACAAGCGAAGCGCGTTAAACAAACGAACGGAGTTAAACAAACGAAACAATGTGAAACAAACACTAGTCGATTTTTAGAAAAAAAAATTTTACGTAACAATACAAACTTATAAAACGCACTAAGTCCCGATTAACGAAAACAGGCGAACGACGTTATACAAACAAAACAACGTTACACAAATGACCCCTGCAGCCGATTTGAAAATAAAAAAATTTTACTTAACTTTAAAAAAAAACTTATAAAACTTAGTCCCGATTATATGATTATATTTCATATATGGGAAAACTTGTTAGTAGCTAATAGTTATTTTAAGTTTGATTAGAGCAAATGTTTGTAATAGCTGTAAGTTTTCCTATGAAATAAAATAAAATTAAGAAAAACAGGCCAATGACGTAACACAATTAACGATAAATTTTGAACAAACGATACGGCAGCCGATTTGAAGATAAAAATATTTTACTTAACTTTAAAAATTTATAAAACTTAGTCCCGATTAAGATAAACAGGCCAACTACGTAAAACAATTAACGATAAATTTTGAACAAACGATACATTAAAAACTTATTAAACTTACTAAGTCCTGATTATGGAAAAATATTTAAAACTTGTAAAACGTACTAATTAATATAAAGAAATTCAAAGTTACCGAAAACCGTATAAACCGCGTTTTAATTCTATTTTAGTAATACAACTTCCGAGTAAATTAAAAAATTAGAGAAACGCGGCGCCAAAAATGTTTAGTGCAGCTAGCTTTAAACTATATTCGAACAGACGGAGGGGAAATCTACTACCGACTACAAAGAAGCAGACAACATTTTCCCCGAGAGATTACAGAGACACACACAACTAAAATTAAATTTTATAAAGATTTAATTTAATATTTAGCGCGCAAAACTACACAGCCGTCAAAAGTATTTTTAGGTTTATCAAAATATCAGGTCTATACCTGGCAGTTGAATTTAAGTTGTGAATAAATTTGCCCACGTGCAGCCGCGACGAGGCCCGAGTGCCGACTGGTGCAATAATGCACAGTTTCGCGGCCGCCGCCAGTTCATATAATAATATCCCTCTCGTCCAGTCCACCCCTTTGTAAATAAGTAAATAGACGGGGTCCATAGACACAAAAGCAATTTGGCAAATTACTATATACCTATATCCATAAGCGCAACTGGGATCATCAAAGGGGTGATATTGATGCAATACAACTTTGAACCTTTACGCCGCCGGTGAAAGCAGAGCATCAAAGGCCCACGGGGAATATTCCGTTTCAATTAATTGTACGTCAAACAGGAGCTTACGAATGCATACAGTGCGGTATATATTCGGTCTGATGAGTAGTACATTGTTAACCTTGCATCCGTGGAGTCGATCGTAGGGTTTTGAAGGCCAAAGAGGGTGAATTATTTTTTTAAGCTGAAGAATAATTTAGTTGTCCCGGTGCCCTTGAGGCACTGAATACGTAATGATAAATTGCGTTTAGAACAGTGGTGCAACTTTTTAGTAATGGGCAAGCGTGATGTAGTAGGTAGTAACCTGATACGCCCACGTACTGTCTATGTGTAACCAATTGATCCCACCAGTGTGACATTTAGATGTTAATTAAAATGATGATAACTTTTTTATTAATGAAAGCCAAACAATACAACTAATCAATATGTTGTAATTAGTCAGCCTTGTACGTAGACCTTACACAGGACATAAACAAAAGGCATGAAATAGAGTATACTCAGCGGTGAGTAGAGATAAGGTAACTAGAGAGATAGATAGATAGATAGATAAATTAGATAATTATTATTATAGTATACCAACTCACCAGTAACGCCCAGTGACCAGAGCAGATCAGCCTTCAGCACAGAGGTGATCTGGCGAGGCACAGTGCGCAGGAGCTTTCTTGACGTGTAGCCGTTCTAAACAAGAGTGTAACAAAATGTATTATTATCTAGCATTTCAGCTACCTTACAATTATGAATATTTTAATATAACATTGAGAGAGAAGGAAGGAAAGAAGTCGGCGAACGTACTTAGATTAGATCGGTGACGTTCTCGTTAAAGGTCAGATCAAGAGTACGCTAAAGTTTAGAGTACTCCTTGATCTGACCTTTAAGGCCTAAACCAAAGAGCATGTATGAGGAACGTTATGAGTGTGTAAGTGAAGCAAAGGATGTGTATCAGAATCGTAGTAAATGGAAACCTGCTATGCGATTCTCTAAGCGACACATAGACGCTGCGCGCATGGCTGTGATGTGCTGTCTCTTTCCAATTGTATGAATATGAAAGAGACAGAATCATTTCTCAGCGCTGCGGCAGCCGCAGCTATCAAGGCTTTCGCTTAGAGAATCGCACGGCTGTGGTCTCTGTCTACCCCTTCACGAAGCGGGCGTGATGTGTGTACGTTATAATATAAACGTTTAACACTATTGTTGCAAAAAAAAACATTTTTTAAAATCCTGCTTGAAAATATTTTTCAACATTTTCGAAATTGTTACATTTCAAAATTACCTACCTATATCTTTAGATTTAATCTAGTGAAAGCGCCAACGAATAAGAATTAACTTAATCTAAATATTTATAAAGTTCTCACGTACTCAGACTCAAACTCAAAATATATTTATTCAATAAACTCAATTAATACGTACCTACTTTGAATCTTCCAAATCTTTTTTAACCTACCACCCATCGGAACGGGCGTAAATGACCACAGCGCACAAAAGCAACGACATTTCCAAAAAAAAGATATGTCGTTAGCAGGTCCATACAATACAAAATATGATTTTTAATTTAAACTACATTATATACATAAATAATGGATCGTGCTCAGTGGCGTGTTCTTGGAGAGGCCTATGTCCAGCAGTGGACGAGTATATGCTGATGATGATGATGATGATGATGATATACATAAATTAATTATAGACAATTAGAAACAGCTGTTGGAGTACTTGGAGCATTTCAGAACCAAGCTGTTTTGTCTTCTGTGTAATCTGACACTTTATAATAAGCATTTCACTCCTCTTGCTCGAAAAATATTCTTATAATGGCTTACATTGCCAAAATTAATAGCTTTTTAATAGCCGTATTATCTCTTATAAACCTGCATTTGGGCACAAATTATAAGGACAATAACTTTATTCCCACCTTATAGTGGATTTATTGTTATCTTTTTCTTCTTATACGTGTTTTATAATGGCCAGCAACAAGGGAGTAAAATTTTATAAAGCTAAATTTTATAAAGCAAAGCAAAGTATTTTATAAAGCTGTTTGCCCATGAATGATTCTGTAATAAGTACTATGGATATGATTTACATTTTCGTAAAAGCTAAGCGAAAAATAGAGGTGACAGCGTCAATCATTTTAATGACAGTTTATAATTTATTTTTCATCCCCCCATCTCGGAAAGAGTATTTTTACTCTTCGATATCTGAGTGCAAAAGCCGTTTTTACCCGCTAGAGGACAAAGTAAATTGAATTTATAACATCGTGTGCACTTAGTATGTGTATTCAAAACATCATTAAACCTATTTTCTTCTTCCTCCATGGTGCCGATTTATCATACGACCTTTTTAAATTGTTAAAAACTCAGACTCGGAACCTTTTTGGTGTACCTACTTTTTTAATTTGGTTGGTAATTTCCTCGTTGAGGTGGGATGAAAAGTTACGTGTTGCACTCGAGTGCAAAGATTTACACCTCGTGCTCTTTTGATTCCCTCGGTAACGCTCAGGATTCTAATTTTTGAATCACTCGCTGCGCTCGTGATTCAATTTTAGAATCCTTCGCTTGCTCGGTTATCAAAATTGAGCACGCGGTTAAAAAGCAAGTTTGCACTCTTGTATAACAAATAACTATTTCACTCTTCTTGCTCAAAAAGACCGTCATTGTAGCGTTCTAGAACGAGGATAAAATAGCTTTTCTTGCCCTAGGGGAAAAACTATTTTTTTTTTAATTTTTGTCTGTCACATGACAATGAGCCTACAAAAACGAAAAAGTCTTTAGTCATAAGTAGAATAATCATGAATAAAGTCTCGACTTTTTACTGTTTACTTAAAGCAACAACTTTTTTGAGATAGTCATTATTAAAGTTTATGGTAAAATTAGTAATCATTTGAGTCTAAGGACAACACAGACCACGCCCACACAGTCCACGCTTCAGCAAGAAACAACTGCACAGTCTGCACATGTGCTTAGGTGGTGAGCCTTTTAGCCAGTTAGTCGCTTTTACGACACCCAAGGAAAGAGAGGGGTTGGTAGTATTATTTTGATGAGCCCATCGCCGGTCTATGCTGTTGGATGTATGTGCAGTCTTTAGTCCGTTAGTCGCCTTTTACGACACCTAAGGGAAGGAAGGGGTTGGTAGTATTATTTTGATGAGCCCATCGCCGCTCTATGCTGTTGAATGTATGTACAGTCTTTAGTCCGTTAGTCACTTTTACGACACCCATTGGAAGAGAGGGGTTGGTAGTATTATTTTGATGAGCCCATCGCCGCTCTATGCTTTTGGATGTATGTGCTGTCTTTAGTCTGTTAGTCGTCTTTTACGACACCTAAGAGAAAGAAGGGGTTGGTACTGTTGGTAGTATTATTTTGATGAGCCCATCGCCGCTCTATGCTGTTGAATGTATGTGCAGTCTTTAGTCTGTTAGTCGTCTTTTACGACGCCTAAGGGAAAGAAGGGGTTGGTACTGTTGGTAGTATTATTTTGATGAGCCCATCGCCGCTCTATGCTGTTGAATGTATGTGCAGTCTTTAGTCCGTTAGTCGCCTTTTACGACACCGAAAAGAAGAGAGGGGTTGGTAGTATAATTTTGATGAGTCCATCGCCGCTCTATTTTGTTGGGTGCATGTGCAGTCTTTAGTCCGTTAGTCGCCTTTTACGACACCGATGAAAAGTGAGGGGTTGGTAGTATTATTTTGATGAGCCCTACGCCGCTCTATGCTGTTGAATGTATGTGCAGTCTTTAGTCCGTTAGTCGCCTTTTACGACACCTAAGGGAAGGAAGAGGTTGGTAGTATTATTTTGATGAGCCCATCGCCGCTCTATGCTGTTGGATGTATGTGCAGTATTTAGTCCGTTAGTCATCTTTTGCGACACCCAAGGGAAGAGATGGGTTAGTAGTATTATTTTGATGAGCCCATCGCCGCTCTATGCTGTTGGGTGTATGTGCAGTTTTTAGTCTGTTAGTCGCCTATTACGACACGCAAGAGAAGAAAGGGGTTAGTAGTATTATTTTGATGAGCCCATCGCCGCTCTATGCTGTAGGATGTATGTGCAGTCTTAAGTCCGTTAGTCGCCTTTTACGACACCCAATGGAAGTGATGGAAAGACTGCTCATACTATCCAACAGCATAGAGCGGCGATGGGCTCATCAAATAAATACTACCAACCCCTCTTTTCCCTTGGATGTCGTAAAAGCAACTAACGGGTTAATTTTTAATAAATTTTACCCATTCATATTGTATTGAATTGTTTTATTTTTTCGCACTTGTAATGAAAAGCAGAGTGTAACACACGGCGCTAAAAACACATTATTAGTCGGTTCCTATTTACTCCCTCGCTAAAGCTCGGTAATAAAACTCCCTCGTATATAATGGGTCATTTTAGCCCCTTGTGTAACAATCTACTATTTTATAAAGCTTTTCTTTGATTTTGTTTTAAATTTATTAAGATCTAATTTCTGACACAGACCCTTAAAAGAATTATTTATTTTATAGAGCCTACTATAAGGTACCTACTGCAAATTTGTTCTTCTAGTGTTTAAATTGTGAATATCACTGTTTTTTGAAAACATTTCAATATTGTTATGAACATACATACGATTTTCATAAATGTATTGTGATGCAACTGCCATTTTACTTATATTCTTTAATCTCTCTCTGAGAGAGTCACCTGCCTTTAGGTTATATATTGCTCGAATAGCCTTCTTCTGCAGCACAAAGATAGTTTAAATGTCAGCAGCATTTCCCCACAATAAAATGCCGTACGACATTACACTATGAAAGTAACTGAAATAAACTAATCTAGCTGTATCAACGTCAGTTAACTGACGGAATATCATTACTGCGTAAGCCGCAGAGCTAAGTCTTTCGACGATTTAGCAATATGTGGGTCTAACTGAAGCTTAGCATCCAACGTGATGCCTAGAAACACAGTGGTGTCCACAGGATTCACATTCTTATCTTTAATTTGTACGCTAGTTATTACCTGCTTAACAATAGGCAATACAAATCTGACACGTTTAGATTTTCCCTCATTGCAAGTTATTTACACTTAACCTGTGAACAATCTTTGAGACCGCATTTTCACATCGTCATAATTTGGGTGTCGACGTTTCACTTTGAATAAAAGTGAAGTATCATCAGCAAACAATACTATCTCATGACTGTCTTTTACAAAATAAGGTAAGTCATTAATATAAACCAAAAACAAGAATGGACCAAGTATGGAACCCTGCGGAACTCCCATTGTAACCACTGATCCCGGAGATCTTTTACCGTTAATGTCGACCTTTTGAACCCTGTTACTCAAGTATGAGATTAGAAGACCTAAAAAAGCATCTCTAATTCCATAGTGGTGAAGCTTCCCAGTTAATGTTTAATGTAAAACACAATCGAAAGCCTTGGATGAATCACAAAATACCCCTAGGGCATCCTGTGAATACTCCCATGCATCAAATATTTGAAATAAAAGCTCAACATCGGCGTCTGTTGTTGAGCGACTCTTAGTAAAACCATACTGTTTACAATGTAAGAGTTAATTTCTATAAAAATGAATTTGGTACAGCATCAAGTTTAAAAAAAATTTACTAAATGTGGGTAGCACAGAAATAGGTCTAAAATTAATGGGGTCAGAAGTGGTACCTTTTTTAAATAATGGAATTATTATACTATGTTTAATTAGGTTAGGAAAAACACCACAGTCAATGCATTCGTTAAATAAACTGGAGCTATTGTCATGTAATGTAAATGATAAAATTATTTTTGAGAATATAGTTTCTGTAACCCGAAATACACACGGCCGCTACTAACCTTATACGGTAGGCGGACCGGAATACTTGCAACCACCAATTAGGCCATATGCTATTTTTTAAATTACAGAGTGTCAGCATAATTATCTTTAAAAATAGTAACGTTCATTTAAATAAAGTTGTTCCTCTCTTTGCATGAAGCACATTTCAACTGAAATAGACTTACTAAAAGTTTTGAGAAATTCTTGTTAAATATTACATATCCGTTTTTAACTTTTTGTCATCAACTAGAAAAGTGAATTATGACTATTGACATCTAACGTCCACTAACAACATCATCATAGTCAGTCTATAAACATCTAGCTGGAGTCAGATTTTCCAGCACTTATAAAAAATAAGTTGCTTATTATTGGAAAATTAACTCAATAACCACGCGGGTTTTACTTTTCTGCAATAACTTCTACTAATGGTTGAACTAGTCTTTAATTACACTGAGGAGCTCAATATTAATAATAGTGCATCCACAGCCAGACGTGTCCAGTATTACTCAGCTTTCACAACCATAATTAAACGGTAGTCTCCACGCCATCGTGCTGCTCTTAAATTCTAAAATTTGATCAAAGGAAAATGCACTCTGCAGATGTTACGTTATTAACAACGGGGATTAAAAGTCCATTGTGTCCAATCCTGTTGCCACGCAGGGGTCAAAAAACAATTTTACGAACCCTGTTTACTAAATCCCCCTTGTGTGCATATGACGCACTCGTGTTTCAATACCTGAGACTGTTGAGGATTCTATAATCCTTGTTACGTGCAGCTTCGACCAATATGCATAGGGCTGGAAACGGTCAAAGCAATTATTAACAAGGATTTTTTATCCTTGCAGAGCATTTATTTATTAAATAATATAGGTATAACAAATCAAAAACGTTGGCTGTTACCACCAACCTTTACTGAAGCACAAGTGGTTAATAAGCTTTAAAGCTCGGTCTGGAGAAGACAAAAAAAATATGATAAATACAGGGACACTAGAATGATGCTTAGAAGAGAGGACGATAAATACAGGAAAGTGGACGAGATAAGAAGTGGACAGCTTAGGAGAAAAGACCATCTAGGAAAGTGGACAAGATTGAAATGATCGACACAGGATATGGACAACTTAGGAGAGAGGGCGATCCAGGTATGTAGAAGAGACAGGAAGTGAACGTCATAGGATCGGAAGTATACAACTTAGTGGTGCGGACAATTTCGTCCTGTAGAGCAAGAATCAGAATCTGCTTTGAAATAAAAGAATTATAGAACTCGATAGTGTGCTTCACCGACGAACGCGGTGGTAAATTTAACTAACTCAAGTGAGATTTTGACATCACATGTATTATAGGTGTGATATGGAGTGCTGTGCTGGTAGCGGCTCACTAATAGAATACTACCGTCCCCTTTCTTCCCTTAGGTGTCGTAAAAGGCGACTAACGGACCAAAGACTGCACATACATCCAACAGCATAGACGGCGATGGGCCTTCCACCTGTCACGCTGAGCAAATGTGCACTTATCGCTTGGTGAAATGTAGACTGTGGCAGTGGACTACTTTTGCGGTCCTCATTGCCACTCTAGTCTCTGACTAACTGACTATTCGCGGATAATAGTGAATATTATGTACATGTATGTATACATGGAATTACTTGAATAGCGCACTCTACAGAGACAAGTGCTTTTGAAGTAAGTTGCACCATTTGAGTGAGTTCGAGGATTTCTAGGAGCAGTACTGAAATAAATATTTCTCAACGGCCAGTGTGGCAGCCCTTGCGGCAAACGTACCTCGCGCGGGCGGCGCAGGGAGTTGAGGTCGCGGGCGCGGTGGTTGCGCCACCCCGTGTACACGCAGCCGGCGGGGCCGCACTCGTCCTGTACATACGAGAAATTTCACAATTACGGGGTCTACTTTCATAACCTGGTAAAAACAAAGATAATAAATGTGTAAATTCAAATAATAAAAGTTTAATACAAAACCGCTAAAGCATCATTTGCGACCACAACAATAACGCCCAATAGCAACAGCCGACATACTGTTCTAAAGTCACATGTCGTAAATAAAGCTCTGCGATTGGCCAATTATATTTTAGAGGAATTTGATAGTGACAGATTGGTGGTTTAGCGGGTTATGATACTAATTTCTCTTTTTCTAATGGCTTTTAAACATGTTTTAGAGGAATTTGTTACGGAATCATTAGTGTATCATAAATGGAATTCATATTATTTTGTTTTTCTGGTAATACTTAGTTACATTTTGAACAGTATTTGTTTGAGCAGGTTTTGAAAGTAGACCCCTCATTACGCTCGCAGAGTAAATAAATCAATACCTCTCACCATCGCCATACACCTAGGCGATGCTGCCTAGGTGTATAACGCGTATGTACAGTCACGATCAAAAATATCTAAACAATTTTAACTCTTAATACAATGCAATAAGGGTCAAAGTGTATACATATTGGTGCTCGTGACTGTACTCGCTTTAGATACACGCACATTGGGGCGCGCGAGGGCGGTCGCCGTCCCGTCTGCCAGACATATTGATTACGCACAGATTTTGTACAACATTATATTTTAAGTCAAACAGAGGGTCTGGCTCTGGAGTCTAGAACGACTTTGATGCACCGCTCCGAAATTGTGAATGAAAACGAGAATTTGTATGGCATTGTAGCAGCGCCTCCCGAGTGCCAGTCGGAATTTTATACGCCATTCGATTACGATATAAAAAAGATTGTTTGGCAAAATTGCAAATCTTCAATGTAGGGAAGCCGGTCCAATGCAATATAAATTTTGTTTTCGTTTCCGTTAACGTAATCGAACGGTCAGTTAAACTTTTTTTATTACATAGATAGATGATGATGATAGAGGCCGATGGTGGAAGCGCACTTCACCCGAATTCCTCCTCAACTTCTGAGGAACTGGCTGTCTTATCGCTAACATAGATGTTATGACGACATTTTTGGATAAGATGTCTGTAGCTAGCCAAGCAGACTCATAAAACAAGCCCTACTACCAGTCAATCAGAGTACAAAGTACAAACATATAACCCCGTTGTAATCGAACCCGGGCCCACTGGATCTGAGTCTGTGGTCAAACCACTAAACCACGGAGGCAGTTCAAAAATTACCGCGACCAAAATACAATACGGATGGTGTAATTAACCAGAGAAGAATACATAATCAAACCTGCAGTGAAACGTTTCTTGGTTTCAGGGTAATTATTATGGGCATTTGGAGAATCTTCCATTCTACTCGTACATACAAGGCAGTCGCGTCGTTCAGAGATTGCATTATTAACTCGAAAGGCAATGGGAAACTGTGCCATTTTATAGCTCTGAAAAATTACATATTAGCTGGGAAATTACATTTTCATACTACGCATCGATCGACTTCAGTTTAGCATCTGTTCGAAATTTCATTTAATTTGTAATTAAATTTAATTTGTGAATGCATTCGAAAATAATTTAGATAGCTTCACATACATAAAATATGAATTGTAAAATTGATAATACATTAAAGTGATCGCGGATCGGAAATGATAAATGAGAATGTCAGAGTTGAATGCCGTTATTGCATTGCAATAGTTAATTAAGTACCTACCTGTATTTGTGAAGTTATTTCACAAATCAAAGTAATTAACATGAATAAGCGCGCTACTGAATATATGCAGAGGGGTGTGCCGACCTAATTAAGAAAACAAATAATAATATGATGCTGTTTGGTACGAGGATAAATTACTTTTTTATTAATTTTAAGCTTACTTACCGGTAAGTACGTCAAAACAATAACATTTAAATAAAATACTAATAACAAAATTTTCGTAATATTTGATGATGATTGCGTTATAACGCTTTAAAATACTTTATGATACTGAACGTTGAACGTTGAAAAACATGACTACCTAAGGTAAGATGGTAAGAATCGTCGCCACGTCCTTGCACTCCTTGGCAATCCGGGCGGCTGCGTTGATTTCTCCGCTACCGAGACATTGGTTAGACCCACCAGACATAGTCGAAATTTTTGAAAACTATTGACCTTATATTTTTATAGCATCAGTGTATCATCAAACCTCTTTGAATTTACTTGTAATCTAAATGAAAATATTATAACAACATTTTAAACATTCATAATATGTATTGCTTTATAGATACTTACGTAAGATTTAAAAGTAATTTTAAAAGTAAAAAGAAGGAGGGGAGGCCTTTGCCCTGCAGTGGGACAGAATAGGCTGACAATAACAATAATAATAATAACGTAAGATTCGTGTTTTAATTTTCAACTTTTCAAAATTAACATTAAACTACTGACTGAATCTCACACACCACACCGGTTCGGTTTTTAATGAATCTTAACCAAAAAGAGCTAGTAAGAAAATCAGGAAGCTTTTTTTCTCCATCTTATAAACTAAATTACAATGTCATACAATAAGGGTAATAAATTCATACATAAGGACTGTCCATACAATATCAAAAAAATTCAAGTATTGCCACTAGAACTCTTTTTTTTTAATTTTGACTCGTCATAGTGACTGCATTCTGCCTGATGGTAAGCAGCCGATGCAGTCCAAAATAATAAGAGCGCTCCCCACCATGGAATAAGCATTGTAACAAGCGCAACCATTCATGACGGCCTGCATAAACGCCGTTTCACGCCCCGCTTAAAAGACCCGGGACTGTAAGAGCTGGGAAACACATGCGCCGGCAAAGAATTCCAAAGCCGAATGGTCTTACAGAGGAACGACTTGCCAAATTTTTTGGTACGAGTACTGATAGTCTGTGCAGTATGATGGTGGTTCCTAAGACCAGCACGTGTAGTCCGGGACAGGAAAGGAGAGGGCGGGATTAGATCAAAAAGTTCTTCAGAACACTCTCCGTAGTAATTCCGGTAGAAGACACTGAGAGAAGCAATGTCTCTACGCAGCTGGAGGTCCTCAAGGGAGGCTGTAACCTCAGCATCTCCAATAATACGTACCGCTCGCCTTTGCAGTCTATCAAGTGCATCGAGGAATTATTTAGCGGAGCCGTCCCACTCCATACTCGATCGCACCTGAGTACAACAAACAGCGCTGCTCGCGAGTGAAAAACCGCCTCACCTTATTGAGAATACCCAACTTACGGGAGGCAGTTAAAATAGCACTCTCGATGTAGCATTTTGCATTCAGTTCCTGGCCGATGTCCATGCCAAGAATGCTGAGGTTCACCGAAATGGGTAACGGAGAGTTCTGAAGAGAGGTAGGAGTAAGGAAGGGAGTTACCTTGGACGAGAATGCACAAACCTGGGTTTTGCTGGCATTAAACTCGACCAGGGCCGTTTTTAATAAACGTTACAATTCGACAATTTTGTAAATAAGTGACAAATTTGTTAAGTTCTATGAGAAGTTCTGTTTAATAAACTTATGTAAGAATTTTACATATAAAAATCTACAAATGTTACAATTACAAATGCTGTTTAATAAACGTTTACATGTGTAGAAAACGCCTGTAGATTTCGATGAAATATTGTATCTACAAATTTGTACACTACTACACTAAATTGTAAATTTCTGACACACGACGAATCCACCTGTCGAAACACTACAGTCACAACCTCCTCGGGTTCCATGGTTTATTAGTACACGTCTGAGTAGACAATATATTGTAACAGCTCACAGGTTACGGTCTGGTCACATTCCATTAAATAAATTTAAATATCTAATGAAACTAGCAGTCCCCAAATTGTACCGAGTGTGGAATATCAGATGATGTATATCATTTGTTAATGGATTTACAAATCGTCACCTGAGAGACATAGTTTATAGTCTATTTAATGTAAATAAAAACGATGTTGGTTGCTTGAGCAACTTTTTAGCTGAGCCGTCTTCAGAGGCAGCTAAAGTGATATTTAACTTTGTAATTTCTGGCGTTAAGTTGTTATAGTTACTAAGATTAGGGTGGTACTAAATGGAGCTGGCATGATCGAATCCTCGATCAAAGCTCGTAAATAAATAAAGAGAAAACAAAAAAAAAATCAATTTGCGTTCAATAAAACAGTTTTCCCTACAAATATGTAAATTATCACCTGTAAAATGTAAATGTTTATTGAATAGAAATATGTGAATTTGTAGCTACAATTTTACAATTTTGTAGATTTTCCACCATGGTAGAATTGTAAATTGTATTCTTTATTAAACAAAATCTTGTAGAATTGTAGCCTGTAATTTACAATTGCAATTTACAATTTGTAAGTTTTATTAAACATGGCCCAGATTACGTACTCGTATAAATAATAAGATGACGTTGAAAGTTCCTACATTCAATTATATAAAAATAAAAGTAAGGGAATTCAATTTCCCCGGATAAATACATACAAATCTATTAAAACATAAAAGATAAGTTATATAAATGTCTTTATTTCGTATAGGTACTTAATAGAAAATGTGAGTATTGTAGCTAAAGATTTAACTAAATTGTTGAGTTTAAAGACTGTTGAACACGTCACGTCCCATGAATGATTGATTTATTAAATACTTCTAAAAGAAAGTAAAGGACACATTCCTATTGATATTATTTATGAAACACATACTTAATAACGCACATTGAATTTTCAGTTGTTATTATAAATCAATAGTTGCCAGATAATATTTATCTAAAACTATACGACTAATTAAGCGATAAGTAAAGGAAATGAATCAACGATTATATTGTTAATTCCGATAAAGTATTCCACGTGTTAATTATCCCCTTGTCTGTCACGAGAGACTGATTATTATGAGAGGTGATTAACAATTGAATTTCAGTTGTGTCTGGTGCTCTGCAGCTAAGGTATTAAATAGCTTCAAACCTCGGACACCACAAATATTCTTTATTATAAAAGGATAATATAAATTATTAAAATAAATGACATTGGCAATTTAATTATGTAAGTATAAACAAAGTGCTGCCCAGAATCAACGCATTGTTCGTCAGGTCAACACTAACCATTTATTATTATTACGTTCTACGTTGTTTTTATTTCAAATAAAATAATTCACAACCAAACACTTCCTTTCTCTTGAATTTCGGACCGATTTTGTAGCGCTTCGTTCGTTCGTCAACACTTCCCTACCTGTAAACACAGGTAGGGAAGTGTTGACCAGAGGTCCAGAGGTAAAAACTGCACTATGTGTTCA
Organism: Scoparia ambigualis; assembly: GCA_963921215.1. Lineage (NCBI taxonomy): Eukaryota > Metazoa > Arthropoda > Insecta > Lepidoptera > Crambidae > Scoparia > Scoparia ambigualis. Next base: position 30,754,443 of record OY992501.1, on the reverse strand, counting down.
TTCTTTGCAGCCCTAGGTCCCGACCCTGGCAATTTCCTTTTCACGGATTATTTACCTTACGAACATATTAGCTTTTTTGTTTGAACTGAAGTTACTGGCAATTTAGCAATTCTATGATAATATTTGAGATCTCAACGCGATGTTTTCGCTTCGTACGCCCGCCGCGCCCCGGCTGCCGTGATTGCATTAGTGCAAAACGTTACTAAGAAGACGACAGACAATAAAATAATAAAAAAAATCATTGAATCTGACCGATATTTTTTATTAATGGAATTGATTCTACTCTCGGTTCTGAACAAAATTATTTCACGTTTGAGTAATTTAACACGTTGTACATACATTTAAAAATACAATTTATATAATATGAACCGCAACCACTAAAATAATACTTGATGAATTATACAGGGTATTTGGTAATAATAATTAAATTTAGTGCAAAGAAACAGTATTTGCATACGAGCAACTCTAAAACGGCAAAAAACAGCTATTTCGTGTTAAATAATGCATATTTAGATCGAATTATATTTGCAGTTTTGATTTATTAAATATTTGTTTTTTTCGCATTTTTATGTTGCTTCCATACAAATAGTTGTTGTTTGCGCTAATGCGCTAAATAGAGGCTCAGTTGCGGGACTAAAAACCTTTTACCAAACACTCTGTATAACGAACGTACTATGTACCATTTACAAGTTAATTAAAATAGTGAAACACCATTAACTTAATGGAATGCTGTGGTCTCTGTATACCCTTTCCGGGAAATGTATGTATTATTAAATAGCTTTACTAATTGCATTGCAGAGCACCACAGAGAATCTATAGCATTGCACAACGAATTACGAGCCAACGAAGTTTCGGATGCGCTTAGAGAAACTTACCCCTAGTGTTATTACTATAAAAGTTTGACGTATCTGTGTGTATGTCTGTGGCATCTTAGCTTCTAAACGAATGAACCGATTATGATGCAGTTTTTTTTTGTTTGAAAGCTCACGTGATCGAGATGGTCCAGCTACAATTTATGAAGTTTATGGCGTTTTAAGGTCATCAGCTATTTCTTTTTACTTTTTAGAGTTTTTCTAGTATCATAAATTGTTTAAAGTATTTTTTTATGTAATAGTTCTGCTAACTAAATGTCTCCTCACCTCGCGCGCATACTTGATAGTGCGCTGGACCTGCCGCTGGGCCGTCACGCGCCGCACCGCCGGGTGGTCTCTCAGGGCGTCAAGCGCCTCGATGGTGCCATTCTCCAGGATTATCACGTCAAAGTCACTCGGGTACTCTTTCGCCGGATTGTTGCGTTGCAGTATCGTCCAGTTTGATATCTGAGAACAAATAACACGACTAAATCATACACGTTTACCTTAAGCGTATATATTGTATGTGAGTATAGTAAAGGGAAGAACGTGTATCAGGATCGTAAAAAATAGAAAGCTGAGGCACGGTAATATGATAGTATTACCGTGGCTGAAGTCTCTGCCTACTTTTCCGGAAAACAGGGGCAATTCAATTCAATATCATTTATTTAGTCTACAATAATTGAGCACTTATTAATTTCGATATGCCATCGTCACCTCTTAATCCTTATCGTCATCTCTTAGAGCAGTATCACTTTAATCATAGGTACTATGCGAAATTTGCATAGTATGATTAAAGTCTAAGAATAATAACGCATAGAAAGCAAGAACACGCACGATAAATGAGGCCAGTAAAACCAAGCCATACTCTTGGTACCGAAACGGCCCGCGTCAGTACTAATAATCTAAACTTATCTATCTATCAACAGTTCCAATTTCCTTACTTTTGGGGCAAATCTGATTACTCTAGCAACATTACTTGTGTGCGTGTCGCCGAGATAATACGCGTAACTTACTCCTATACATCCATTTTTTTCTTGCCTAACGCCATGTCAGTTTTCTAATACGAGACTATCGTTATATGCGTTATTATTCTATGATTAAAGTAATACTGCTCCAAAAGTTGATGGTAAAATGATGTATGTACGTAATGTAAATGTAAATCAACAGCTCAGCGGTATCATGCTCGCTCTGACAATAACTGATTTCGGTTCCCTGACTTCGACTTTACGTGACGGGACTTACGTCTCGAATGTCTCGCATAGCGCACAGCAGGATTTTGTGTATGCAAATTAATAGTACAATTTATGGGGTCTGATACTCTGGTTCGAATGACATTATCTCGATAGTCATTACCTCGATGTCTCTACCTCGACGGTACACTTCCCCGATGGCTCGTTACCTCGAAAGGTCAATACCTCGAAGGATCTCTTCCTCGACGGGTCTTTTCTTCGATGGTACATTTAATCGATGGGTTGTTACCTCGAAAAAAATCATAAAAAGTACAGTTATAACTCCCATGACTTTTAGAAGTCTCCCTTATTTTTATTGTGTATTTTTAGTAACATTTTGATAAAAGAATAAGACAAAAGTGTCTTAAGAACCATAGAAATTGTAAATTTATGTGCAGAGTGATAATAAACGTTGCCTCTATGATCATATCGACAGTCATTTCAATTTACTAGTATTTTTACACCTTTCAGTTACATACACAAATACTTTACATTTACTGTACTTTTGATGATTTTTTCGAGGCAACAACCCATCGATCAAATGTACCATCGAAGAAAAGACCCGTCGAGGAAAAGATCCTTCGAGGTATTGACCTTTCGAGGTAACGAGCCATCGGTGAAGTGTACCGTCGAGGTAGAGACATCGAGGTAATGACTATAGAGGTAACGTCATTCGAACTTGAGTATCAGACCCCAATTTATACCACTCGCAACATTCGCTTTTGTAATATAAATAGTTTTACAACATTCGCAACACAAAATACTTAATAACTGGTTATTATTATATCATAGCTTAAATATAATTATTATCTATATAAATACAAATTGCCGAAATGTTTGTACTCGCATTGAGGTACATTAATAGCTCAATGGTACTCGCATCACTTTAGAACAGCTTCACCAATTTGGCTAATTTTTGTTTTGTTGTGTTCGTAATTGTTAGGACAAGTTTTGTGTGTAAGAAAACGTTTAAAAAAATAGAGAAAAGTGTAAAAATTTTGATTTTAGAGGCTAAAATTCTGAAGCATTTTAGCAACTAGTTCTGCTATGCTTCCAATTCGATCTGCGTCATAATATGGCACGTAAATTTGTTGTCTTTTGTAAGGGTACGAGTTTTTGGTCAATCAAAGTTAGTTTTTACATACTCAGGGCTGGAATTTTTTGACATACGAGGGGCGTTCAAAATATTCTCGGTATGTGGATAAAAACAAACAAGTACGAAAAGTTTGATATTTTTATTTTTCAATATACTCCCCCCCTATGTTCATACACTTATAAGATCGATCAATTATTTTTTTTAATCCCTCATAAAAATATTTTTTATCTTTGGTGTAAAAATGCTCCTCCACGGCCGTCTTCAACGCTTCATCGTCAGAAAATTTATTTCCACGCAGATCCTTTTTAAGATTGGGGAACAAAAAGAAGTCGCTTGGGGCTAAGTCCGGACTATAGAGTGGATGAGTAACAGTTTCAAACCCACATTCAACAATAGCTGCCTTGGCAATATGAGCAGTATGGACAGGGGCGTTGTCATGCAGAAGCAGAACACCTTTGGTTAACTTTCCTCGCCTCTTTTCTTTGATCGCATCTCTTAATTGACGTATAACGTTAGCGTAGTACTGCCCTGTGATATTTACACCTTTTTCTTTATAATCGATAAGCAAAACTCCTTCACAATCCCAAAATATTGTGGCCATGACCTTGCCAGCTGACGGGATTACCTTGAACTTCTTGGGATGAGCTGAACCCTTAATGTGCCACTGCATGGACTCCTGTTTGCTCTCTGGGTCATAATGATGAACCCAGGTTTCATCTCCAGTAACTATTTTTTGCAGCACCTCATCGGGATTTTCACCACACAGGTCGATAAAATCTGAACAGCAAGCCACACGCATATCCTTTTGAAGAAGCGTCAGCATTCGCGGAACCCATCTTGCACTTACTTTTGACATATTAAGATGGTCATGTATAATGTCATGTACGGTACCAATAGAGAGATTGGTTACTTGAGCTATAGATTTTACCTTCACTCGGCCGTCTTCCAATATAAGTTTTTCCACTTTATCAATATTTTCTTGTGAGGTAGCCACTACAGGCCGGCCAGGTCTAGGGTCATCTTCAATACTCTCCCTTCCACGCTTAAATTCGCTTGACCATTTTTTAATAGTAGATAAAGAAGGAGCAGACTCACGGTAAACACAATCCATTTCCTCTTTTATGGTTTTTTGATTTTTACCCTGTTTTGTCAAGAATTTTGTGACGGATCGGTGCTCTAATTTCGTTAAAATTGTTAATTCGCTCATGGTGTTCATGTTTGTTCGGCAATTGCAGAAAAACAAAAGAACATCTCGGTTCCAATTTTACTTTTTTTTAATGTCAATGGATGAATCTTAGCGGCCAGTAACAAATATATATATAAATGAGGTTGTAACGTATCAATACCGAGAATATTTTGAACGCCCCTCGTACATATTTAAAACAGTCACCAGTCTTATCAGTACTGCCACCTTAAGCTCTCTACCTCTTTCTTGGCTCCGTTATCGCGGAGTATGCTTAGTGGGTTTGTTTTACAAGCTCAGTAACCTTTTTTCTTTGTGTTTGTTGACACACATAAAAAGAATAAAAGTTTGGGCTTGTTAACATAAGACTTACGCGACAAATTCATATCTTTCAAGAGAAAAAGGACAATATTGTACTTAAAATAGGACATGAACTGATACCTAAGTTAAAGTACTACTACTACTACTATGTAAACTCTTTCAACTACTAGGTAAATATAGAAAACAATTTTAACTGGGTATACTCAAATTTATAGGGGACGTTAACATTTTTTCATATTATTGTTTACATGTCGTTTATCTCAGGAACCTGAGACAATCTAAAAAAGTAAAATCATTTCGTGTATACGATGGTAGCGTGATAAGTGTGATCCTTGAGGCAAGGCAACACTAACTCGATTTTTTTTTTGTCTTCTGCCATCTTTTAAACGACTCCTGTCAAAATTTCAGCTAATTCCATCTATCATTTTGTGTTTTGCAGCTATTTGAATTAACAAGTCCGATTTTTTTATGGAAATGGACAAAGAGCAATATTGTTCGGTGATTCGATTTTTAGTTTTGAAAGGGAATACGCGTGGCGAAATCAAAGAAAATTTGGATGCCGTCTATGGGGCCGCTTCGCCTTCGTTTGCCACCATCAAGCGCTGGTTTAACGATTTCAAGAGAGGCCGCATGTCCGTTTTTGATGAACCACGTCCAGGCCGCCCAAATGAGGTCACAACCGAGGAAAACTTTTTGGATGCCGTCTATGGGGCCGCTTCGCCTTCGTTTGCCACCATCAAGCGCTGGTTTAACGATTTCAAGAGAGGCCGCATGTCCGTTTTTGATGAACCACGTCCAGGCCGCGAAAATGAGGTCACAACCGAGAAAAACTTCAACAAAATCCATGATTTACTATTGGCACATTCGCAGACCGCCGTTTGAAGATTAGGGACATTGTTGAGATGACAGGCATCTCGGATGAACGTGTAAGAATATATATTTGGGGATGAGAAAGTTGTCGGCGTGATGGGTGCCGCGTTTGCTCACAGTGGACCAGAAGCGGAATCGTGTGACCACTTCAGAGGTGATTTTGGCCCTGTTTAAGGGGAGGTATTTCGAGCGCTTCTCTCTCGCTCTCTCGACGGTACGACGGTAAGGGACGGGTATAACAGCGAAGCGGCGCGAATAAACGCGTTTTATATTTTAAAAAATTTATAGATGTAATAAATAAAAAACGATCGGTTATAATCCCTCAAGTTATCTATGAGCTTCATTTTGGTACATGACTCGTAATATCAAATTACTTATTTTAAGAATAAAACCTAGAAAAGAAGATACAATGACACAAAAAATATGGAACTTTGTGAATTTATTCTATCGAGCCAACTTTATTAATTCGTGTTTCCATCGGGTGTATTTCACAGAATAAAGCCTCAACAATATTTCACATTTTAGCAGATTTTCAATTTACTGTTTACTATTTCAAAAATTAATTCTAAGAACGTGTTATTTTAATTTTTACTAACACCTAGCCTTAAACGCGATCCGAAGGAGTTTCTGCGACGTATGGTCAAAACAGTAGATTTCAGCCGGTGAACGTGTTCCGAAAAATGTGAAGACGGTGAAGACGGACATTGGCCGGAAAGGTTATGGCCACTGTTTTTTGGGATGAATGTGGCGTGATCTTCATTGACTATCTGGAGAAGGGAAGAACGATCACAGGGCTATACCACATGAGTAACTACCCTACAGAGTTCTCTAACAACGCGCAAAATTTATACCTATTCTGATAGGGCTGACACCTGTTGCACGTTTAAAAAATTAGGGAGGAAAACTAAAATAAGGTAAGTAGGTAGAGGTATATAATAAAACGTGTTTTTCAAAAGGTATAAAATAAGGATTAGAATGATTTGACACATACTAAATTTAAATTAGTTCAAAGATAACGAAACGTTGAAAAAATTGTCTTCTGTGTTGAACCGAACCCGCGTCCTCCGCAAATAATCAAATATTACAAATCTATAAAGCAGTCTAATCTTAACTATGTTTAAAATATTAAAAAAAAGAAATATTCTTATTTTTTCAGAAATTATTCATACACACGGTGCAAGAGTTGGGAATTCTGTAAGGTTTAGGCGCAGAATGTCCAATTCGCAAAATGTCCAGCGGTCGCAAAAAGTTCAAGTCGTCATTATTTATTTAATTTGTCCGGCACAATAAAACGGTATCCACGAGTTATTTTTATTGTGCCGGACAAATTAAATAAATAATGACGAATTGAACTTTTTGCGACCGCTGGACATTTTGCGAATTGGACATTCTGCGCCTAAACGTTCTGTAACTAACCCGACTTTGTTTTATATATTTAGATTAAACACGAATGTCCCTTAACCGATATTATATAAATAAATAACCGTGTCGCGTAGCGAAAAAAGAATATATGTACTACCTACCACCCCCTCTCTTCCCTTGGGTGTCATTAAAGGCGACTAACGGACTAAAGACTGCACATACATCCAACAGCTTAGAGCCTTTAACCGCCTCCGTGGTCTAGTGGCTAAGCCACCGGTTTCAGACCCAGAGGTCCCGGGTTCGATTCCCAGCGGGGGGTACATCTTTGTGTGCTCGGTTTGGTTGGTGGTAGGGCTGTTAAGTCCGCCTGGCTAGCTACCACCATCTTATCTAAGTCTGTCGCCATAACAACGATGTTTATAGCATAGTTGTGTTCCGACAGTTAGAGATAAGATAGCCAGTTCCTCAGTGGTTGAGGATTCCGGGTGAAGCGCGCTTCCACCTTCGGCCTTATCGTCACTTACCATCAGGTGAGATGAAGGCCAAACGCTTACCTGTTACCCGTAAAAAAAAAAAAAAAGCGCCGATGGGCTCACCACCACCTGTCACGCTGAGCACAGGTGCAGTCTCTCAATTTGGTGAAAAGTGGACTATGGTAGAGGACTGCTTTTGCTATCCTCATTGCCTAGTCTCTGACTAATTTATTAATATAATTTTATGTTTCTTAATTTTATGTTTGTTTTTAAAGTGATTTCTTTTTGTAGTTCTCTGTAGTACTGATTCAATTATAATGTTCATATAATTTTCCAGAAATTACTTTCGATTATTTTTCATTATTGTCATGTTGTGTTTGCCTATAATGTTGTTGCATTGTAACTATTATTATTCACATTACCATTTTAGATATAAGCTGTAATGTAACAATGTTGGCAGACCTAATAAAAAAAAAAGTAAAAAAACTTTTTAAAAAAGGAGCTTTTATTTAAATGCGCTAAAAAGAAAACGTAAACTTTTACTTTAAAACTTTTACTAACAACTTATAGCGTCATTACAGAATTTATAATGATATAAAAGGTTGTCGCCAGATTTATGTACTCGTATTTTCTTAGATTGAAAATTTTAATAGTTAAAAACAATCGCATCAAGTTATTTAATTTACTTGTTTATATACAGTAAATCTCGGAACAAATTTAATTATCATATAAAGACGATATAAGTTGTTAGTAAAAGTTTTAAAGTAAAAGTTATTTTTTTTCTTTTTGGCGCATTTAAATATAAGCTTGTTTTTTTTAAAAAGGTATTTTACTTTATAATTATTTTTAACTTTTTAGTTATCTCTGGAAACGTGTCCAGGGATAACTAATTTTCATCTGTTCATCTCACTGAACGTGTAGGTATACTACAGAATTTATTCACGTCTTCCAAACCACCACCACTCACTACCCATCAAAAACGGTCTATCCATTAAGACGAATCAAACTCGACGCGGTTGTGTGCTTAATTACTGAGTTTCTATGGCCACCTTCCAGCTTCATCATCAAACCCTGGTTACCACTTAGCACCTAAGAACTCGTCAAAACAAATCAAACGAGCCCATACTCGATGGGGTTATGTCGTTTAATTACTGGGTTCCTATGGCCACCTTCCAGCTCCATCATCAGACCCTGGTTACCATCTAGCACCAAAGTACTCGTCAAAACAAATTAAACGAGCCCATACTCGATGGGGTTATGTCGTTTAATTACTAAGTTCCTATGGCCATCTTCCTGCTCCATAATCAGACCCTGGTTACCATCTAGCACCAAAGAAATCGTCAAGACGAATCAAACGAGCCGTAACTCGATGGGGTTGCGTCGTTTCATTACAGAGTTCTTATGACCACCTTCCAGCTCCATCATCAGACCCTGGTTACCATTGAAAGACAAACTACTCGTCAAGACGATTCAAACGAGCCTAAGCTCGATGAGGCTGTGTCGTTTCATTGAGAAGTTCCTATAGCCACCTTTCAGCTCCATCATCAGGTCAGCACCATGTCATCATAATATTGCATTGTCACGCGATTTACACACGTATGCAAAATTTCAGCTCAATCGGTTGAAGATATCTGCTTCATAATTGAGTTGCAAAATTCCACCCGAACAAAAGATAAGTACATACATTACATACATTGCAAGTTAAATAAAAGCTTGTAATAAATAACCCTTTGGGGATAAAAGTCCTGATTATGTGTATGTATAAATAAATATTTAAAACACTGTAATGGTAAAATCCCAAATTCATCAACAAAATCACTCGAATAACTGAATCTCATCTAATGCGCGCGAACGTGCGGCCCTGTCCGTCATACCACATCTGGGCCGGCGCAAACCAGTTTTTACCACGGCGTCGCATCGATGAACCTGTCGGTGAGAGGTCACGCATCCCCGCGCTTATGTATGAGTACACCTACAGCGGGCCGCATACAGGCAGCTTGGATTCTGTAGGGTATTTTTATTCATGTGGCTATACTACGCGGATTTATTGGACCGATTCGACGCTGAATTAAAGAAAAAACGACCTTATTTAGCGAAGAAAGATTTATTTCACCACGAAAACGCACCGGCTCATTCATCTCACGTTGCGACGGCCAAATTGATAGAATTAGACTACGAATTTATTTATTTAATCTTCTTTGCAAAACAAAAACTGAAAAAGGCTGACTTAACGCCACATGGCATTCTCTACCAGTCAACCGGTAAGCATGTGGGAGACTAGAAGTAAGGCGATAGAACAAAACAGTAAATTATTGAATACAATAATATTCGAATTGCTGCCACATCCACCTATTTGGCCCCCTGCGCCTTCTTTCTGTTCCCAAACATGAAAAAATGGCTCAGTGGACGGAAATTCGCGCAAATGAATCAGAATCAGAAATGTTTATTGCGAATATAGGTGTTATAGTAGATTTTACAAACAGTAGTACTCATAATTAGTTCCGCCATATTTTGTCTCACTTACATGCAACCTCGAGTAGAATAATCGAGTAACAATATAATTTACAAGAACAGCATAATATGTCAAAATACAGATAAATAATTACATTACAGTGAAAATAATTAAATTGACATACAAATCATGTCACGTATAACGCTCACAGTACAAAATACGACTAAGTATGTCAAAATAGATACTAATGTTATTGCAATTATAATTTATCCTTCAAATATGTGTCAACTGTAGAGTATGCCTTTTCTACTAATAGTTTCTTAGGTGTTGCTTTAAAAGTTTTGATGCTAGCAATTTCTTTTTAACTGTCTGGCAGATGATTATACAGGGCGTCCCACAGATATGCTACATGGAGAGAAAGTACCTTGAATATTGTAGATGGAACATTTTACTGAAAGAAGACATTATTTGAATATAAAAAACAATTTAAACTACATTCATAGATATTTAAATAATTACATGGTTGAACCGGGAATCGAACCCGTTACATGAGAAAAATAATCATCCTGTAGCTTTATCATACCGATCTTTTAGTAAAATGTTCCATCTACAATATTCAAGATACTTTCCCTTCATGTGGCATATCCGTGGGACGCCCTGTATAGTCGCGGTGCCATACCGAATATACTTTTATTAAACAAAGCAGTTCTATTGGAGGGAAATCAGATATTGTTTCTATGTCTTTTGCAACCTACGGAACATGTCTATATTAGATTTAACAAAGGCTGCTACTTCATAATATGTACAAAGAAGGTAAGGTCATAATTTTAAGATTTATACTTATTTATGATACTTACAACTATCCCTACATATTTTTTTTTGGCTTTAAAAACAGTGTATTTCTCCACAGAATTACCCCAAAATACAATACCATACCTCAAAATCGATTCAACATGACTATGGTAGGCCATTAATAATGTTAATTGATTAACAATTTTAGGTCTACATACGAAAATTGGTTGATACGAGAACATGCATAATTGAATTAAATGAGGACATCGCCGCCACAGAGGCCTGTTTTGCCGAGTTTGAAAACTCATACCTTCAGAGGGCTTAATAAAGTTGGAGCATCGCTAGGCTAAGTGTATAAACCTAAAAGGTGCTTACGTAGAAAAAAAAACTTTTTTTAATATAGTAGGCTCACTATTTATCACTGGGCCCTCGTATATATAACTTAAGTGCTTATTAAAATCATTAACAAAATTAATGCCGCACAAAAAAAGTATTTTTTCGTCCCCAGTGTTATCTTTTTAAATAACATGTTATTGCCCACAGCTTTCGCGTTAATTTTTCGGAGTACAAATCGTCTCCATGGCTCCATCTATCTATATGCCAAAATTCATCAAAATCGGTTTAGCGGTTTAAGCGGCCGTGGTCACGGGCGGACTGCTATCGCGGTGTATCGACTCCGTTTGCGTTCGCTGAGTCTTCTTCCACCATCACATTATGACTGATGGCAAACAAACTGAAGCTAGCGGATTACGGTCCGCCTGGAAATATCCGTGGGTTGTCAGTTAAAAATTTCAACTTAAGATTTCACACTCACGGTCAATTTTTGGATTTAGGTACGTCAGTTAAACTGATCAGTTTAACTGACCGTGAATGTCGAACATTATGCTGGTAGTTAGCCGATTACGGACTAAAACGAAGTGGCGTTTTTGCAAACATTGGATTCCACGCTGATGATAGTTTGTGACCATCTTCCCAATAAATTAAATAATTTAAACCGCCTCTGCGGTCGAGTGGCTAAGCCACCGCTTTCAGACCCAGAGGTCCCGGGTTCGATTCCCAGCGGGGGTACATCTTTGTGTGCTCGGTTTGGTTGGTGGTAGGACTGTTGAGTCCGCCTGGCTAGCTACCACCATCTTATCTAAGTCTGTCGCCATAACAACGATGTTTATAGCGTTGTTGTGTTCCGACAGTTTGAGATAAGATAGCCAGTTCCTCAGTGGTTGAGGATTCCGGGTGAAGCGCGGTTCCACCTTCGGCCTTATCGTCACTTACTATCAGGTGAGATGAAGGCCAAGCGCTTACCTGTTGCCAAATAAAAATATAAAAAAATTTTAATTGTTGGGACGTTTCTTAATTTCACTCGCTTCACGCACTACTCTTGAATAAAAGTGGCGATCTGTGGAGAGGACTTGCGTATGATGAAATTGGATCCAGTAATTTGTGCCTCTTTCAAGTAAATGCTCCGCAACGGCTGATTTGTTAGACTGACGGTTTTTCACAGCCGCAATATGTTCCTTGACCCTCTCATGGATAGTCCATTTTGTCTGGCCTATGTAGGAACTGCCGCAGCTGCAGTCTATCTTATATACGCATTGTGTTTAAAGTTTTTTTTTTTTTCTTATTTAACTATTTGCGATCGGTCGCCAGACCATGAGCGAATTATTTGTGGTGATTGAATAACTATTTTTAGCAAAGCCGCCAGCGCGGCCCTGCTTTATTAGAAAATGTGGCTTCTTTTTAAGCGCTTCACTATTGCTGATTGATCTAACAGCTCAACAACGAGAGGGTTAGGGTGGTGAGACAGACGCTCTCTGTGCCGATGCCGGAACCGCTCGATTTCCGATGTCACGGTCGGCATGTTTAAGTATTCGTGAATTTCGTCATTCTTCGTGAACCAAGGAGCATCAACGATCGTCCTCAAAATCATATTCTGCACTCGTTGGAGACAGAGAATGTTGGACTTGCTGGCTACACCCCACAGTTGAATGCCATACGTCCAGACTGGCTTAAGGACGGAGTTGTAAATAAGGAGCTCGTTATCCACTGATAGTACTGAGTTTCTGCCCATAAGCCAGTACAAGTTTCGGAACTTTAGGTTGATTTCATCTCTCTTTTTCTTGATGTGGTTTTTCCAGGTTAGGCGCCTATCTAAGTGGAATCCAAGGTACTTCACGCAGTCAGAGTGTGGTAGAAGGTCGTTGCCAAGTTTTACAGGGGCGCAATTACCCTTCCTCAGTGTAAAAGTGACGTGCTGAGATTTAGTGGCACTGACACGAATTCGAAATTTGCAGAACCATTTGTGTGTGTCATCAAGTTGATGCTGGAGTGTTGCTAGCTATTATGGGGTCAGCATCAACTGAAAGGAACGCCGTATCATCAGCGTAGGTCGCAACTGTGATGTTATTTGATACGGGTAGGTCTGACGTGAATATGGTATATAGTACAGGACCGAGAACCGATCCCTGAGGAACTCCAGCTTCGATGTTGTGCAGTCTTGATCTGGCATGCCCCTGCTTGACTTGGAAGGAACGGCCAGAAAAGTACGATGCTATCAGAGGAAACATCGAGTGTGGTAATTTTTCTTTCACTTTTGCTAGCAGTCCCTTGTGCCAGACTCGATCGAATGCCTGTTGGACATCGAGGAAAGCAGCGGAGCAGTATTTCTTGTGTTCGAAACTCTGACGAATCGTATGGTATACCCGGTGGACTTGTTCGATGGTTGAGTGAGCCTTACGGAAACCAAACTGGTGAGATGGCGTGATACTGCAATCCTTCATGGCTGCAGTGAGTCTAGTGAGGAAAATTCTCTCCCATAGTTTAGAAAGCACTGGAGTCAAACTTATGGGTCTATAAGACGAGGCTTCTTGTTCAGGTTTCCCAGATTTATGAATCATAACCACCTGTGAGATCTTCCAGAGGGTCGGAAAGTGACTCGTTCTAAGGATAGCATTAAATAGGCAAGCTAGGAATGTAATGCATTTTTGTGGGCATAATGAGGTCAAATCCGGGAGCCTTTTTCAGGTCAAGATTTTTTATTTCTTGCGCAATTTCCTTAGGTGATACAGGTTTAATAGGCAGGCATAACTGAAAATCCTGACTTAGGATCTCCTCCACATCTGATTCGTCCGCGAGTTGATCGTTTGGTTTAAAAACGTTAGCCAGGTGGCTTGCAAAAACTTCAGCCTTCTCTGTGTCAGTTCTTGCCCATTTTGTGCTTGTGTTTGAAGTGACAAAACATTCTTCGGAGAGCCCACAAACAAAATGAATGAAGACTCAACGCAAACGGAGGCGTAACAACGCGATACAACGCGACAGCAGTCCCCACGGTCGGTGCAATTTGGTCAAAACGTCGGGTTTAAAAGGTATGCGTAGAATGCCTTTACTATGTAGTTTTGCGTTAAATCTCGTCTAAATATGTGTTTATAATGTCAGTTAGGATAAATGATGCATCCAAAATTACAAATACTACTTAATCTTATTACGAGTATTCATTAAACAGGAATACAAATACTCTCATCTTAATGCTTCTATCAGCTCAATAAAAATAAAGGTGCTCTCATCTATTATCTTTAGAATTCATTTCCTTCCAATAAGCTACCCTTTGATGGCATTATTATTATTATTAATCTTAATTAATGGCTTCGCCTTTAGCATTAAGCCAATTTCAAGTAGTATATATTTTAAAATTATATTTGGTTTTAAACAGTAGATTGAGTTAAAATGGAGTCTCACAACATGTGTCGTTACTAAAAGAACATGGGAGAAATTCCCTCGATGGTATTCATAGTAACTTCTTACTATGAATACCATAGAATTTTGCCATAACATCTGAACATTTCTCTGATAAATCTATTTATTTATTTATTTATTCAGATAGGCACACTTACATGAATACATATATACACTTAGAAACTAATTACACTTTAAAAACACTCATTACATGTTTGCCACTTAAAAGAGAAGAGAAGACATTTATATTATAAGAGAATGCAGCAGACAAGGGTTATGTTACCCAAGTGAGGGAAAAGGAAACCACTTAAGAAATGGGAGGAGGACGACTTTATAGTTAGTGAGGGAAAACACGGGCGAAACTGGCTAGAGAGAGGAAACAGAAACGGTTGGAGGCCATTGCCATAGAAAAAGTGCACAGAAAAATAACAAAAACACATATAAAAATATATAATTATGTACACATGCCAAGCATTTCAACCTACCCAAAACGGTCACATTTCTCTTATTGATAATGATCCTCATAACCAAAGTATAAAGTTTAAAAGTAATCACTGAAATTGGATATTTATTATTATTATTATTATTGACAGGCAGGCAGTTGAAACAACTGATGACATCCTGTATCCCGTTAGCTCATACTTGTGAATTAACTTTCTTCTAGTTTTAAATACTTGTCTAATCTATTTAGTGGTAGGTTTTGCTGTTGTCTGTACCTACAAAATTTTTGGCTAGTAATAATATATAATGGTGAATTAACTATAAGTACCTAAATATAAACTATAGAATAAAAAAAAATGTCTTTGCAACTCATTTTAAAACCTTACACCCAAAATTACCTGCTTGCCATGATCAGCCAACAGTAAATGCAGGGGATGAGCATCAGATTATGTTTTGTACAACACATTTTCACAATTAAATTAATGGTTGGCTAGTAGAAATGACCATTGAAATAGAGACAACATTTTAAACATTACAGTTTATTTTTTATCTGCAGCTGCATTTGATATATTGCTGGTAGTCACTTGTATGTGTCATTACTGTATTATCAGTGACTTCTATGTAGACCATGGATGATCATGACCGGTGGGAACCTCTGCTGCGGGCTCAACAAATCCAGTCAGGGGACTATATAGTTTTTCTGGCTATCTTATCTCTAAACTGTTGAAACACAACAGCAACGAAACACAACAATGCTACTAACATTGTTATACACTAAGATGCGTACTTGGTCAGGTTGGATGGGCCCCCGCTGGGATTCAAAAGCGGGACCTCTGGGTCTAAGAAAGGCTTAGCCACTATACCCCAGAGGCGGTTAAAAATTAAAAACTTTCTTCATCTTAGTAGTGTAGGTGAAGTAAATAGCAAATACTGAATAGAATTTGAAATCAAGTCATCTACAATAATGTTCAATACATGAGTATTGGCTTTTTCCCCACACTTGCCAAATGCTAGTTAGTCACGACATAAGCAAAACTTTAATTTTATAAAACTGAAATCAAGCTTACCCCAGCATTTTTCATGGCAGCACTCACATAGTTTTCTCTGGTGGATCTTGAAAAATAGCCTTTAAATGTTATTATATGCTCACTGTTAACTATATCCGTACTATATTCATAATCGACACGTGCAGAATTAGTTGCGTTACATGATTCGTTAAATTCATTTCCTCCATTATCGGAAAATACAGAAATAATTGTAAAAATAATAGAGACCAAAAAATTGTGGATCAAATTCATATCTTCAAAAATGCACTTTCTATCACATGGTCGCAATTGATTAGATTATAGCGCACAATCAAAAACATAATGTTTACTTTCGCTTAATTCATTTCTATCTCTTAATTTAATACAAAAAGTAATAATTAAATAGCGATTCAACTCCATTAAAATTATTACAAATGAATGATTGAGATTGATTGATTGACTGATTGATTGATTTTTTTTGGTCTCTCTCTTCTCTCATTTACGTTAGGTTATGGTTTTTATCCATACAGCCAAATATTCGGTTGTTTTTCTAGATTTACTATTGAAAGTTAATTATTATATTAGGAAGATCTTTACGGTGGTGATTGATAAATATTGATAATATTATGGTGATTGATAAAATATGGCTAAAGGCATAGGTACAGGTTATTTAATAAATTAAGATTAATATATTTTAAATTCATGAACGTGCCTAACGAAAAGTTCAGAATTACAAATAAATAATTGACATGTTATTATATTTTTGATTAAAGATTTATTGTTTCCAATTTTATAATGAAAAATAGTAAATTTAAATAGATATAAAGAATGGCTTACAATCTTAGTGATAGGTTTCCACCTCCACCGGAATGTTGTATGCTACTTGACCCCGGTTCATATCAAGCTGAGGGTAAAGCACTGAAGCCAAATAATGTACCATTTCTAACTCGAACTCCTCGAAAGACTTCACCGGCAGGTACACTATGGACCGAAACTGTATATAAAACAGTTTTACCATCAAACATTCCAAATTGCACATCACTTAAATCTAGATGCCCACGTTTTCCATACGAAAGTTTTAGTAAAGAAGATTTAGAAGCATTACTTTGTCGTTGTGGAGTTCAAAGTGAGTGCGTATGTCAAACAGAGAATGAAGAGACTCCGGAAGTGTTATGTCAAGCCAAAGTCCGTAAACGCATTTTTATAGGACCAGCACCTAAATCCACATTGGGTGAAGGTTTGTCAGCTCCTTCTAAAAGAGATCATGGTTTCGAAATTCAGCTCGATGGAAGTAAAAAACGCTTACTAAACGTGGTGAGCGATGAAAGCCCACCTTTCTATGACGCTAATGTTCACTATTCCACTGATTTTTATCATGGTTGCAAATGGAGCAAATGGACCTCGCAACGTTCAATGAAGTCTTTGGAAAAGTGGCCCGGACCTGCCGACTATTATTATGTAAAACAATCTACAGAATTCGAAGATTGCGCAGAAAAGTTTAGGGAATATAGACGTATGAATTCTAAACAATTACGTTTTATTGAAATGGTACAAATGCGTAATTTATTAGAAGGGCGGCCAGGACCTGGGTTATATAGTCCAGAACTATCCAAGGGGACCGATATAAAAGTTTTGGGCCCTAAGGCAGAAAGATTTCAATCATCAAGTATTGAGCAACGACCAGGTCCTGCAGACCACTGGGTGAAACGGGCATTTGATTTTCCAGAACCACCAATCGTTCCATGCCACGCTAAATTGCCGGAACCATCTTTTTTCGGAGTGAAGGCGGTTAGATTCAAACCTAGACATGAAGAAGCTCCTAGCCCGGCGTCCTATAATTCAGTTTACAGGACATGTAATTTTCTACATTGCCAGACATCAGCTTTTGGATCTTCTTCCGTACGGTTTAAAGAAGCTCCTGAAGAAGATGATTATGATGATGTAGAGCTAATAGCTGAAGATGAACCACAAAAAGTCAAAAATAATGCAAAAGAACCTTGCCCTATTCCAACTTGGGGATTTAAATCGAAAACTATAAGAATAAAAGCGCAAAAAAAGATCTTGAATGAACAGAGTCCAGCTGACCTGCCTCAATCAAGAACAAAAGTGTATCGATCACGTCAATTGCAATTTCTTGCGCCGTTTTGGTCGTCGGAAGGTCGGTTTCAGCCATGGAATGATTGGATGCCAGTACATGGTAGAGTTAAAACACCAGGTCCAAGTTATTATGAATGGGATAAACCTAAGTGTTATCCAGCGGTATCCCGAGGCCCACTTCAAAGATCTATTCGTTTTCCCAAAAGTCAAAATGCAAACCCTTCTCCCAATAAATATAAATTGGGTGGTGGTGTAGAAAGTGTTTTGGCAACTCACAACCAAAAATTAAAAGATAATATGGAAAAACAGCATAAATTCAAGTGGGAACCGCCCATTGAACCCAGACATCTTAGCCTAGAAGAACAAGAAGCTTTGTTATTAAAAAAGTCAATAGCATTATTAGATAGCAATAATAACGAAGACAAAAGCGAAAAATCTCCAAGTATTAAGAGCAGCTCTAGCAACGAAGAAATGCCTAAACCAAAATTGTTACGTTGTTTTGTATATGGCCAGGAAACGCCTCACTGTAGTTAAAACTTTAATTATGA
Source organism: Scoparia ambigualis (assembly GCA_963921215.1). Lineage (NCBI taxonomy): Eukaryota > Metazoa > Arthropoda > Insecta > Lepidoptera > Crambidae > Scoparia > Scoparia ambigualis. The sequence continues at coordinate 30,735,971 of OY992501.1, read as the reverse complement.
AATACTACCCATTCAAGAAATGTGTATTTTATTCAATGGGCGATTTTTTGACAGCTCAAATTAAAAAGTAAAAATTAGTTCAAAAACACTCGATAGATGGCGTTTTATGAAAGCCGAGCCGTACCTACCTAAGACCTTGTCCAGAAGAGGCGAATTCGCCGCGAATCGTTTCGCGCGAACGTATGCGCGAGTTGTCGAGGTTGCGGCTGCCCATACATTGCGTCCACAAGCATCGCGCGAGTTTCGCGATGAATTTATTTATTTATTTTATTTATTTCATTTAGACATGCTTACTTACAGAATATCCAACACGCAGGCACGTTACACAACCAAAACATTAAGGAGTACACATAGAAATCGATTCAAATACCTACACGAAGTGAAGTTTAACAATACTTACAATTAAAATAGTAAATTTTCTTATTAGGATTAAAACATTTATAGAAAAAAATAATCATAATAATAAAATAACATAATTATAACAAAAAATAATACGATAATAATAATTAAACCAAAAAATTAATTTAAAAATATGTAAATAATTTTATTAAATGTCAAGTACCTGAGTCAAGAAACTGACGAGATACTGCCAATAAACGGCCTAATCCATCATGGAACAGATCAAGATCGTCATATTGAGCGAGCACGTCACCGATCAGGCGCAGCGCCCGCGTGGTGGGTGCATGAGCGGCGTGATTGGTCCGCGTGATAGGCCTCCACAGCAGGCGCGGCCGGCGGCGCGGCGCTACCGAGCCCTCCGCGTCATATGCCATTCGCGCAGGCACAGAGAGGCACAATCTCTCAATCACATTCGGGCAATCCACCCTATTGTAAATCACGGCAAGGTAGTGTGATACGAGAAGCAGTTTCCTCCTAAAAGCGAGCGTATCGAGGCCTACCATACCGGACACAAACAGAGAAGGGTATAAAAATGGATAATATCCAAAATTTTTTTTATACAGCCACCGAGCAAACTTTCGCTGTATTTTTTCAATGTAAATCCTATATTTGTCTTCTAGAGGGTCCCAGATGACTGCTCCATATTCAAGTTTGCTACGTACGTAAGCGTTGTACAATACTCTAGCCACTGATAAATTGCTGAACTCAGATGATGTTCTCATGATAAACCCTAAAATTCTACTTGCCGTCTTGAATGTATTAGTCACATGCTTGTGAAAGTCAATCTTACTGTCTAATGTTAAACCAAGGTCACGGATATCGTCAACTCTTTCCATAGGAGCGTCAAGCAAATTGTAGTCTGTCTGTAAAACGCACCGTTTTCGTGTGAATGTGATTGTTTTACACTTTGAATCGTTAAAAGGCAGGCGATTATCTACACTCCACGTGGCTACGGAATTAATGTCTTTCTGGAGAGCCTTTGCGTCCGATTTACCATCTATTCCCATATATAATTTGAGGTTATCTGCAAATAGGAGACATTCAGCGGATCTGAAAATTTGAGGCAAGTCGTTAATCATAATGAGAAAAAGAGTTGGACCCAAAGTACTCCCCTGACTCACCCCAGATCTCGTGAAATAGTTTTCAGACTCATACCCCCTCAACCTCACAAACTGACGCCGATCCTTGAGATAGCTAGCAAAAAATTGCAGCAGTTTAGGATTAAATCCTATTATTGACAGCTTCTGTAGCAGTCTGTCATTATCTACAAGGTCAAAGGCTTTTTTGAAGTCGAAATAGGCAGCATCCACTTGTCTACCGGCGTCCATTTCAGCGGAAACATAGTCAACTAATGCTGTCAAGTTTGTAGTTGTCGATCGCGCTTTACGAAAGCCATGCTGGCTGTCATTTAACTGGCTACCTATCTGTCGGCTAATGTGGCTGTTTATCATAGACTCAAAGAGCTTAGCACAAACAGACAGCACTGCTATCGGTCTATAATTCATTATGTTGGGTCCTGGTTGACCTTTTGGAACGGGCGTAACTCGAGAGAGCTTCCAGCACTCTGGATAAGTGGCCTGAGATAATGAGATTGCAGAGATACAGTAACGGTTCAGTAAAGACCGATATGCAATCTTTAACCAGAAATGCTGGAATACCGTCAGGCCCGCACGATGATCGACATTTAAGGCGTTTTACAGCTCTTTTAAAATCTACCTCCTCTACAGTTGAGACTAGAATAAATCCTGCGTCAGCACCCGAATCCCCTAGATGTTCAGCAAAGGCTGGATCTAATCGAGGTACTGCGTCTAAAAACATCGACCCAAAGTATCGGGCAAACGCATCGGCAGCAGCCTGCCCCGTCAACAGGTTATCGTAAGTGCCATAGGTAAAACAATCTACACGCCCTCGGTCTTTCCTCTTATCTTTTACGTATTCCCAAAACTTTACTGGTTCGTCAATAATATTATATTGAATGTTACGTATGTGCAGCAGATATTAGATTTTTAGCATGCCATCTATAGTACCTATAAAGTTCCTTATTAAATTGCTTACCTTCTAATTTAAAACGTTTAAGATGAAAATGTTTATTTTTTAAATTTCTTATAATTTCTCCTGAGAATCATTTTGGATATACGTATTTGGAGTTACGTGGCGAGTTACATATACGCGGAACATTTAAATTTATACATTTGTAAATTTTATCATAAAAAACTCTTAAGGCAGTGTCTACATTATCGATTTTGAACATATCAGACCAATCTATCGCGACTAGAGCAGCGTACAACGCTTGGAAATCCGCTTTGCGCCACATCCAGTCGGGACAAGCGCCCAGGCGCGGGACCGGCAGCGGCGGCGGTCGCGGACCACAGAGTATTTTTCGCGGACGCTGCGGCGGCAGAGGCTCCGCTCCGCTCCATAACTTTAGAATGGGCGATTTTCTGACAGCCCAAATTAAAAAGTAAAAATTAGTTCAAAAACACTCAATAGATGTCGTTTTATGAAAGCCGTACCTACTTATGGGCTATAATAAATTCTACACTTTTACTTGTCTACCAAAAGAATATAAAAATTGTATTTACTTACCTATTTATATTCAGGACATCCAGAACCTATTTCTATTTTGGAATAGAATAAATATTACGCAGCCATACACGTGCTCTTCATGAACCCGCCTTTTACTAAGCGCCATACTAATCTATGCTAAGCGCCATCTATGAAGTCATTTACGAACCAATTTCTTTTTTTTTTTGATCTCGGAAAATCGCCCGTTACGTCGAGGGCCGGGTGATAATCATCAATGGCCACCAAAGGCTCCGTATTTGCTGATACAGTCACCCGATCTGGCACGAGATCGCTCAACACAAGATCCAGCATACCTCCACGGCTATTCAATACATGGTTATATCCTTCCAGTCCACAAAATACACAAAAATTTTCAAATTGCATTTTAACGTTTGAGCTGCACGATTTTAAATTAAAATCTCCTAAAAGTAAAATGTTTAAGTCAGGATATAAACAAATAACATTCTCAATGCACGTCAAAACATTCAAATATTGGTAATCTTTATAATTAGGGGGTAAATACACTACGCAACACAACAATTTAACATTTTTACATTTAATAATTGCACAAATTAACTCTTTGTCAGGCGTAAGGCCATCAATATTATTTATTACATGCATGGGATAGCATTCACGTACCGCCAGGAGAACTCCTCCCCAGTCGGCGTCACCGAAACGGTCCTTGCGAACTACAACGTAACCAGTGGGAAAAAGTTCGCCGTCACATACTGAACTTGTCAGAAACGTCTCTGTTAATGCTACAATATCATGTTAAAATCTACTTACATTATTATTAAATATTACAGTTTTTGAGCGAAGGCCACGTACATTCTGATAGTAACACAGAATTTTTTTTAAACTATCTTTGTTACTGTTGTGGCACTTGCTTACCACGAAAGTTCTGCCGCCATGGTTTAATACATATGTCCATTGACCAAATGTCAGGGGACATTACCTGTTCAACAAACTTGATGGGCACCCCAAGTTTGAAAGATGCATAACTACCGCGTGCCTTTAACGCCTCCACCGAACAGACGTCCTCCTCGCACACTGAAGTGAGATAAGCACGTACCTGCTCAGCCGTGGTACCTTCTTGCACGTAGTATAGGTGAAGAAACCGCTTCCTTTCGGCCGCACGTAATAGGGTAGCTCCTGGCGTCGCAGTGCCCCTTAAAACTCCAGGCAATGATGTTCGTTCTCGTTTGCGCTTTATCTCAGTCCAACCCTCCAGATCAGAGCCGCCATGATCTCCATGGTTTAAAATAGGGACAGAAGAGCTCTTACTATTTTGCTGTACTGGAGATTTTATTTGAGAGATGTCTTGAGGGTTTTTAAACAACAATGCAGCCGGCGGCGGCGGTGGACCACTGGTTGCAACAGCGGCTTTCTTCTCCTTTGTATTTTTGTCAACTTTGGGAAGTTCCTTTGCAGCTGGTAAAGGCATTGGTGAGTGCATATGAGACTTACTTTTGTGAATCTGTCTGGACTCGACTCCAGCAGACTCCATTTTTCGCATCTTCTCAAGTATAGATGTCTGCGCGCCAGTAATTGTTTCCATAGCAAGGGTTTGTTTATGTGTGTCGTTACATAATTTGGAAATCAACAATAAAGGCTCCTTCATAATATCATTTAACTCATCTCTTATAATTTTTCTGAGTTGCGTTATGTTTTTACAAACGCAGCTAAGAACCTTTTCCGATTTTTGTCCTCGCCGCAAAGTAACATTTTCTAAGCCGTACTCGGACATAGAATTGTTTGCAGTGTCTGCAATGGTGTCATTAATTACACCACCTTGTTTAGAAGAGGGCGAATTCGCCGCGAATTCGCCCTCTTCTAAACAAGGTCTAGGGCCAGAGGCACGGTGCATCGCGCAAGCGGATTGCGGAGCGTAAGAATAATGTATGTAGGCACGCCCGCTCGCAGTTCGGACAGGTTCTTACATTTCGAGTATTTGTTTCGTGCGCGGCGGATTCCGCCTGCGCGATGCGCCGTGACTCAGGACCTGGGGCCTTACTCTTGAAACACAATTGCATTAATCAATTTTCAATTGCAAATCTAAAAAATGTCAAATGGCTCTTTTGTAAGCGACAATAGCGCCACATTAGAATTAAATTGCGTGAAAATTGATTGAACAAATTGTTATCGAGATGGCGTTCCGGAATTATCTTTACTTATCCCAATATCGATACATATTAATCGCATTGGAATTGTATTGAGATTGAGTTTGCGTTCAAGAGTAACCACCCTGGCCTAATTCAACACTTTTGCTCGGCTACCAAAATATAAAAAAATAGTAAGTTTTTTATCTGCTTTTATCGGCGATCAGTCGGCAAGACTATAAGCTGATGTGTTGGGTAACTATCTTGGGAGTTGTCCATAGCATCAGAATTTTCGTTAGGTATGGGTATGTTGTCATCGGGTGGAGCTATTTAACTTAGAGATGCTGAGCGCGGTCTATTAAACAGCCCGGGATGAAACACTTGTTGGGTAATGGATTTTTTAGAGGGTAGGGTGGGTTTATTTACATGGAGCTCATTCATTTCCTTAGTTTACTGCTATGGTAGCTTTTGTTTACCACTGGCAACACTTTTTAATGACATATTTTAAAGTCTTATCGCGAGTAACTTTAACCCCCCGTGTCCCGTAGTATTGGCAAAATTAAAAACATTTTGATCTTAGATGAATGATTGGTCTCGCTGCGCTCGACTAGATACCTCCGTCGTACTTGTCAAATGCGGCAACAAATACTACGCCGAAATCGGCGTACCCGAGCCAGTCACGCTGACAGCTGTGGGTGACGTGTACGTCCCGAATGTTTTATTTAATTTTGGGCTTAATTCAAACTAAAATGACAGTTTGCGTAGTAAAACTGTGTAAAAATAATACTTCTAAAAATAAGAAGGACACTGGGATCACATACCATCAGTAAGTATCGTATAATTTCTAAATTTCATCATAAAATAATATGAACAATAAACGCCCTTCAGTGTTACCGCTTAAACATGAATAAAATCCCCGTGGTTGAGATTTTTATTATGTGAATTTATTGTGATTGTCTTTTATTTTGTAACCTATTTCATTTGTCTTACAAAGTTACTATATACTTAACCTAGTTCTATGTTATTTCATGTTTACTTATATTTGAGGTCTATAATAAGGTGTAAAAATGTTAGCTGACACTATATCAAGGGGATTCTACCGATGAAACTGAACAACTTTCCATAAGGAATATGGGTCGAAAATTTATTATTTTTCACTATACAAAATGCGCAATCAGCTGATTGACTCAAGTATGAAAAAGCTATATTTTTTCATTTTGACCTATTTTCCTGAAATGTAAACTTTTCGTGTCTGTACTTTACATTGAAAATATTTGCGAAAAACATAATCTAAGGGATGAAGGATACGTGAACATTAGAATCATTTTTGGAATTTTTGTCTGTCTGTTTGTTTGACGCGCAACACACAAAAACCGCTGAACGGATTTTAATGAGACTGAGAACAGATGTATAGCTTATGATTCGGGTAATATTATAGGTTAAAGGTTGCTTCACACATATCAGTGAAGTCACAGTTCCGACACAGTACCGGCACAGTGTTTTTCATACATTCTCTATGAACGCATCCCCACTTGTCAGTGATAATGCTCTCAGTGTCAGTGCCGCCACCGGCAAATCACGGACGTATTCGTTTTGAAAAAAATCATAGACAATGTTTGAAATAATATTTTCACTCCTCTTGCTCAAAAAGTCATTGCAGCGTTTAAAGCGAGGCTAAAATAGCTTTTCTTGCCCTAGGGGAAATTTTTTTTTGTGTGTCACATGGCCATGAGCCTAGAAAAACGAAAAAGTATTTAGTCATATGTAGAATAATCATGAATAAAGTCTCGACTTAACACTGTTTACTTAGATCAAAAACTTTTTTGAGATAGTTTTTATTAAAGTTTATGGTAAAATTAGTAATTATTTGAATCTATGGACAACACAGACCACGCCCACACAGTCCACGCTTCAGCAAGAAACAACTGCACAGTCTGCACATGTGCTTAGGTGGTGAGCCTTTAGCCCGTTAGTCGCTTTTACGACACCAAAGGGAAGAGAGGGGTTGGTAGTATTATTTTGATGAGCCCATCGCCGCTCTATGCTGTTGTATGTATGTGCAGTCTTTAGTCCATTAGTCGCCTTTTACGAGACCCAATGGAAGGGAGGGGTTGGTAGTATTATTTTGATGAGCCCATCGCCGCTCTATGCTGTTGGATGTATGTGCAGTCTTTAGTCCGTTAGTCCCCTTTTACGACATCGAAAAAAAGTGAGGGGTTGGTAGTATTATTTTGATGAGCCCATAGTTGCGGCTGTTGGATGTATGTGCAGTCTTTAGTCTGTTAGTCGCCTCTTACGACACCGAAGGGAAAAGAGGGGTTGGTAGTATTATTTTGATGAGCCCATCGCCGCTCTATGCTGTTGGATGTATGTGCAGTCTTTAGTCCGTTAGTCGCCTTTTACGATACCCAAGGGAAGAAAGGGGTTGGTAGTAATAAAAAAAAACTACTATAAAAATGAGGTCTAATCATTGCTATACATACCTACCATTTTTCTACAGAAGAAACCTACGTCTAACCTACATAATAATATATACAATTATATTGATACATATTTGCTTTTAATTGTAAATTTTTAAATATTTTCTGAGCTACATTTATATTCAGCAACTTAACTAATACATCACAGCAAAAATATTTTTCCCATTAACTCGGGTAACAGTTGAGCAGCTGGCAACAAATTTTTCACGCACACTAGCATCCTTGCATATTGTCATAAACACACTACAATAATGAGTTGCCGCATTTACGGAGCTGTGGTTTATAGGTAGCGCGGTATCTAGACGAGCGTAGTGAGACCAATCATTCATCTATGATTTTGAGCTTCCCTATCCTTCGGAAAATATGACTGTGTAGACGTTGTTGAATTTGTTCTGGTTTCTTAGTTCATACGAGGGTATTACGAAACTTTAAAATTATCACTAATGTCAATCACATTTTTAATTTCACTAAAAACGCGTTATATGGATGTTCTTCGTGAAGATAACCCTCAGAACAATAACGAATATTGTTCTGAGAAGATAACACACTCACAGTAAATTCGGGTGACAAAATTTCTAAAGTAAGTGTTTTTATGTAAAATAGTAAGTACATACCTATTTTCATTCAGGACATCCAGGATCTATTTCTATTTAGGATGGAATAAATATTACCGTAAAACCCTCCAACATTCTTTTTCGATTATGACAAAGAAGTATGGCAAACAAACACCACCTCAGGGATGGTAAGAGGCAACTTAAAAATTATGACATCGGCCTGTCAAAATTATGGTACTTTACAAAAAATCATGGTACGCTTTGATTTACACGGATATCAATTCGTCTGAGATAAATACCTACTAATACATTTTTGTAGTACGTAACTCGGCTAAGACATGGAATATATTTTTTTTTGAGATCGATTAATCAAATATTGATTACACACGACCAAAAAAAATCATTTTTTTGTATCATTAAGTAGTAGATAATGAATCGATCCAGCGAATCAATATTTAAAAAAAAAATCGAAATTCGATTTGTTCTGTTTTGATAAGGACCTTAAAAGATTTATAGTTAGTTGAATGTACTCAAACACATTTTTTTTAATAATAGAAGGAGGCAAACGAGCAGGCCGGCAGGCAGGGTCACCTGATGGAAAGTAATCTCCGCCGCCTACGGACACCCGCAACACCAAAGGAATCGCAGATGCGTTGCCGGCCTTTAATGGAAGATTAGGTTTTAGGAAGTTTTAGGAAGTTTTAGGAAGGAATAGGAATTGTGAGGGGGGGGGATGGGTCTCTGGAACCTTCACTGGCCGGACGAAACACAACAGCACCAAGTGCTATTATTTCACGCCGGATATTAGTAAGAGCGAGTATTACGCCGGGCGAGCCGGCCCAATGCGTGCTGCATCGCAGCGTGGCTCTACCACTCAGTCAGTGTCATTTGGCACCACCCAGGGGTCACGTGTAGGGTCTCAAGGGTAAACCTACGGACGCGAGTAACTTTAACCCCCAAACATGTACAGCAATAATGTGAAAACACATGAAGAGAAAAAATAGTTTTTCACTAAATTACTCAAAAACTCACGAAATAGCTGTGTGCTTTATTTTCTTCACCTTTTCCTAATTTATACTTAAATAAAAGCAATTAAAAAAAAGTTACGTTTGTAATCTTGGATGTGTATTGTAAATACAAACTGTTAAATAAATAGATTTTTGAGAAATCGTTCTTTTTGAACTCCATTTTTTCTGAATCAATTCATTAGATTGCGATTCGAATCGATTTAAAAATTGATATTTTTGTTAGAAGAATCGTCATCCTTGTTGTAGTAAAAAAATTTCGTCCTTTTGTGGGACAGGCGAAGACATTAAGCCATACTGCCGATTCTTGAATATTATTATAGTTTCTTATGTTTTCATATGAATGTAGGTGTGTGTGTGTGTTACAGCCATTTTAAGACTTATGTGGCTGATTTTTGGAGCCAACATTTATACTTAACTGTGCAAATATGCGAACGTGATACTAAAAATGATCAAACCTATTTTAGTACCGTCGTGAGTTAGGTGAGCAAAGTAAGGTAGACTATTTTTAAAATTTTCATACAAAAATATTTGGGCTGACACAAATGTAATAAAATTTAGTTTAAGTAATTAATTACTTTTAATAAAATATAAAACATTTCGAACATTCTTAAGAAAATAAATAAGTACCTTATTGTTTTGTTCTTTACCGACTTAACTTGTACTCGTATTTCTGACATTTCGGCCGTATTATTTTTATATGCCCTAATTCCTAACTTTTCTCTACTCTTCCGCTTTTTCTACATGGGTTTAGAATTCCCCACTCTAAAAAAATCAATACCTACCTAATATTACCATAGTATGTAGTTGCATAGGTAAGTACCTACCCTGCAAACATTTTTTAATTGATGGCGAAAATGTAGCCAACAAAAACACACATCACTTTAGAATACTAGGAAAATACACTTTAATGTTTGCTAGATATCCAACACCAAATTGTTGGATGCCTACCTGCTTACCTTAGCTTATCTACGGAACATACTTACAGTAAAAACTTGCCACACGAAGAAAATAATTATAGATAAAGGCTTAATTTGACATTGAAAACAGTGGCTTTCTATGAAAAGAAAGTAGAAATAATAGACACGAATAAATTATTAGATAATTTTATACTAACAAAAGATAAATAGTACCTATCTATTTTAAGCGACAGATAGCAAATTCGCTATCATTTTATTTTAAGTGTTTAGCCCTCGGACTAAAATAATTGGTCCGAGGTTTAGCCAGTAACATGGCTAACTATCTATTGAGCTGCAACCTACTGACATGCGAATTCAGACTTTGGGAATATTTACCAAATAATTTAAATTAGCTTTTAGGATAATAGAGGATACCTCTAGCAAATTATTGACAAAAGAAAAGTCAAACTGCTTTCGCATTGTTCATCACTCATCAGAATATACAAGGCTTTTTCTGGCAAAGAATTTGAATTAAATTTAGATTTACTTTCTTTTACAATTGACATTTTATGTATTATCAGGCATTGGCTCAAACATTATGAATTAATAACGAACTTAGAAAACTACAGTATTGTCAGTTCGTTTTGTAGAAATTCAACCTTAAGAGGCGGCTCTTTAAATAATATTAATAATAATTTAAAAGTGAAAGAACGTAAAGACGCGATTACACTATCTATAGAACGAACTATAGAATGGACTTGGGAAAAATGAAAAAAAGTTCATTTTTACTTTATACCATTAAAAAAGTCGTTATTCTAAAATCAATAGTTTTTATTTCACTACGATACGAGAAGTATTTACAAAGTTATTGTACATAAATAATTGCATAAAACACTACTACCTCGCTTAGTTCGCCGGCACTCGACTGACGTGACGTGACGTCATCATATCCGATAGCCCCCGCCGCCGCTCTCGCTGCCCGCACCCGGCGGGCGCCCGATTACATAACTTAACTATTTGCACAATTAATTATTAAGTAATCTGTGGCACAACTGCACTGGTTCATATGGACCTTTGACTATATACATGTCTAGACGGAGCATCGCGGTACAAACGTTTCTCAAAATCCGTCCGGTTTTTGACGTGACAACGTCTTAAATTAGGTTAGCTGGGAGACACTTATGAAAAAGTGTAACGCTCGTCGGGAACGTAACGATGAGTCACCGAACGAGAGAGAGGCCCGCCGAATGCCTTGCGTCTCTCTCCCACTAAATAGTTAAGTTTAAGTTTACATGTACAATGTTTTAGTAAACAAAATAAAACAAAAAAAAAAAAAAAAAAAAAAAAAAATATATATATATATTTCTATAGTTAAAATTTGTGCAATTCTTATTTTCATTCAATTCCTTGTTCCTATTGTGCAATTTAATTATATTCATATCAATAAATATTCTACCGAGAAAAAGACGTTGTCACGTAAAATCTTCGCCCGTAAAACCGACTTTACAGGCAACCAATTTTTTTTATATTGAATTTGACAGCCGCGTATAACTGACACTAGCGCGAATGGTTGCCAGCGAATGCCTAATTTCCAATAAAGTAGGGAAAAAATATTTATGCACAATATAATTTTAAAATGATTCATAGTTAAACACAACTTTTTAAATTAGGTATGTCTATCGTATATGTAGGTATAACGCATAAAAGAAGCTGGTGTGTTTAGAAAAAATGGATGATTGAAGGCGAGGGCGAGTACAATAAAATAATGCGCTAATGGAAGCCTGCGTGCTTGAGATATGTTTGTAATAGGGACGAAATAGAAGCAACAGGCAGGATGATTTACGTTTATTACTTAATCAAAATTGATTTTTTTTAGAAATTTAAATTATTTTTAATTAAAATCAAAACAATTAATGGCGTTCTCTTTGTATTTGCTTCTTAAATAACTTTCGTTTGGAAGTTACATCATTTTTCATGTTCTCTAAAATGTTATTATGTTGAAACCTTATAGTTAATTATTTCGACAACGACTTTTTTCTACCGGATCAGTTGGAAATCTGAAAATTAAAATGTTTCCTATGTGGTCGAACAGTTGTAAAGGTTACATAATGTGATGACTGCTCATAAATATCCGTGTCCAATAGTTTACATGAGACGAGAAATATTGACCTTTTAGGGGCACAAACATACACCCGCACTTTCTCAAACATAGTCATCATCATCATCAGCCTATAAACGTCCCACTGCTGGGCGCAGGCTTTCCACGTGGAGATAGCACGTGGGGATATTGGGCCATAACCCACCACACTGGCCCGATGCTTGTTGGTGGGTTTTAACAACTGTCATCTTACGACAACAAACGGGACCATCGGCTTAACGTGCCTTTCGAAGCACGGAGGAGCTCGATATGTTTTAAATTTGGTCACCCATCCAGTGACCCGGCATTGCGCAAGTTGCTTAGCGGGCAAGATCGCAAGCCGAACGTGCTAGCCGATGCGCCATTGAGCTCTGAAGCATACATACTACCATCCCCTACATACATATACTTAAACACACACTTCTTACATAAATACTTACGTACATTCCATTTCAAACATAATAATTTTTTTATTCATTTCGAATATCGGTACCATACCACAATAACAATTTATAATAATAGTATTATAAAATATTACAGTAGGTATTATATTTTTTCTTGTTTTAGAACGGAACCTATACTCCAGCCAAATTCAATGACGAATGTTTGTAAACAGATTACTGTTATACCTAGTTGCAGTAGGATTTTACTTTTTCTTGAGTGACGTTCACAAGAAAACAGTTAACTATTGTGTCTTTCTTTCAAAAAACAGTAAAAATCCTAGTGAAACTAGACATTTGCACAAATGACAGTAATATGTTTACCAACATTCGGCATCGAAAGGAACCGTGACATTTATTCACGCTCTTATAAATCAGACATCAGTTTAAAAAAAGGAAAACTTTGAAAGTGTTCCAATAATAATTATATTTAATGTATTTACTTTATTTACAACAAGGCCATGTATAAATACTAACTTACAAGACTGAGTATTTTTTATCATACTTATTGTATTTAAACCTCCTTTTATATTCTGCCACCAATAATGGGAATTCTACATTTTGATACCAGCAACACTACGCATACATGGCCGTTAATATTGTTAAACTTTAAATTTTCATTAAAATTTATTGATACTTACAGATGAAACGTGACTTTCCTTTTCGAAAAGATTTTTCCTTTGTAGTTTCGACAGAATTTCACTGAGCAAACGGTCATTTTGCGAACAATTTCACCGAAACGCGAGAGATAAACACTGCTTGACGGCACAATGACACTGACCGCCAGGATTGCGCGATAGGCCAATTTTGGCCTATAAATTTTTCTACGTTTTTTTACGGCCAGGGTCTATCTACACATGTATATAATCAAAGATATGGACATATTAATAAAACGAAGTCGCGCCACCAGTGCGAGAGAATGGAATCCGATGACGTCACGCCGCGGGTTTCACGCGGTTTTTGATTGTCACAAAAACAATAGCGCGTGGTCATTTTTATGAATCTTTAAAAAGTTATTGTGAAGTATTTTGAAGGGCTACAGATAAAATTTTAATGTCATATTTTAGGTTAAAATGTAAATATTTAAAAAATAAATAAATAAAAATACTTTTCCCAAGCTCATTGTCATGTGTCGAACTCTTGAGTGGTATAAGGTCGAATTAGATGAGATTGTTGGAATATCTGTATACAGACCTCCATCTGGAAATTACCCACTGTTTGAATCCTCTATGGAAGATCAATGACCTTTTATAAAATATCATTGATGGAAGATGTTTTTATAAATCGTATGTCAAAAAAGTAAGAGAGTTGTAGTATGTGGAGATTTTAATGTTAACATTTTGAATCGATGTTCTATGTCCAGTAGATTCATAAACTTATTTAAATCATTTAATTTAGATTACGTGTTCAATGAACCAACTAGAATAACATCCACATCTGCTACTTGCTTGGACAATATTTTTTGTAAAAGGCGATTTTCTGACAGCCCAAATTAAAAAATAAAAATTAGTTCAAAAATACTCGATAGATGGCGTTTTATGAAAGCCGACCCGTTCCTACCATAAGGCTGTAATAAAATCTACACTTTTGCTTGTCTATCAAAAAAATAAAAAAATAGTAAGTACTTACAAATTTTTGCCTTAAACTGAATTGCCATAAAACAGCCTGACTCTGAATATCATGGACTCGCCTTTTACTACGCGCCATACTAATCTATGCTAAGCGCCATCTATGAAGTCATTTACAAACCAATTTCTTTTTTTTTTCATCTCGGAAATCGCCCATTGTCTTGTCTTTGAAAAATCTATTATAAATTGTGTTAGTTCAGACCATAGCGGACAATTAGCCACTATTGAGCACCATAATATCTCTCCCATACAAAATTTAGTGTGTAGACCAATCAGTGAAAAAGGTATCGAAAATTTAAAACCAATATTCACTTAAAACTTTCTTCTCATTCAGTAACACCTACGAATAATGCAGATAATACTCGTACTTACACAAAAGTTTTCAGTTGCATTCGGGATAAATTTAACAACACATATAAGCAGAAAATTATTAAATTAAATAACTCTAAGAAAAAGTTCAGTGACTGGGCGAGACCTGCCACCTTACTCTCGAAACCGATTGCTATTGGATTGGATTGGTATTGTGAATTTTCGTATTTTTAAGTTACGACACCAGCGCTAATTTGGATTCATATTGGGTGAACTAAATGGCATTGAGTTTTGTATTTTTTTCACTCAATATCCACGCAATATAAGTCCATATTAGCTCTGGTGTCGTAACTTAGGAGTACGAAAATTCACAATACCAATCCGATCCAATAGCGATCGGTTTCAAGAGTAAGGGGGCCGGTATTTATGCAAGTAGAAGAAAATTGTATGAATTGTATGACTTAAAATCTACTTTTAAAGATCCAAATTTTATTGAATATGTTAGAAACTATTCAAAGTTATTTAAAAAAAGTCTGCATATATGCTAAATCAAATTTAATTTCTAAAAAAAATGTACTTTCGAATAACAAAATAAAATCTACATGGAAACTATTAACCAAGAAACTGGTAAAATAAAAATTAAGGACCGTTTATATTCACCTAAAGTCAATCAATAGTAAAATAATAGAATCAGATGGCGCAGTCGCTGATGCATTTGAGGATTTTTTCTTTAAGATACCTCACAGACATATAAGAGTACGTCTGTGAGATACCTATGGACATAACTAGTAATATAAGTTCTTGCTCTCATACTGCTGTCGCACTCCTCGAGTCAACTGTTAATAAGTGCGGTGACAGTTTTAGTTTGAGACATATAACACTGACACCATTTTAAAACCTTTTAAAACAATAAATATTTAGTACTTATACAGAAGATCTGTGGGGTATCTCTACAAATGTTGCTCAAACAATTATTAATTCATTAGCTCCTACTTGGCCGATATTTTCAATAGGTGTCTTGAAGAAGGAACTTTTCCAAATTTAATGAAGCATGCTTAAATCATTCCATTGTTTAAAGCTGGTGACAAAAACAACCCCTCTAACTTTAGACCAATTTCTATATTACCAGCCTCTAGCAAAGTTTTTGAGAAAATTATTTACAGTCAATGAGCGATTTTCCGAGATCAAAAAAAAAAAAGAAATTGGTTCGTAAATGACTTCATAGATGGCCCTTAGCATAGATTAGTATGGCGCTTAGTAAAATGCGAGTCCATGAAGAACACGTGTATGGCTACGTAATATTTATTCCATTCCAAAAAAATAAATAAAGAAATAGGTCCTGGAGATCCTGAATAAATATTTGTAAGTACTATTTTTTTATTTTTTTGATAGACAAGCAAAAGTGTAGAACTTATTACAGCCCTTAGGTAGGAACGGGTCGGCTTTCATAAAACGCCATCTATCAAGTATTTTTGAACTAATTTTTATTTTTTAATTTGGGCTGTCATAAAATCGCCCATTTCCTCGGACCAAATATCTTTGGTCCGAGCCCATTGCTGTCTCATTTTGCAATTAATAAACTTTTTCATGAAAAACAGTTTGGTTTTACTAAAGGTAGATCTACAACTGACGCTGGAGTTGCGCTTCATAAACACATTTTTGACTCCTGGGAGATTTCGTTTGTCACGAAACTTTAGTTAATAACATTACGGTGTCTCAAAAATAGCAGTGAGCCTTATTCAATCATACTTGTCGAATGGAACTCAAAAAGTTGTTATTAATGGTGCTGTGTCTTCAGGAGTACCCATAACTATAGGCGTGCGTGTCTCAAGGGTCATATTGGGCCCATTACTTTTTGATTTAAGTACATAAATGACCTACCCTACTTTGCTAGAAACTTGTGTGAGACTGTACTATTTGCATATGATACGTCTCTTATTTTTAATGTTGAAAGAGGCATTGAACATGTTGACGATGTAATAAGTGCACTTTTAAAGGTATTACATTGGTTCACTATTAATAATTAATTACTGAATTCAGCAAAAACAAAGTGTGTTAAATTTTCTTTACCTAATGTAAGATACGTCAGCACACAAATTAAGATGAACGAAAACGTAGTTGAATTAGTAGATTCTACTGTGTTTCTAGGCATTAAACTGGATTCACGCTTACAATGGGACCCACATTTTGATACCTTGTCAGGAAGACTGAGTTCAGCTACATACGCAGTTAAGAAAATGAAGCTTCTAACTGATGTTGAGACGGCAAGAGTAGTTTATTTTAGTTATATCCAAAGTGTGATGTCTTATATGGCTTACTGTTGTGGGGCTCCGCTGCTAATATTGATGATTTATTTATTCTACAGAAAAGGGCAGTCCGCGACATATACAACCTGAAGTCTAGAGACTCACTCAAAGAAGTGTTTAAAAAAATCGTAATATTAACTATTGTATCACAATTTATTTTTGAAAACCTTATGTATGCCAAGAAGTATAAAAAGACATTTGTTAAAAATTGTGCTCTTCATAACTTAAACACTCGTAGGAAAAATAAGCTTGCTGTCCCTAGTTTTAGACTTCATAAAACAGGTGGCTCTTTCTTGGGTAAATGTGTAACGCTTTATAACAAACTTCCACTAAATATTACTGAAATGCGTTTACATACATTTAAAGTCCATATTAAAAAAAACTTCATAAAACAGGTGGCTCTTTCTTGGGTAAATGTGTAACGCTTTATAACAAACTTCCACTAAATATTACTGAAATGCCTTTAATACATTTAAAGCCCATATTAAAAAAACCCTCATGAGTAAAGATTATTATAAAGTGGAAGATTATGTAAATGTCAAATATGTATGGACATAGTGCATGTACGAGCATAACATATTAGTAATTTGTATATTGTGTAATTTGGTAACGAACGACATAATTGTTTTGTAAATGTCGTTGACCTGCTGCAGGTCAACCTACCCAAAACTGTAAAATTTCTCTAATCAATATTGATAGATTCACAATGACAGTAGTAGGTTGAGTTACTGGCATCTGTCTGACTCTCGGACCAAATATATTTGGTCCGAGGTCTGACTACAACAAAAAGTAATGCTAATGACCTCAGTATTATTCTATGCTAATGACTTAAAATATGAATGTCAAATACTTAATATTTTTTTAACTATGTGGTAGCCCTAGCACTCAAATCCCGTTGGGCAATATTGGCACTGCTGGTTTCGCGCCACACTACCTAAAATGCCAAATACCATATCTTGAAAAATAAAAGACATTTTTTAGACTGAAATCAAAAAATATTACTTATTTCAAATGGTTTATCCTGTACTGCCAGTCATAATCACGTACCTTAATTTCGGCCCTTCGGAGAAGTTTTTAGCCAGTAAAATTTGCACCACTTTACACATCCGACTTTGACGTCGCCGGTTGTCTTAATGAAATAGGTTAGAATCATTTAACATATTATACCAGCGTTGCTATTATAGTTTAAATACCGTAGATTACTAGCAAAGAGTAACAAAGTCAATGAGCGATTTACTGACAGCCCAAATTAAAAAGTAAAAATTTGTTCAAAAACACTCGATAAATGTCGTTTTATGAAAGCCGAGTCGTACCTACCTAAGGGGCTGTAATAAATTCTACACTTTTACTTGTCTACCAAAAAAATAAAAAAAATAGTACTTACCTATTTTTATTCAGGACATCCAGGACCTATTTCTATTTTGGAATTGAATAAATATTACGTAGCCATACACGTGTTCTTCATGGACTCGCCTTTTACTAAGCGCCATACTAATCTATGATAAGCGCCATCTATGAAGTCATTTACGAACCAATTTTTTTTTGACGTGACAACGTCTTATAAATTGGTTTGCCGGGTGACACTTCAAGAAACTGCGTTACGCTCCGCTCACGTTATGCGCTCACAATGAGAGCGAGTGAGAGGCACGCGTCCCTTCCACTCGGGCATGGTTCGTTGTATAAATTAATGTTTTAAATATAATTCTTTGTATAAATAAATGTTTTAAATTGTTACTATTATTTCATCCTTCTTCCTACTATACGAATGAATATTCACATTAGAATTATTTTACCACTCAAAGTCGTTGTCACGTAAAACTTTCGCCCGTATACCGACTTTACAGGCAACCAATTTTTTATCTCGGAAAATCGCCCATTGACATAGTACTTCTTTTTAAAAATCGATTTAAAGTTATTTTTGGTCAGTGGCCAAAGTTAGGAAGGAAAGGCAAAGTTGGAGGGTATGACTGCGCAGCTATACACGTGCTCTTCATAGAGTCGCCTTTTACTAAGCGCCATCTATGAAGTCATTATGAACCAATTTCTTTTTTTTATTTTGGAAAATCGCCCATCACTAGTGAAGTGAGTTGCCTACCTGCGACTTCGTTCCCGTCGTGAACACGAGTATCTCGTAACCTGTTGAGCGTCGCGCGCCAGACACAATTGAATTTGAATTGTTTTTGCCGATAGTCGGCATCGCGACGCTCGATTCCAAAACATTTTCCATGTTTCCAAAATGACTCAGTACCTTCGAGCACATACGTGATCTAAGCTCGGTACCTACTCGCTATTTTGCGCTGGCTTCTAAGCAAACCTTATAGAGTAATATAAAGCAAACCCTATTGAGCTTAAAGTACAGAGAGTTATAGTATGTATAGGTGGATGGTAGTTTCATGACCGCAACGCACCAAGCATAGACAGACAGAGCAAGCTATTCTAAGACTTCTTGGCAAGAAAGTGAAGCGTTAATGCAGCAATGCAGTAATGTTTCATTTTTAAATTGGTTTTTTGTTATCCATATTAATGTGAAATAATGTTAGACTATTAACCGTTTGTGACCGTGCATGAAGCAAAAGGTGTTAGCAAACAAAACAAAACATGAAAACATCACTACATCACTTTTTTCTCAAATTCCCTCATGAAGTCCCTGTGAGATCACAGTAAAGTTCTTTACTGGAGGGCGATCACGCCAAATAATCTCAACCTAACCACAACTGAACCGCTGCCGTTATGCCTCAGAACAATAACTAAAGCTTAATGTTCTGAGCGTTATGCCGACTTCGTATAGCGCTATCGCGTGTGTCAAACGCGATAACACTATAAAAGTAGGACTCCGGGTCATTGAGCTATATTACTACGTATAGAGAAGACACCGCTCACCACTATAGTGTTCCGTTCAAGTGCGGCCTGCCGGCCGCACTTGGGCTGCAAACGCCTCAGTGATTGCGCGTGATTCAAGCGATTGTGGACCTTGCGGCTGCACCTTAGTTGCGCACAAACTTGCTTCGCGGTGTCTTCTCTAGTATATTGTACCTCAATGCTCCGGGTACCATTTATTCATCACTCATTATGTCATTATTTTACATTAAGCAAAGGAAAAATGAAATAAAAAAACTAGGCAGTATGGTCACTGACTGACCCTAGCCTGTTCCTAGAACACTCTAAAAAAAAAGTGAGTGATTTCCCTAGACTAGATTCTTTTTCTGAGGTGATTTCAGGCTGCCACCCACACACCGGATGCGTCTGCAGCACGATGCGTTGCATCTGCAGCACGCTGCGACTGACATAAAGCAATTCAGACCGGCCGGCGGCGGCGGCGGCACCACGGTGTCGCACACGCATTGCAGCGCGTTGCATCTGCGACACTGTGCGTCTGCAACGCCGTTTTCGTTTCGGATCGCGGCTGATATTTTCTTTCAAGATGTCGAACATCGAGGGCGATTTATCGAGCATTTCAAGTGAAGGATGGTTAAATAACAGTTCATCCTATAAAGATCTGTTACTTTTGGCTGCGTTAGAACCACCAGAAACTAAAAAAGACTGTGGGTGCACAATCAATATTAACAAAAAAGAGACGACCTCGGTGAATATCATCGTCTGTGCATAGAGCTTGATTCGTTTGAAGACAAGTTAAGACAAGTTATAATTTTTGACATGTGGATCATATAAACATTTGTATCTGCGTACATATTGATTAACTTTTCGCGTATTTCAAAATCCATGATCACTAGTCACTGTTAAATTTGTAAATATTTACAACTGAAGTGCCGCAGCAAGTGTCGCAGCTGCTGCACGCAGACTTTCCGTTATTTCCTCTTTGACGCAGACGTATACGTCACCGCGGTGTGTCCTCAATGGTCCTCAACTATGAAATCCTGTGGAATACAACGTCATCATGCCGGAGCGCGTGTGCGACTGTTTTCGGTTACTGCCGTGGGTCTGTCGCACGCAAGCGCAACGCAATGCATCTGCGACACTGTCGGTGTGTACCTACGCGTACAAATTCTAATATTACACATCATGACGCACGCAGTCGCAATGCAGCACGTCTGCGACACTTTTTGGTGTGTGTCAGCGTGTGGTGTCAGCCTTTCAACATCAGTCAAATTTTATATTGACATGTCAGGGGACTTCTTGGCGGGAAAGTGAAGGGTCATGTCGGCAGTTTTGTGTTATTTTCTAAAATTTGTGTTTTTTCGAACATTAAAGTGAAATAATAGTGGATTATTTACCGTTATGTGTTTGTGAACGTGCATGAGTGTCGACAAATGAAACAAAACAGTGCAACATCACTTTTCAAATTCTCTCAAGAAGTCCGCGTGAGACCTCAGTAAAGTCCCACATCTTTACTGAAGACTCAAGGGAACTTTATTTATCATTCATCATCTTAATCACCACTCGTTATCATCAAGGGAAAAATGAAATAAAAAAACTAATGATTAGGCAGTATGATCTCAGACCTTAGCCTGTTCCTTCACGGAACAAATAAATAATAATAAAAAAATTGAAATGTCTGTGATGTGTCAAATTGTATTGTCAATGTCATGTCAATTGTCAAGTTTTTTAATTCTGAGGATACCTACAGCAATTACAGCACAGCATAGCATAGTTTTAAAGTCACACTACTCACACTATTATGTTATCACTATCATTAATTTAATTTATTTATCTAACGCCTCTGCACAGAATATCTAATAGTACTATATTTGGTCCGAGACTAAAGCCCAAAGTACTTTTTTATGCACTATTATCTATCTCCCTTCCTTCCATTGAGATCTGATAATGTGGTGGTCACCAAATTAAGTGGTATCTCTTAACACTGATCAACATCAACTGCCTGAATTGAAATCTCAACTTTCTGAACAGTACTGAATGGCTCAATCATAGCGTGCAAGTCTAAATAAATTGATCACGGAGGAGTATCATCAAACAAATCATTGCAAAATTAATAGTTCTGTATAAACTTAGAAACCCTTTACAAACATGTCGAAACTCGGCGCCTTGCACCTAACAAAGAACACTGGCGCCAAACACACAGCCACAGTAATATATTTTCATGGTTCGGGTAAGTGAGTATGGCATTTTATAACCTTAAAATATTTTTATTTATTCTAATTCTTGACTACTACTGTGCGCGGTCTGACAAGCTTGGCTATATCGTACAATAATTTGTGTATATTTGTATATCATCAAAAGCGAAAGAAGGAATAAGTACTGTTATTGGAATCTTTGAAATGTGTATGTGTATATTTTTGTATTTGTAATAACCAAGTGCTGGCTACAGTATAATCTCAACATTACGCTCTGCGATAGTTGTTTTACATAATGTTAAAAGCAAAGCATCTTCTAAAACATAAAGTATCCAATTACAGGTTCATCAGGACGAGACATGAAGGAATGGGTGCGGTTGATGGTCAACTTTACCTTTCCACACATAAAAGTGTTGTATCCTACCGCCCCAGTGCAACCATATACGCCCGCTGGAGGCCTCAGTAGCAATGTCTGGTTTGATCGTGCTGAAGTTTCTGCTCAAGCTGAAGAAAAATTGGACTCAATAGCAAACATAGAATATAAGGTTAAGAATCTTATTAAGACTGAGAATGAAGCTGGGGTACCAAGTAACAGAATAATTGTAGGTTGGTGTGTTATCTTGCTCTCTTTTTGACACTAATTCTGAAAAACTAAACTTCACTTTAAATATTAGTACTTAAATATTTTTTTAAATATGAAACTAATTGTGCGTTGCCCCTGAATAACTTTGTGATATAGGCTAGGGCGAATTTTGCCACCACGCTGCAACCTTTAGAGCACTCACGTCCAAGTAGGATGTTTCTTAAGTGCATTTGGGTCTGAGGAACCCTACCAAGCACACGGCTATTTTTGTTATTTAAAAATAAGATGCATTTTCAATTCAAAATGCATCTTCATTTTGAATTGACTAATTAAGCTTTTTAATAAATACAGTTGTAGTCATATAATTAGGAATTAGGAACATTACACAACACAATCAAAACCAGAGGTATAAACAAAGCGTTAAAATAACTAAAAGGTGAGAAGCTATGGATCCCCAAAGTGAAGAAAATGAATAATAAACAACAAACGAGGAAAATGCCATTCATAGAGATTGCTACAGAATACTATCGCAAATTATACTCTACAGAAAACACACTAAAAAGCTACATATACTTACCTCAAAGACATTACTGAAGAAATTCCTCCAATTCTTGAAAGCCTAACCCAATATGCAGTAAAGACTCAAAAAAACGAAAAAGCTCCAGGACCAGATAAGTAACCAATGAGATGATGAAAGCGTCACTGCCAGAAACAAACAAAAGACTGACCAACCTTTTCAATCTTATCCTGTCCACTGAAACCATGATGATGATAATTAATCCGACCGATTTCGGTCATGGCGACCACTTCGACTCCTAGACGCTGGTGTGCCCTAATGTGGCTAACATAGCCGATCTTCCTTGTAAACTGGCGTGCACACCGAGTGCACGTAAGTTTTCCTTGAACGTAGTTGTAATGAATAGACGCGGTCTGGCGGGCTTTCAACTCGTCTAGTCTTGTGTCTAAGTCAGTTTTACGGTGTTCCTCGAAATCGTGAACTTGCCTCTTCACAAGCCCGCGCCATTCAGAACGCTGCGCCGCCAAATCCTCCCACTTGGATGGCACGATATTGCACGTGCATTATATGCTTTTTCTGAACATTCTTATATCTAAGGAGTTGGCCACCGCGTTTACGCTTACCCTCACAAACCTCTCCGAGCATCCCAGCTTCCTCAGCACCAACCAAAGGGCTTCACGAGATACACTATCGAAAGCATTCGCTAGGTCAACAAAACAGAGGTAAAGCTGACGACCCTGTTCTCTGCTTTTTTCCTGCAAACGACGAACCGAAAGATTGCCTCTCTGCTAGGTCGGAAGCCAAATTGAGTCTCAGGCAGTATATTCTCAGATAGAGTTTTTAGGCGATTTAAAAGAACTGGCAAATACCTTTCCAGGAGTCGAGATAAGTAAGATACCCCGATAAGAACCGCACTCCGAGCGGTCACCTTTAATCCAAATGTAATCCCTAGTGCCATGGGACCACGGGTAATTAAAATTACCCGTTGACCCGGTAATGGGTCGACCCACCGGGACCACGGGTAAAGACTGCTTTATTTTTGTAGAGTGAAATGATGCGAGACACTTTAAAAGTATCGGGGACTCGCTCCTCCTCCCACATTCGAACAAACAGTGCCCACACCACTGAGTTCAGCTCCTCTCCGCCGTACCTCAATAACTAGCTCGGTATAAGGTCAACGCCTACCGCACGCTTATTCTGCAGCTGTCTGATGGCAGTGACTACTTCATCGCGTGACAAAGGCTCATCCAGCTCCACAGCAAGAGAAAGCTGACTCATCAAGCCGATATGACGTAGATCCACTGATCGATCCACATTGAGCAAGGTGTTAAAATGTTCTGCCGTAAAGTAAAGTAGTATCTTCTCCCTACTTGTTAATTGAGCCTCACCCTCCGAGGACTTTAGAGGCACCCTTACACGGTAGGAAGAACCAATCAGCTTACGAACCTCGCCATAGAATTCGCCAAGCTGGTTAGAGTTTGCAAGCAACTGCATACGAGCTTTATTATGCCACCAATTGTCTTTAATTTGGCGAGACAGCTTTCGTAGTTTCAGATTACTCGCTTTGACCGCAGCGGCGCCACCGCCTTGCCGATTGTACTTTCGTAAGAGATCTCGGTGGTCACTGATAGCTGACGTGAGGACTCCATCATTCTCATCGTACGAGTCTACATTTTGTCGGCTAAGACATGGGCATAGTTTCGTCTCACTTCAGGATCATTTAGCCTATCCACGTTTATAAACGCAGGCTTCTTTGTGTTGTATCTTCGAGGTCGACAAACACGGAGTCGCAGCTTGACAATAACAAGTCTGTGGTCAGTCCAACAATACGCACCACGCATAACACGGGTAATTTTAACTTGACCAAGGTCCCTTTGTCTTACGACAGCATAGTCGATGAGATGCCAGTGCTTGGACCTCGGGTGCATCCAGGTGTTTTTGTGCTTAGCGGGAAGTCTGAACATAGTGTTCGTAATCGCAAGTTCGTGTTGAGCACAAAGACTTAGCAACAACTGCCCATTTCTATTCATATTGCCGACTCCGTGTCTGCCCAGGACACGGGGCCAGGCTTCAAAGTCACGGCCAACTCTGGCATTAAAGTCGCCCAACAGTAATATTTTTTCTTTGGGGCATATGCTGTCTAGACATTGGGACAGTTTTTTATAGAATTTGTCCTTAATGTCATCAGATTTGCCACTAATAACATTAATGTGATTGTAATTGTCTATGTAAAGGCGCAATGTAGTAACGCGGTCTGATATATGAACGGGGGTACTCTTTGAGTCCCTTGACCAGATGGGTTTTGATGACAAAACCCTACTCCCGACCGTCTATGTTCTGCTGACGGAGTACCCTTCCAGAAGAAAGTGTAGCCACACCGACCTCTACTAACTATCCTTCGTCAGCAAGATGTGTTTCGCTGAGAGCAGCTACATCCACGCTATAGCGACGAAGTTCTCGAGCTACTATGGCGGTTTTGCGCTCAGGGCACGCATTTTCATCACGGTCGAGTAACGTTCTCACGTTCCACGCGACAAATGTCATATCATGTTCAGATTTATACATGTGTTTGTTTTCCTTGTTCTTTCGACCACGTTTTAAGGTGATGCAGTGGCAGCCGCGGTTACTACCACTGTTCGGATGGGAACGAGCATTTTTTTAGGACACCTTTTCTAGTCCCTTCCCCAGCTAGGCGGGGAAAGCAGTACCTCTTTAAATAAGGCTGCTCTGACACCCCAGGTGCTACCGGACCCACACTGTCGCTCCTAATTGCAGTGCAGAAACGATCACGGCGTTATACAACACCCCTGGGACCGCCTATGTGCAGGACTCGGACAAAGCCAGATTTGCATCAGACCGGACCTCTTTACCTTATCCCATCGCCATAGGACTTCAAGGAATCGGAGTCCTGATACGGAAGCGGTCAAATGCGCAGGAAATATTTGGGTGCACACACGTACGCGCAAACGCATGTGCACTCACTCGTCCTATTCCTCCTTAACCTATTGGAACGGAAGACCGCTACGACTAGTAGAGGGTTCGGATGATGTGGCAGGCCGACGGTAGCAGCTATGCTAACTACCGCCGCCCTCTAGGCCATCCACCTTGCCTACTTCGCCGGTTTCACCAACATTGGTAGCATATCTGCTGTGAGCTGCCTTCCCCGCCGAAGCCCCCTTTAGTCGCCTTCTACGACAGGCAGGACATACCGTAGCCTTATTCTTGGCCCAGGACTACAGGACTATTATACTACTGAAACCATACACATACAATGGACAAGAAGCACTATAACCCTCATTTATAAGAAAGGAGATAGATCAAAAATAAGCAACAACCACCCAATAAACCTGATGTCTATAATATACATAATACAGCGTGTTTCTTGTAAGGTGTCAAGCCGATGTATGGTGATAGGGAACTACCATACGTATCCATTGGACCCCCATGTATTTACGATTTTTTGTAGTTTACGAGTTATAATTTTTTTTCGTTATTTTATGATTCAACGACGAGACGGCTCTAAAAAAATTATATCTTTTTTTTGGGTCGACTTTTCTATGATTTTTTTTTTAAAAACAATGCCTATCGATTGCACTTTTATGAGTAAAAAAATCTCCTTCCTAACTTTAACCTATAGTACTAAAATTTTGATCCTAACTTTAAAAATTGTGTTAATCAGATCAGAATGGAATTTTCAACTTCGATAAAAAAAAATTAAAAAAAAAATTTCCATAGCTTCTGACTAGTCTTAAAAACTGCCCAACCAAATATGCTTTTATACTAATACAAAAAAAGATGTACTAAATGGGACTTTTTTTGCTGAAATCGGTCGTTGAACGTGGTAGATCGGAAATTGTGTAATTTTCATCTATACTAATATTATAAAGAGGAAAGATTTGATTGTTTGTTTGTATTGAATAGGGTCCAAAAATAGGGTTAAAGTTAGAAAGGAGATTGTTTTACTCATAAAAGTGCAATCAATAGGCATTGTTTTAAAAAAAAACATCATAGAAAAGACGACCCAAAAAAAGATATAATTTTTTTAGAGTCGTCTCGTCGTTGAATCACAAAATAATGAAAAAAAATTATAACTCGAAAACTACAAAAAATCGTAGAACATACATGGGGGTCCAATGGATAGGTATGGTAGTTCCCTATCACCATACATCGGCTTGACACCTTACAAGGAACACGCTGTATAAGGTGTTCTCAAAAATAATACTTAATCCCATTACAAAAAAACTTGACGAACAACAACCAAGAGAACAGGCTGGTTTTAGATCTGGCTTCTCCACAATAGACCATATACACGTAATAAAACAGCTGATCGAAAAATGTCAAAAATATAACTACCAACTATATTATTTGGCATTTGTAGACTAGGTATATTAAAGCATTCGACTCCATAACATTTGGGAAACTTTGGAAAACCAAGGAGTAGAAAAGAAATATATAACGTTAGTTAAAAATATATACTTAAACAGCACAGCACAAATAAATATACACGTGATAAAACAGCTGATCGAAAAATGTCAAAAATATAACTACCCACTATATTATTTGGCATTTGTAGACTAGGTATATTAAAGCATTCGACTCCATAACATTTGGGAAACTTTGGAAAACCAAGGAGTAGAAAAGAAATATATAAGGTTAGTAAAAAATATATACTTAAACAGCACAGCACAAATAAAGCTAGAAACCGAAGGGGAAACTTTTCCAACAGGCAGAGGATATGAGACAGGGAGAGCCACTCTTGCCAACATTTTTCTCATCAGTACTAGAGGAAGTTTTTAGAAAGATGGAATGGAATATAGGAATTAATATGAATGGAACACTATTAAACCACCTAAGATTTGCTGATGATTTTATACTTATAACAGATAATGCAGAAAGCCTTCAAACAATGCTACAAGACCTGTCACAACAAAGCAGTAGAAATAGTTTTTCTTTTTCTTGTTTCAAAGATACTGTAAGACGTTGTTGTTCATTTTATTTTAAATTGAGCAATACCTGTTTTTTTATTGGATATTCTTTTGTATGTGTTGTGTTGTCTTGTAATCGTATTAAATGTTGTTTTGTTGTAATGGAAAATGTCCTTTTATGATAGGAGGGCATTTTCCAGTTTGTATTGACGCTGTAAAAGAAAGGGAGAAAAGAGTTGCTGAGTTTCTTGCCGGTTCTTCTCAGTACAAGGCTCCCGCCCCATAGTTAGGACTTTAGAACCGATGGCATAGCGACATTCATTGGTGCTCAATTTTCTAGCCTAAATTGAATAAATGATTTTGAAATTAAAGCAAAAAAGTAGGTCTAACAATGAATAAGACAATATAGTCTTTGAACTAAAATAATAACAAACAGATCGGTGATCATGATGATGCTCAACATAGTCTCTCAACAAGTAGGCTTTAAAATGAACATGGAGAAGACGAAAATCATGTCTAACTCACGTGTCGACTCACGTGTCGACTCACGTGTCGTACCCACTCCTCTGAAGGTGGGAGACTGCTCTTGAAGTTGTTGACGAATATGTATACCTAGGACAAACGGTCCAGTTAGGTAGGTCCAACTTTAAGAAAGAGGTCAATCGTCGAATCCGACTCGGCTGGGCAGCTTTCGGTAAGCTACGAAATATCCAGTGACGAAAGTCTTCGACCAGTGTGTGTTGCCAGTGATGCCATACGGTACCGAAACGTGGTCGCTCACTATGGGCCTAATTAGCAGGCTCAAAGTCACGCAAAAAGCAATGGAGAGGGCTATGCTCGGGGTTTCTTTACGTGATCGAATCAGAAATGAGGAGATCCGTAGAAGAGCTAAAGTAACTGACAGCCCAAATTTTCGCGAAGCTCAAGTGGCAATGGGCAGGGCACATCGAACCGTAGAACCGATGGCTGTTGGAGCAGAACGGTTCTCGAGTGGCGACCGCGCAATGGAAGACGCAGTGTGGGCAGGCCTCCAACAAGGTGGTCCGACGATCTGGTGAAGGTCGCGGTTAGCCGCTGGAAGCGAGCATCACAAGACCGGTCATGGTGGAGATCCTTGGGGGAGGCCTTTGTCCAGCAGTGGACGTCCTCTGGCTGATGATAATGATGATGATGAACTTACGGTGGCCAGACCTGGGCAAACACACAAAAACAACAGCAAAAACTAATCACATATCAAAGAGCTATAGAAAGAAGCATATTGGGCCTTACAAAAAGAGACAGAAAAAGGGCTATGGATATAAGACGCATAACAAAAGTAGAAGATGTTGCAACCAAAACCAAAAAACTAAAATGGAGATGGGTGGGCCACGTGCTCAGAGAAAACAAAAATAAATGGACAAAGAACATAACAGAGTGGACACCTAGATTCCAAACGAAAAGAAGTAGAGGAAGCCAAAGAAAAAGTTGGTCGGATGACATTCAAAAGATTGCAGGTCCACTATGGCAAAGACTGGCAAAAATAAGAAAAGACTGGAAAAAGCTGGAGGAAACCTTAGTGTCGCAAGACATGGCGTGTCTTGCGACACTAAGGCCTCCAGGGCTCCAGCAGTGTAACTAATAAACTAGCATGTAGAAATTGTACTAAGTGTGTATTAAGAGTTTAGTTTGCAATAAAGGCTAATAAATAAATAAATAAAAATGTACCATCATGACTAATATTACTATGAACAAGTTCACACTCAGAATATTTAATACAAATCAAATAAAGCCTCGTATTCACTAGGCGACAAATCGTCGCAGAACCTGTCTAGGCACATGTCGTCTACGTGTCGCCGCGACGTCGCGCTCTGTTCTGCGACGTCGCACGCGACTATACAGCGACATCTACGTGTCGCAGAACAGGTTCCGTGTTTTAGCTCGCGAGACAGAACTTCCTGCGACATCAGTCCTGCGACCGCTGTTGCAGAGTGTGGACGCGTGCGCGAATTCTAGCATCAACATGCCCGTAGAGTGGGGAAATCAATTAGTTCTAAAACTTATTGAGCTTTACGAAAGCAAAGGATGTTTGTGGGACACGAATAACCGTGAATACAAAAATAAAATAAAGAAAAATGATGCTTGGGAGGGGTTAGCCAATGACCTTCAAATACCAAGGAAAGATGTTGAGGCGAAGATCCACAACCTCCGCTCACAATTTATGCGTGAGAAAAAGAAAATAGCTTCTTCGAAAGGCACGGGTAAAGCACGGGACGAAGTTATAGAATCAAGTTCTTGGTTTGCCTACGATGCCATGAAGTTTTTATTGAGTGGGGCGACAACTTCTGGTGGCACAGATACATTGGAGACACAAGTAAGTCACAATTTTAAAATAAATTTATTATACGAGTAGTACCTTTCTAATAAATAAGCATTAACAATAATTATAAGAGAATTATAAAGTCGTTTTTAGGGTTCCCTACTCGAAGGTTGACCAACGGGACCCTATTACTAAGCCTCCGCTGTCTGTCTGTCTGTCAACGGGTTTTATCTCATGAACCGCTATAGGTAGGTAGACACATAATGAAATTTACAATTCTTATTCTAAATATTTGTTTATTTCTAAGCTACATTGTTTTGCCATGGAACACTTCCTTCCGCAGTGATGAAATATTCAGCGAACTTGTTCCTTGTTACCATAGCAGATTGAGCAGATGGTCTTCCAGATGGTTGCAAATCCAACAAAATATTAGGTCCAAATTCTCTGCGCCAAGATCCTCCCACAATGTTATGATCCGAATCCTCTGAATCAAAGGTTCCACGTGGGGTGTAGAGTGCTCTCGATTGCTTATGACGCCTTAGAAAATTGTGTAGGTATACACAGGCCATTACGGCAACTTCAGCATTAGCAGGTTGGAGCGCAATTGCATTGCGAAACATACGAAACACGACACATAAGATTCCGAATACGTTTTCTACAATTCTTCTCGCTCTCGAAAGCCTGTAGTTAAAAATGCGCTTTACATTTCCCACCTCATGGTAGCCTGGATATGGTTTCATCATTTTTTCGGTGAGTGCAAATGCACTGTCTCCCACGAGTACAAATGGCATGTTTGGTTCATGTCTCAGTGGCTCCGGTTTTGGCCAACTAAGTTGGTTTTCATTCATAGCTTCATAAAAAGAAGTTTCTTGAAAAACTCCACTGTCAGATGACTTTCCTTTGGCACCACAGTTAGCATATATAAAATTATAATCAGCATCTACAATAGCCAAGAGGACAATGCTAAATTGTTCTTTATAGTTGTAATAATCACTACCAGAATTTGCAGGTGCCTGAATCAAAACATGCTTGCCGTCAATAGCTCCAACACAATGTGGAAAGTTCCATAGTATTTCATAATTATGAGCCTTTTCTTTCCATCCTATTTCAGTATTTGGGACCTGAAAAATATATGTAACATAACATAACATAAAAATTATTTCAGGCACAACGCCAGGACACCGATGACCAATACTCCAAGCTTTCCTCGGAAAATACTCAAGAAACTCAAAATTCCATCCAGTCGCAACCTCAGGCTCCTACCATGGAAGCATCACCGCGCCCTACCTCATCTAAATCGTCGAAAAAGAGAATGTTAACACAAGAGGATAAATTGGGAGAGGCGTTTGAAATAATGAGGTCCGCCAAAAATAAGATGGAAGCTACCCCTGATGAGTTTGATGTGTATGGACGATATGTTGCCTCAGAGCTACGTCTCATTAAAGACGAACACTCCGCCCTCATGGCGAAATATTATATTAATAATATATTAATAGAAGCTCGCATGGGCAAATACAAGCAAGGCTACAGTACCGCATCAACCACACCATCGGAACATCAGGACAGTGTTACAGCATCCAACGACAATCTGAATAGCATTCCACAAACAACTGTACGTGAAAATCTGGATTTTCAATTTGATAACAGCCAGGAACCATCTGATCATGACATAATTCCATCTTTTCTGCGGGAATAATTTTTCTTTCTAATAATTAAAAATAATATTAATAAAACATTCGTGATTTTACCATGTCTTTGTACTCACCATGACATATATTTTCAACGCTTTTATGAGTTCCTTACAAACTTCTGGTACTATTTTGCTGATCAGTTGTTTTGATACTCTAAATGTATACGACAAGGAAGCATAAGAATCTCCGGTCGACAAGTATCTCAATGTTATTGCAAGTCTGATGTCAGGACCAACAGCATTCCGTAATATTGTGTCTTGTTTAGCTATGGCAGGCCCGATCATTTCTAGTAAAACTTCAAAATCAGTCGATGTCATTCGAGTGAAATTTACAAATGATCCATCAAACATTCGAAGATCACGTAAGATATTATCACTGCTTTCTCTTTGTGATAAGTAGTTTCGCACCCACCACCTTTTCTTTTTATAACGTTTCGGTAAACTACTCGATAAAATATAAATGTACGCAGCACTAACTGCCACGACTTCCTCGGGCGACATCTCGGCGGAGACTGACGTGTGGACAAGCAAAATGTATCACGACATGTTACCAAAATGTTCTGAGAACACGCACCGTAGATGTTCTGTAACAGTCTCAGAACTTGTGCCCTACTTGTGCCCTAGTGAATTCGAGGCTTAGCTTATATCATGTTTCGAGACAATAAACAAACAAGACTTGTTTTTGCAATGTACCTGCAGGCCGATCGCCGTAATTTTATGACGCATTAGTCGAGTGTACGTGCAGTTCACGCATACGTGAAGTACACGTTAAACGCAAACAACAATTGGTATTGCCTTATAATAAAACTACGCGTCATCGTCACCTGCACTGCACGTCAACTGCACCTACGCGTGAAACCAGTGTGTGTTGCCGCACGCAAGTTTTGATAATTCTATATCGATTATTCGTTATGTAATCGATTATGTCCACGAATAAAGTTGTTGTTACAGGGCTACATCACGCCTAATAACCTAGGATCTAAGTTTATACACAAACATAACACTTGATTTTGTTCTAAGCATAGTAAAAATGGTATTAAAACGGAGATATTGAACACAAAATATGGATGTATGGATGTATCCCTTTGCATACCCTCCCATGAAGAAAAAAACACTGTTGGTTGGTTCTGATTGACAGTTGGGTTGACGTTAGGTTTAAATATTAAAATAGGTGTCCAATCATTTGACAAAAAACAAATACCAAATTTTCATTTGAAAAATAACATTTGACAAAATTATACTTGATAAAAGTATCATTTTACAAACTATTGTTTAATAAACTACTCATTAGACAATATATTTACAAACAAAAAATTCATGCTAAAACATTATTTCACAAATTGATAATTTTTAAACATGTTAGTTGGCAAAACAATGTAAAGCTCAAATAACATTATATATATTACTCTTGTAGGTCACGTGATAGGTTAGATATTTAACCAATCGCGAAGCGCAGCGTAGCAATTGTCTTAAATTTCGAGGTTATTTCTTTTATTAAACAACAGAAATACTAGCTGCCCTACTCCTGTAGGTATTGAAAAATTTAAATTGCTTACATCCTTGATTATATAATATATCATACCTAATAAACCATAATTTTTGTAAAATCACCAATTTGGCAAACGAATTATTTAGTCAAGTGAATATTATTAAAATAATATTTTTATTTAATAACAGTAGAAATATTTCTTAAGTAAAACATTTGCGAAACCTTTATTATGTCAAATGATTCTTTTTAAAGTAATATGTTTGCGTAAAGAAAGTTTGTCAAATGATTAGTTTTTCAAACGTTGTTTGTAAAATTATCTTTTGTCATACGTTTTTTGTTAAACAATAGTAAACCATTAAAATAATTGAATTTATTTGTATTTCGCTCGGAGTTATTTTACTTGATAAGGTAAGGTATTGTGTAACTATTGTAAAAGTAAGTTGGCGTTTAATTGGTTTGCCGGCAGTAGTTACAAAGATAATATGAGATTATGACAAGTTTTTACTTTGTAGATTTACGGTTCAATTTTTGATGGCGACACCGCGACACCCAGAAAAGAAATCGTCTCTGAGACAAATTGAGGTATTGGTGAAGTTCCTCGAGAACCACCGGGAACTCGTCATTAGCGTTTCTCGCAGTTTGCTTTTTCTGTGTTGGGTTGGCTTTACTAATACACAACTCATTAACCAATGTGATACTTTTTGCTTTCCATGTTTATAAATTTTTTGTGTATTTTCGTTCATTTCATGGTCAATTTGTGTTCGCTAGCTTATAATTGAAGAGGTATTTACTTACTGAGCATTTTGGTAGTGATAATATTTGTGTGTTCATTTGCTTTATATTAACTAAAATGCAGAAGCCACTAAGGAGCTTCCACAATCCATGCGGTTACAAAAGGTGAACTATCCTTATTTTAAGTCAGAGATGCGAAAAGAAAAAGAGCTTTTGAGATGTGAAGATTGAATCATCATCATCATCAGCCTATAAACGTCCCACTGCTGGGCACATGCCTCCCACGTGGTCAATGGTACGTGGGGATATTGGGCCATAACCCACCACGCTGGCCCAATGCGGGTTGGTGGGTTTTAACGACTGTCATCTTACGACAACAACCCGGGACCAACGGCTTATCGTGCCTTCCGAAGCACGAGATGTTTTTAATTTGGTCATCCATCCAGCGACCCGGCATTGCCAAAGTTGCTTAGCGGGCAAGATCGCAAGCCGAACGCGCTAGCCGCTGCGCCATCGAACTCAACTAACGAGTAGATAGAATACTGCTGTTTAAAAATGTATATTTTGCTTACAGAATAAACGTTGCTGCTGTCGTCGTTCTGATGATGAGCTAACTAAGGACTTCCCCTAATATAAGTACCTATGTGTAGAATTTAAGGATTTTTGATATTGTGACAATAATAAAGAATTTTTTATTAAATTTTATATTTGTTTTTATTACATAAGGTTTCTCTCGTTCCAAAGCCTTTGAATAGAAGCCTGTTGGACTGTCCTCCCCTACATTAACTCGATATTTACACGCCTATCAACATTTTGTGGTACATGAGCCACTCTTCTTAACTCTGCCTCAGCAGCCACCCTGCGGACTTGATTTAAAGCCTCACGCTTGCGTTCTTGTAAATTAAGTTGAGGAGCAGGAATTTGAGCACGTAGAGCCATTGCAGCACAGCACATGCATTCACGATTTGCCCAGCAAATACTGGATCGTAGTGAAGCATCCTCGCAGACAACAAACATCTAAAAAATAAGATTAACATTCACAGCTAAACAGATTTGGATGAAGCATAGTATGTAAATTTATTTATGTAAGATGGAGCACGCGCTTGATCAACAAATAAGCTACTTCATATATCGATCCATCGAGTGTTTACTGTGGGAGAAACAAAACTAAGCTACAATCTCAAATCTTCTTGATTAGCCAAATCCAACATTTTGCCAACGCAAATGGTTCATGCTCAAATGTGCCTGAAAAATTAAGTAGATAGGTATGACATTATAAGTTAGGTAAGTACATTACTCGGTAATTGTGTATGATGCTGTTTTTTTACTATATATCTGTAGGAAATGAAATAAAAGTTACTAACAAGATTTGCAAAGTTAGCAATCCATATACTTCTGCAATGCGTTACCAACACTCGATGAACACTGCAAAGTGACAGTTCATTTGACATTTATGAAACGTCTAAATTTAGCGCGATACCGTTTTTGTGCGATACAAAACACGCGTAAGTGAGGTTCTAATATGACAATACGGCGGTGCGCTGCGTTGAGGTGAGCGTGACGTGTGCGTCATTATTTAACTACGGCAATACGAAATCAAACGTTATGACGCAAACGCAGTCAAGACGCGCTGCATAACATTACGGCGATCGGCCCGCTGGCCGCTGGAACCAAACCCATAATAATTAGGAATGCACTAGCATTTCATTTTAAAATAGTAAAAAAAAAATTTATGCTTATAATTCGGGAGATCGGGAGTGTTTTGGCGCCATTTTTTTTAAGTCAACAATTATTACAAAATGTTAAATATTTCATATTATTTATTACAAAACACGGGAAAGCAAAAAAGTTGCAATAATTCTTCGACAAGAAAAAATTCATTATAATTGTACTTTATGAACGTGATTGGCTTTCAAAAAGATTGCTGATCTTAAAAAGTGTTCAAAAACTAAAGTTTTTAACGCGGTCAATCACTTTAAGAAATTTCACACCACCAATAACGTATCTCGAAAATCTAAATCTCGGAAAAGGACGTCTTGAGAGGATTTTATGATTGTTCGGGCATCAAAGGCTGATCCCTTTTAGAGGCTCAGAAACGATAAGAAGGGAAGTTTTTAGCAGCAGACAAGGAGTATCCGCACGTACAATTTGTAGACGATTAAATGATGCAAAATTATTTGGAAAAATCGCTCAGAAAATACTGCTCGTCAACAGGCAGCACCGACGAGCGGTACTAGATTTCGCTCGAAAGTATGGCAGCTGGACGGAAAATCAATGGAAAATGTATTATTTTCTGATGAGTCAAAGATAAATAAACTGAGTTCTGATGGTAATCTGTATGTGCAACGTCCTGCAAAGCAAGCGTTGAATAATAAATACACCACAAAACAAGTAAAGCATGGAGGTGGAAACATTAAAGTTTGGGGATGTTTCTCTGGATATGTGGTCCCCGTGAAAAATATTGAAAGTAATAGGTATATAACTAGATCAATTTAAATACAAGAGCACTTTAGAAGAAACAATGCTTCCTTACGCTGAGGAGACGTTACCTGGATATTTCAAGATGTTGTAACCGAAAACACACTGCCCATTCTATTAAAAAAAAATCTTATGGAGCAATCAGTTTCGATGCTAGACTGGCCTGCAAATAGCCCAGATCTCAACGCAATAAAAATTTGTATCGCGTATCCGCTAAAATAACAAGTAATCTAAACGAGCTTTACGATGGGTTTGTGGAATCGTGGAACGCCATTTCTATTGAATGAAACTTGCCAAACTCTAATAGCGATTGGCGATGCCTCTTCGATGCAGCGCGGTAATTGCAAACAATGGTTATCCTACCAATTATTCATTTTTATTTTTATGAACTACAGTGATACTTCCTACATTTACGTTATTTATTTCATTAAATTTAATTGTTATTTAATTTAATAATATTAGTTTCAGTTTGTGTTCATAATTATTTGTCCAGTGATTAAACGTGTTACAAGTTACATACAAGTTACAATGGCCTATGGTTTAGTAAGTCGGGTAGGTGAGTATGTAATAGTGACGTGTGTAGTTTATGGCATTAATAAATAATAAAAAAGGGTTATTAAATTATTTATATGTAAATAGATTTCATTCATTGTTTTCGGTACGAGCCGTTCTTAATTCTATGACCACAACTGTATTCGGTTTTAATTTGTAAATTTTAAATTAAAAATAACAAAAATATGCATAATAACATTTCTATCATAAAACCCACCCAGACCCACAAAGCACCGTGTGAGTTTTACCCACCAGTCACCCTGTGCCTAATACGCGCGCGTAAGACGAGAGCAATACGACGATGGCGGGGCGATGCGATCGAGCGATGCACGGGCGACTCGGGAGGTCGGGAGCGACGGGGCGGCGCGGAAGCGACGAGAACAAACTAGTTTGATTTGGTCGCTCGCGATTACAGTAGCGTTGTGTTGAAAAATATTATAGTAACCAACCTACCTACCTAATGGAAATTGAAATTAATATTGAATAATTTAAGTATCTCGTGTATTTTGTCAAACCCTGCTCTATGGGACAGTTAAAATGTTCACCATAAAAACAAAAAGATTGTAAATAAGTTCTATTTTCTCTAAAATGTAATCAAATGTGTGTGAACTCATTCTGGAATTGTTGTAAATTTTGTTAGACGCTACTCCGCAGTGGCGTCGGAATCGGTCGTACGTACTCGTCTTTTGCGAAGCGACCGAGACATCAACGCGCTACTCGCTGACTCCCTCGCGCTGACGTTGAAACTTACCGCTTTGCCTCGCTCGCTCGATTTACACCTTATAGGTGTGCGTGTGTGAGTGAGAGTCAATTGCTGTATTCATTTCCCGAGATAAAATCTTTTCGGACAGGATTTCTTCGAATTCTTTCCTTTACTGCTTTGATCGCCTTTTTAGTAAGTACGAATACTACGTGGACGGCCAGATCTTTTTCTGTCATAAACAGAGGACGGTTTCATTGTACCTATTAATAGCCCGGTATACAAACATTCGACTAATGCAAAGCGCATGGAGAGTTTCAAAAATTGCATTTTGCTCCATACCAACTTTGTGTAATGCTATCACAGCTGTTCGGTTCTCTTTATCACCCCACTCCATTTTAATATCACAAAAATATTTAACACAGATTGGCACGATAATGAGAAAACACAATGAATTCATTTAAAACTGACAGGTTCCAAATTCAAATGTAATATTATTGTTTTTTTTTTATTGTAACAGTATGACCACAATACACGTGGTATGACTAAGACAGACTAAGTATTGTTAACTTTAAACCTAAAATACTTATAAAACTATAAAATATTTTTTTGTTTCCAGGTGGATTCTCCATGGGCGGTAGCTTAGCTTTTCAGACTGCCTACAGATGGGATCGTAATTTGGCTGGAGTATTCGTTTTTAGCTCCTTTCTTAATAACAACTCAGTTGTGTATGAAGAGCTCAAGAATGCTGATGGCAATAGTATGTATAATGTAACTGTTCAAGCTATTATAGGTTGCATGTTCACAAAATAATGATTACAAACTGAAGCTATACGAGTTAATTTTTTGTCTGATAAGGTCGTCCTGGTTGTTGTCAAAGATGGCAGTAGTCAAAACCTACAAACCCACATTGGGCAGGAGTGGTGGATTCTTGCCCAATCTCACCACATTCTGTTCTGCATGGCCTACGCCCAGCAGTGGAATATTTATTGGCTGATGATCATGATGAAATATTAGTATTATACTGTACCGTAAATAACCCAGCGCTGGGCATAAGGGAAAAGCCACAATTAAATTCTAATAATGAAAGCTGGTTTTCTTTTCGCATTCTTGACTGAGAGGCAAATCCAAATATCCGGAGGTCATGCATTTAATACCAAGGTTGGGCGGTGTGTTTCGGACGCAAAGTTCAGCCAAGGTTTTTATTACCATTCCACATATAGCAATTGTAGTAACTCTTTATCACCCAATTCCCATAAGTGTTTGTGATGACTTGATTCCAATAGACTAATTACTTTAATTTACTGTCTTTCTAAACAAATAATGTTACTTTTCAGAACCACCGTTAATTCAAGTACATGGAGACAGCGATGACTTAGTAAACCTAGCTTGGGGTCAGGCAACTTTCGAGCACTTGAAGCAGCTTGGAGTCAGTGGGGAGTTCCACGTATTAGAAAAGCTGGGTCATTCTATCAATAAACGTGGCATGCACCTCATAAAGAGTTTTGTAGAGAAGCACTTGCCCGAGATATGATTGAATACCTATCTCAAATGTTAGAGCGGTATACTCTTAGGTACAGTAAGTACTTCAAGGTAAATAATGGGCATCGACTAACTTCGTGTTAGTACCTATATGATATTGAGCTGGTCTCACTAAATTGCTCTAACGATTATTCAGTATTCAGTATTATTTATTAGCCATATAACAAAACGTTAAACGTAACGTTTTGTTATATGGCTAATCAAGCAAGTCACATTCACAAACAAAAAAAATAAAATGAAAAGAAATAAATAATCAAACTAAATTAAATAAAATTAAAAATATTCAAATTATTGCAACAAAAATTGAATGTCAATGTTAAAAGTGTTAAATGTATTGAAACAAAATAATAATAATAACAAAAAAAAAACATTTAAAAATTGTTCATACAATAAATTACTACTATTAAAATAAATTACTACTATTAAATTACTACTATTACTTACTTATAAACGAAATTATAAAAAGAAGGAACATTTATTCTGTCGTAATTGCGTAAAGTATTCATCAAGACTATAAAACGGATTACATTCGAGAAACAATTTAACTTTATGTTTGAAATTCATAAACGATAAAAGTCTGTTATCTCTTGTGGCAATGCGTTGTATAGAGCAATTTTAATAGCTTCCCCTTGTTTCTTTAATCTAGTTCTTGGTATTACTAATTTATCCCTATTTCTTGTATTACAAGTGTGTTACACATCTCTTAATCTCCTTAGGTATGGTTTCTTATAATGGACCTCCATTAGTGAATTGTATATAATAGAGATATGACTGACATTATCTTATTATGCACAAAATATTTTCTTGCCGATATACGTCGTTGCAACGACGTACGCAAGCAACGACGTACATCGGCAATAGACATATTTATGGCACGTTTTTGTAGCCTCAAGACTCTCTGTATCTCACCTGCATTGCCCCAAATTGTGATTGTATAATTTAATATCGTACGCAAAGTAAACTGCGATTAGTGTTTTTTTGTTTATTAGAGGTTTCAGTTTTAAAAGAACAAAGTTTGCACTACTTATTTTCTTACAAATCTTATCAATGTGCAGTGAGTGATTTATTGTATTGTCAACTATGTATCCTAAAAATGTCGTACTTTTCTTGAATTTACTTTCATCAACTTTATTATTATAAAATTGTTTTGTGTTATATGTCATCATTATTGTCTTGTTCGTATTTAATATTATTCCATTTACTTCAAACCATGACTTTAAAGTTTCCAAAACATTATCAATTTTTATCTCCATTTGTGAAAATCGATCATCTTTTATGCCTACATGAGTATCATCAGCAAACAAAGTGATTAATGTGGAATCGGGTAAAACATTTGTCTAGTCATTTATATAGATCAGAAACAACACAGGGCCAAGAATAGAACCCTGTGGTATACCTATATCCGTTTCTATAATTGATGAGAGCGTCCCATTAATACTTATTTTTTGTTGCCTGTTTTGAAGGTACGATTCCATTAGTTTTAGTTTGTTCTTAGCAAATCCATAATAGGTTAACTTGTGAAGTAGTATGTCATGTCGTAAGCAATCAAACGCTTTTGATAAGTCTTAAAATATACTTGAACACCTTTGTTTTGTGTCCAGTGCCTCTAATATAAAATTTATTACAGTTTTGATTGCCATGGTAGTTGATCTACCTTTGCGAAAACCAAATTGGTTGGCGTTAAAAAGTCAGTTATTCTCAAAGTAGTGTCATATATCATTTTTAATAATAGTTTCTAATATTTTTGACATTGTTGGCAGAATGCAAACTGGCCTATAATTATTAGCATCATCCGTTTCTCCTTTTTTAAACAAAGGTATAACACGTCCTAATTTAAAAGCATCTGGAAACACTCCTTCTTCGGTAAGGCAACTGTTAATGACAAAAAGCAAAAGTTCTGCTACCTACATAGTCATTTCCGCGTATAATTTTTTTCATCATAATTGTATCCATATCATAAATGTAGTTAGATGTTTTGCCCTTTAATTTTCTAACTATTCCTTGTAAGTCTTTTATGTCAATCGGCTTCAATGTAAACATAGTCATCGGCTTGGTTGTTTTCTTTAGTAGAGAAGCACATTTATCTATATCCGTTTTAAGGTGTCCTGATATAATAATTGCTATTTTGGAAAAAAATACCTTAAAATACTGTGCTATCTCAATGTCATCCGTCAATATATATCCATCATCATCCTTTAATTTATCAATACGTTTATTGGGTTTTCTCTTTCGATCGGTCTCCTCACTAATAACGCGCCATGCTTCTTTTACTGTGTTGCTAGCCTTACATGCTCACACACTTTCTTCCAGGCTTCCGGTCCCGTCACAGCAGTTTTTTTCTTGAATCAGTTCTTTGATTTTTGAGTAAGGCGACTAATGTCTATATTGAAAAATGACGAGGTATAGATAATAATGACGATTCTCCAAACATAAAAATGTCAAAGTATAAAAATGTCGCGTAATAATAACGACGACATAAAAAAATGACGAAGAATAATAATGTCGTAAAGAATTTAAAACGAGGAGGTATAATAATGCCGATATTCAAACAAAAAAGTCAAAGTGTAAAAATGTCGAGTAATAATAACGACTGAGTATAATAATGCCGAGTAATAATAACGACGAAGGATAATAATGAAGGTTTGACTGACAATGAATTTAAATTTTAAAAGATCTTTATTGGCATAATAATACATACATGAGAAAGGTACAATACTAGTGTAGGTACATTAATAATTCTAGAAGTACCTATGTAAGAACACTGGGAAAATATTCTTTAAGTCTTAAACTGTTCCGTATTAGGTTCATTTTATTTCTCTCAAAATATCAATTTAAAAATGTAGTGATATCTAAACTTTAATTACTAAACCTAAAAATATTTCTGTTTGGTGTAACGTCAATCGCTTAAGTGTATTTCCATAATGATATTAATAACCGGCTACAAGTTCTTAACAAGTGTAAGTGTTTAAACGCGGTGGCAGCGGAATGTTACCAGAAAGCAGCAAGAACGTAGCATGATACCTACATGCGCATATTGAATGGTGCATTATCTATTACTAAAACACTGTTGCGTTTAGTCGCATAATGCCTAGTTCGCAAAAGGACTACTTCGTAAAAGGACCACTTCGCAAAATGGCCAATATTTACCAAATGACTTTAAATTAAATAAAATTACCCCATTTATATTCATTAGTAATATTTATTGATATTTTTTTATTCTTAAACAGAATCCAAAAAACTAATTTTATTATGTAAGGAAATTATAAAATCGTTATGTTGTAACTATTAATATCTATTAAATTACTGACATATTATAAGGGGTTGTTAGTTACATCGTTTTGATGTAGTTTGGTTAATAATGACCTTTGAAGAAATATGGTAAATATTGGCCATTTTGCAAAGTAGTCCTTTTGCAAAGTAGTCCTTTCGCGAATTAGTCCTTTGGCTAAGTAGCCATTGTGCGATTTGGTTCTTTAGCGAATTAGGCATTACGCGAAGTAGCCCTTTCGAGACTCGGTGGGCATTTTGCGAATCAGGCATTATGCGACTAAACGCACTGTTGGGAGGAATGTTCGCAAACAGTTGTTAGCTAAGCCAATTTTGATTGATTCGCATTGATTTCTTTATGATAATCTCCATCAGAATCCAAACAATTGTGCATAAGCGCATCAGGGACTAGTGATGGATTTTTATCGTATATTTTTATAGAGAAATACTCACATAGAGAAATACTCAATATCCATTTTTACTCGAGTACCTATTTATACAAAATGGCGGATAAATACCTACTCTTTAAACATTTTTATTTATATTTAACGTAAATTTTGAAATTAGAATGTAGGTAAGTAACTAATTTTAAGATAAAATATGTGTTTCTGCGTTTTTAAATTAATTATTAATATTGAATAATAGCCAAAAGAACTATCTAATACTTAACATGTTTATTTAATATGTACGAGTATGTGCTATTTGAATGCAACTATTATACATGTGTACATGAATTAAAGTTTTATAAAATAAATTATAATAAAAGACTAAGTTTACTGTATAATTTATTATTAAATCTTAAAACAAAAACAATCAGCCTTAATATCAATATAGGTACATATTAATAATACAAAAGTGGTTTTTTAAATCAATTGCTATCACAGCTAGAATTGCGATTACTGCAATCTACGTATATGAAATCTTTCTAGATTCCCTCACATCCTCTAATTCTTCATCAGAGTCAGAGTGAGATTGAACGGAAGATGGCCTCAATAAGGGTATTTCTCATTCGCTGTCGTCGTCACTGTCTAAACACTCGTGGTACTTATGAAATATGTTCAAATTATATTTTATATTTGTAATTGTAGCTGCGTTCTCTTTTGTTAGACGATTCCTTTTTTTATTGTGAATATGAGCATACGCACTGAAAGATCGTTTTGTCGCAGCCGACGTACATGGGGCCGATAAAATACGCACTGCAATTCTACTCAACGCTGTCGAAGAACATATTCCTTTCCACCAGGTTAATGGGCTTATATCTACAACGTATTTCTAAATAAAGGGTTTCTTCCAAAAACCGTCATTATACGTTTTTAAATCTGGCATCTCCTCCACATTCAAACCCCTCGCCATATCATTTATAAATTCCATGGCTTCCAGTTCTTCGTATTGGCTTAATTCAATTCCTTTAGTGCTTGGGTCTAGTAAGTACGCTGCTAGATGCAAAGGTTTCACACAATTATTCATCCTGTTTCTCACTGCTGTTATAATCTGATTTTTATCTTCGTCGTCAAGAATTGTGATTAATTGTAAAGTTTAATTTAGGGTGCATGTCTTTAAAAACCATATACACTTTGTGAACACAGTATTGGTTGGACTTAAGTTGAAAAATAGATTCAGTTATTGGCTCAAGCACAGCTATGCACTGATCTATAAAAATCCAAAAATCATCATCCAGTAGAGTCGCTTTTATATTTTTGGTATGAAATTGGTATGATAGTAAGAGTATTTTGATCAATTGCTAGTGCTAATGTGCGGTTTTAGTATTTTTAATACTTCTCAATGATGTTAAGTGACTGCATTATATTGTAGTACACGGTAGCTTTAATTTCTCTCCAGTTTTCATTTCTTTTACAATTAGCCGAAGCTTTAATACCAGTACTTGACTTCTTTTTCATCGATTTTGCAATGTCTGTAGAGAGCTGAATGAAGTTTTTGAAACCTTCTCATTTCAATGTGTCATGACGTCATGAGCTATTAAATTAATAGTGTGTGCTGCG
Organism: Scoparia ambigualis; assembly: GCA_963921215.1. Lineage (NCBI taxonomy): Eukaryota > Metazoa > Arthropoda > Insecta > Lepidoptera > Crambidae > Scoparia > Scoparia ambigualis. The sequence goes on along the minus strand of OY992501.1, from coordinate 30,691,329 downwards.
CAGTTTAGGGGCACAACATGCTGCCCTACTGCTTTTACCATGTCAATAGCTTTTTGTATATTCCTAGCATTGTCCCCTATGATAACAACAAATTATCTTCTCCATATATTTTCATGACTTATAAAATTTGCTCCCTGAGATATTTACTTGTGTGACGATTCGCTCTTGTATTCAAAGTTTCAGCAAAGAAAGGTTCTGGTTTTGATATAATAAAATTAATAACACCTATATTATTTATATTATCCATCTATCCAACTGTAGATGAATATAGCCGACGGTGTCGATCTCTTCTATGACTTATTTTTTATAATTATCCTTGTTTTGGTTCAGATACTTTGTGGTTAAGGCTTTGCTAGATGGCAAGTTAAATGAAGGTCGGAGATAGTTAAAAAAGTCTTTCCAAAGTGGATGCTCTACTAGACAAAAGGACCCCAGATACTATTACAGCTTTAGCAAGCTTTTCAGCGAGTATGGTTTCTTCATCTACAGAAGAACTTATCGTAACGCTTTTCGTTGCAAGATGTTCCAGGCATGCTCGATAGGATTTAAGTCGGGCGACTGTGCAGGCCAATCCAAAACTTGAAGATTGTGGTCTCGGAGACCGGCCGACACCAGCCGCGCCGTATGGGAAGGAGCATTATCGTGCACGAGTTTGAACTCACAAATTCCTGGCCCCCTTAGATTCTGTGTGGGATAATAACAGGCTCTACTACCTCCTCGTAGTATTTTTGTGCAGTCATGCTCCCTTGGATCCAAATGATCTGGGTTCGTCCGCCAAGACGAATTCCTGCCCACACCATGATTGTTCCGCCTTGGTATGAGTGGACCTCCAGAGGGTGCCGTAGACGGCTTACTCTCCCCGGAGTTCTCCAAACGCGTGTTCTTCGTGAATCCGGATGAAACCCAAACCGGGACTCATCGGTGAACAGCACCAAATACCATTGTTCGTCACTCCATGGTAAATGATCCCGAGCCCACGAAAGCCGCCGACCGCGATTGCTGCGTCGTAATGCCGGAACACGTAGCGGTCTTCGAGCATGAAGATTAACTTCATGCAACCTCCTTCACACGGTTTGGTCGCTTACCAGTAGCTGGTGGTCCTCCTGGAACCTTTGTACTAGTTGCCTCGCTGTGATATTGGTTTGTCTTCTAGCGGTCATTTGGAGAAATCGATCCTGTCTCTGCGTAGTTACACGATATCTACCCGTGTGCCGTTCAGCCACATCCTCAGTACTGCGATAACGTGACCACAACCTTGATATCACGTTTTGGCAGGTGTGTAGGGCCTCGGCAACGACGCGTTGAATGGCACCATTTTCTAACATGCCCACGGCTCGTAACATTTAATCTTGACTCAAATGACGACGTGACACGACTCTTAAAGCTCACACAGCACTATTAATTAAAAAACAAAAACAATCTAAGCCTTTTTCATTAATTAATAATAATAAAACAATTTTAGTTTTCCTTGACGTAACGAATTACTAACAATTTTGCCGCCGTATTTTGTTTTTCTTTTGTTTTTTATTAACATTTTTAAATTTTGAAAATAGAATAAAAGAGGTTTCAATCTTTATATAAACTTTTTATGCCAACTAAAAAGATTTTAAGCTATAAAGTCGTAAATAATTTAGGAATAAGATATCCCTAGATTCTGTTGATGTGTGTACATTATGCTAGCGAAGTGAAATAGTTCATTAGCGGCAGACTAACATAAAAAAGCTATTCTGCCACAACTTATTAGTCATTGGAAAATTTATGTATTTTCTAATTTCGAGGTTATTTTTTTTATTAGACAACAAAAACAATATATAAGGTGACTGCTAGAAACCGCAAGAAACTTTAAGGGCTGGTCAGGTCAAGTGACAAAAATGACAAAAAAGAAACTCGTGTATTTTTTTCATTTTTAATTAAATAATTCATTTTGTGAATTTTAATTGAATAGTTTTGGGTAAGTACCTATCTAATTTATTTTAAAGCAATAACATAAGAAAAATAAAATGAAAACAATTGAAAATAACGATTTTACAACGCGCGGGCAACGGCCGTCTGTTGACCCGTTCGCGTCAGCTGGGCGATTAATACCTAACACGAATTCTTTTTTTGTAATTTTTGTCATGTTTAAAACACTTGACCTGACCAGCCCTTGAAGTTTCATGCGGTTTCTAGCAGTCACCTTATAGTATATGACCTACAGGAACAGGGCAGCTAGTATTTCTGTTGTATAATAAAAAAAATAACCTCGAAATTCTGCGCTTCGCGATTGTCTTAGATTTGTAACCTATCACGTGACCTACGGCAGTACATTAATTTTTATTAAATTACCACAGGTGGCAGGCTAGACACATTGTACTTAAAATGTCAATTTTCTATGGAATGTGGCTGGTTTTGCAGGAACCTGATAATCTAAATAAATAAAGATGACGTTAGACTGACAGACTGCGTTCAAAGTTGTCATTCTAAAAAAAATGGATGTAGCTGCCCTTGCTTTTCCACTTTCAGTTTAAAAATAAATAATTTAATTAAAATAAAACAAATATTTAGAGGGGGGGGGGGGTTCCCATAACGTGATTTTTATAGTACGGAACCCTTCGTGCGCAGGTCAGACTCGCAAATGGCCGGTTTTTAAAATAAATTACTTTTTCAAAATTGTTTTTGTAATTTTTTATTATTTTTCCGATGTTTTCCGATGCCCATTATTTATAGTGAAGTACCTACACCTTTTTTGATGTTGATGTGATGGCAATATTGCGGATTGATTTGTTCGTTTTTAAATGTTATCTTATGTACTCACTCACCTACTACATATTTTATTTGTATGGAAATTTTGTAAGTGTTATTTTTTGTGCCATAATTTTGTATAAGGGATGGATAAGTGGTAAAGGGCATATCAATGATACATTTATTCTTTGCAATAAATACCTACTTACGATTGTTAAATGTTTTATTAATAAATTTATATATTAGTGTTTTTAATATTGTTTTCGAAATTCTGTGCTTTTAAAAATAGGATGTATAGTTACAAGATTCTGTAATTTGATTGTTGTACGTACAGTCACGAGCACCAATATTTATACACATTGACTATATGCAATATACATTGACTTATATTCCATTGTATTAAGAGTTACAATTGTTTAAATATACTGTCCATACCTATTTAACAAAATAAAATCTCATTACATGACAAGCACAAAGTTGGCCTTACGTTTTGTATTTATAAAGAATGTTAGAAAACTTAGGATTGTCATATCTATACTAATATCACAGTCTATATAATTCTTACAGTCGGCCAACAGGCACGTCTAGACAGGGCAATCGTGAGGGGTGTGCAGGGCGAGCGGGGCGCGGCGCGACTAGGGCTTGCCATACACTTCACTGGTGACACGCATCAGGACAGGAGTGGCGCATTGTATTAAATCGCGTGTAGTCAATTTTAATTTTTTTTAAAATTAGAATGAAAGATAATATTTAATAGCACATAGGTAAGTACATTATAAATGCGTAAGGTTTTTTTGGGTGGTGGGCAATTAAAACTTTTTGATATAAAATCAATATGGATATTATTTTTATGGTTTTCGGGGTGCCGATTTCGAATACAAATCTATTTCGAGGTCCAAGATGGCGGACATGATTTTTTATGTAAAATAAATATGGGTATAATTTCTATGTTTTTCAAGGGTGCCGATTTGGAATACAACATCTATTTCGAGATCCAAGATGGCGGACGTGACTTTTTTTTGTAAAATAATTGTTTATTGGTTGGTCCTTGGTTTTACAAACTATTATGGCGCAAATTGTCAGCTCCCCGTAGTCAGCGTTTTGGGTGTCGGGTTACGTTATGAGTAATACGAAATATCTCAGAAGTTAGGAAGGGACAATAAACAAAAAAACAATGAATATTAAGTCAGAAACTCAGAAATTTTTTTGTAGCAAATACAACAAAATCAACCAACCGTAGCAGCCTTGCCATCAGTGCATAGGCAGATGAAGGTAGACAATTTTAACTTTTTCGAGTTAAAAAAGTACATAAGTTAGATTTTATTGAAGTACCTATATATACCACAAGAGTTGGAGTGCAAAGCAATGTATTTAAAAGTTCACTCAAACTCTAAAAATGTAAATAAAGACTAACTTAAAGATCGCCTCGTAGCAAGCGCTTCATCATTACATCAAAGTAAAGTCACAGATAAGGTGAAGTCGCCGTTTTTTAGGCACCCATGAAGTAACTTCATGTGGCACCGCACTATTCTCCTAAACCACGCAATGGAATTTTATGCGGTTTTCTCTAAAAGATAGAGCGTTACCAGAGAATAGTTTTTGTTTACATTTTGTTTGCATTATGTAAAATCAATAAAACACATTCGAATAATAGTTTCTAATCATAAACGTTATTGCTCATAATTATAAGTTATCCTAATAAACTCATGGAAGCAAATGTAACAATGCGTCAATCGCAATATTTGATACATTACTTAGACGTATTCATGCATGAATGTTAACATGCAGGCATGGCATGCATGCGTGCAAGCAAGCAATAAGGTATATACGCATACATACAATCAGACATGCATTCAAGCAAGCACGCATGCATGCAAGCAAGCACGCATGCAGACATGCAGCATGAAAGCAGGCATGCAGCAAGCAGGCATGCAGCAAGCAGCATGCAAGCAAGCAGGCATGCAGCAAGCAGCATGCAAGCAAGCATGCAGTATGCAAGCGGGCATGCAGCAAGCAGCATTCAAGCAGGCATGCAAGAGGGCATGCAAGCAGGCATGCAGTATGCAAGCGGGCATGCAGCAAGCAGCATGCTAGCAGGCATACAGCAAGCAACATGCATAGGTTCCGCTCTTCTCCGGTGCTGCGGGAAGTGCAGTCCTTCCGCCCTTCTGTAAAAAATATCTGGCAACCGTGCGCGCTGGAGCGGCTGAGGCTGGTCGAAGGAGGCGACCAGCAAGCCGAAGCTGCGGAAGCGAGTACCTTTGTTACAGGGGGCGACGACTGCACACCCGAGCGTTCATATTCCGTTACGCAACGCTGACTCGATATCGATTTGACGTCATGACGTCACAGAGCGTAGGGATTACGCGCGCGCGCAGGGATTATGAGTTCGCGCGACGTGGAGCGTGCGTCGCGAGCGGCAAACGCCTAGGCGGCCTGCCAGGGAGGCGCGCCGACCGAACGTACCTAAACTGAGGAATGACACTCCCCTGATTACACTCTAGTATTGGGCAGACAAATACGACGGCGTGTAGGGTTTCCCCAAATCGTTTTATGTGTCAACTTGGTTTAATTTGTTTCCAATCTTATGATCGCTTATGGTTTTTTACAGATAATCCTAATAACACAGAATAACTAATAATAATCTAGAATCAAAAATAAAAGGAAACATACCTACATTTAAGGTTTTTATTTGGAATGAATGGTATCTAAAAAATGTGTACCTATTATGTATGTGTATATGTACGATTCGGATTCTACTTAGAGCTTATTTTTTATGATATGTCCATATTCGGAATATTACTATTTATGTTAAAATATGTTTATTACTTACAAAAATATTAGATTTTATATTTTTTTAGAAATGAACATTATGACTAAATAACTTTCGGACAAAAATGACTATTAGACAATGTGTTTTATTCGGAGATTTGATTTTTTTTTTATGAAAAGTGATGATTCTGATAACTTTGTTTTGGGTTATGATATTCGAGCAAAAAAGTTTATGAAACACTATAAGGGCCCCAGCATTGCACTAGTTCGAAGGTTTTTAAAAACGAAGATCAGTATTCGTATAATACCCGTGAAACGAGCGTCTCAATTTGCAACTTCCAAGATAAGTTACAGTCTACAATGACTCCAAGGTATTTAATATCCTTTGCCCATGAAATTTTTGTACATGTACATGGTGTATTTTCAAATTGGCCACATGTGTGAGCCATGACAGAGAAATCGAAGGTAAGTTGTAGGTTTTTTTAATCGAAAATGTTCGGAATTTGGTTTTAGTTAAATTTAGAGTAGGTAAGTTTATGTCTGGAAAGCCATTGCATGAGATAGCTGAAAGGGATTTTTCGGCATTTTTTTGGGTTTCCATCCAGGTTTTGCTATGAACAATTATAGCTGTAGGTTTTTTTTCATACTATAAGACATAGGTAGTACCTATCATTCGTTTATGGTGTCATTGGAAATCCAAACAAGAAGATTTCTGATTTTGGATTGAAGTAATCTAACGTGCTTCTGTACATATACCTAACATAACAAAGTCAAGGGTCAAAGAAATAAAACTATCAAAGCCAGTATGATTTTTAATATCTTTAATCAAAATCAGTAGGTACCTATCTAAATAGGTATTCAACTATGTCATACGATATGACATTTCATGTTCATCATTAACAGATTGCACCAATGGCTGGATCCAAAGTTAAAGTCAAAGTCAAATTATTTATTTAATGTAAACCTTTACAGGCACTTATTGACGTCAATACTAATAATAATAATAAAAAACAGTTAACTAACATATAGTTAAGACTTAACAACTAATCTAACGAGCTATAGTCTGTGCCAGACAAATGCGCATTGTACAAATTCCCCAAAAATATTTCGCAATCTCTTCAGATAGGTATTAATAAATAATACAACAAGTCTGGTCCAAGAGAAAAATCGTTTAATAAAAAAACACGGCTAAGGTTATAGATCGCAAAACAAAAGTTAATAGCGTGATTTACATAATTGTACACTCCGGTACAGCGCCATCTAGTGTGATCTATAAAAACTACTTACTCAGACTTAAATCATACCGTGAGCATTAGTTTACTTAGACGAAAACCCAACTTAAGCATACTTTTAAACATAAAATTAGACATTCCGCCCACCATGGACAGAATGTACATAGTAATCCGCCCACCATGGCGTAAAACAAACACTAAAATAACAATACAAATGTGAACATTTTGACATACCATCTCTTAGCTATATCGATATACTACTTTACATTACTTAATCACTTACATAAATTAATATTATTTTAATTTTCATTTATAGGAAGAACACAAAGCTTGGATACCGGCCTTTTAATAACTGTACTCTTACAACGGAGTGATACAACTCTCGTGATGTTGTCCGAACCCGAATGTTTGTCAATAATCATTCCGTATAACCACCGGGCCGGGGGAAGATCGTTTTCTTTCACCAGCACAATATCACCTATTTTTGGCTCCGAAGTTAGTTGATTCCATTTATAGCGTTGCTGAAAATGGGTGAGATATTCCTGAGACCATCGTCTCCAGAAATCTTGCACCATTTTTTGAGTATATTGCCACCTTTTCAAAGAACTAATGTTTAAGTTTTCAAAATTGTGATCAGGAACTAGCAAAGGCGGCTCTCCTATTAGAAAATGACCTGGGGTCAAGGGCAACGGGTCTTGTGAATTATCGCTCACTTGTGAAATTGGTCTCGAATTGAGACAAGCTTCAATTTGAGCCAAACAGTGGTCAATTCTTCAAAGGTGAGAGTTGAAGTGCCAATGACCCGCTTGAGATGATGCTTCGTTGACTTGACTCCAGCCTCCCATAATCCTCCGAAATTCGGAGCATGAGGTGGAATCCTATGCCAATTAGTGCCATTATCGGACAGCCAACTTGCTATGTCAAGAGCAACGGTGGATCTTTCTTCTGCCAACAAAGCCTTAAGCTCTCGTGCTGCTCCTACAAAATTAGATTCATTGTCGCTCCATAGTTCCGCACAATGACCACGGCGAGCCACAAAACGTTTGAATGCAGCCAAAAACGCTTCAGATGTCATCTCGCTGACGGCCTCTAAATGTATAGCACGTGTCACCATGCACACAAAAACGCAGATATAGCCCTTCGTAGCGTGATGACCTCTGCCCCTTGTCGTTCTGACAGCAATAGGACCTGCGTAATCTACGCCACTTCTAAGAAACGGTCTGCATGCTGTGACTCGTGCGGATGGCAGTTCACCCATCATTGGGTGATTGGTCCTGGCTGCGTGTCGTGTACAAGTGACACAACCGTGTACAAACGCTCGTACGCGACTCTTCAAATTAAGTAGCCAGTATTTAGTCCGTATGTAATTCAGCATTACTAATGGGCCTCCGTGCAGTGTCCTTTCATGAGCTTCCGCAATTATAAGGTAAGCTAAATGCGATTTACCAGGTATTAAAATAGGGTGTTTGTGATCGTAATCGAGCTCTGATTTTTGAAGTCGACCGCCAACTCGCAATATGCTATCGACACCAAGAAAAGGGCATAAAGAACGGAGTTTACTTTTCTTATCAACGCTGCCATTATTTTTAAAGCGACTAATATCTTGACCGCAATATTGACTTTTTATCTTCCTAATACAAGTCTTGAGTACTTGTTGCATTTCTGTAGCCGAAAGCCAAGAGGAAAAATTCTACTTAGGTTTAAAACACTTTAAACTTATAAATCGGTTACAGTACGTGAGAACTCTTAGCAACCTTTTCAATGATGAAAACCTCGAAATAAATTCGTCATAATTAAATAAAATATTTGTGAGACATATCTTAGTTGCTCTTTGCTCTAACTCAATATCCCAGGTTTGGATATCGCCTTCTAGTGGACTGTATTTTATTATGTTAGCACAGAGCCAAACCGGGCCTTTCTTCCATAAACCGACTTCAGCAAATCTTGACGGATTTACACCTCTAGACGCACAATCAGCTGGGTTATCATTGGAATGTACATGAGCCCAATGACTACGATCGTATAATGTGATAATGTCTGACACACGGTTTCCTACAAAGGTTTTCCAGCGACTAGGGTGGCTGCTTAAGCATGCTAATACGACGGACGAATCAGTCCAAGCATGAACATGCTGCTTGGGAATACTAAGTGTGGTTGCAACTTTAAATAATAATTTTGCAAGTAACGTGGTGCCACATAATTCAAGGCGCGGTATAGAAACTTGCTTTATTGGTGCCACCTTAGTTTTAGAAGTAATTAGACTCACATTTACTTGGCCACTCTTATCTATAGTACGCAAGTAAACAACTGCTGCGAATGCATCATTAGATGCATCGCAGAAGCCTTTCAATTCAACGCAGTTCATTTCGGGATTGAGGTTAGTCCATCGTGGAATACAAAACCCTGTTAGCTGAAGAAGATCCTCCCTGAAACTAATCCAGTCCTGCAGTAAGGTTGCTGGAAGCTGGTCGTCCCAGTCAATTCCAGACAACCAAAGTTTCTAGATGAAGATCTTAGCCTGGACGATCACTGGCGAAACCCAACCCAATGGATCAAACAATCTACATATATTAGATAACACCACCAATATTTATAACTAGTTGTGCGGACAGTCTATTAATCCCGATATGCATACTGTTTGAGCTTTCCTTCACGGAAGGCCTAGTTCCACCGATATGGAAATCGGCATTCGTAACACCGATCTTCAAAAAAAGGTGATAAAACACTCGTTGAAAACTATAGACCGATTTCGAAACCCTGCCTTTTCGCCAAAATATTAGAGAGATTAGTCTATGATCAGGTCTATGGAGCTTTAAAGTGTTCTTTCAGTGATGTTCAGCATGGATTTCTCAAGGGTCGTTCCACAGTTTCAAATCTCTCACTCGCGAATGAATTTATAACTGCAGGTATGGAGAAACGTGCTCAAGTAGACGTAATTTATACCGACTACAGTAAGTGCTTTGATCGAATTGACCATTTCGTACTGAGGAACAAGCTGTCGTCGGCTGGAATTCATGGCGATCTGTTTAGGTGGTTCTCATCCTACATTGACAATCGTAGTCAGGCAGTCGTATTAAGTGGCTACACATCAACTTGGGCTCCAATACCATCCGGGGTACCTCAAGGGTCCCTGCTCGGACCACTGCTTTTTACAATCTTCATTATGGACATAAAAGAATGTTTTCAAAACTCCAAAATCATTTTATTCGTGGATGATATGAAGATTCTTAAAGTAGTTCGTTCTCAGAATGATGTAGAGAATCTTCAGGCAGATCTACAAAGATTTGAGAACTACTGTTCGATTAACAAACTGGACCTTAATGTTTCCAAATGTTTTTACATGTCCTTCACACGATGTCTTAAATTAATTGACTCGAAATACACATTGAAGGACCATGTCTTATTAAAAGTTCACGAAATTAGGCACCTTGGCATTATTCACGATGACAAACTTATATTCGATAAACATGTTGAATACGTCGTGAAAAAATCGTCACAAGCCCTAGGTTTTATCTTGCGAAGTTCCTCTAACTTTCGCTTCATGAAGACACTGAAGGTTCTTTACTGTGCCTACGTTCGCAGCCACCTTGAATATGCATCTCAAATATGGAATCCTCAATATGACATATATATAAAACGCATCGAACGTGTTGAGAGAAAATTCCATAAGTACCTTGATTTTAAATTTCGTCAATACAATACCGACTATTACCATAGATGCAACAAATACCACTTTTTACCACTAGAAACCAGAAGAATGATTAATGACATTTGTTATCTCATTAACATAGCTAACGGTAATATCGATTGCCCAGAACTCTTGTCTCAGATCAGTTTAAGAACCAACACACTCAGACTACGGCAAAGATCAGCACTGATCGTCACTCCAGCAAAGACTAAAGAGCCAATACATTTGTAATACGAGCTTGCAAATCGTTTAACCTCCTACCATTCGATATTGATTTATTCTGCTCCAGCGCCTCAGCGGTAAAAAAATATTGTATGTTCAAGTTTTTTCAATGATAGCAAAGAGTAAAGTAGATATAATAGATAAGTATATACATAATGATTTAATTTAATAAATTACAATAAAAATCTTAAGGATAGTCTAGTATCGCTGTACAACAACCTACCACTGTAACAGTAATTTCATTAATTTATAAGTAATCTCTTTTTTATCTGTATTTTAAACTAAATTAACATTATCCACTCAGCGAGTTAACTGAACATTTTGTTTATATAATTGTGAAGATTTGTTAATAGCATATGTTTACTTACTAACCTTAGCTATAGATGTTATTTGTCTGTAAATCTTCCTAGAAATAAATAAATAAAAATAAATATTTAAATAAAATAAACAATATATCGGAAATTACCTTCCTCTTGGTTATAGGGTTACTAATTTCAGGAAGCTTCACAGAAAACTCAATATTATCGGTCTCATTATTCCAAGTTATACCTAAAACCTTTCTAACACTTTCCGCTTCTTTCCCTGATCCTATCTCAATTTCTCCTATTCTTTCTCCTTCTCCCATCTTGCATAGCAGCTCCTTACTATTACTAATCCACTTCTGTAACTGAAAACCTCCCCTTTTCATAATTTCTTTTAGCTCTTTGTAGATTTGTATCCCTTCTTCAACAGTCGAGCATCCAGACATCAAATCGTCCATATAAAAATCTTTGAGGATCCATTCAGTTACTTTTTTTGAGATTTTGTCTTTTCCAGGATACATACTGCGATCCTCGTAACCCGCACCTTCATCATATGCGAGCTGTTGAAGGGCTCTTATAGCCAGGTATGGCGCTGAGGCAGTGCCAAAAGTTACACGTAACATTCTGTAGTGCTGAATTATCCCATCATTGTCTCTCCATAAAATGCACTGAAATTCAGTATCCTCCTTTGCAATCTTAACTTGGCGGTACATTTTTACAATTTCCGCAACAAGAGAAATACGATTTTGGCGCCACTGCATTATAACGTGTCTTAAATCTGGCTGAAGACGTGGACCAACTAACAAGTCGTCGTTAAGTGATACTCCATTGATACCACGACATGAAGCATCAAAAACGACACGAACTTTGGTAGTGCTCTTGTCCTCACGTATCACAGCATGATGTGGCAAATACACAGCTGTTTCACACTGCTGATCTTCTGAATGGAGTTAACTCCAAATACTCAAATATAGCAGCATTATATTGAGCTTTCAAAAGAGGGTGTTTCTCTAATCTTCGCTCTAGAGAAAGTGATCTTCGTGTGGCGATTTCTTTGGAGTGTCCATATTTACTTTTCGGATTATCATCACGAAAAGGCAGCTTCACCACGTATCGAGCAACCTCATCTTTAACGGTAGTTTGTGTAAATATCTCTTTACACCGATTCTCTTCTGGAGTTAAAATACATTTCCTTACATACTCATCCTCCGATTCTAACTCCCAAAACCGTTTTAACATTTCATCTGGGTCATCACGCAGTTGAATATGTATACTCTCAAATTGATTGCTATCAAATGAGTCAGAATTATCTGACGGAATTCGTCCAGATAGAATCCACCCTAATCTTGTATTTTGAGCTACAGGATAACCAGGCGGACCCTTGAATAAACCTTCAACTAAAATCTGTCCGTATATCTCCGCACTTAACAGCAAATCAATTTTGTTTGGAGTATGAAAGTTAGGGTCAGCTAGTTTCATCTCTGACAACTTAGACCACAAGCCAGCAGTAACCCTTTTCGATGGAAGAAACTTAGTGAGTTTGCTTAACACATGAGCCTTAACAACAATAACAAATGAGGGATCATAAATCGATTGCAGTTTGATAGAAACTGAATATTTCGAAGCAATTGAATTATTCTCATTATTCCCTACTCCAGATATCGAAATGTTGTTAGGTATTTTCTTGAGACCTAAAGCCTGAACTGTCGACTCTGTCACAAAGGAAGCTTGGGATCCCTGATCCAACAAGCATCGTATGATTAAATTACTACCTGTTCGCGACTCAGCTTTAACAAGAGCTGTTGCCAAGAGAACTTGGCTGGATGTATTCGAGAAACAGGTAGTGACATTATGGAAATTCTCTTGTGGGTGAAGCAACGAGTGATGTTTGCGCTTGCAAACTTTACATCGCGTTGACTGGCGGCATACATATACGGAATGATTAGGACCTAAACAGTTTAAGCATAATTTGTTACTTTGAACAAAGTTTCTTCGTGTATTCGTATCTTGCTTAGAAAACTGCTTACAATTAAATAGATTGTGTTTTTCTTTACAAAAAAGACAACCTGATAAAGATTTTTAGGTACATGCATGAACATTCGTTGATTTAAAACTATTACTAACGGATTTACCTATCACACCTTTCTTGACATCTAAAAACTCAAGAGACCTATATTGTTGTGTTGTGTTGTGTTCCAAAAACTGCTTAAAACTATCTAAAGAAGGTAGAAGTTCAGGGCCTTCATTCGACTTGGCCTCCCATTGCTTTCTTGTCTCGGGGTCAAGTTTTTGACTCATAAGAAATATAACAATGACATCCCATTGCTTAGTACAAATACCTAAATTATCTAAAGCCTGCAAACACTCTGTCATAGTATCTAACAATTCTTTAATATTAACTGACGACTCTGTTTGCAATGGTTTAAGACCAAATAAACGTTTCAAAATATGATTGGATAAGAAGCGCTTATTATTATACCTATCGCACAACTTCTTCCAACAACTAGCATAATTGGTATTTGTTATAGGGATATGGCGTAGAAGTTGTTCGGCTTCTCCCGTAAGTTGACCCTTTAAATAATGCAACTTTTGAACATCATCCAGACACGAATTATTATGGATCAACGAAACATAAAGATCTTTAAAGGTTGTCCACTCGGTATAATTACCTGAGAATTTAGGTAAACAAATTTTTGGCAGTTGAATTGAACTTACAGTACTAGCACCTGGAATTGATTCTCTACTAACAAATAACCTTTCACTACTATTACTTTGACATTTCAATAAAGCTTGTCTTAATTCTGTCGTATAGTTTAGGTAAACCTCTTCTGTATCTTCATATAAATTAGAGTTAAAATAAACAGATCGCAAAGCTTCAGATTCATCCATATCGGTAATAATTTGCCGATGTGCATCGCTAAAAGATAACCACAAACTTTCTAATGACTCCAATCGAGTCTCCAAATAACTTACAGTGACACGCTCCTTTGGAGATTTTTTAAAGTTTGAAAACCCCTTGCTAATGGATGTACTATTATGCTGCTGCAACTTCTTTAATGATTCCATGGTAATCTCTACGATGCAATAAAACTCAAAAAGAATAGAACAAAAACAAATATAAACAAATTAAAACACTAGTAATTTATAAAAGAACACTGTTGTTGAATATTATAACTCCAACCATATAATTATTTAAAAAATACAAAGTCTAAATTTTTCTAAGTCCAGTAAAAATCTTCACAAAATTTTACAAGTCCAATAAAATCTCAAACATTTTCTAAATGTTTATTTGTTAAACACTTAGCCGAAATCTGGCGTGGATTCTCCGTAGTATCACTTTTAACGAAATTATTCTAAGTCCTTAATTCTAATCTTCAAAATTTTTCTATGTTCATGCACTTCTAAGCAAAATTAAAGTTATTTTCTTCTATGTAATAAGGTTCACTTTCCTTGATTTATTAAAACCTAAAAAGTACTCACAGGATAACACGTCACTCACTGTTGCCATTAACTTCCGTGTTGCGTCATCATATACTTCTTATCAGCCGCTTGAGTGATGTCAGCAATCTTCTGACGTCACGCCTTTTGATGTCGTCACACCTTCAGATGTCGTCACGTCCGTCTGCCTCTGACGTCACCGACAAGCGCCAATAGTGGTGTTCATCACTTTTTCTTAGGTGGATGGGAACTATTCAACTTACTGCCCACAGTTGCAAAGCTTAAAATATCCGGCTCGTAGGACCTTTTGTACAAATTCCCCAAAAATATTTCGCAATCTCTTCAGATAGGTATTAATAAATAATACAACAAGTCTGGTCCAAGAAAAAAATCGTATAATAAATAAACACAGCTAAGATCGCAAAACAAAAGTTAATAGCGTGATTTACATAATTGTACACTTCGGTACAGCGCCATCTAGTGTGATCTATAAAAACTACTTACTCAGACTTAAATCATACCGTGAGCATTAGTTTACTTAGACGAAAACTCAACTTAAGCATACTTTTAAACATAAAATTAGACACGCATCGCTACCCCCAGTACCACTGCACGCCGAAACAGAATCGCGTCGAACCGAAATATAAGCCGTGGACATAGAATTGTGTAAACAAACGTATCCTAGTAAGTACAAGACAAAAATAGCGGGCAAGTGTCTCTCCCCTAGCGACAAAAACGGCTAAAATTTATAGGTAATTTATCGTTTTTTTGGGATGAAAGGTGAAGAATGATAAATCATAATGAATTGTTAACTTAAGTTATTACTTTAAGGAATAAAATTAAATGTGATTTCCAATTATCGTATTGATATTGTGGTAAGTAATAGAAATTGGAAATAACTGAGTTTTTGAAGTAAAATAAAGTAACGGCTGAAATGAGTTTTGGAAAACATATTAGTACCTAACTAATAAGGTTGACATTTTTAATCATTCAAATATCTTTTTTTATAAAAACTTAATCATATAAAAACGTCAAAAATTAATAAGCATAACTTTGTGTGTTTTAAAATTGTTTCGTTTTTCGTCTTGGTACAAGCACAGAATAACTAATAGTACTACCGTACAGAAGGTTCACTCTTTAACGACTTTCACGCGAAATTGAAACTTATTGTGTAACCCGAGCGTTCATATTCCGATAAGCAAAGCTGACTCGATATCGATTTGACGTCCGTGAGGAGCGCAGGGTTTCCGTGCGCGCGCAGGGATTACGAGTTAAGGCTGGTTTCACAGTCACGCGTTTGACCAGCGCCGGCCACACGCGCGCGCTTACAATTACACTAGATTGTAGGTTGCATTTCATAATCATCACGCAGTTCAAACGCGCAACTACTATGTAGTGTAGCGCGCGCGTGTGGCCGGCGCTGGTCAAACGCGTGACTGTGAAACCTGCCTAAGGCTAGATAGGTCGCGCTTTGAGTTTTTTCAAACCATCTCAGACATAGAAAATAATGGTTTAAATTCTGGAAAAAAAGTATGTATTAGTTAAGGATCTAATCTATTCAAAGTCTCATTCAGTTACAAGATCCAATGTACTTCACTCGATAGAGGAAACAAACAAAAAAAAAAAACCTACAGTTACCCCTTTTTATAATGTTTTTTCAATATTATGACTAAACTACTGATACTTTTCATTTAATTTTTGTACTCAACGAAAGGCACAAATAATTCGAAGATAAATTAGCAGAGAATCCTATAGTCTATATATAGGCAATAAAACCAATAAAACGCGCCGCTTCGCTGTTATACCCGTCCCGTACCGTCGTACCATCGAGAGAGCGAGAGAGAAGCCGCGAGAGAGAAATACCTGGCCTTAAGCGACGACGCGCGACGTGGAGCGTGCGAGCCGAGCGGCAACCTTTACTGCCATACGCCTAGGCGGCCTTCCTGGGAGGCACGCCGCACAGTGCGGCCGCCCCATAATTGGAAGCGATTAAAATTATTTTTGACAAATAAATGACGTAGAATGAATAGAAATGTCGTCATTTATTTTATTTTCGTTGGTTTAGTCTTTATTACTCACTATTGAGTAGTTTTATAAATTCTAAGAGAAGTGTTCTTGTACCTACGTAGTAAATAATTAATAATTGTATACTTAATTAATTAAATAGCGTTGTAAGTTTTAATATTAAACATGAATAGAACTCTTGCTATAAGATAATAACAAATAATAAAATTAGTCACTAAAATTACTTTCCTCTGTTTCTGTTGATAAGTTTCGTGATGTCTTTAGTTGCACTTAGTGATAGCATTTCTGTAACCTCTTTTGGTAAAGTCTGACTTTTTATCTTTGGCAGTTTGCGGAGGCTTGATATAAAGGAATCTGATGTTATTAGAAGCTGTTGGCGCTTAAGGCACCAACATGCGACGCAGGGAAATGGTAAAATAGGATAGCTGGGGCTTACTTGGTTCCGGGCTGTGATCACAGGATCGTGCTGGAGCTGAAGGCGGCTGGCACTCTAGGCGCGAGGTCGCAGGCTTGAGGGCGGCAACACACAACACAGTTCACTCAGGGCACTGGTCGGTGGCGTTTTAGGGGTAGTTGAGCTGGTAAAAGAAGCGCTCTCACTGCACAAACAACTGATCACATAACAGACGTGGTCACGGGCTGAGTTCTTGCGCGCGCGCGCGTGGGTTCGCCTGGAACGCTCTAAGCACACTGCCGGGCGACCGCGCGTGATGATCACGGTCCAAGAGGTTCGTCTTGTATATTTGTCACCTCACTCTGATTGGCCGATTATTCGTTGCACATTCGTTGCACCAATATGCACTTTAATTGACCGGCGCAGAGACGGTTATTCGTTGTGCTGTGGCGCAAACATCTTCCCGGGCCCCAGAGGGTAGGAGGGGGGGGGGGGGGGGGGAAAGGAATGGAAGTTAAAGGGGGACTACAGCCCCGATTCGTGCTGTGTTGAGTTAATGTCGAGTGGGTGTGTATATGATGAGCTGAGAGGAATGCACGTGTGTGACTGTATGAGTAAGATCGTGCACTGAGCACAGCAACAAATAGGCACAAAACAACAACAAAAAGGGCTGTACACTGGGCATGCCACCATGTAGCCACGTGAGTCGTGCACTGAGCATGATGGCATATAGGCACAAAACAACAACAAAAAAGGCTGTACACTGGGCATGCTACCATGTAGTGAGTCGTGCACTGAGCATGATAGCATATAGGCACAAAAACAACAACAAAAAGGGCTGTACACTGGGCATGCTACCATGTAGTGAATCATGCACTGAGCATGATATCATATAGGCACAAAAAACAACAACAAAAAAGGCTGTACACTGGGCATGCTACCATGTAGTGAATCATGCACTGAGCATGATAGCATATAAGCACAAAAACAACAACAAAAAAGGCTGTACACTGGGCATGCTACCATGTAGTGAATCATGCACTGAGCATGATAGCATATAGGCACAAAAACAACAACAAAAAAAGCTGTGCACTGAGCACGATAGCATACAGGCACAAAAACAACAACAAAAAGGGCTGTGCACTGAGCACGATAGCATACAGGCACAAAAACAACAACAAAAAAGGCTGTGCACTGGGCAAGTACCATGTAGGCACAGAAAAGCGCAATGCGCGCTGTGGCGCAAAGCGCAAAGGCGCAATAAAAAGCGACCGCAATAGAAGTAAATAAAAGGCAGACTGCATGTGTGTATGTGCTGCAGGCTGATGTGTGGGTGCACGTGTGTAGAAGTACTATGCTCTTGTGGTGAGCACGCACGAGATTGAGCCGATTGCCAAGGCAAAAATTAAAAGCAGAAAAAATATAAAATTAACACGAGCGAAAACTAAAGGCACGCTAGTTGGCACGCGTGGTGAGCATGCACGAGATCTGAGCCGATTTAACACGACACGACCATAAAAATTTCATTACAAAATAAAACGGGAAAATAAATCTCTCGTCATAATACCACACGCAACGCAATAAAACGGGAAACCTTCTCTCGTTATATTACCCTACGTAACGTAATAATTTAACTACAGACTCAAAGTAATATTAGGCAACAATTATCTACACAAGCGCGCTTAGTCAGGACAAAATTGGTCAGTGTGTGCTAATGCATCAAACCAACACAGACAATGTGCAACTTAATTAGTAAGTAAAAAATTAACACGAATCGAACACTGTTCTAGGAACACGTTCTTATTTTATTTTTGTAGGTAGGTTAATAATATTTCGCAATGCACTTTGCAACGTCTATCGTGCAGAAAGGGTCATGTAAGGTAATGAAATTAGGAATGTTACGCGATGAAATTTAAAAATAAGAAATTAAAATTAAGTTACGTGATAACTACGAAATATGAGTAAATATTATTTTAACGGGTCGAATGACCAACATGTAATGAAATAGTTAATGGGCTGAAATAGTTATCCTATATATATATAATAGTGGACTGTATTAATAATGTGGGGCTGAATATCTACGGTAACGTGTACCTACTGCTGCGACCCATGCGGCTGCTGTGCATGCGCAGACGCATGCAGCGGGCTGTCGATGGGTCGTTGTGCCGGAGTGTCCCGCAGATGGGGCGGAAGCCACCGCGCCGCCGATTCCGGCTGGTAATGCTGCGTGACGTCGTCCGGTCGGTGAAGGGACGTGTGGTGGTCGGCGATGCCACACACTCTGCATGCCTTCACCGACTTACATTCGTCCGGGTAATGTGGTCCGAGACAGCGGGGACAGCGCTCGCGCGACACCACAAACTCCCACCGGCCCTGCGTCGGCTGGGCGTTGTAGCGGGCGCACGTGATGAGCTTGTGCCCCCTAGTCCTGCAGTAAGGGCAGTAAGGGGTGTTTGGGCTGGCGTGCATTGTGTGGGTGTTGTGTGCAGTTGTGTAGGCGTGTATGGGTGGCGGCACGAGTCGAGGCAAAAAATGAAATGTGTTGGGTAGGGTTTAAAACTATTGGACTGTATGTATCCGGCTCGTAGGATCATGAATGTTGGCGCTTAAGGCACCAACATGCGACGCAGGGAAATGGTAAAATAGGATAGCTGGGGCTTACTTGGTTCCGGGCTGTGATCACAGGATCGTGCTGGAGCTGAAGGCGGCTGGCACTCTAGGCGCGAGGTCGCAGGCTTGAGGGCGGCAACACACAACACAGTTCACTCAGGGCACTGGTCGGTGGCGTTTTAGGGGTAGTTGAGCTGGTAAAAGAAGCGCTCTCACTGCACAAACAACTGATCACATAACAGACGTGGTCACGGGCTGAGTTCTTGCGCGCGCGCGCGTGGGTTCGCCTGGAACGCTCTAAGCACACTGCCGGGCGACCGCGCGTGATGATCGCGGTCCAAGAGGTTCGTCTTGTATATTTGTCACCTCACTCTGATTGGCCGATTATTCGTTGCACATTCGTTGCACCAATATGCACTTTAATTGACCGGCGCAGAGACGGTTATTCGTTGCGCTGTGGCGCAAACAGAAGCCTATTAAATATGTCTCTTATTGTCCTTATGATTTTTTTCTAGAATACTGCTCGCGACAGCGCTTAACGTCCTTATTCCTTGCCTCTTGGGCTTCTACGGACAAAAGGACAATTTGAAGAAGTGCATGTAAAATAACAATTGAAGAGTAGAACAAGATCTTGTGCACGCTTGTAGGTAAATAGTACCATGGGCAAAATTTTATAAACACTACTGCTGTTTTTAAGCAATAAAGTTAAAAAATTTTAGTGTCTATTTCAGTTCCACTTGAAAGTGTGATTAAGATAATAAGAAAACGATGAATTAGAGACACTAGAAATATTAGTGATAGCCGCTGATATATCAGCTTTTAAGAAAAACTCCTTTCTGTGTTTTCATCATAACAATTATCAAATCCATGGTTCGGACGATCAATAATAAGCCAAATGAAACTCGCGCCCTACAACAACAACAAAAATTTATGACGTCACAGATAGCAAGTTATAGCAAGATTTTTTTTCATGTCCGAGTCAATAAAGCTTTAGGTAATTATTCTGTATAAGTTTCGTTGCGTACAGTATTTAACCAATGCTACTCTTCCTCTCGTAAAACTAATTTTATTAGTAAAATTTTACCTTATTTAATTTTCGACTATTAACATATTAAGTAAATACTACTTATGAAAATCTATACTATAATAAGAAAGTACATACCTTGAGCTACAGAATTCATGTTTCAGAATCACAATAACTTTTCTCGTTATATAATTAAAGGACAACAAAGAAGTGCAACTTTTACTTCTCGAATTGTAGTCAACCGATTGTAGAAAGTTTGAACTGATGTATTTCTGTCGTTTTGTCATAAACCTACCTTAATATTTGCACATATTGATGAAGCCACTATTCAATAATACTGGCCTATAACTTTTTTTGACCTACCTTCAACTTTTCAAAATTGGTATTTGATAGACCCCGGCCGCACTGTGCGCCGGCCGAACGTACCTAAACTGCGGCACCCCACTGGTACAAGTGGGGTAAATGGCCCTTCATGCACATCTAGCTAGCACAGACTATAATCTACTCTACCTACCTAATCTACCTACCTACCTAATCTACCTACCTAACTAGTGATGGGCAGTGGATAAATATCCAAAAAGTAAATACTCGGATATTTATCGAAAATGGATAAATACTCGTTTTTATCCATTTTTATCTGATATTTACTCAAAATCACGGATACATATCTTTTTAGCGGTATCCACGCACAACTTTTGTTTTTCTAGGATGCGATCGCGCTAAATAACTTGGTTCGGAGACCAGGATCTGGAAGACAGCGTTGCACTTCGGTAAAAGATGACCGATTAATTGTAACCACTTCTCTCCGAAATCGACACTTAACCGGCGCGGCGTGGACGTCCAACGGCAGCTCAGAGAAGTTCGAGAGAGGGCTGTTAGCGAATGGACAGTGAGGCGAAAGAAAAACTTAAAGAAGCGAATTTGACTCCGAGAAGGCCAGCTACGGGGCCGAAATTGTCTAGAGCCCACCGAGAAGCCCGGTTTCAGTTTGCTGGCGATCACTTAGATAGGGATATGGGATGTAATATAGCAATGGAGTCAAGTCCTGTTCTCGGACGAAACAAGGACGTGCCTGCATGGTAGCGACCGTTGACAGAGAGTCTATAGAAGACCGGGGGAGCGATTTGCACAATGCAGTTTGGCGGAAACAGTGGCATACGTGGGCAGGTCCAGTATGATTTGGTCGGGGATTTCTATAGAAGAAAAAACGGAGCTGGTATTCGTACCTGGTGGTGGTCGGGGAGGGGGCCTAACTGCTGAAAGATACATCAACGACATTCTGCTAGACCATGTGCTCCTGTTCGCCAAGTTTATTGGCACACCGCTGCAATGACTAGGCTGTACCTGGAAGAAGTCGGGATTTCCACCTTAGACTGACCAGCCCACAGTCCTGACTTGAATCCTATTGCACATGTGTGGGACGAGCTGAAAAGATGGGTATGAGGAAGATATCCAGCTTCGGCGACGATAGAAAATCTGAAAACTGCTTTGGTCGAAGAGTGGCAGGGAATTCCACAAGATTCCGTCAGAAAACTTATTCGGTCAATGACGAACCGTTTACAGGCAGTCATTAGGGCCAGGGGGGTAAAACAAAGTATTGAGAAAGGGATAAAATACACAGTATTCATTTAGACATCCACAACATCAACCTTTTGCAACAATTCCCTATATTTAGGTAGAAAATTTATTAATTTTAAATCTTTTTGATTTTATTTGAAAGCTTATAAAATTACCTATCAAATGATAAACCACAATCTATAAATTATTGTATACTCAAACTTGCCGAATAATTTTGAGCAAGTATTTTTGTTTATCGCTCATTTTATGGAATTAAAAAACTCAATAGCAGTTATTTTGTTTATAATAACAAACTACCTATATTTTCATTTAAAAATTTACATGATTTGTAAAGAAAAGGGTTCATAAAATATTTATCTGTCTTTTTGGTTAAATACTCGAGTTAAAACGGATATTTATGAGTATTTATCCATTTTGAGTATTTATCCGGATAAAAACCCATCACTATACCTAACTAATCTACCACCAGTTCGGATTTTGGGAGAGCCTTTGACTGAGAAGAAGCTGGCAAGAAACTCAGGAGGCCTTACTTTTTTCTCCCTCTATGTAACAAAAGTTACATTACAGTGTCATAGATCTAATTAAGTACTTACAATTTATTAAACATAATTAAGTACAATTTGTACGCATCAATAAAGTTAATGATAACAAAATTAAATAATTTCAATAAAATACAATTCATAATAATTGAATGAAACAATAGTTAATAATAGTCTAAAAATACTAATAATAATACACCAGTACAGAGTAGACTTATTTCCATGCATTTTTGTCTGCAACATAGTCATTGATCTTAAAATAAGCTTTCTCAATTAACACACGTTTAATGTGCGTTTTGAATTTGTTGTCTGTCAATGCAGTGATGTCGTCAGGTATTTTGTTATAAAAACGAATTGAGTTGCATATAAAAGATTTACTACTTTTGCTAAGTCTGAACTTCGGAGCACACAGTTTGTTCCTGTTCCTTGTGTTATATCCGTGAACCTCATTGTTTCTGGTATAAAGGTGTAGATTTTTACGAGCGTACATAATATTTACAAATATGTACAAGGACGGTAAAGTAATGATGTCTATATCTTTAAATAATTCCTTTAACGTGCTTTTAACTGATATAAACCGAACTGCTCTTTTCTGGAGAATGAAAATTCTACTTACGTCTGCTGCCGTTCCCCATAGTAGTAATCCATATGACATAACGCTATGGAAATAAGCAAAATAAACTAACCAAGCAGTAGACTGATTTTTAATTTTTCTTATATTTTTGACAGCAAAAGCAGCCGAACTGAGCCTCTTTGCCAGACCCTCGATATGAGAACCACACTGTAATTTAGAGTCTATCCTAATACCAAGAAAAGACGTTTCATTAACGATTTCTAACGTTTCCGAATCTAATTCAATATTTAACTGACTGAGCCGTGTATTAGGTGGAGAAAATTTAAGAAATTTAGTGTTATTAGCATTAAGTGCTAAGTTATTAACAGAAAACCATTGTGATACTCTGTTAAGTGTTTCGTTAATTTTTCCTTCTCCAACCTTTGGGTCTTTCCTATCTAAAGAACATATTAAAGAAGTGTCGTCAGCGAATAACGCTATTTCCGACATTTCCTTAACCATACCATTTCAAATATATCAGACTCATTATAACTTTCATTGCTTGATGAATCACTTTCACTGCCACCAACATAAATCACTCGGTAATTCTTTACGAACTGCATAAAATTCATGAATTTTATGCCTAATTGCACACTTCAAAATCATCTAGGTTAATTTTCTTTTTTGATTTTGGTTTATGTTTCTTAGGCGAAGAAAATACAGCAGACGTCTGTCCTTCTCTTTTTAATTTCATTATAAAAAAACGAGACAAGCACACCTAAAAAAACATAAATTAAGTAAAATTTTTAAACACTGAAAAAAAAGACGACAACCTCAGGCGGGAATCGAACCACGCACCTTCTGCATTCCGGGCGGCTGCCTTAACCACTTGGCTACTAAGGTCTGATTTTTAAAAAGTGTTTATAAATTTTACTTAACTATGTATATTCAAGCGTTAATAAAACGCTAAAGTATATAAAAAACATTAAACATAAATTACTTAAAACTTAAATAAAATAGGTAAAAATGT
Organism: Scoparia ambigualis; assembly: GCA_963921215.1. NCBI lineage: Eukaryota > Metazoa > Arthropoda > Insecta > Lepidoptera > Crambidae > Scoparia > Scoparia ambigualis. The sequence goes on along the minus strand of OY992501.1, from coordinate 30,667,201 downwards.
ACAATCGCGTCTCCTAAATTGAGGGTCGGGGGGTGTGGGGGACCCCTCCCCCCACACCCCCGGCCCCCGGTTAACAACTTATTAAAATAAAAAACTTATTATCTTTGCTTGAACACAACTAAAAAGTACAATAAAAATCAAACCTATCAAAATAGAGTTCATTGGCGAAAAACATATAGATTTTCATAAATAGTTTTCAAAGAAACTACGACTCTCTGGAATGTGAAACTTTTACAGGGTTGGCTTTTTTTAGGGAGCCGAAGCGGGGAGATGGGGGCGGGGTGCAGCTCCCCTTCCCCTCTCCCCACCCCCAATTCAGGCGACTCGATTCAAAAGTTTTACCCTTTTACAAATTACTTCTTTAATACAGATCTTTTTAATTAAAAATTACGAACTTCCAACTACAACATGTAACCTCCCCCCCCCTTTTATTAAATTGCTACACCTAAATCTAAACCTAAATCTAATGCCTTTCACACCTATATGCCTAGCTAGCTTATAATACATACACACATCCTCGCCGCTTTACCTTAACTTAAATTATTATCTAATTCTTAAAACTAATTAACCTAATTTATCTACAATCTAATGGTTGTGTCTGGAGTTTTGTAGAGTGTGTAGCGTTTGTATGAAGATGGAACCTTAGCATAGCTTAATTCTATTTGCAGTGAATTTCAGTCAAGCAATGTAATATTATAATAACTACTATTTTTGGCCAGATCGTCTAGTGAACCCTCCGTTGTTAACCGCATTTAAGTAACTCAAGTTCTTTCGTGAAAGTTTAGTAATTGGCTTATCCCTGTGTTAAATTATTTTCTCCTGTCCTGACCTAATTACCTACCAGTCTATAAATCATAACATAAATATGTGTAGCCTAGCAATGACTCCGTCTGAACTGTGACCTAAATCCTTCACTGCAGCTACGGGGAAGATTTGTAACCACTCAAAGGTAATCAGATGATAGCTTAGCTTGTAGGTATTATTATTTATTATCAGTAGCATGATACATAAGAAGCCTGGTGCAATTTATATAAAGGTTTAGTGGAATTATAAAAGTCTTGTGGAAGTATAGGAGCCTTGTGGAAGTTTAAAAGTCTTGTAGAAATATAAGAGTCTCGTGGAAGTTTAAAAGTCTTGTGGAAATATAAGTCTTGTGGAAGTTTAAAAGTCTTGTGGAAATATAAGAGTCTTGTGGAAGTTTATGAGCTCCAACCGCCGCTCCATAGCGTGCCATTACATCTCATTGTTTAATTATGGCCCCGTCCACTTTGGCTTTAACATTAATTATTAGCTTGTAGCTTTAATTCTTTCAAACTGAGAATTTACATCTCCTCTCAAAATCTAATTTCATTTTACATTATGAACTATGTGTTAGCAATTTAAATTCTTATTATTCCACATAAATCAATAGAGTTTATCTCAAGGCTTGCTATCATCCAAATATCCTTTTCACATTAAGAACTTAATTATTCAATGCAATAACTTATATTCAGTTCCGTAAAGGGTAGATAATTTAATCAAACGCCACTTCAGGCGGTGGCTAAAGTAGAATGCTATTAATACAGGTAAAACTACTTTTATTCACTCTTAGTATTTATTATACAGGTCTTGTAAAGTTCCAATATAACTACATTGGATTGGCTGCATTGGCAGATTATCACATCTTAAGTTTATTAAAGGATGTTTAATTTATTCAACATCCCTGACTTTTAGGGAGTGAATGTAGTTAATTATCCCTGTTAATCATTGAATCAATTACATTTAGAAGTTATCTTTTACTCACTTTAATAGATATAAATTAGACTGTACTAGGTATTAGTCTGATTGATTTCATTGTTCCCATCAAATATTTCTATGTTTCATATTATTAGAAGTAAGTACTTACATATCTTAAGAGGTCTATTCAAATGGTATTAGTAGACCATTGTCAGGCTAATTAGCTGGTTGTTATCAATCAATTATTTCTATGTTTCAGATTATTAGAAGCTCATAGCTTGCAATGTCTTCTTTCAACGACTTATCCTAGGTTCTAAACTGGTTTTAGTTGTTCAGTTTGTATCAGCTTATTTTTGCTAAGGTATCGGATGTAAAACTTTAACACCTTGAAGAGTGTAGCGATATGAGATCGTATTGCATCCCAGGGAAAGCTAAAAAATGCCTGTTTGGTCATTTCAGCATTAGAAATCAAACATCACAGTACGGCTAAGCTTATTTGCTATAACTTTTTAGTATTTTTCTTGTAATAGGAAACCAGTCTAGACTTTTAGGTACTCCAAAGTAATGATCGTACAATATTATCACACTTCTGTTAATTATTTAAAATGAATAATTAATTGGTAACAACTTTAGGAAAACAATTAGAATTTTACCGGCCTGCGGTAACAGATTACTTGCCTAGCTAGGACCCACATCACTTCATCATAATTTTATTTAGCGCCGTAACTTAATTATCCCTACCTTATTAGTCTGAATTAATAACTAACCATATATATATCCGCCTACCTATAGATTCCTACAACTTTCCTCACTTGAAAATGCCTATATTTTGTCGAACTAACAGTCCCTTTTGTGTACCTTGCAAACTAGGCCAAGCCTCATTTAATTTAAATTCGTGGTGTGTGGTGAGAGTCGCATTGCCCCTGAAAGCAACTAACTCCTAAATGTTCTATCAGTCGAGCCAGTATACTCAGTGTGTTATTTTCCTATCACTACACTGTATGTACGGAGGTAGACTCGAGATTGGACTGGGTCATACGTGTCTACCTCCAGCTAAATGGTGTCTGACCTATCTTCAACTTTCACTAGGGAGACAACTGTCTCTCCCCCATTACTCCGTCGAAGATAGTGTATTGTTTAGCGTAATGATATAAAACGCCGATCTTATTAAATACAATCAAAGATCATCCAGACCGAAGTCTGTTGAAAGGTACATAGGTTTTTGTTGCCACCGTGATTCGTTTCCGCCGATGTACCCCGGAATACTTCATTCCGTTAACGGATTCGAGTTGCGACCGCAATAGTTTTACTTTATTAATCACTTTCAATTTCACAAATCTTAATTAATATCGCAGCTCGAATATCACTTAGCGCACTATCAAAGCTCGGACACTATTTTCCCCGTATGAGTAGTACCGCACTCTTAAGTTGGACCGCACCGCCGATGTCCCAAAATTGAATGTCCGCTAATTTTCCCAAGCATCTTAACTTTCCCGCCACGCGCGCCTAAGATTTGCCCGCGCGAGTCCGCTTTTCTTCCCTTCAACCAATCGCTAGCCGTTTCCCCGATGCCCCCCCGCCTTCGCGTCGCGCCACGTGGAGCTATCATCCGACCTCTCTTTCTGTCTTTTTCTCAACCTCTCGCTCGCTCATTGCCGCTTTCGCCGCGCAATTCTAAAATTTTTCCATAATCTAACCAAATCTCGTCAGATAGCCAATATTACATCTTTGAATATCTAAATGTAGCCTTCTATTAACAATTCCCTCTCAATAATCATCCACTTAAGCCAATAATCCTGTATTTTGTGAAATTATAAAAAGTTCCGTATTCCGACCATAGGTGGCGTCCGCCCGTAGGTGAACCACTTTGCCGACCCCCAAAGCCCCGCGAAATTCAAAATAAAAATAAAGTTCTAGTCAACCTAGCAACCTTACGCGAAGCCCAAATAAATGACTTCCGCTAGACGCCGCCTATGTCGCAAGGGACGCGCAGAGCAGTCCCCGCGAAATTCAAAATAAAGAAGTCAAACTAGCAACCTTATGCGAAGCTTACGTAAATAACTTCCGCTAGACGCCGCCTATGTCGCAAGGGACACGCAGAGCAGTCCCCGCGAAATTCAAACTAAAGATAAAGCGCTAGACCATTGACCATTATTCTGAACTAGTTTATTATTCCCTTTTTCATGCTTATTATATTAATGGTGCTACGCATTAATATTTATTTTAATGCTACTCCCACACATTCCTTACTAACGGACGGATACCATTCATTCTGTACCGTTACAAACAACAATACGCGTTTGTACATTTTCTAGTCATAAAATACATAAGTGGTCAATTTTCATAGTACGTACTTTTTTGTTCTAAGTACGGCGACCCCTAGACGCTCAGTAAATACTGTGATCCATCATTATGATAAATACTGACTCTTTTCTCTAAACTTCCATCATACAGGCTTCCTGAGAAATTGTGTTCATGGGTTGCCAGCTTTCTTACTGGGCGTAGCATCAGAGTCGCAGTCGACGGTTCGTGCTCCGACATGAAGCCCGTGAATGCTGGAGTCCCGCAGGGGTGTGTGTTGTCCCCTACTTTGTTTCTTCTGCATATCAATGACATGCTGCATAACAACAGCATTCATTGCTATGCGGATGACAGTACTGGGGATACGCTCTACACCGGGCGAGCTAATATTTCTCTGGAAAGCGTAGAGCCGGAATAAACTTGTGACTGACACCGAGAACATGTTAAGTCATGTCTCGGATTGGGGCCGACATAACCTAGTCCGCTTTAACCCCTCCAAAACACAAGTTTGCGCATTTACCGCGAAAAAACATCCCTTCGTCGTACCTCTGAACTTTGAGGGAGCTCCCCTTGATACCAATCCGATTATTGGAATCCTTGGCGTCGATATTTCGAGTGACGTTCAGTTTCGTGGTCATTTGGAAGGTAAAGCTAAATTAGCTTCGAAAAAGCTGGGTGTGCTTAATAGAGCGGGTCAGTATTTCACGCCGGCCCACCGTTTACAACTGTATAAAGCACAGGTCAGGCCGCATATGGAATACTGCTCCCATCTCTGGGCTGGAGCACCCCAATACCAACTCCTTCCATTTGACCGCATTCAACGCAGAGCTGCTCGAATTGTCGGCGACGTGGTTATTTCAGGTCGGCTCGATCCACTGGCTCTTCGGAGAGACGTTGCGTCTCTCTGTATATTGTACCGTATATATCATGGGGAGTGTTCTGAGGAATTGTTCGGCTTGATCCCTGCCGCTAATTTCCTTCACCGCACTACACGCAATCGACTGTCATTCCATCCACATCACCTTGATGGATGGCGGTCTACTACTGTGCGTTTTTCAAGAAATTTCTTGCCTCGAACTACAGTGTTGTGGAACCAGCTCTCGGCGGCAGTATTTCCGGACCGTTATGACTTAGGGATCTTCAAGAAACGAGCCTATTCCTTCCTTAAAGGCCGGCAACGCGCCTGCGATTCCTCTGGTTTTGCGGGTGTCCATGGGCGGCGGTGATTACTTTCCATCAGGTGACCCGCTTGCTCGTTTGCCTCCTTCTGCTATAAAAAAAAAAAAAAGAAAGATTTCATTTCATTATCGGAGTGATTATGGAAGCCTACACATTCAGTATTTATCACGTCAGTATTGCAAAGTTTTTCGTACAGCTCAGCTCGCACGTGTGAAATGGATACGTCAAAAACCAAAGCATGCTTCTCATAATATTTTTGTAATTGGCTACTTGACAGCACGGACCTGAAAAAAAGACGGACGTAACCTCGTCTAATCATGAGTGAAGCATGCTAATGGTTTATGGTGTGTGCGTAATTTTAGGGTTGCCATCATAAACCATCAATTTCCCTAATTTTTCAATCTCGCAAACTAAAACATTGTTAACATTATGTAATCATATACATATTATTAAAACGTGACATTGCATAAACCATGTTTTCATTCGTTGTGAGCTCCCGATATTTCAGCAATTTAAACGGTTGCACTACAGAATCTTAATGTTGATGACTTAACAAACATCATTTTTAAGACCACAGTGATAGAAAAGAAAACACATGTTACTTGTACGTATAAATAAATATATTATTTACTTAACATAATGTTTGATGTTTATGTATTAAGTAATGAATAATAATAAAATAATCATTTATAATGATGAAATAATCAGTGCCATTAGAGCAAATTGGGAATTTTGATATCGCCTAAATCATACACAACTTTGCCTTCTCCATCATAGCAAGAAACTTACCATCACAAACATAATGTATTATAATAAAAAAACGGGGTGTACCTATTTAAATAGAGATGTTTGTAAGGGAAATACTGACATATAATTTATATATTACTTAGATAACTAAAATAATTTGTACTTTATTTCCGTTAACACAATTTAGTTTCAAAAGCTTATTTTATAGTAGTTCTGTTAAATTTTTATTCAAATCATTTAAATCTATAGTAATCATGTTAGGCATAAAAGGATATTAGCGAACTCCCATACAAACATTTGTCAACTCTTTTTTTAAGCGTCTATAAATGAAAAAAATATGTTGTTCGTGGTGCTGCTTCAATTTTCGGTGATAGCTGAAAGAGAAAAATAATGTCAAAATTTAAAGACCCAAAACAAAAAATAAAGCATTATATAAAAATTCACAGACCTCGTGCTCTACACGACTTGAAAGGAAGCATTGAAAATGAACATAGCTATTATAGATTATTAATTAAAAAAAATATTTTCAAAATCGACTTTTCCAAAATTTGTTTATACTATCCTAAAGCCCTTAATTTTCCGCGTCTATTAAGTCCTAATAGATCGTCGTATTTCAAAGCTGCGAAGTTCCACAGGGCTATGACGCCCGAGTAATACCGCACGGCGCCGCTCCACGCGCCGCTAAGGGGGAGCATACCGCCCCTCCTATCACTCCCACAAAAAAAAGTATGAAATATAAAATGTTCCCCGTCTCAATATCTCTAGGCGTCTCTCTCAGTTTTTTGATTTTTGACCTCGTTCACGAGATATCGAAGATATTCCAAGGAAAGGTGTTAAAAAATCAAGTTTTTTTTTGTTTTTTTTTCAATTTTCGAAAATAGTTTTAGACTTTTACAAAAAGTTTATTCACCATCTGAAAGCCATTGAAATTTTACGTCTTTTGAGCTCTCATACATCCTCATGGTCCTAAACCACTATATACCACGGGGCAAACACACTTTTCAGCGAAAATGGGGCCCTACCGGAGAATTGAAAAAACATTTTTATTTGTTAAAAAAAGTTCATACTTGTTGTGAAGAAGCAGTTTCGCTTGATACATGTAACCAAGGCTGATCTAAATCACATGCTTCTGATCCGTTGTTTGTTTTAAAGAAAAAAACATCATTATGATAAATTATTCAACAAAGACTGATAATTTCAGATATCTTTGTGTTTGGTCATATATTTGCTGTAAAGATGTATTCGACAAATCTATATTGTTGTAGGGATTCTTTACTGGCATCTGATATTTCTGCATTGATATTTTATTAAGTCATCAGGTCTAGGTCTATACCAACAACGAAATCATAAGCCGTATACAATTACTTGACACAAACAGAGCAAATGGTTGTTGGCAGATGTAAAGAAAACAAACAAACATACAAACATTCACATTCTTAATATCATATTATTCTACTATTCTATAGTCTACTAAAATCAGTAGGTTTGTTACCACTTTATTACGTAGATTTTTAAAAAGGCACAACACCTGCAACGAATACGATATCGTGCGTGATGATGACGTCGCCTGTTGATCGTTTGCTATTCCTCTGACATTTGATGACATCTTAAAAAGCGTTTTACAAAATTAAATGTTACATAGCATCAAACATTAAATTAATCCTTGTGCAAAAAAAAACAATAACTACCTGCAGTATAGGTAACGAAGTGCTTTGTATTCGTGTTTCTGGAGAGTTCGAAAGTAACTGCAAGTAATAAAATAATTAAGAATCAGCCAATAAAAATAATAAATTAATAACAAATATTACAAACACAATAATATTAACCCTTTTTGGAACGGCACACGGAACCAAACACTGTAGCCCCTTAGCCGTAGTTACAAAATCTACGTCATCAAAATGTGCACTGCACACGGTACTAGCAGATGATGGGTTCCAATTGTTTTCTCCTCTGCAGTTTCAAATAATTAAAACCCAGTCATCTCTACGATTTTTATTTCTAGAAAACCTATTAAAAAGGATGCAAGAGTTATTTCATAAAAAATATAATATAGGTTCTATTATTTTCTTTTGCGATATATATATACGGAACCCTAAAAAGTTACGAAATCTGATCGTACCGAGTCACATGCAACAAATACAATTTTCCCAACTTTAGGGGTAATTTTCCCGTAAAAAAGTAGCCACATTGTTGTACTTTTGTTAACAATTTTCATCACATTCAATAAAACATAAATAACAAAAAAATATCACGAATCGTCAAAACTTACGCGTGGTAGGTGATTCCTTGTGATTTTTTAAGTTTACTCATGTAGTTCTTTGATGATTTCACCACACAAGACGGCATTTTTTTCAAATTTTCGTCGATACAAAAAGACGTGTCACTGTCGCTGTCACACGGGGTAAAATGGTGGCGGGTTGTCGGACCTGCTGTATTTGTGTGAGTGTAGTGTCATGTACAACAAACGAAATTGTAGGACCTTGCACGCTTCACATCTTTATAGTGTGACATTCCGTCCGTCTTTTTTTCAGGTCCGTGCTTGACAGTTGTAACAATAAAATATGAAATGTGTCGGAAAAGGTAGTTTATGATTTAACGATAATTATCCAATAGTTTTTTTTACTAAAATAATTTGTAAATATTTTATTTTTACATAATAAATTTGAGATTTATATCTGTGGAAAGATTACAAGACCCAAAAAACGGGCAGCCATAATTGTGCTTCGTGTGACGTCACATTTCACAAAATTTTCAAAAACTTTCTGTCAGGTTTCAAGATTTTGTTTCAATAATGATGTGTGACGTCACAGGGCAAAATGTCTCGTGACGTCGTGACCAACCGTTTTCGCACGAAATTTGAAATTAATGAAGAAAATATGTTTTCTTTTCTATTTTAAATACCTACCCGTCCCTCGGAGGTTAAACAAAGCTTTTTCGAGAAAAAAAAAATAGTAAGAGGTATAAATACAGCGTTTGTAATTTTTAAAATACTTTTTCGAAAACTGTCAAGTAGCCTTAGAATAATAACGCTATAGAAACCAAGTTCGCGCGCCTATTTTGAAGCACATTAATTGGAGCCAGAAATGGCACCAAACGCCGGACCGCTCCGTAGTGTTCAATGTCACAGCGCGCCGAACGTGTCTCGCGAAAACAAATAAAAAATGACGGTTTGTGCAGTTAAATTGTGTCACACACATCTGAAAAACAAAAGAAGTGTAATAACATCACTTTTCACAGGTAAGCTTTCAGTATTTCATAGTATCTTGTAGTTAATTAGGTCAAAAAATATAAACGTACTACAGTGTGATTCTCTAAGTTAAAGCATCGGTAGCAGCGGCTGCCGCAGTGCTGTCTCTTTCATATTCATAGAATTGGAAAGAGACAGCAGCTAACACCTTGGATTCTATCTTTAACTTTTATAATTTGTTTTTCTATGGTTTGACGTCTATTTTTCTGGGTATTATCCTTAAACCTTTTTAAAGCAATATCTCTACTGGTTTTCAATAATTAAATCGATCACTAAACACTAAACTGTAAATATGAGTAGAAATTCGTAATATTTGATGTGTTTTTGGCGTTATTTCTTTTTATTTTTTATCATCAGCAGCATATAAATGTCCCACTGCTGGGCAAAGGCCTCCCATTTCGTGTGGGTGAGGTAACGACTGGTGGACCAACGGCTTAACGTGCCTTCCGAAGCAAGCAACTTTTCTATTAATCATTTATGAATGGGCTGTTACCCTTTTTAAAGGCTTTAGCTGTTAAGTACCCAAAAGGTATTTACTGGACTCTTTGAAAGCTCGTCTCTTTGAACTAGTGTGAATCGGTTTAGTGCTTCATTTTTGACAGAGCGCTTGTATGAAGACTATCTTTCTATAGCGTTATTATTCTAAGCAAGTAGCCAATTGCTTGACGACGAATCCCACAACTCAGGCAGTACTTCCAAATTCAAAATAAATTATTTTAAATAACTCTGATCTCCCGTGATTTCCTGTGACTGACTGGGGCGGCGGCTTCAGCAGCGGCGTGTGTTCTTCCGTGTTTTCAAGCGTGTCCATCTCCATTGCTGCAGCGATGCGTACTGACCAACCACAGTATTTTATTGATGGTGTAGTCTAGTATATTGATTGTCGGATGTCCGTATTTATCACAATCTGTCAATATAAGATAAGATAAGATAAGATAAATATACTTTATTGTACACCACAAAAAGATATTTTGACAAAATAAAATAATTACATATTAAGTTGACGTACAAAGGGCGGTCTTATCACTAAAAGTGATTTCTTCCAGACAACCTTTGGATGGACAAAAAAGATTTTAAATCTAAAAGTGGGCTTGTAGTGCACTATGGATATAGATAATAATTAGTGATATTGACTTATCAAACTACTTAAATAAATATAATGTTATGGCATTTATTCAGAATTAGCAATAAACATAATATATCGGCTTTACAGCAAACAGATGGCTATAAGGACAAGTAATAGTCATTCACCATCCTCTTGAAACTCGCTAGCGTTTTGGCCATTCTAATGTTCAAAGGCAAATCATTCCACAAACGAGCAGCCATTACTGTAAAGGACTTGTCGTAAAATGTTATCGAATGTACTGGGATCTCGAGTGTCAAGTTATGTGAAGATCTTAATGATCGTGAGTGAGACTCACACAGAAATTTGAAATGACTTTTAAGATAGGAGGGAGTAGTCGGGTTAAACAGAATGTTGAAAAGGAAGTACAGAATATGAGCATTCCGGCGAAGTCGAATAGGCAACCACTTCAGTTTTGTACGGAATTCGGAAACATGATCATATTTGCGAAGTCCAAATATGAATCGTATACTAAAGTTTTGAAGTCGCTCAAGCTTATTAAGTTGTTCCTCTGTGAGATCGATATAGCTGACATCAGCATAGTCCAATATGGGCAGAAGAAGCGATTGCGCAAGAGCAATTTTAGTAGCGGTTGGTAGAAAATTGCGCAGTCTTTTCAAAGACCCCGCAGATGCAAACATTTTACGACTGATGTTGGCGCTTAAGGCACCAACATGCGGCGCAGGGAAATGGTAAAATAGGATAGTGGGGGCTTACTTGGTTCCGGGCTGTGATCACAGGATCGTGCTGGAGCTGAAGGCGGCTGGCGCTCTAGGCGCGGGGGCGGAGGCTTGAGGGCGGCAACACACAACACAGTTCACTCAGGGCACTGGTCGGTGGCGTTTTAGGGGTAGTTGAGCTGGTAAAAGAAGCGCTCTCACTGCACACACACTGATCACATAAAAGACGTGTTCACGGGCTGAGTTCTTGCGCGCGCGCGCGTGGGTTCGCCTTGAACGCTCTTAGCACACTGGTTTGGCGCCAGCGCCGATCCGCGCGGGCTAACACTTCGTCCGGTATAATTGTCACCTCCCTCTGATTGGCCGATTATTCGTTGCGGTCCGTGCGACGGGGAGTTCAGTCCAATATGCACTTTAATTGACCGCAGAGACGGTTGTTATTCGTTGCGCTGTGGCGCAAACAACTGACTTCTTTCAATTGATAGCTCCAGGCAAAATTTTTGTCTAAAAGCACACCCAAGTTCTTGACACAGTCACTCAGATACAGTTCAGAGCCATCAAAATATATTTTAGGAACCAGTGACCAGTCGATTCTGCATATCATTCTAGGACTGCCAATGCATATAACTTGAGTTTTTGTGGGATTTACTTAGAGTCCATATGATTTGCTCCATACGCATATGGTAGCCAAGTCGGTGTTTAGGGTGGTAATGGCTTCATCTAGTTGTTCTACTGGAACTTGCGTATACATTTGTAAGTCATCTGCATAAAGGTGGTAGGAAGAAGTTACGTTATTTGAGATGGAATTTATAAATATGGCGAAGAGCAAAGGAGATAATACGCCACCCTGTGGTACCCCAGCAGACGTATCGCACCAACTAGAGAAAGTGTCGTCAATGCGAATTCGCTGCCGGCGTCCAAACAGATAACTACGAAACCAGCCAATCACTGTTGGAGATATGTTAATAGAGCGCAGTATGCCGAGCAGAACTTCAAAATCTACGGTGTTAAATGCATTACTGAAGTCAAGTAGAGAAAGTAGCGTGACTTTTCCGCTCTCCATGCCCAGCCTTATATCGTCAGTAATGTTAACCAAGGCTGTAGTGGTGCTGTGTCCAGGACGAAAACCAGACTGATAGGGGTTCAGTAGACTATTTTTACACAGGAAGAGACTGAGTTGGTTGTGGACAAGGCGTTCCAGGATCTTGGAGAGGAAAGGTAAAATAGAAATAGGGCGGTATTCTTGGAAGGATGTTGGATTGGACTTCTTGGCCAGGGGAACGATCTGGGCATCTTTCCAATCGGTGGGAAACGCAGCACTCGATACCGAAAGGTTGAGAATATGGGAGATGTCAGGAAGGATTTCATCAAGGATGGGTAATATCATCTTTCGACTGATACAGTCGGCACCCACTGCATTTGAAGAAATCGACATTATGCTCTTCTTAACATCACAATCAGTGAAAGGACAAAAAACAAATGGGGCATAATTAGGACTTGGTATACTTGAAAGAGAGTTTAATGTGTTGAATTTAGTAACCGTATCAAAATTGGTAGAGGAACAGAAGTGTTTATTTAAAGAATTAATATCTAAATCTTTAGGAGTCGATCCCTGACGCGATTTACCAATGCCCAATGTTTTTAGAAATTTCCAGATTTTGGCTGGATCTCCGTTTTCAACGGAATTATGGATAAAGTGGCGTTGAGCGTTCCTACACACCTTATTGCAGTGATTCCGAATAGCAACATATCTCTCCCTGTTGTACTATGTTATATCTACTGTTTATATCTACTTATATCTACTGTTTATATCTACTCTTGGCTATCGATTTTTTGTGACTTAGAGATTTGATGTCGTCTGTGAGCCAAGGTGATGGAGGATGTTTTAGTTTAACAGCGCGAACTGGAGCATGCTCATCATAAAGTTTTATGACATTAGAGGTGAAATAAGCTACTGCCTCATCCACCGACTCTGCCCCAAACAGCGGTGCCCAGTCAATATCGATGGCATCTTTACGAAGCCTGTCAGTATTCACACCACTGAAATTGCGCTGCAACAAAGTTTTACAATTATCTTTAGGAGGACGAATCTTGTAAGAAAGGAAGATAAGATCGTGGTAGGAAAATGCGTCGGCTGAACACTGTCCATGTCTTGCAACATGATCAGTGAAAGAGACAATTATAAGGTCTAGAAGAGATGGGGAGCAGTTAGGGAAAAAATGAGTAGCATTTAAAGAAGGAGCAGATAGGTTATAGGAGTGTAAGATAGAGAGTAGTGCCGAAGAGCGAAAGTCATTTTTGAGTAGACAAGTGTTGAAATCGCCCATGATAATAGTGTGACTGTAAGAAGGAGTTAATTTTTCAAGTAAGGTTTCAAAAGATGGGAAGAAGTTAATGCGTAAAGAAGGACAATAATAGACTCCAAGAAGGATTTTGACCCGATTAAGGGTTACTTCTAAGAAGAGATGCTCGCCCGCATTCGGCGGCGGTGGCTGTGCTGACATATCAACAACAGAGAAGGGAATGTGTGCACGAAGATATATGGCAACACCGCCACCACCACCGACAGCGCGATCATTTCTTATTAGTTGAAAACCGGGCAAGGAGAAAGAAGTAGAAGGGAGACAGGGCTTGAGCCATGACTCGGAGACTAGAATGGCATGGATATTTTTATTAACAAAGCTTGTCAGCATATCGGAGAAATGTGCCGGAATGCTCTGTGCATTTATGTGAACAGCATTAAATTTTTTATCAAAGTTACAAAACTGGGACGCCAGTGTCTCAGAGAGAGTGGGAATGCTAGAAAAACTGTCATCACTACTGCAGGCCGATAAGAAACTATCTGTATTACTATTACAAGGACTGATCATGGACATAACAAAACATTACAAGTACCTAAAATAAAACTAAAATAAAATGTATGTATACTTACTAAAATTACCGTGAAAATAAATAAACTACCTAAACCCAATGACCTTTTATAAATATCATTGCCTAAACCAAATAATATTGTCCACCCGCCAGTTACTGTTGTGAGTACCTAATAAACTTTAAGAAAGACAAAACAAAATTAAAACATAACAGCAAAAATAATTATTTAAAAAAAAAAAAAGACACTCAATAAAACATTTACATGATGAAAATAACTAATAATAGAAAGTGGTCCGAAGAGACCTCAAACAAAATAACAAGTATTGGAACGTATCCTGAAAAATATGACATTGACAATTGACAATAAAATGACGTTACACTAACTTTACTAGAAATAAATAAACAAACTAATGACTAGGCAGTATGGTCTCGGCCCTTAGCCTGTTCCTACAACTAACAAAAAAAAAACAATGTCCCAAAATGACACAATTGATTGACATTGACACATCACTAAGATTTACCTACCAGTCATGTTGACAACTAAGTCGGTTCTGTTATTGAGGAAAATTGAGTCCAATCCATGAGACTTTCCCTCCAACAAATATTTTTATAAGTACATTGTAAACTGCTTTTCTCTCACGACTTTGAATAGTTTTCGGCGTTATATCAAAATATCACTGAAAGTAGGTACTCAATTCGAAAAATAGTCCGCGCTGACACTTTAACCCATTGATAGTTTAACTCAATGCTTTAACCGCAATCAACAGATGACAATGATGTCATAATAATGATGTTGTAAAGTTACTGTTCCCAGTAAAAGAAATTAGTGCCATTAGTTTTCCGCATCATGGCCAGGTTTCATATTTTCCTGGTTATAGGCTTGTGTGCCTCCAAAAATGGTATTACATTATGGTGTACTTACCAATATTTGAATATATTGTCCAACCCATTGCCATTGAGCTTTATAACTATAGAGAGAGCATAAGTTTGCTATCTCTTTCTGCCATAATCCATCACTATTTTTGTTCCGTTTCGGCACATCTTGTTTACCCTAAGTAAAAGAAAGACAAAACAGGATAAAAGGACCGTGTCGGTGAAACTGTGCAACGTTTTACATGGAGCCAGTAACACTTGGCCCCAAACAAATCGCTGTCATTATTTTACCTACCAAATAGTTATTTGTTTTTTTAGTTGATTAAGTGTATATTTTAGGTGTACATATTATTCCGGTGGGCTTAAGAGGCCTATTACATCTCGACTGTGATTTTTGCGTAAAATGGTCAACTTTGGCGCTCTGGATCTCGGAATCAAAAATACATCAACAATTTTGACTTGATGAATAGTGTAGAATAGCTATTGGAATAGTGCGTAGCGGCCTCGCTTTTTGTAAATTTTGCTTAACTTATTAATTAAACCCAAAATTGCAGAGCAAGATTTTCATAAAATGCGCGGAGGCATTTTTTTGAGCTCATCGATTGAACTACTGTTCTAAGCAAATGAATTAAAAAAAATAGAATGTTATCTCTTATATAGTCGTATAGTGCTTAGCGGCCTCAGAATTTTTAGATATCGTTGATTATATATAGAAAAAAAATCTTATTCTAAACCAAAAAACTTCGAAAAACGCTTTAAGTTAACTGTGAATTTCTCCTATCTACGATAATATTATTGATGCAAAATTTATAACAGAATAATTGTTACTTCATGAGGAATAAAGATTTTATAACTTTAAATCATGAATTTATTATTCTATTTCGATAAAAACGGTAAATACAACCGCAAAATTACTACAAAATGCGATGCCGGCCGTCCGCACTTCAGTACTGCGCGAGCGCTCCTCAGCGTTGGACCTGTGTCGAATTTCTTCGCGCCAATATCGATCGATCGAGGGGCAGTGCATGTATAGTGCGACTACCAAGTTTGATCACATAAGTATAATTTTACAAGTTTTTATTTAGTCCTGTCCGTTTGTCATCAAATCTTGCAAATTAAATTTGATCCACTTTCCTGTTACCGATTGAGCTGAAATTTTGCATACATGTGTAAATCGCGTGACAATGCAATATTATGATGACATGGTGCTAATCTGATGATGGAGCTGGAAGGTGGCCATAGAAACTTCACAATGAAACGACACAACCTCATCGAGTTTGGGCTCGTTTGAATTGTCTTGACGAATAGTTTGTCTTTCAATGGTAACCAGGGTCTGATGATGGAGCTGGAAGGTGGTCATGGGAACTCTGTTATGAAACGACGCAACTCCATCGAGTTTCGGCTCATTTCATTGGTCTTGACGAGTAATTTGTTTTTAGATGGTTACCAGGGTATGATCTATGATGGAGCTGGAAGGTGATCATAGGAACTCAGTAAAGAAACGACGCAACCCCATCGAATACTTTAGTGCTAGATGGTAACCAGGGTCTGATGATGAGCTGGAAGATGGCCATAAAAACTCAGTAATTAAACGACATAACCCCATCGAGTATGGGCTCGTTTGATTCGTCTTGACGAGTACTTTAGTGCTAGATGATAAGCAGGGTCTGATGATGGAGCTGGAAGGTGGTCATAGGAACTCAATAATTAAGCGACATAACCGCGTCGAGTTCGATTTGTCTTAATGGGTGAACCGTTTTAATTGATGTGTTAAGTTATTATAATAATACTAAAAAGTTAAACATAAAATTAAAATAAAAAAATACTTTTTTAAAACTAGCTTTTATTATTGTTCTTGTTAATAAAATAAAAATGCACAGATTAATACAAGCTCTAAAGTTTTATGGTTTAATAAAAATGTCTAATAGGTATGTACCTAACTTACAATATGGTATTATTGTGACGTAGACGAATATGATAAATTATCGTTAAAGGTTGCAATGTAGGTACCTATGTACCTATATATGTATAATATCTTTTTTCCAATCAGGTTTAAATTGCTATTTTTAAATTTTTTATTCTTTATATTAACAAAAACATAATAAAAGCTTATTTTTAAAAAGTATTTCTTTCTTTTAATTTTATTTAGATGGAATCTAGAAAGCTTACTATGATGTTGAATTATTCTTAATATTAATTTCGATAAGTTCAGCATTGGTCGAAAAAGGTATCAATGTGTAAAGAAGTTAAGAAATACATCTACATTAAGAAATGCAAATATAGCAAGGTATTTCTTGCCAATAAGGCATATAGTTTTCTTATCCTAACTAATGTTTGGCCTCTTTTGATTCTTACCTCGTTTAACTCGTAATAATAAATCTGAAATGAAAACTCTACCTTTCTATTGCTTTTTCACACCTAAACCATTCGATCGATTTGATTGAAATTTGGCAAATAGGTAGTTCTGTTTTATGGTGTTTTATACTCCCATGTAAATTGTAATTCATTTTATTTTAATCTAAACTATAACTTTTATCTAAAACGAAAAACGTCCTTTGCTATAAAGGACTAGGTAAATAAAAAAAATGTTTCTAACAAATATTCACATACTAGACCCATGGCACACTAAAAATGTGCGGGTATAGCGGTAACAAATTACTCCATAGAAATACTAAAAATTATAAACTTGGGAAAAGTATCAAAATCGCTTGGTCGTAGTTTTAACATAGTATTGTGGGTATGGACTCGTGACCTTTAATGAGTTGTCGGGTGGGACGCTTAAAATACCTATTCTCGCAGAGAATAGGTATTGATAACAGCTAATAATAATATTAATATTAACAGCTCAGTTAGATTTTAAGTTCAGGATCATACTTTCAATCTCATCGTTGTCGGTTGACATCATAACCATTGAGTCAAGTTTAGCCTCAGAACAACAACAACAACAACCGCGACGTCTCGACCTACATTCACAAAAAATTATAATTATTTTGTTAACTGAACGTTAAATGTAGGATTTCAATCCATGGATAAAAGTTCGTGCCCTGTACTCTTATACGCACTGAGCGGCTGGCCGCAATCCGGACAGCTGTCCTGCCGGACGCGATTAAGAATATATACAAAAACGCAGTTTTCATACGCACTGGGATGCGGCCGTCCAACCGCTCCGGTCGCTCGGACGGAGCACGGCGGCGCCGGAGGCCCGACTGGCGGTCAGCCGGACGGTTGCTATCCGCACCACACGGTTAGTTCAGTTTGCGGTTGCCCACCTTTGACGAAGCACGATTACCAACTCTCAGCTATGAATTTCGATACAGAACGGTTCATAATTGAAGTTCAAAAGTTTCCTCTGTTTCTTTTTCTTTATAAAACGCAAGTAGGTAAATATAATAAATATCTGCGACGTCCATCCTGGAAATGTCTCGAACAATCCGCAAACCACGACTGTTTCTATACGCATGTTCCGGTTGCGGTTAAAGCTAGCCGCCACCCGGTTAGCCGCAATGAGCGATTTTTCGAGATCAAAACAAAAGATTTGGGTTCGTAAATGACTTTATAGATGGCGCTTAGCATAGATTAGTATGACGCTTACTAAAAGACGAGTTCATGAAGAGCACGTGTATGGCTGCGTAATATTTATTCTATTCGAAAATAGAAATAGGTCCTGGATGTCCTGAATAAAAATAGGTACTTAAGTACTATTTGTTTATTTATTTAGAGACAAGTAAAAGTGTAGAATTTATTACAGCCCTTAGGTAGGTACGGGTCGGCTTTCATAAAACGACATCTATCGAGTGTTTTTGAACTAATTTTTACTTTTTAATTTGGGCTGTCAGAAAATCGACCATTGCAACCGCATCCTGCGGCCAGCACGGGCAGCCGCAGTGCGGCTAACCGGGCAGTGCGCACGAGGCCTTAGGGTTATTTAAGTAGGAAATTTTCTTGGTAAGATTGATTTATTCAACATCTTTTACAGGAATAATAACAACAAAATTTCTTACTGATTATTATAGTATGTATGTATAAATTACACTGAAATGGGATTTACTCAGTGCAATGCCGTTGTATGCTGACATAGGTACCGCGACCCTGGTCTTCCCCAAACGCAAATCTAATTTCACTGGATCTAGTGCTCTTCAAACCGGAATGCAGTACAATGTGGCGGCAGAAATAGGTATTAGAATGGTCGCCATACTCGCCTTTAAGTCGGATTCTGGACAGGATCCTTCCTACCACCGACTCTGATTAAAATGTAGGTTATGCTCATACTAAACGATAAAAACTGTTTTAAAAAAACTTACACACACCCGTTTTTTAGCTAGTAGGCTGCTTGTTCTAAAATAACTGATTTTGGAGAACACCTAACTACCGCATTTAACTAATAAAGATATATCTGTAACTATGATAAAGAAAGAGGTAAGTTAGTGAGAAAGGCAGCTAACCAATTTTAAAATTTTAATCTCAAGACATTCACAAATCAGTACTATCAGTACCTAGTATTACAAAAAAATCTAATTATGGTATGTAGTTTAATTTAGATTAGGTAGTTTAAGGACTGATTATTTTGCCTTTATAATATAGTAGAGGATCCGAGTATACAACGACCTTCACCGAGTGGTTAATGGATGAAAAGTATTTTATATCAAACTAGCAGCCCGCCCGCGACTCTGTCCGTTTGCACACCCCGTATCCCGTGACGAATTTCTAAACATTTTTTTCCATATACATTGTCCATGAAAATTGAAAACATTGTCAATAAAAAAGAATCAGCCAAATAGGTCGAGTTGTTCTCGAATTATGCGCTTCCCAACACATTTGGCAATTCAGTTTTATTTACCTATAGCTGACTCGACAGACGTTGTCCTGTCTTAAAAAATGTTTATTTTTTTCATAAGAACCTTCTCCTCACAATAACAAACACAACAAAAAAAGAATTAGCGAAATCTGTCCAGCCGTTTCCGCGTGATGGCGTGACCAAGGGAAATAGGGATTCATTTTTATATACAGTCGTGGTCAACTAATTAGGGACATTCAAGATAGTGAAGAGCAATAACCGGTTATGTACATATAAATATAAAACCCTATTGATTTTTCAGCACCTATTATTTGCATAATTTGGCCCGATTACTATACTATAAATGGCTGTAAATAAGAGAATAATTAAATAGAAAAAAGTATTTAATATCAAAGGTTGAACATGTATTAAATTTTAAGGTATAATTATGTAGCTGGACATTTAATTAAGGACAGTAAAGTATAATGATGAATAGAGTTAAACAGAACGAATAATCTCCAGTATTATAATATTTTTAAAAGCTCCATTTTATTACGTGTAAAATCAGTACCCAGTAGCAAAACCTTTGTTAGTAATTACCGCTTGACACCGATGTGGCATAGACATTATCAGTTTCTGACATGTTTCGATAGGAATGTTTGCCCATGCCTCACAAAAAGCTTGATTAAGTTGATCTAAAGTTGTGGTACGATAAGTTGAAACTTTTTTCTTGATTTCGTGCCAAAGGTGCTCAATTGGGTTGAGGTCCGGGCTATTTGCTGGCCAATCTAGCACCGATACTGACTGACTGGTAAGAAACGACTTGACTGAACGGGCGGTATGTTTCGGGTCGTTATCATGCTGAAACGTCCATATAATAGGGAGATGCTCCTCAGCATAGGGAAGCATAGTTTCCTCCAATATTGTTTTGTATTGATGTTGGTCTAAGTTACCCTGAACTTTTCTCACAGGTCCCACTCCACGTCCAGAAAATGAACCCCAAATTTTAATGTTTCCACCGCCATGTTTCACCTGCTTTTTTGTGAATCTTGGATTCATTTCCGCTTTTACAGGACGCCGTACGTATTGCCTTCCATCTGAAGAAATTAAATTAATCTTGGTCTCGTCAGAGAATAATACATGTTGCCATTGGGCGTAGGTCCAATGTCCATATTTACGTGCAAACGCCAAACGAGCATTTCTATGTTCTTTCTTCAACAACGGTACTTTGCGAGCCACTCTTCCGAACAACCCTGCTTCTACCAGACGTCGTCGAACGGTCCTCGCTGATACACCGGCTCTTTCGTCTGCCCCAAACACTTCGTGTTTAATTAAAATAGAGCCTAGAAACGGATCTTTCTTAGCTAACCTGGTTATCATTCTATCTTCTTGCGGAGTTGTTTTTCTCGATCTTTTTGTCCTGGGCACATTTAAAGCTGTGTTATTGCGCCTGAAATGTTGCACTGCATTGCATACCATAGTTTTTGAACAATTTAAATGTTCTGCTATCCCTCGGTATGACCAACCACGCTCGACAAACTTCATGATAATTGTTCGTAGTGTTGGATCGCAACTTTTATTTTTGCCCATATTTCTTCAAAATAATTCTCAAAACTTAAAATTAAAAATCTGGATTGCCGCCAAAACTACCACAAAACAATAAAAGAAGAAATAAAAAAGTATTGAGATTCAAATTTTGAAAATAGAACGCAATATCTCAGTGTCCTTAATTAAATGGCCAGCCAGCATTCTTTGAACAAATAGCACACTGATAATCTATCAGCTATACTGTAAAGAGGTTTAATGTTTAAGAAGTTGTTATTGTTTGTATAATCGGGCACATCAATGACTAATTATACTTACGTGTAAAAGATATGGAATATTGTTAAGACTCGTTGGAAAATAAAAAATAAATTCACAATTTGGCTTAACTAGAGATTGTCCCTAATTAGTTGACCACGACTGTATATAGATTTAATGTGTTAAAAAATATATTGCGAGTGGGTTGGCTGAAAAATTTCAGTCCAGTATATTATGACTAATTAAATATTTAAAAATATTTTTTTTTAAATAATGCTCTTGTTTCGATAATAGATAAATCACATAGGTACCAATCGAAAGTATGAAGCCTGTAGAATATGCAAACGTTGGGTTTACTATTTTTTTCCTATCATAACATTGGGTAGACAAGTGTAAACAGGCAAGTCAATATTAGTAATTTGCAACCGTCTGGTTACATAAATAAAATTTATGTTTATATAAAGATAAGCTCATTACAAACACACACACACACACCAAACCAGTAAAATGTAAAAAAAAATTTTTTTTTTAATATTAAATTAATTATTAATGGTACTGGACTGAAATTTTTCAGCCAACCCACTCGCGATATATTATCACAGACATATATGTCTGTGTATATTATTTAACATATTAAATTTGATATAAAATACTTTTCATCCATTAACCTATTTGGTGAAGGTCGTTCTATACTCGGATTGTTAGTATTTTTTGTAGCTGCTTGTTCTGAGCAAAGAGTAGAGGTATATAGGTTCTGAGGTCCAACGTCACTCATGTCACTGAATGTCATTTTTCATTTTTCTTACATGACAAATCTGTGTTATAAAAATTAGTAGAAAATAACGATTTCTTTTTAATTGCATTCATTTCTTCTTTGTACAATGGGACCTAAGAAAGGAAAAGACGCTACAACAGATGATAATTACTGGCGGACGTCCATCGAAGACGCCATTTTAGATGAGCAGATGTGGAAGGTAAAAGTTATAATTATTGAAGCAGCAGGTAGCGATCAAGATCGCATTTACATGAGCCGTTTCGAAACCTTTGCTGCTGAAGAAAAAAGGTTCGTAATAAAAAACATTTGCAAAACTGAAACTATTTTTATGATCAACCAGTTGGGGGGCGAGAAAAAAGTGAAGGATGATAATCTCCGTGTGTTTGAAGAAGGTCAAGCTTATTTAAAAGATAAAAGGGAAATACCCCCTGAAGTGTTAGCGCTCGTCATAAAACATTTGATTTTAAAAATGAAAGACGAGTATCTTTTTATAAGACGACAAAGACTAGAGATGCGAGAAGGAATGCGTAGAGAGTCTACCACTATGATAGACAGAGCGGAGGTAAGGGGCACTGTCAGTGTGAAGCCACCTGAATCTTCTGAACCATCACCGCCTCCTAAAGGTAAAGGCAAAAAAGGTGAACCTGAATCAGTTTCACAAACCCCTGAGCCTTCAGAGGGGAAAAAATACAACACTGCCTTAAGGGTCAGAGGTGAAGAATGGAGAGATAAAGTTTACATAGATGATTTCCCGACCGACGGGCCGAACCTTTATGTTACCATAACAGGCTTCGTGGATCCTTTCCTGCCAGCTTGTCTTATAAAGATAGGTATACCATTGACAGCTATTGTTCAAGTACGAATTGATTGTGTAACAACTAAAGTACCGTCCAGCTTATTGCGTTCTACTAAAAGAGGTCAGAGTCAAACTGAAATTTTATTAGAAAAATCTCTAAAATTTTGGGATGACTTACAACAACTGCGTATTCATAGAGATTCTGCAGACACTTTCAAAGAAACTGCTTTCATTATATTTAGCCCTCCATACTGGGATTCGAAGAGTTTGTCTGGTAACCCTGATAAAATTTACGATGAATTGTGTTTTTTAATGTACGATATACAAGATTTAAGTAGACAGCACGGTCACTATTTAGAAAACATGGACATAATTCAAGTTCCCGAAGATAAGAGTGTGGACAGATGGTTTAAATATTATCATCAACATATTCAAGATCTACCGTTAGAATGCGTTACTATTTATTCTCTATTAAATAGCATTCTTCAATCTGTTGAAAAAGTTAAAGGGCTAGAGGACATCAGCAGTCAGTCTTCTCTGTCTACTGCAGTGATTATAAACAAGTACGCAATAAATGTAGACGAAGACTATAAACTAGCGAAGGCTGAGCAGCTCGTTCAGGATGTTTTCAGTACCCTTTGCAAAACAGATGCAAGTAAGAAATCTTATCGCATTACATATGGCGAGGAATACGAACATCACAGAGCCCCAATAGTAATTCCCTACGGAGATATAGCAAAATACACCACCTTTCACTTAGGAAACATAAATTTAGATGATATAGTGTGGACAACACTGTTCGGCATGCCAATAAATTGCTTATGGCAAGGTCAAGAAAAGCCACGCGGAGAACTAGAAGCCAAAATAAATTTCCACGTTAATGTTCTATTGTCGTGTTTTAATAGAGAAGATGTCGAAACTGCAGAACTCAACAGATTAATACATATTTTGGCTTGCCGTAAACTATATAATAATAGGAGCTCATTGAAAAAGAAACATTTGCAGTCGTCGACAATTACTGAATTTAAAAAAGTTTATTTAAAACGCAGTATTTTAGCCGAGCCCTTACAGCAGTGCCCCTCTTTAATTAAGAGTTCTAGTTCTACGTCGCCATCGTATCCTTCTTTAAATAAGAGTGAAAATATATCGAACGCTTCTTACGGAGATGACCCTGAGATTAGTCGAATAAAATTTCTTTTCGACTGCCCAGATCTTAGTGAATTGGTTTCAGCAGCAGAAATAGCTAATGAACAACCTATTAACCATATTATTGACGATTTTGAACATTTTGAAGATTTTTCAAATGTGAGCGCTTTCCAAATCCTTTTGGACGTTTTCAATAAGTTTAATTGTGTTGATTACAAATACTGTGAGGTGACTGACTGTTTTATGCTCATGTTTTTCAATAGTCACAATACAGACGGTGTTGCACAAGAGGAATGGCGTTGTCATATACCCACTCCCTTATGTCTACAAGATTTTTTTGATTTTGTCCTTGAAGAGCATTATGATTGGATACAAGCTGAAGAAAAAATTTATGAAGAAAATGTAACAACTAAGGCTCAGTCAGTTTGTAAGGAGGCTGCTAATCCGTTTGCAGAAATGTCTTGTGTTGAAACTACAGAGGTGGGCTTAGATTTGCTAATGGAAGGATCACTGAAATATCAAGAGCTTGTTCAAATAGAAGAAGTCAGTCCTGAAACTACTACTACTACTAAGTCGACATCCAAGAAAACTACTATGTCGCCAAATTCTATGGATGTAGACTCGAAGAGCAAAAAAACAAAATCAACGGCTTCATCTCCAAGAAATGCAAGGCAATCATTTATAGCTCCTGGTCTATTAACCGACTCTTCAGAAAATATCCCTAGAAAGCCATTTACCGGCTATGATTTGGGTAACAGAAGAGTGGAAGTGATTGGACAAAACTCTACATTTTTTTCCAAAGATGGCACAAGAGTGTTTAGTAAATATACGCTTACGATTCCTATGAATTTGGAATATATAATCTTAAACGTTGTGCCAGGCAATGGTGTTAATGAATTTTGGTTGCACAGAGCTTTAGGCGAATTCGTGAAACCTGAAATCACAGATATGTGCGAATCGTTCAGAATAACTAGCAAGGATCACGTGTTAATAAACATTAAAAAGCGAACATATCGAATACCAATACCACTGACGTCAATGTCTTTTAGCGAAACTCAAAAAACTAAAGAATCTATCAATAAATCAACACCTGTCGAGACAACAGAACATATGCAAGTGTTTGAAAATAAATATTTTCATTCTCTTTTAGTCACTTGGCCTAACGGTTGTATTACTGAATCTGTACATTTAGATAATTCTCCAGATATTTCTCATATCAAACAGTATTATATACACCCCCTTAAGCATCTGGATGAAGAGATGCGCTGCGTAAGTTTGAAAGGTGAAGTAATTATATTCAAACCGTCTGGCATTATTGAGGTTCTGCAACCTGATGGATCGTTTATTAAAATAACCAAATGTGAAAAAAGAACAATTATAACTGAACCCATAGAAGAAATACGTAGTGAAAGTTCCGACAAAAGTAAGAAAGGAAAAGGTAAAGAAAAAGTTAAAGGAAACTCCAGCAAACCATCTTCAAAATCATCCAAAAATACAATTTTTGATGAGTTATCGGATATAAAACCTCCAGAATATGAACTTGTTATCGAAGAATTTGAGACCATTGAAACGAATGGACTCAGACAAAAGTGGATTAACGAAGTACCCATTGTAATTGAAAAATTATTAATCCGTACTGCTACAGATTATGGTTTACGAGAAGTTTTTTCAAGGCGTATGGACGGTACTAATATTTTAATAAATAAAGACGGCGTTCAAGTTGTTACGTTTCCAAATAATACAAGAATAATCACATCTTATTATATCGAGGATGAAGAAATTTATCCTGAATGGACTGAGGATGAAAAGGAATATTTTGACATGCTGGATTCGGATACAATAGATGCAGAGACATTTAAGTCGAGAGCTTCCGTGTCGCAAAAAAGCTATCCTGGAACAAATACTTACAGTGCAAGTGCAGCCAGCTCTTATTCAAGAAAAGTTGAAGAAGAACAAGTAAAATATATAGAACGAACCGATGGCTATGTGTCTGTACAGATTATTTTTACAATTGAACATGAAAGATTTACTACTATCACAGTCAATAGAGCCAACGACGAGATTTCTGTTGAATCACCTAATAAAACTAAAATTGTTGTTGACGTGAATAATCATTACGATATTACTCTTGATCACGCAACAACAGCTAAATTCGACGGACAAACGCTAAACATAGATTATGAAGCGTGTCCCGAATGTCGTTCTAATACATTCTTTACAATCAAAGTTAAAAGCGATGATATGAGTAACGTTACTAAAATGCATCAGAGCTGGTTAATTATGAAAGATTCATTCTGCAAAAAGATCGTCGTTAACGAGGAAGGCCATATTTCTACGATAGACGAACCGTGCTCGGCAGAAATGGTTCATCCAGATGATGCAGTTGAGAACACCGATGAGAAACGAGCTGACACGAAATCTGAAATATCTATAATGTCGCATGGAAAATGTAGAGAGATGTACCTTGCTAAAACTATGAGATTCTTTGTGTTGCGACGGTAAGTTCATTGAGATCACTTAAGTTTTCTGACATGCTTCTAGATAACCCTGCCCTCTAGTGGCCACTGACGGGTTGTTCTTAAACTGAACACACTTAACAGGTGACTCCTGAATATTATTTATGAGGGAAAATAAATATTAGGCTTTACTGAGTACGCAAAGGCGCGCTGGTTTATTACTATAGGGTGAGGAGGTAGAAGCTCACAATATGCCACTAACATTGGTTATTATGACATTATGATACACTATACCTAGGCGGACCTATCAAATTACAAATATTTGTGATATTTGTACTTTTATATATCAGTTGTGGTCTTAATCAGAAACTGGTAGTATTCAATTAAATTTTATGCAATCTAGTTTAAAATTAATTTTGCACTGAATACTTTATACAAATCAAATAAACTTTTATCATGTTTCAAATCCAACCATCACCTACATAAATGAGGCTTGAGGTAGACGCCACACTGTGAATGTGGTCATTTGAGCCAAACCATGTAATCCATGACTGCCCCCTTCATCGTTTCCCAGGTAGTATAACCGAGCTCCACACTATGACGGATGCGGCTGAAATTTGGCTGAGGAGTCTAAAAGTAGACATATGATTCACGCAGGATCAATTTGCCATACGCAATAATAATAATAATAATCATGTTTCGAGACAATAATCAAGAAGACATGTTTTTGCAATGTACTGCCCGCTGGAAAAATAATTAGGAACGCAACATATTTCGTTTTAATATGGTTTTAAATTCAAAATTTTAAAACGATTTTTTTATGTTCGTGAGTGTTTTGGAGCCATTTTTTCAAGTCTACAAATTACAAGTTGTTAAATATTTAATAACTACTGGTGGCAGGCTAGACACTTCCTTTAATTTAATAATATTAGTTTCAGTTTGTGTTCTTAATTATTTGTCCAATGAATAAACGTATTACAACATGAGTTATCGAACGTTTTATACATAAAAATAATTTAAAATATCATGTATGGTTTAGTAATTCGGGTAGGTGAGTATGTTAGGGACGTGAGTAGTTCATGGCATTAATAAATAATAAATAAATAGATTATTAAATTATTTATATATAAATAGATTGCATTCATTGTTTTCCGTACGAGCCGTTCTTAATTCTATGACCACAACTGTATGTAATACCACAGAAAAAGTAATAGTACTACTTAATACTTAATGTGAGTGAAAAAATAGGCCGAAGACTGCGTCCTTTGTAGCCCTTTAGAGAACAAACCATAGAATTAAATGTTTATTAGAAAAAAATCAACCAGTCTCAGGAAGCTCGAATAGGATTAGAACCCATGACCCATGACGAGTCTTCTGGAGTCTCGGTAGCTTAGCGGTTAGAGCCGTGGACCGGCAATCCAAAGGTCATCATGGGTTCGAATTCCATTCGGGCTTCCTGAGACTGGTTGATTTTTTTCTAATAAACATTTTATCCTATATCACAATTCACAACGCTGTGATTGCTAAAATTCCTCAAATCATAGTCGTCACATGGATACTTCCCCGCCGCCGCCGCTGTCCACCCGTTGTCACTGTTGCTGCTTATGGCTAAAAACTTTAGAATCATAATTGTTTTTAGCGATCTCTCATGTTCCGAGTTGGTGCACCGAGCCATACTAGAACAGTATAAAAAGGCGTGTCGCTGGCAGCCGTGGTGTTCCATCGATCAGTACGACACCTTTGGCGACCATCGCAGCCTCCTGTCGATACTTACTCCCGTCAATCTGAATGAGAGCGAGGTAAATACCTGTAAATACATATTTATCTATATACATACACACATAATCACGACTATTATCCCCGAAGGGTTAGTCAGATACTTAGGCAATTAGGACAGCAAAAGCAGTCCTTTACCATAGTCCACTTTTCACCAAACAGCGACTGCACATGTGCTCAGCGTGACAGGTGGTGAGCCTATCGCCGCTCTATGCTGTTGGATGTATGTGCAGTCTTTAGTCCGTAAGTCGCTTTTTAGGACACCCTAGGGAATAGAGAGGGCGGTTTGGTTGATGACGTCTAATTCCCTGAATGCCTAAATCCGTGAATGTCTAAATCCGCGAATGTCTAATTCCGCGAATGTCTAAATCCGCGAATGTCTAAATCTGCGAATGTCTTAATCAGCGAATGGCTATTTCCACGAATTAATGTGTTATTGATGATTGGGGTAGGCCGACGCCTAGCAGTGGACTGATATTGGCTGATGATGATAATGATAATAGTAATAACGCCTATTTCACCATACACTGATACACACAGATAGGTAGGAATAAAAGATGGACAGGCGGTTAAGATCAACTTTTGTTTCACTATTATCAGCTATTCTAATAATTTACTAGATAGACTTATGATTATGACTGCCTTGTATTGCATGGCAGCTGAAAGCTCTCTCT
Source organism: Scoparia ambigualis (assembly GCA_963921215.1). Taxonomy (NCBI): domain Eukaryota; kingdom Metazoa; phylum Arthropoda; class Insecta; order Lepidoptera; family Crambidae; genus Scoparia; species Scoparia ambigualis. The sequence goes on along the minus strand of OY992501.1, from coordinate 30,638,267 downwards.
CAGCGGCCGGAGCGCTCGCGCTCGCTTATGAAAATCGATGTACTGTCAGCAGCAGAAGTAACTACGCAAACGAAAGGCTTAAAATTATCTACACACGATTCTACTCTCAAGAGAATAAAGCTTGTGTTAATCATTTTGAACATGTTATTTTGCGTAATTATTTCTGCTGCTGACTGTTTTCGTATTCTACGTATGAATAAAATTCAAACTAAACTCTGTCCGTCTTATTGATAAAAATGGCTAAATGTTACACCTCGGTTTATAGTAACGCTGTCTCGTTTTTGTTAAAGAAGACAGATAAAGACAGCATCAATTTAATCCTAAGTATAACTTTAATCGATGTTTATTAATAACTGTGTCTTTGCGACTAGGTGTCATACTTCCTGGCACGACCACGGACGATTTCCTAATATTTGAAGGCGGTAAAAAATAGTCTGGATTTTTTACTATTTTTTATCGCTGTTTTGAAAATTTCTACCAACTAGATCTAGGAGATACGATGGTCATGCTGAGAAGAATAATTCCTGGCACGACCACTCACGAATCCCGTGTTATTATTAAATTTTAAAGTGGTATTAAATAGCTTAGAATATTTACTATTTTTTACGCCTATATGAGAATTCTCTATTATCGAGATCATAGAGATACGACTGTGGTGCTAGAAAGAATAACTGCCTAGCACGACCAATCACAATCTCTGTGTTGTTCTGGAGACTTTGAAACGGTACTAAGTTATTTAGAATATTATCTACTATTTTTAACGCGTATTTAGGAATTCCTAACTATCGAGGTCTTAGAAATACGATTGTTGTGCTGAAAAGAATGACTTCCTAGCACGACCAAGCCCAATCTCAGTGTTGTTCTGGAGACTTTAAAACGGTACTAAATTATTTAGAATATCTACTATTTTTTACGCCTATTTCCCAATTTTCTACTTTAGGAAGGTTTACGCATTTCGGTTTCCCATACAAATTTTCAAGTTGAAATTTTTAAAAACCATTAAGCTAATTTTGATGAAACTCGGCATGCTGAAGTATAATATAGAGATCTAAATAGTCCGTTTAAAACATTTTAAAAAAACGTTTATTTAACTGAGTTATTGCGATTTTAAGCTTTCTATCAGTGAGCTATATATCGCTATAACTCAGCCAAACAAACGTTTTTTATGGAAACCGAAATGCGTAAACCCTCATAAGGATCTAAGAAATACGATTTGTCGTGCTGGAAAGAATGACTTCCTAGCACGACCACGCCCAATCTGTGTTGTTCTGGAGATTTTAAAACAGTACAAAATTATTTAGAATGTCTACTGTTTTTATTCCTATTTTGGAGTTTGCTGTAGTGCCGATAGTCGTGCCGAAACTCATGTTATTAATATTTATGACCATTCAAGACATTTCGTTTTTTATCTAATTTCAGCTTATTTACCACTTACGACTATAATACCATATTTGAAACGAAATAAAAATATTTGTCTTTGCCTTTGTCTTTTAACAACTTTGACAGTTCATAGCAATCTGAAAAATCTATGCGAGAAAAAAGTGTTCCGTGAGCATTTGTGAGCTCATTAACAGAGAAGCAGCGGAGTAGCAACTAGCTGTTAATTTTTTATTTATTTATTGTAAAATAGTTATTGTTTCTTCGACTGTGACATTTGTTTTAACTTTTATAAGTAAACGTTCTAGAATTATTTGAAAATTGGGTAGGCACCATAAAATAAGAAATGTCTTACATTTGTATTGTAGGATAAAATGTTTACTAGAAAAAAATCAACCAGTTATTGTTTATAAAGTTAGAAAACCTACGCATAATAACTCTAGATATTAAAATATCGCGAAATAGGAGTAAAAAAAAAAAAATTCTTTGTCAGTTCAAACAATATGAAAATTCCCTGAATAACATGAGTTTCGGCACGACTATCGGCACTTCAGCAAATTCCAGAATAGGAGTAAAACAGAAGACATTCTAAATAACTTTGTACAGTTTTAAAATCACCAGAACGACACAGATTAGGCGTGGTCGTGCTAGGAAGTCATTCTTTCCAGCACGACAATCGTATCTCTAAGATCCTTAAAATAGAAAATTGGGAAATAAGCGTAAAATATAGTAGATATTCTAAATAATTTTGTACCGGTTTAAAGTCTCCAGAACAACACTAAGATTGGGCTTGGTCGTGCTAGGAAATCATTCTTTCCAGCACGACAATCGTATTTCTAAGACCTCGATAGTTGGGAATTCCCAAATAGGCGTACAAAATAGTAGATATTCTAAATAATTTAGTACCGTTTCAAAGTATCCAGAACAACACGAAGATTATGATTGGTCGTGCTAGGCAGTTGTTCTTTCTAGCACGACAGTCGTATCTCTAAGATCTCGATAGTAGGAAATACCCAAATAGGCGTAAAAAATAGTAAATATTTTAAGCTATTTAATACCATTTTATAATTTAATAATAACACAGGATTCGTGAGTGGTCGTGCAAGGAATTATTCTACTCAGCACGACCATCGTATCTCCTAGATCTAGCTGGTAGAAATTATCAAAACAGCGGTAAAAAATTGTAAAAAATCCAAACTATTTTTTTAATGCTTTCTGATATTAGGAAATCATCCGTGGTCGTGCCAGGAAGTATGACACGCGACTAGACATTCAGGAAATGGACGTATGGTGACTTGACATTCGGGGTAAATAGACTTAGCGGCTACTAGACATTCAGGGAATAGACGTATGGCGACGCGACATCCGGAGAATAGATGTATGGCGAGTAGACATTCGGGGAATTAGACGTCATTGGCCAAACCTTTCGCGGTTTGGCCATATTCCTTCGGGTGGTCGTATTCCTTCACCGATAACGCGACACGGTTACGGTTACCTGTAAACGTATATGTCTCAGTCATATGATAAAAACAGAGATTTGATCAATTCCCTAAGTGATTTGATCAAATCACGAGGATGTTAAAATAACAACACGATTTTATAATTTTCCTAAACAAATCTAGGGATTTGAACACCACTAGAACATAAATTGCGCAGCGTAGCGATTGTCTTGAATTTCGAGGATATTTTTTTTATTAGACAACAGAATTACTAGCTGCCCTACTCCTGTAGGTTACATGTTTTAGGCCATTTCACCGAACCAGTTCTGGTATTTGTTCAAATCCTTAGATTTGTTTAGGGAAATGATAAAATCGTGTTGTTATTTTAACATCCTAGTGATTTTATCAAATCACTTAGGTAATTGACCAAATCTCTGTTTTATCATATCCCTGCGACATATACATATTCCAATTCATTGCTCAGCATCTGCAAAAACTCTGAGCCCATGAGATGCTAATATGCAGTCTCAGCGTTTTTCCGTAATCAGTCGTCACATCTTTTTTACTTCGAAGAAGCGAGATAAAAGCCAATTGCTGACCGAGGTAGTTACTCAGCGTATTTCATCGCTAACTAAAATTAAGTAAGTAAATAGTATCTGAAATTCGTTATTTATTAGTATCAATACCATGCCCGGCTGCTTTAGTAATTATAAGTTCTGACCGTATTAATTTCCGTAGTTTTTATTAATATTTAGTTCTAATATCGACTCTCAAATAGAAATGGCGGATGGACTCAAAGCTGGCTGACAAACCGAAGTACCTAACTTACAAAGATCTGAAGAAAGACTGTGGCAAAGGTTTCTACCATTGGATGAGGCCTTACGACAGGTTCCAGCCGAAGCCTATGAAACCAGACAATGTTCTGCCACCGAAACTTCCTGGCGCTTTCATTTTGCGGTTTGTCAACAGCATTTTATTATAAAAATTCAGTATCATGTATTCCGTTTAGGCTTTAACTACTTACATAAAATTGAGCACTTGGGCATCGGTCGCTTCGACATCGGTTTGTAAGTCTATAAGGGCGAGAGACTGACAAAGAACCAGCAAGAAACTCAGCAAGGGCAGTTCGATTCTCCCAGTCTTTTACAGCATCAAATGAAAATAATTGTAAAATGGAGCTCCCATATGGCAGGACACTTTCCGTTACAAATTCAAAGCAACTTCAACACATAAAAACGACCATCGCATATTTTCGTAGGTACTTACGTATTTATAAAAGTAGTATTGAATTTGTAGCATCACCATTATACAATAACTTTTTAATAACATATACCATTGTGTGCGATTAGAACCCTCGAGCAACAATGGAAGGATACCGAGCGGCAGACGCTGAAAGGCGGCAAGGAGCTCCTGTCCGCAATCCTGCTGTACCGGCGCATCATGGAGTCAGACAGCGATGCTATACTGCACGTACCCATCAGGGACTTGCGGTCGGACAGCGAGCGGTGCACCGACGACATCATACAAGCACTAGGACATCGGTAACTGAGTGGTCACCCCGTAGGCACAGCGACGCAATGCCTGTAGCGATGCTAACGCGATGCAGTTGCGAATGTTGCAATGCAGTTGCGATTTTTTTATCACTGCGTGTAAGTACGTGGCCTTCATCTCACCTGATGGTTATAATGACGATAAGGCCGAAGGTAGAAGCGCACTACACCCGGAATCCTTACCGCTGAGGAACTGGCTGGCTATCTTATATCTAAACTATCGGAGCACAACAATGTTATTAACGTTGTTGTTATGGCGCCAGCCTTTAGATTTTATTTTTTTTTTATAGCAGAAGGAGGCAAACGAGCAAGCGGGTCACCTGATGGAAAGTAATCACCGCCGCCCATGGACACCCGCAAAACCAGAGGAATCGCAGGCGCGTTGCCGGCCTTTAAGGAAGGAATAGGCTCGTTTCTTGAAGATCCCTAAGTCATAACGGTCCGGAAATACCGCCGCCGAGAGCTGGTTCCACAACACTGTAGTTCGAGGCAAGAAATTTCTTAAAAAACGCACAGTAGTAGACCGCCATCCATCAAGGTGATGTGGATGGAATGACAGTCGATTGCGTGTAGTGCGGTGAAGGAAATCAGCGGCAGAGATCAAGCCGAACAATTCCTCAGAACACTCCCCATGATATATACGGTACAATATACAGAGAGACGCAACGTCTCTCCGAAGAGCCAGTGGATCGAGCCGTCCTGAAATAACCACGTCGTCGACAATTCGAGCAGCTCTGCGTTGAATGCGGTCAAATGGAAGGAGTTGGTATTGGGGTGCTCCAGCCCAGAGATGGGAGCAGTATTCCATATGCGGCCTGACCTGTGCTTTATACAGTTTAGATGAAATGTTGGAAGCTAGCCAGGCGGACTTAACAAGCCCTACCACCAACCAAACTAAGAACACAAAGATGTAGGTACCCCTGCTGAACCCGGGATCTCTCAGTCTGACGCCCCGGTGGCTTAGCCACTAGAATGCAGTGGCGCTTAAAATGTAAGGCGAATATTGCGATGCAGCCGCTATGCATCTACTGAACACACGTGCGACTTATTGCGTAGCGTCTGTAGCGTTGCAGTTGTAATACGCAGCTTGTTGACAGCACAATTGCATTTGTCTACCTAGAAATCATCGTCAGTGGCGCGATGCAGTTAGTCGCGCTTCATGAGTCGCTGTGCATAGAGCGCGAGATTGATTCACAATTTGATTAGGCACTTGACGACGACGAGAATCTGTACCCCCAAAATGCTAGCCACCTCGTCTGTCACCAGGCCAGCCGCTGCTGCTTCGATGTCCACGTAAACCCTTTTCGTTCACGTGATCGAATTTAGATTAAAACTCGCACTTAGTCTTCTCTATTATGATAAACTTTAATGCGTTACTCAAGTTTCTGCTCTATTAAACCCTCCTAGAAAAAACTTCCGTCAATCTTGACGAATCTGTCCGTTAAAAGCCGGCGTCGCCGCCGATCCTAAAAAGTTCGGTTTATCGGTATGCGGCCAACAGCAAGCTCTCTCAAAAACATATTGAAATAAACCTACCTTGACAGGATTTACGAAGACTTGAAAATACGCCTCGCCGAAGACGTGGTGCGGCGCGCCAAAGCAACCATCACGACCAAGCCCGCGCTTGCCTCAACCGACATTTCTTTGGATGGCGAATTAGCAGAAGGTACTTTCATTATAAGACCCTCCTTGTGTTCTTCTGAATCGTGGATTAAAGTTAAGCCTGATCAGAACTGCTCTGCGTTCACCTTGCCATAGAGCTGTCGGCTAACTAGCCGAGCAGCCTCCGTAGACAAGTGGCAAGCACTCACCCTCTGTCTATTCGTAATTCGTCGTACAATACTCGCGCGCTGCTGTATTTTTATTAGCAATCAGCACAGTAAACAGCAGTGTTATACGACGTTTGCTATATACACTTTTAAACTTTTGTATTCCGTTATGCATTATGCACACACACATATTTGACCACGGCCGGTGCAACTCGGTCGAGACGTCCGGTATAAAAAGGTATGCGTAGAATGCCTTTACTAAGTAATTTTGCGTAAAATCCCGTCTAAATATGTGTGCAGTGTACGACGTATTACGAAGACAGGGTGTGAGCGTATGCCACTTGTCTAGGGGGGCAGGCCTATTGCGTATACATTTTAGCGGTTTGTCAATAGTGTACCTGCCTACTTAAATTAGTAGAAAAGTTTACAGATCCATGGCGAACGCTCACCAGTTCACGACACTGGAAACTATCATAAAATAACGCGATTTGCAGTGCGTTCAGCTGCTGCTACATGCAACTGCGATTTTGTATGACATGCCTTAACTATAAATAGGCATGCCTTCAACGTTTCTGCTTGGCTGTTGTCATAAGGCAGTCAGTGTTATGTTATGGTCGTGGCATATTCTGTATAGTTCACTACATTTAGCATCCACGGCCCCCGCAGTGACAGCGCGGATAATTGATAGCTTACTTTTTATATTATAATAGTTCCAATTGAACAGAGACTGCGATAAAAGAGTATAAAACATACACTTATTGATTGAGTCTTACTTGCAGAGGAGTTCAACGAGCAAAAAGCTTTGGAAGAAGAGCGTGAAAGCTTGGTGAAAGAGGTGGAAGCAGCCGAGGAGATGAGTCCCAACCTGAAGCGGTACTGGCGCCGCAGGGCCGAGGAGTTAAAGGAAGAACAGTTCTACAAGTAAGTTGTTACTTCTATTATACGGTGCCATAAGGCTATACACAGAGATTTTTCATTGGTTTTGGAGCCGAAACCCAGTTCATGTTTATCATCAGTAGAAGCTATCTAGCTTATAAAACTAAAGAAATGAGCATAAAAAAATCACTAAAAAATATCAATAAAAATTTTAAGAACCCTTAGTACCGGACGATCTTATAAAAGTCAACGACCGAGGCGCTTCAAACGCGCCGTCTTACCACATGAGTAACTACCATACAGAGTGCAAGCTCTCTAACAACGCGCAAAATTCATACCTATTCTGATAGGGCTGACACCCGTTTCACGTGTAAAAAATTAGGGAAGAAAAATAAAATACGGTAAGTAGGTAGAGGTACATAGTAAAACGTGTATTTCAAAAGGTATAAAAAGGTTTATTGTAATTTGACACATACTTAATTTAAATTATTTCAAAGATAACGAAACGTGGAAAAAATTGTCTTCTGTGCTGAATCGAACCCGCGTCCTCCGCAAATAATCAAATATTACGAATCTATAAAGCAGTCTTATCTTAACTGATTGTTTAAAATATTAAAAAAAGAAATATCCTTATTTTTTCCGGAATTATTCAAACACACGGTGCAAGAGTTGGGAATTGTGTAACTAACCCGACTTTGTTTTATATATTTAGATTAAACACTAATATAAATAATTAACCGTGTCGCGTAGCAGTGAAAATTTATTATTATATGTGTTGGTGGAACGACAAAAGAAGGAGTTTCGGGTATATTTTTTTCTGCGATGCGGGGGAACAAACAGGCGTAGTGCACGTGACGTGGCGCACAGGGAGTCGAACTCGACATGTGAAATGAACATTGCCGAGAAGCTCTGACGAGTCAATGAAGGAGTTTAAGATTTTATAAAGAAAAGTTATATCAAACATTTTACGACGGTTAAACAGAGTAAGCAAATTATGTTTAAGTAGTGTTTCATTGTATGTATCGTTAGAGGTGTTATTACGATAATTAAGCGACTTCATGAATTTTGAATCCTTTCAAGTCTACTAATGTGGACAGCATAACACGGGTTCCAAACAGTGCTACAAAAGTCAAAGATAGAACAAACGAATGAAAAATACAGAATTTTTAGTGTGTTTGTGTTTTTAAAAGGTTTACATTACATACATTGCAAGTTGAATAAAAGCTTGTAATAAATAACCCTTTGGGGATAAAAGTCCTGATTATGTGTATGTATGTAATGTAATGGTAAAATCCCAAATTTGTCAACAAAATCACTCGAATAACTGAATCTCATCTAATGCGCGCGAACGTGCGGCCCTGTCCGTCATACCACAACAGCTGGACCGGCGCAAACCAGTTTTTACCACGGCGGCGGCGTCGCGACGGTGAACCTGTCGGTGAGAGGTCACGCACACATCCCCGCGCTTATGTATGAGTACACCTACAGCGGGCCGCATATAGGCAGCTTGCATTCTGTAGGGTATTTATTCATGTGGTCTTATCTATGTGAACTAGAACGTTACTATGTGTTTTCGACAAAAAGTCACTTTTACAACTTTTTTATCCTTGCTCGTACAGCGATTATTATTTCTTAAATAGGTACAACACTTTTTTTGTATTATATCGTTTTCGGCTCTAAAACCAATGAAAAATCTCGGTGTATATACTCTCCGCCAAAGACATTACCGCCAAAAACATTGCCAAGTTTATCGCACGGACAAGTAAAAAAAGAAGGATTCCAAGGAAGGTCAATTTAAAAGTAAGTGACGATACTTTTAAGTTGACGCGATGTACCAAGCCAGTATTGTTATGTTAATAGAGGTATTCCTCGAAGCGCTCCTATTTTGGAGCGCTCCCAACGATGCGCCCCAAAACTATTCCTCGAAGCGCTCCTTTTAATAACTGCTAAGAAAAGGAGCGCTTCACAATTAAAAATATAGAATTTATATTCCTCGAAGCGCTCCCACGTTGAAAAATAGGGAAGAGCATGAAGTCAACGTAATATATGACATCGATGATTTTTAAAACTCATTCGTGCATCATCACGAACACTCTAATGTGTTATGTATTTATACGATAAGGGAAATTAATAAATAAAACGCAAACATGTACTCGTAATGTTGAATCACACTTTGCGGAAAAATCTACACATAAATATTGTTTTAAAAATGTATGTTTTAATATTTTTATAAATGACTTTAACGTTATGATATTGAAAGTATGACAGAACAAAGACAGCCCCTTTACTGTGTTATTCCGGTCTGATCCAATAATCTGATCCCTTGCTGGATATTATTATTATTTAATTCCGGTCTGATTCCTTGACCCACTCTTTTAGACAGTTAGGTACAGTCAAAATTAAAACAGTTGTCTAAGTAAAAATTATATTTATTAATGTTTTATATTTTAGCGTTTTATTAACGCTTAAATATACTTAAGTAAAATTTTAAACACTGAAGAAAGACGACAACGTCATGCGGGAATCGAAAAAAAATTTACTTAATTATATTTATTTTATTTATTGTATGTGTTTACAATCATCACAGGCAATCAGGCATTTGGTCTTATTATTTAAATAAACCTTAGTACTAAAAAAATATTGATGATCTTTAAGCATAAGCACTATATAAAATCATAACAAGCAGTCAGACATTGGGTTTTTTGATTTGAACAGATACCAAAATCATATGTAATAAAATTTATTTTTCATACGAAAATTTATTTTAAGTGAAATTTGTAGATAACTATTTCATTTTTGTTATTTAAAATCATAGTTACTCGTTAAATATTTGATTGTCTGTGATAATTATATTGTAAGTATAATGGTTTAATTTTGGTTTTAGTTATTTTATTAAGCAGACTAAAATGTTTGATTACTTAGATTTTTTTAGTTTATTTAGGTTATTGTTTTTATTTCATTGTCCAAATAAAAATAACGATCATTTGATTGCCTGTGATAATTATATTGTAAATATCAATGACCTTATATATATAGACTAGTTACACCTGAACGATTTGCATTTAAAAATGGCGAATTTGTTTCTATGACGTAATCACGTCGAAAGGGAAAGAAAATAAATGCAATCATATCATTAGCCTATTGTAAAAAAGAGATAAACATATATAGTTGACCAATGAGCTCATTGAAAAATGCGCCATCTCGGCCGCCATTGTTTTCTCTCTTTCACTCTTACAGAAACGTCTCTCTCTTAAAATAGTACACGCGTCTCACTCATGCATATCGAAATGGCAACAGGGCAAATAACCTCACTAAATGAAAATTTCTATTTTAAATTTATTTTTACAAAAGTCACGAGCGAAATTAAAAAAAAACATGTTTCTTGTGGTTGCAGTATAATTTTTACAATTTCTGTATACACAGGGGGGCCTTTTATTCAAATAACAACACAAAAACTTATAACGGTAACGATCATATTGACGTGACAATGACTGATGTATGACTGAGTGAGGTTCAGGCAATTACCTGGATTTGTTCTAGTCACTACGGAGAGCAGGCAACGTATCTACACATTATAATATCATTGGTAAATATAGTGTTTTAATATTGGTTCTAGGTATCTGATTAAAGTGACTAAGTTCTTTAATTGCTTAGTAACATTTTTTTAATTAGGTTATTATTTTTGTTTAATTGTCCAAATGAAAACACCAAATTGACTAACTGTGATAATTATAGTAAATTTTATATTCTGTATAGGTATATGATTTTGGTATCTGTCCAAATCAAAAAACCCAATGTCGGACTGCTTGTGATGATTTTATATAGTGCTTAAAGATGATCAATATTTTTTTTAGTAGTAAGGTTTATCTAAATAATAAGACCAAATGCCTGATTGCCTGTGATGATTGTAAACACACACAATAAATAAAAATAAATATAATTTTTACTTAGACAACTGTTTTAATTTTGTCTGTACCTAACTGTCAAAGAGAGTGGGTCAAGGGATCAGACCGGAATAATAATAATAATATCCAGCAAGGGATCAGATTACCATATAACTTGTCATAGTAAAGGGGCTGTCTTTGTTCTGTCATACTTTCAATATCATAACGTTAAAGACATTTTTAAAAATATTAAAACATACATTTTTAAAACAATATTTATGTGTAGATTTTTCCGCAAAGTGTGATTAAACATTACTAGTATATGTTTGGGTTTTATTTATTAATATCCCTAATCGTATAAATACATAACACATTAGAGTGTTCGTGATGATGCACAAATGAGGTTTAAAAGATCATCGATATCATATATTACGTTTACTTCATGCTCTTCCCTATTTTTCAACGTGGGAGCGCTTCGAGGAATAAAATTTCAATATTTTTAATTGTGAAGCGCTCCTTTTATTAGCAGTTATTAAAAGGAGCGCTTCGAGGAATAGTTTTGGGGCGCTTCGTTGGGAGCGCTCCAAAATGGGAGCGCTTCGAGGAATACCTCGTTAATACGACACGCACCCTTACACAAAGGTAAGCCGACGATTGGCTGTCATTGTCATGTCAACCTTCGTCCCCGTGACAGCACACACACCGCTTAAAGGTAGCTTCACTTTTAAGTATCGCGGCGCGGAGTCTATCTTTTTTTACTCGTAATTTTCACTGAGGAGGTAAAATGACAGGACAGATAACGAGAATATAACCTTAGCAGGCCCCACTATTCAGAATTGAAAATTATTTATTATATTTAATAATAAGCTACAATAATTGAGCACTTATGAATGTCGCTATGCCATCGGTTCGTAAGTCTAAGGCGGGCAGAAGCCTTGTCCTGAGAAGAATCGGCAAGAAACTCGCAAGGGCAATTTTTTCTCCGTTTCTTTTACAGCGTCAATATACAAATTGAAAAATGCTCTCTCTATCATAAGTGGACATTTTCCATTACAAGATAAAATAAATTGAGTGCGATTACAAAACAAACACAACAACATACAAAACAATATCTAAAAAAACAGATATTGCTCAATTTAAAATAAAATATACAACGTCTTTTAAGTATCTTTAGTATAAAGTATCTCTGAAAAAAAAGGAATAGTACTTTGTTACCCTAGGGGTGAAAGTAGCACATTTACTGCCGAGACGAGTGAGGGTTTGGCGCCCGAGCGTAGCGAGGGCGCCAATAGTTCGTGGGAGTAAATAAGTCTTTCACCCGAGGTAAACACTGTGCTTTTCATTACGAATATAAGGAGAGTAAAAACAAAAACATAAATGTCTTTAGTCCGTTAGTCGCCTTTTACGACACCCAAGGGAAGAGAGGGGTTTGTAGTATTATGTTGATAGAAACATCGCCGCTCTATGCTGTTGGTTGTATCTGCAGTGTTTAGTTCGTTAGTCGCCTTTTACGACACCAAAGAGAAGAGAGGGGTTGGTAGTATTATTTTGATGAGCCCATCGCCGCTCTATGCTGTTGGATGTATGTGCAATCTTTAGTCCGTTAGTCGCCTTTCACGACTCCAAAGAGAAGAGAGGGGTTGGTAGTATTATTTTGATGAGCCCATCACTGCTCTATGCTGTTGGATGTATGTGCAGTCTTTAGTCCGTTAGTCGCCTTTTATGACACTGAAGGGAAGAGAGGGGTTGGTAGTATTATTTTGATGAGCCCATCGCCGCTATATGCTGTTGGATGTAAGTATGTGCAGTCTTTAGTGCGTAGTCGCCTTTTACAACCCGGAAGATAAGAGAGGGGTTGGTAGTATTCCTTTGATGAGCATATACTGTTGGATGTATGAGTAGTCTCTAGTCTTTACTCAAAAGAAGAGATGCAGCGGTAGTATTCTATCAATGAGCTGCTACCTGCACAGCACAAGTAAGATTTCTTTAAGGCTCTTCGCCAAAGACATTAGGTCCCAAGCTTATGGCACTCATTTTCACTGAGGAGATAGGGTGAAAGGACGGGGTTGCACAAAGATCCCAATGGGTCGACGTGTTACAGCGAGTGGGATCTCGGCAGGTCCCACTAAGATAAGAAGATAAGTATTAATTTTCCCAGCCACTCATAGCGGTATAAACAGTTCACGCACGCCTGCGGTGAAAGCAGTGGAGTAGCTTGCTTTAGACTGAACCTGTATCAAAATTTTGTAGGGAGGGGGTGCTGTTCCCATGCAGGAGCTATGTCAGCCAAACAATACAAGAGGCAGAAACTGAAATCAGTTTTTCAAGATTTTATGCCTCTAAAGACAAAAATGACAAGTTTGATAGCTATTCCTGTCCCATAGAAGTCCAAAGATATTTTATCATCACACACGTTCGGGGCCCTCTAGCTCGGGGACCCCGTATCATTGATACGGCTGATACGGCGATACCCTGGGTGAAAGCGACCACTGGCCTGCGTTACCTGACGTTAACGGGGTATAGTCCTTTTTCGTATACAGGAAACAATTCATGACGCATATCACAGCTCCAGGGGCGAAACAGTTGGTTATGTGGGACATCTTCTTTCTAATCGTTTCCTCACTGCTGAGGATCGTGACTCCGATTCATCCGGTCAACCAACTGTCTCCATCGGCTGCGCTCAGTCGCTTGATGGAGTGCGGCGCTGACAGGCATATCCAGTTGTTCTGAGATCTGGTCTGACCAACGTTTAGGGCTTCGGCCTCTTGGTCTTTACTTTCTACTTTCCCCGTTACCATCAGACGCTCGAGGTTATCTGCACCTCTTCGTGCAACGTGACCGAAATAACGCACCACCCGTTGCATGCCGATCGAAGACAGACGCTGTGTGGGACATCATTATCTTTATAAGCCTATAAACGTCCCACTGCTGGGCACTGTCTCTCCCACATGGACCACATCACATAATATTAAGGAGTTGGGCCGAAATCTACCACGCTGGACCAATGCGCGTTGATGGTTAAAACAATTTGTTTGGTAATAGGTATGTATATATGTAATCCCAGCACTGGGTTATCCTGTAAGGTTCAAAGAACAACTGCGTATGTGAGAGCAACTTTGAAACTGCTTAAAATAAACAGCATTTGCATACACAACTACAAATACCACCATTAACGGTAACTAATGACACTTTCCCCATTAATGGAGTCGTTCAGGTTAAGATAATCAGAAGCAGTTCCGTGAACGCCTACTTTATAACGAGGGTGCTCGTAGTACAGTCGCCAGCACTTCAACCTAACAGAATTACAAATTTTTTCAAAAAATTTTGAACTTTGTCATTGGGGTGTTTAAGGATCAATATCCATTGGAGAAATTTGTCAGTTTTGGATACCTGCAGGCGTGCGTACGTATTATAATGTTGATTTGCTTGCCAATCAGCTGGACCGTAAAGCCTGACGTATGCGCTGTAGCACCAGTTTTGATTATGACTATATTAACATTACCTACTCGGACTAAGAATTTCCCCTGCGACTTGAAATTGGCCTACCTAATGATTTTATACCGAAGTTATTTATAAATTTATTATTAACTTGTGTGTAAAAGTCCAAATGTGTGTTTATCTTTGTCATTTAAAATGGTTAATTAAAATGCTTAGATAGACGTAAACGTAAGACATCTCTCGCTATCGGCTAAAGAGTCAGTGTTAAAAATAAAGGCGGTGCCTTATAAATATTATATAAGTTAGCCTGTAGCAGAGGCAGCGGTATTAAAACAAGTACTAACCTCCAGAATTATTATAGTCGTTAATAGCAACGGTACGTTCCGTTGTTTACATACCGCTGAAGTTCCGTGAAGCGCACTATCGGCTTTAGGTACAACTAGCATCAGGTGAAATTCTAATTATTGTTATAGAAAATGAGTTTCTTTGTTTGGTACGCTTAAACGCTCTGAAAACGGTTACAGGCTACTTTTACTAAAAAAATTAATGCCACCGGCAAAAGCTAGTGAAGATATAAAAAAATCACAGATTTCGCAGTCCCCGCAAGAATCGGAGCATTGAAAATGAATAAGTAAGTACTTAGTTACAAACATTTACGAAAAAAAAAAAAATATTTTGAACAATACCATAAGAGGTATCTGATCTAACAAGAGGTGAATCCCATTTATTTAAAATAAAACAAATATGGTTCTGAACTGAGCTGGTTTTATTTTCCCTTGTAATGCAAAATATATATAGATTTGTACAAAGCGAAACCATACCGCGATGCACGAGTTATGATACAGCGCCATCTGTTGATGACTTTCAGAACTTATTATATTTGAACTACTGTACGTCTTAAACATGCCCCCCACCACGGACATTACTTAAGGAATGCCGTTCTCAACGTAGAAAAAACACAAAATACAAACAACACCTTGGTGATTTTCGCAACCAAAAAGACAACTTGTGAACACAAAAAAGGTAAATATGAAACTATAAGGTTTAAAATGTAAATACAATTTCATTAATCACAACACATGCAAATATAAAATGAAGTATGTATCTTAAAAAATGTAAATATAAACTATTTCTCTTCACAAATGTAAAGTCTCATTCAGACTTGTGTACAAGTAGGACTAACACTAATCGAGCGACAATCACCCATTACATCATTATATTCTCAAACAAATAAAACAAAATAAAAATAAATCAGTACTAGATTTGATTTGAATCTGCTATTGGCAATACACATAACTTTGATGTAGGTCTTTTATAAATAGATGTACTAGTACGCAATGTGACTACACGGGTTATGTTATCATCACCTGGATGCTTTATCTCGACTCGACCCAACAACCAACGACTTGGTGGCAAATTGTCCTCTTTTATTAAAACTATATCTCCCACTTTTGGCTCGGGCACTTGAGATGACCATTTATATCGATTCATGAGAGTAGCGAGATATTCTTGGGACCATCGTCTCCAAAACGACTGTACCATCCTTTGAACATATTGCCATCGAGTCAAGGCATTGACGTTGGAGTTCTCATAGCTGTAGTCTACAACTTGTACTAGAGGTTCCCCGATTAAAAAATGTGCGGGAGTCAAGGGAAGAGGCTCCCCTGGATCTTCGGAATAAATAACACTCATAGGTCGCGAGTTCAAGCATGCCTCCACTTGACAAAGGAGTGTACTCATTTCCTCATACGTAAGGGTACTGTCACCTATAACCCGTTTAAGATGAAATTTTGTAGCTTTCACCCCGGCTTCCCAAAGCCCACCAAAATTTGGGCTATGAGGGGGAATAAAATGACATTCAGTGCCGTTGTTCTCTAGATATTCTGCTGCTGACAACTGAATGGCTGACAATTGCTGCAATTCTCTTGAAGCACCTACAAAGGTTGTCCCATTGTCGCTCCAGAGTTTGACGCAGTGACCACGTCTGGACACAAAACGTCGGAATGCGGCTAAAAATGCTTGAGTGGTCATATCACTAACCACTTCAAGGTGTACTGCACGTGTGGACATGCATACAAAAAGGCATAGATACCCCTTGTAAGAGTGATGTCCACGCCCTTTAGTTGTCCTGATATTGATGGGGCCTGCGTAATCAACGCCGCTATGCAAAAACGGTCTCGTTGGCGAGCATCGAACTGATGGCAGTGAACCCATCAGTTGGTTTTTTGTACTAGCCCTTTGACGTATACATATTACACACCGACGAACATGTGCTTTAATTAAATTTCTAGCGCCTATGATCCAATAGCCTGTTCTTAAGTAATTAGTCATCAGTAGCGGACCTCCATGTAGGGTTTTGATATGAGCGTCGGCTATTATCAAATGAGTGAGACGACTCGAACTGGGTAAAATAGCCTGTTCTTAAGTAATTAGTCATCAGTAGCGGACCTCCATGTAGGGTTTTGATATGAGCGTCGGCTATTATCAAATGAGTGAGACGACTCGAACTGGGTAAAACTATTGGGTGTTTAGTATGTTCGTCCATTTGTGATTTTTCGATTCTGCCCCGAAGTCGCATAATACCCAAAGTGTCAATAAAAGGGCAAAGTGCTGTTAACTTGCTTGATTTTTGTACATAGCCTTTATCTTTTAACTGATTATATTCTGATGTAAATAGTTCTATTTGAGTTACTTTAATGCAGCATTCTAAAGCAGATTCTAGTTCGTATCTTTGTAAATACTTTGTCCTTTTTGTGTTGTTCTTTAAAAATCTACGACAATATGCAATCACTCGGAGTAACCTTTGTAATGAAGAGAATCGCTTGAAAATTGAATCATCCGCTTCTTCAGGAACCGTTACTAGGTGTACTCTTGCTGATGCTTCCATATCAATGGTTAGGTTATTTGGTCTACTGTAGGCTATAGCCTTGTTCTTTAGGAATGATGGTCCTGAAAACCATAATTCATGATCAACAAATGAGCTGGGTAGTATCCCCCTGGAAGCACAGTCAGCAGGATTTTGCTTAGTGGAAACATGAAACCATTGTGGCGACCCTATCAAATTTAAAATGGTTGATGTCCTATTAGCCACAAAGGTTTTCCACTTACTAGGGTGGCTGTTCAGCCACGCTAAAACGACTGTAGAGTCAGTCCATGCACTTATGTTGCTACTCTCGATTTTTAAAACTTCTGCTGTTTCAGACAACAACTGAGCCAACAGAACTGCTCCACACAATTCCAAGCGCGGAATACTTATTTGTTTTATAGGAGCTACTCTGGTTTTCGCAACCAACAGAGTGACTCCTACGTTCCCTGAGACATCAATTATACGCAGGTATACAACAGCTGAGTACGCCACCTTGGCAGCGTCGCAAAATCCATGGAGCTCTAATCTGTCGCCTAGTTTTGTACCAAGCCACCGAGGGATCTTCACCTTGGTAAGTAGTAACAATTCCTGACGGTAAGTATTCCATTCTTGCACTAATTCTGTATTTAGTTTTTCGTCCCAACCAACTCCTGCAAGCCATAATTTTTGAATAAATATTTTGGCTAAGACTACACTAGGTGCTAGCCAGCCTAGTGGATCAAAGAGTCGCGCTATATCTGAAATAATTAGTCGTTTAGTTACAGGTGCAGTCGTCGGCAGAATAAGATTCACTGAGTACTGGAAGATGTCTTCACTTCTTTTCCAGGTAAGTCCCAGGATTTTAATTGTGCTGTCTAATTTTATCTCAATTCCTCTATTCATCACATCTTCCTTTGTGTTTATTTTGTCCTTATCTTCACTATTTGTCCTTAGCTCTATTTGTTCTTCATACTTACTTTCTTCCCTGTTGAACTCGTCTACCTTATCCTTTGTCCTTGTTTGTCCTTTCATTATGTTCTCTTCTGTTTTCTTTATTATATTTATAATTTCTTCATTGTTACTGTTCCATTTTTGTAATTTAAATCCACCTTTTTCTAACAACTCTGACATTTGCTTATAAAGCTTTAATCCCTCTTCTACATTACTACACCCCGTCATCAAATCGTCCATGTAATAGCTATTCAATACCTCATCTGCGGCGAGCTCATAATTTTTCCCTTCATCGTAAGCGATTTGATGTAGCGTTCTAACAGCCTGATAGGGCGCTGAAGCTGTTCCAAAAGTTACGGTCATCAACTCGTAATCCTTCAGTTCTTCATTAGGATTATCACGCCAAAGTATTCTCTGAAATTTAGCATCTTCTTCAGCTATTTTCACTTGAAGGTACATTTTAATGATGTCAGCAACAATCCCAATTTCATGAACTCTCCATCGTAAAATCGTGTGTCTTAAGTCGGGTTGTAAGGTAGGTCCGACCATCAAGGTGTCGTTTAGAGATATGCCCTTGGTGTTTTTTTCTGACGCGTTGAAGACTACTCTGACACGCGTGGTGGACTTATCGTTTCTGATGACTGCATGGTGTGGTAGGTAAACAGCCTTTTCTTTCATTTTGTCGTTGTCCTTTACTTCTCTCATGTAACCTAATTGAAGATATCCCTTTATAACTTCTGTGTAACTTTCTTTTAACTGTTTATCCTTTCCTAATCTCCTTTCTAACGATTTAAATCTGTTTTCAGCTATTCTACGCGAGTTTCCACCTTGACAAGCAGGTTCATCATCTCGAAATGGTAATTTAACCACATATCTGCCCTCATGATCTCTTTTGGTAGTTGCACTGTATAATTCCTCACATCTCTGTTCTTCAGGGGTAAGTATTTTATTTGTACTACTTTGTTCTTCGATCTCCCAAAACCTACGAAGCATATCATCTTCGTTGACCTGTGCATGCATGACGCTTATACATTGTCTTGTTTGACATGACCCTTTACTATTTACAGATTCAATTGTTCCTGAAAGAATCCATCCAAGGGTGGTCTTCTGAGCCATTAGTGTACCAGACGGACTTTTAATCACTCCTTCTTTGATTATACTACTGTAAGTATCTACTCCTAACAGTATATCAATTCTGTTTGGCTTACTAAACTCTGGATCAGCTAGACACAATTTATGTACGTCTGCCCAATCAATGTTGGCAGTATTAATGCTACGTTCAGGTAAGTATGTAGTTATTTTATTTAACACATACGCATTTACCTGATGGTTGAACTCGCGATCTACTCGTGAGTGTATTGTAAAATTTACCATATGCCGCGCAACTGTTGAATTATTCGCGCCTAAACCCGACACGACTCCTTTTATAGGAGTCTTTTTCAAGCGAAGCAATTGCACTGTAGCTTCTGTGATGAAGCACGCTTGTGAGCCCTGGTCAAGTAAAGCGCGAACCGTTTGCAAGTCTCCTGATCTTGACTCGGCTTTTATTAGCGCAGTGGCTAATAAAACCTGTCTAGGAATATGAATGTTACCCATAGACAAACATGAAACTATTGGATTAGCAGTAGCAGAAGAATTACTAGTACTATCCATAATTTCCTGATCTTTTTTGACAGAGGTTTCGCTTGGATGCAATAAGGAATGGTGGCGCTTATGGCATACTCTGCAAGTAGTGTTCTTTTTGCAGTCATATACTGTGTGATTACCTCCTAGGCAATTGAAACAAATTTTATTCTTTTTTACAAAATCGCGTCTGCTGTCGATAGACTGTCTAGAAAATTCTTTGCAGAAGCAAAGTTTATGTTGCGAGGTACAATACTCACAACGCATACCTGAACTCGATTTAGTGGCTAACATTGCTCTAGCATTGTGAGTGTTGTGACTAGGTGTACTATGATTGAATTGTTGAACTGACCGTTTCGGTTCTATGAACTCCAATGCACGAAAACGGTTTTCCAAAAATATTTTAAACTGAGCAAAGGTTGGCAAGTCGTTATTAGAGTCGTTGGTGCCAGTGGTTAACTCCCACTGCTTGCGCGTTTCGATATCTAACTTGAAAGCAACAATATGGATAACAATAACATCTCATGTAGACACATCAATGTTAAGGTTTCTAAGGGCGCTTAAACAATCTGAAGTTGTATCTAATAAACTTTTTAATGCACTAGCTGACTCTGTATGCATACGTTTTTGACCAAACAATCTTTGCAGAATACAACTTGACAGGTATTTTTTATTATTATAACGCCTTTCCAATTGCGACCAACACAAACTATAATTAGCTTCGGTAATCGGTGTGTGCCTTATAAGTTGTTCAGCTTCTCCGGTAAGGTGACCCTTCAAGTAGTGTAACTTCTGTACATTGTCAAGTGATTCATTTTTGTGTACGAGACTGATGAATAGATCGCAGAAGGTTGTCCACTCACTATATTTACCCGAAAATATTGGAATAGCTATTTTAGGTAATTTGACCAATGAATTGGTTGTGGCCTTGGCTGCCTTACCCGAGGAACTGCCACTCGGTTGTACTGGCTCATCTACGTGAATACGAATCTTATTGAGAGCGACTTTCATAGAGCAACTATAGGCTATGTAATCTTCTTCCGTCTGATCGTATATACTTTTAATATCTATTTTCTGAACAATATCTTTTAAGTCATAACTCTCATAAAGCTTCGTCTTTGCGTTTGTAAATTTTTCCCAATCTTTCTCTAACACACCTTGTCTAGTTTCTATGTATTCTATTATTAATCTTTCCTTAGGTGTCTTTTTAAAGTTGGTATATCCCTTACGTATAACATTTTGCAAATCTTTCAAAATATCTATTAATTTATCCATCTTCAAAAATACTATTTGTAATGGAAAACTTTACTAAATTAACCTATAAAGTGTTACTAATTATGTCGTTCACTACACCTCTAAAATTACTCCACTGAATGAAAGATATAAATTTTTCTCATAAACCAAAAAATAAACCCAAGTTGATGAACAAAATGTTGAGAATTTTCTAAGTGTTTCAAAACTCTAAAAATCGCGCGGAAATCGGGCATGGATTCCCCGTTCCGTCGTTTTATTGCAAACTATTCTAAGTCCTTAAAATTATCATGCAATTAATCTAAGTCTTAAAACTATTGATCTTGATATTTCTAAGTCCCAAGTTGCTTCAAAATCTTCAAAGTTAAATTGTCCATACAAATAAGGTTCAAATTTTTTTTATAATTTTAACTTTGACTATTTGTGAACTAAGTTAATTTATTTTGCACTACACCATATGAATGAAAGTACTCACGGTTGCACTGTTTAGTTTTCACTCACTGAATGAAGTTGTACTGGATGTACTGGAACTGGTCTACCAGCGATCTCGTTGATAGTTGAACTGATGGCGCCCTCTGCTGGCGTCCTGGTGAACTGCTTCCGGAATCTTGTCCTGGAACCCGTACCTTGCCGCAGCTATCCACTGCGAGTACGGCGTGATTTGGATCCGGTCTTCAAAAATATCCGGCTCGAAGGACCATGAACAATACCATAAGAGGTATCTGATCTAACAAGAGGTGAATCCCATTTATTTAAAATAAAACAAATATGGTTCTGAACTGAGCTGGTTTTATTTTCCCTTGTAATGCAAAATATATATAGATTTGTACAAAGCGAAACCATACCGCGATGCACGAGTTATGATACAACGCCATCTGTTGATGACTTTCAGAACTAATTATATTTGAACTACTGTACGTCTTAAACAAACACTGAGTTTTGAAAATAATTTATTCTTCCTCAAAACCAATAATATATTTATTAATTTCTTGTGGGTTAAAAATAGCCTATCGCTCTATGTTTTGGAAGGTTCGCACGCAGAAGATGACATAATGATAAACTACAAATACAAAAAAAAATTAGGTAACCTATCAATTGGACCCTGTTAAGCATAATGGTTTCAAGTGACATAGAGGTCATTTTGGGATAAACGCAATCAAAGTTTTTTACCGGAGCTGGATTTAAACATTGGTATAACTTTTAATGAATGAAATGGAAATTTTTAAAAATGTGTGTGTTTATAGAATGAAATACATATTTTATACTACTGTTATTATTTTTTGAAATAAGAATTTATTTTGGTAGACAATTACAGTTAAAACGGTTAACACCCTTTTAAATGAATGAATGAATGAAATGAATTTTTAAAAGGTGTTAAAGTGCTTTGAATCGTTTTAGCAAAATTAAAATATGAAATAAAGGAGTACGAGTTGTATAAGGTAAAAACGTTACAAAAACCTTGTTTTTAGTAATTTTTTTAATCATACTTATCCATTTTATTATTTTTTATTTGTAAAATTTTCCATCGGATCTCAGAGGTGAAAACTTCTAAGATTTGATGAAGCAATATTGACTAAAAAACCTAAGCATCAAGCACTGACAAATTTTGACGAGTGATAACCAGACCTCGGTAGCTAAGTGGCTAAGGCAGCCGCCCGGAATGCGAAAAGTGCATTGTTCGATTTCCGCCTGAGGTTGTCGTCTTTTTTCAGTGTTTAAAATTTTACATATCCATCAATAAATGTAACAGTCCTGAGATTACAGTTTCACCATTAAACAGTAAAATATGTAATAATTTTATTTTAAACTGTAACATTTATATTTATAACAATAACTTCAAGCAATAAAAACCAATCTGTGAGTAGGACTCGTGCCCAGAAACCGTACAAATTAATTACCTACTCTACTCGAACTATTAGTAAAATTAAATTGTCGGAACTTTTTTATAAAAATACGAACAACCCAACAAAATCAGATTTGAGTTTACTAAACAAATTCTATTCATCATCTCTGCTTTCAAATTCTACATCAAAATCAAGCGTTTATTCTCCGTAACCATCTACATCCTCCTCAAAATCGGAACTCGATGTATTTTTTAAAAAGTTGTACAGTGGCTTAGCATCTTTAGGTATAAGACCTAACATATCTTTTAAGTCCTTTATTTTAGTCAGGGATAAATGTCTTCCATCGGGATATAATGGTGGTAAGTACATAACTCAATATATTTCAATGAAGTTTGCCTGCCTTTGCTGTGTTTTGTTATTATCGACTATTTGGATGGTCTCCAAAGTAATATGTGATTTAAAGTACAGTTCGTTTTAATCACTCTATAATGATATCTATCTCAAGAGTTTTTTGCCACGATATTTTTTCCTTGTCTTTTTTCCTGTTTGTAATATTTATCAGTAAAGGTTCTACGGACAGGAAATCAGTTTTAGTTATATTTGGTAACTATGAATTTATTTTTGCGTCGACCATCATCAGTATAAAGGACAATCAAGAACTTGAAACCTTTTTGTTTAATATACAATCAGTTCATGATAATGGACTAAACAGAATCAAGTATAACTTGAAATCTTTTCGAAATTTCTGTATGTACAGTCACCAGCATTAAGATGTGACCATTGACGGCCTGCAAAAATATCTGATTATTAGTAGAAGGCATATAAATGCCTATATTATGCCTTTCACCAATGATCAGATATTTTTGCTTCATCACATCTTAATGCTGCTGACTGTACGATGAATCGTTTTTCAAAACCATATTTTTTGAAATAACTGTTAGAATATATTTTTTTTTGACAATAGACCTTTCGCGACCAGTTAAAGTTCGTCCTCACGGACGCGGTGGTACCATAAACTCCATACTCTATTTTAACATTGGAAATGTTTTTTCGATCGCGTTGGTAGGGGGCAGTTTTCAGCGAAAGTGCGATATCGCTCTGGCGTCGTCAATTTTGGGGCTACGCGGGTCAATGGGATATCAAAAGACGTGTCTTGACGAGATCTACAAGATGGTGTAAAAAAATTTTGAAAGAGTCAAAAACTTTTCGAAATAGTGCAAAAATTTCGAAAAATGACGTGATTTTTTTGCGACTACTCAACTTGAATCGACGATATCTCGAAATCGAAAAGCGATATCGAAAAAATTAAAAAAGTACTCGGGGTATTGAGTTGGGTTACAGTTTGAAAAAACGGAACCTCGCTACCTGTAATGGAGTTGGAGAAAGCTTTACTTTTATGCGGCGGAGTTTTCGCGGCGCGCGGCGCGCGCGTGTACACACGGCGTCAGATCAACCTACCCAAAACTGTCAAATTTCTACAATCAATTTTGAACTTTATCGTTTTGAGCTAAGGGTCAACATTAATTGGATAAATTTGACAGTTTAGGGTAGGTTGATCTGACGCCGTGTGTACTAGTGAGTTTCGTGGCTACTACCTACCAAACTTGAGATTATCTGAAATCTCGTGAATACCTAAATTTTTATTGGTATTTTTTAAATTACTTTAACAATGCGTGATGAATTGATGAAGCAAATATATTTTTTTATCTTATTTTATACGTAGAGAACGAGAACTTACCTATTAGAAGTTTTTTTTTCATTTGTTACAAGATAAATTGTTTGACACATGAAGTAGAAAGTTTCTTCAAGTAAAAAATTATGATTATTATTTCTATACTTCGTCTTCTCAAACGTAGGAATAGCGTGGCTTGGGTAATGCTGATGATTCTACATCTGGCGGACGAAAGCGTGTGTGCAAAAGGCGCAAAAAGGCTGAGCTTTGTCCGTTCCGAGTCCGTTTATAAAAAATATCGGTACTCGCCGGTACCTGCTACTAACCCTTGTGTATCTCTTGCGCAAAGAGTTGTTTTCATTATAGTCTAAGATCCGAGTATAGAACGACCTTCACCGAGAAGGTTAATGGATGAAAAGTATTTTATATCAAATTTAATATGTTAAATAATATATCGCGAGTGGGTTGGCTGAAAAATTTCAGTCCAGTACCATTAATGATTAATTTAATATTAAAAAAAATATTTTTTTTTACATTGCACTGGCTTGGTGTATGTGTGTTTGTAATGAGCTTATCTTTATATAAACATAAATTTTATTTATTTAACCAGACGCTTGCAAATTACTAATATTGACTTGCCTGTTTACTCCTGCCTACCCAATGTTATGACAGGAAAAAAATAGTCAACCTAACGTTTGCATATTCTATAGACTTCATACTTTCGATTGGTACCTATGTAATTTATATATTATCAAAACAAGTGCAATATTTAAATAAAATTATTTTTAAATATTTATTTAATCATATACTGGACTGAAATTTTTCAGCCAAACCACTCGCAATATATTTTTTAACACTTTAAATTTGATATAAAATACTTTTCATCAATTAACCTCTCGGTGAAGGTCGTTGTATACTCGGATCCTCTACTATTATAGTTTTCCCTATCTAAGTGCATTTCCAATGTACCAGAAGGTCGTGAAAGGCACGAGATCTGTGAATTTTTTGTCACTTGAGACCTTTATGCTTAACAGGGTCCAATTGTACTTCGTACCGCAACCGAAAATAGTTCATTAGTGTAGCGATTAGTAATGGAAACAAAATAAAATCTCATTCGTCGATAGAAAAAGTTTAATTCATGAAATTGGGTAATCCAAGGAAAGTATTTTTCATTAAAACATTGCTCGTAAAGGGTAATAAATAATTCTTTTAGCTTTTTTAGAAGCGTCTGTACTATACACCTTTAATTATTATTCACCAAAAAAAAATAAGGCCGAGTTCCACTCATGAACCTGATAGTCTAAGATCCGAGTATAGGACGACCTTCACCGGGAAGGTTAATAGCTGAAAAGTATTTTATATCAAATTTAATATGTTAAAAAATATATCGCGAGTAACATGGCTGAAAAATTTCAGTCCAGCACCTTTATTGATTAATTTAATATAAAAAAAAAATTACATTGCACTGGTTTGGTGTGTGTGTGTTTGTAATGAGATTAACTATATATAAACATAAATTTTATTTATTTAACCAGACGGTTCCAAATTACTAATATTGACTTACCTGTTTACTCCTGCCTACCCAATGTTATGGCAGGAAAAAAATAGTCAACCTAACGTTTGCATATTCTATATAGGCTTCATACTTTTGATTGCTACCTATGTAATTAATCTATTATCCAAACAAGTGCAATGTTAAAAAAAATATATTTTTAAATATTTAATTATTTATATACATTTTTCAGCCAACCCACTCGCAATATATTTTTAACACATTAAATTTGATATAAAATACTTTTCATCCATTAACCGGCTCGGTGAAGGTCGTTGTATACTCGGATCCTCTACTATGAACACTTTCTCCAAGAACCCTAAACATGTGCAAAAATGACAAATAAATTTCGACCGACAGTTTTGTATGCAATTTATTTTAATGAATAAAAATTAAGGGTGTGTATGTGAGTCGTAATTTGCCATAATAGCTCACGCAACGTCTTTTTTTGTCGCCTCGTTGGAAAACGTGATCTGCACATCTTCTTTCAGGGATTCCTGTAATAAATGCATAATATAAATAAACAGCATGCAACCACGTCAGTGAGTTGTGCCCTTCTTGCAAAGAGAAGTGAGCGTGCTTGACAGCTCCGGTTACCTATCTGGACAATAGGCAGTAAACTAGACGTGTTCATGGGGAATCTCTCCAGAGACACTAGTCTTATAAGTACCGAATGAAGAGCGCCCTTTGGCAGGCACTGATTTGGCGTCAAGACCCAACGCAGATGGTCTCCTGCGCGAGTATTTTGCTGGCGCAGGGACGTCTGGCACTTCTTGCATAACCTAACGGTTGGTCTCGAGGTTCCAGTACAAATAAAACTTAGTGAAAAAGGAGAGGGGATGTCCGTCCGTCGTGTCTGTGAAAACCCTTTATCTCGGGAACGCGTGGAGGGATCCAGTTGAAATTAAGACGATATACTCAGGTCTACAGTCTCTTTAAGCTGTTAAAAAATCAAACTCTTAAGTTAACGTAAAAAAAGATACGGCCGTTTATGCCGCAAAAAAACGTATATTTCGACACTCTTGAGGGAATCAAAATTTATAGGGTATTTCTCTGTTGACCTAGAACTATGAAATTTGGCAAATACTACCGTCTTAAACTACAATTACTGATATGGAAAAATCTGAAACTATACATTTGTAATTAAATCATTAAAAAACAGGGTCTTTATTCCAAAAAAGCGTAAATTTCTACACTCTCAAGGGAATCAAAATTAATAGGGTATTTTCCGTTGAGCTAGAACTATAAAATTTGGCAAGTATTACCGTCACTACAGGTATAGGAAAATATCTGAAAACTATACATTTGTAATTAATTCTTTAAAAAACGGGTCTTTATGCCCAAAAAACGTATATTTCGACACTCTCAAAGGAATCAAAACGTATTGTGTATTTTCCGTTGACCTAGAACTATGAAATTTTACAAGTATTACCGTCTTATACTACAAGTATAGGGAAAATATGAAAACTATACATTTGTAATTAAATAATTAAAAAACAGGGTCTTTACTCCAAAAATATTAAAGACATTTAACACTCTCAATAAAAAGAAGACCGCTGATCTGTGGGGTAATTCCGTGGACGTCGCTAAATCAGTATTTATGACAATAGCTCCAGTTTTAGCTTGCATATTTAATGAATGCATTGACTGTGGTGTTTTTCCTGACCTAATGAAACATAGTAAAATAATTCCATTATTAAACATTTACAACATGCGGGGCCACATCTCACTAGATTGTTAGGGCTGCTCCTCACACTCTGCATTAGGCACTCTTATCTTCCTAAGGAGCTGATGAGAACGGTTGTTGTGCCCATAATTAAAAATGAAACGGGTGACGCCTCCGACAAGGGCAACTACCGACCAATCTCTCTAGCTACAGTCATATCAAAGGTGCTTGACGGCTTGCTTGAGAGACAACTTAATAAGCACTTGCACCTACATGACGCGCAGTTCGGTTTTAGAGCCGGACTTTCAACTGAATGCGCTATTCTGTCTCTCAAGCACACCGTCAGGTACTATACTGATAGGAGTACGCCTGTGTATGCTGCGTTTTTAGATCTCTCTAAGGCATTTGACTTGGTTAGATACGACATTCTTTGGGGTAAACTAAAGGACGCGGGGGTGCCCGGTGAGTTTATTAATATCCTCAGATACTGGTACGGGCATCAAACTAACCAGGTCATATGGCGTGGTGAGCTATCCGACGAGTACAGGTTGGAGTGTGGGTTGGAGTGTGGAGTGAGGCAGGGGGGGTTGACGTCTCCTTCACTCTTCAACCTTTACGTGGACCGGCTGATTGCTAAGCTGGGCAACACTGGTGTCGGCTGTTCCATTGACGGGCAGAACATCAATAGCATTAGTTACGCTGACGATATGGTGTTGCTCAGCCCATCAATCGCCGGTCTCAGGAAGCTGTTGGGGATATGTGAGAAGTATGCGGCCACACATGGCCTGATGTACAATGTTAAAAAAAGCGAACTCCTGGTATTCCAAGCCAAGGGCCGAAAGCTGGAAAATGTGCCACCTGTGCGGCTGAACGGGGTCGCTCTTGAGAGGGTGAAGCAGTTCAAATACCTCGGCCATGTTGTCACCGAGGATTTGAAAGATGACGGGGATATTGAAAGGGAAAGGAGAGCGATGGCGGTCCGCTGCAACATGTTGGCTCGCAGATTCGCACGATGTAGCGCAGAGATAAAAATCACGCTTTTTAAAGCGTTCTGCCAAACCCTGTACACGTGCAATCTGTGGGTCAACTACACTCAGCGGGCCATCAACGCTCTCCGAGTACAGTACAATAACGCCTTTAGGGTGATGTTGGGGCTCCCGCGCTACTGCAGCGCGTCTGCGATGTTCGCGCACGCGCGCACAGACGGGTTTCACACGGTGCTGCGGCGTCGCATCGCCTCCCTCCAGCGCAGAGTACGCGTGAGCGCCAACGTCATCCTAAAGGTGCTCAGAGAGAAGCCGGATTGTCCGCTGCAGAGGCACTGGGTGCAGGCGCATGTGCAGGTGCCAGGTGTGCCCACGGGGGGTCGTTACCTACCCTAATTGTTAATTAAGTTTATGTTTATCTACTAGGAATTTTATTTTTATTTTATTTCATTTTGTTTTGATTTTATTTTACTTGTGTTTTGTAATATTGTGTTTGTATTTTGATATTAATTTTTATAATTTTTTATAATTTTAATTTTATAATTTTTATTTTATTTTTATTTAATTGGTGTATGATTTTAACTTTTTTTTTTTTTAGTTATAAATTTTGTCAACTAACTACCTAAGTACTTATATGGACACAGTTTGAAATAAAATTATTTTATTTTATTTTTATTTTTTATTTATTAAATGAGGTAGCACTTCTGACCACACAAATTTTTCTGTGCTACCCACATTTAGTAAAATTTTTGAAAAATTGATGCTAGATACCAAATGCAAATTCATTTTTATAGAAATAAACTTTTACATTCTAAGTTGATGATGATGATACTGACGCCGGTGTTTAGCTTTTATTACAAATATTTGATGCCTGGGAGTATTCACAGGATGCCCTAGGGGTATTTTGTGATTTATCCAAGGCTTTCGATTGTGTTTTATATGAAACATTTGTCAGCAAGCTTAACCAATATTGAATTAGAGATACTTCTTTGAGTCTTCTCATCTCATACTTAAGTAACAGGATTCAGAAGGTCGACATTGACGGTAAACGATCTCCGGGATCAGTGGTAAAAATAGGAGTTCCACAGGGTTCAAAACTTAGTTCATTCTTGTTTTTGGTTTATATAAATGACTTACCTTATTTTGTAAAAAACAGTCATGAAATTTGCTGATGATACTTCACTTTTATTCAAAGTGAAACGATGACATCCAAATTATGACGATGTAAATAATGCGGTCTTACAGATTGTTCACTGGTTTAGTGTAAATAACTTGCTATTAAATGAGGGAAAAACCAAATGTATAAGATTTGTATTGCCTAATGTTAAGCAGGTAATAACTAGTGTACAAATTAAAGATAAGACTGTGAATCCTGTGGACACCACTGTGTTTCTAGGCATCACGTTGGATGCCAAGCTTCAGTGGGGCCCGCATATAGCTAAATTGTCGAATAGACTTAGGTCTGCGGCTTATGCAGTAATGAACATTCGTCAATTAACTGACGTTGATACAGCTAGATTAGTTTATTTCAGTTACTTTCATAGTGTAATGTCGTACGGCATTTTACAGTGGGGAAATGCTGCCGACATTCAAACTATCTTTGTGTGGTGCAGAAGAGGGCTATTCGAGCAATATATAACCTAAAGGCTGGTGACTCTCTCAGAGAAAGATTTAAGGATATAAGTATAATGACAGTTGCATCACAATACATTTATGAAAATCTCATGTATGTTCATAAAAATATTGAAATGTTTTAAAAAAACAGTGATATTCACAATTTAAATACTAGAAGTAAGAACAATTTAGCAGTACCTTATACTAGGCTTCTTATAATAAATAATTCTTTTAAGGGTCTGTATGTACGATTTTACAACAAAGTACCAATTAATATCCAGAAATTAGATCCTGATAAATTTAAAATAAATATCAAAGAAAAGCTTTATAAAAAAGCTTATTATAAAGTGTCAGATTACACAGAAGACAAAAACAGCTTGGCTCTGAACTGAAATGCTCCAAGTACTCCAAAAGCTATTTCTAATTGTATATAATTAATTTATAGTACCGTATATTTTACATTCAAATTATTATTTTGTGTTTTAGGACCTGGTAACGACATATTTTTTTTTTGTAAGTGTCGTTGCTTCTGTGCGCTGTGGTTTCTTGCGCCCGTTCTTTGTCACATCTAAAAAATGACGTCCTGATTGGGTGGTAGGTTAAAAATTTGGACGATTCAAAGTACTTACTCATTGAGTTTATTGAATAAATATAGTTTGAGTTTGAAAAAAACGTATATTTCGACACTCTCAAAGGAATTAAAATGTATAGGGAATTTTCCGTTGACCTAGAACTATGAAATTTTAAAAGTATTACCGTCTTATACTACAAGACTAGAGAAAAATTTTAAAACTATACTTTGTAATCAAAAACAGGGTCTGTATGCCATGAACGGCGGTCCAAATTTTAATTGAATAAACCGTGTCAATAGTCAATAGTCAATAGTCAAAATATATTTATTCAATAAACTCAATTAATAAGTACTTTGAAACGTCCAAATATTTTTTAACCTACCACCCATTCAGGACATCATTTTTTAACTGTGGCAAAGAACGGGCGCAAGAAACCACAGCGCACAGAAGCAACGACACTTACAAAAAAAAAGATATGTCGTTACCAGGTCCTAAAACACAAAATAATAATTTGAATGTAAAATATACGGTACTATAAATTAATTATATACAATTACAAATAGCTTTTGGAGTACTTGAAGCATTTCAGTTCAGAGCCAAGCTGTTTTTGTCTTCTGTGTAATCTGACACTTTATAATAAGCTTTTTTATAAAGCTTTTCTTTGATATTTATTTTAAATTTATCAGGATCTAATTTCTGGATATTAATTGGTACTTTGTTGTAAAATCGTACACACAGACCCTTAAAAGAATTATTTATTATAAGAAGCCTAGTATAAGGTACTGCTAATTTGTTCTTACTTCTAGTATTTAATTTGTGAATGTCACTGTTTTTTGAAAACATTTCAATATTTTTATGAACATACACAAGATTTTCATAAATATATTGTGATGCAACTGTCACTATACTTATATCCTTAAATCTCTCTCTGAGAGAGTCACCAGCCTGTAGGTTATATATTGCTCGAATAGCCCTCTTCTGCAGCACAAAGATAGTTTGAATGTCGGCAGCATTTCCCCACTGTAAAATGCCGTACGACATTACACTATGAAAGTAACTGAAATAAACTAATCTAGCTGTATCAACGTCAGTTAACTGACGGATCTTCATTACTGCATAAGCCGCAGAGCTAAGTCTATTCGACAATTTAGCTATATGTGGGCCCCACTGAAGCTTGGCATCCAACGTGATGCCTAGAAACACAGTGGTGTCCACAGGATTCACATTCTTATCTTTAATGTGTACACTAGTTATTACCTGCTTAACATTAGGCAATACAAATCTTACACATTCGGTTTTTCCCTCGTTTAATAGCAAGTTATTAACACTAAACCAGTGAACAATCTTTGAGACCGCATTATTCACATCGTCATAATTTGGGTGTCGTCGTTTCACTTTGAATAAAAGTGAAGTATCATCAGCAAACAATACTATCTCATGACTGTCTTTTACAAAATAAGGTAAGTCATTAATATAAACCAAAAACAAGAATGGACCAAGTTTTGAACTCTGCGGAACTCCCATTTTAACCACCGATCCCGGAGATCTTTTACCGTTAATGTCGACCTTTTGAATCCTGTTACTCAAGTATGAGATTTGAAGGCTCAAAGAAGCATCCCTAATTCCATAGTGGTTAAGCTTCCTGACCAAAGTTTCATGTAAAACACAATCAAAAGCCATGGATAAATCACAAAATACCCCTAGGGCATCCTGTGATTCCTCACAGGTATCAAATATTTGGATTAAAAGCTCAACACCGGCGTCAGTTGTAGAGCGACCCCTAGTAAAACCATATTGTTTACAATGTAATCAATGATATTATATTAAAAAGAGGTAGATAGGTTATGTCAGTACTAATATGATTTCAATAATGGACCGAAGCGTCGTACATACGAAAACCTGAGCATGCGCTATACTCACTAAATATTAGGATGTTATACGGCCGAGGTAACTTGTCACTTCTAGTCGATGATCTCATATGGCCGCATCTGCCGAGTTAACTTGATCGTATTCTAAA
Organism: Scoparia ambigualis; assembly: GCA_963921215.1. Classification (NCBI taxonomy): domain Eukaryota; kingdom Metazoa; phylum Arthropoda; class Insecta; order Lepidoptera; family Crambidae; genus Scoparia; species Scoparia ambigualis. Next base: position 30,605,341 of record OY992501.1, on the reverse strand, counting down.
GTGTGAGCAAGATAGCATGACAACTAGTAAGTGCGTAAACAAGACAGATACATGTAGCGCTGTGTCATTTCGAATTACATGTCAATTTGCTCTCGCACTCTATATTTTTATGACACAATTTATTCTGACATTTTGTAGTTGATAAATAATAAGAACTTAAATCAATTAAAATTTAAACTCACGCATGCCACTCATGATATATAATTTCATGACCTTTTATGTAGTTCGCATGACACAGGACAGCATATTTTTAATTAATTTTCGGAAACAAATACATGCAAACTGACACTGTCAAAGTGTCAACACTGCTAACGCTTTTGTGAGACTACGCTTAAGGTAAGCCATTTAGCATAGTTTTCTGTTGCCACTTTTTGGCACATGTACCTCTTTTTATTGTAACATCATTGAATGTAATAGTTTATTTTTATAAAAATGAATTTGCATTTGGTCTAGCATTAACTTTTCAAAAATTTTACTAAATGTGGGTAGCACAGAAATAGCTCTAAAATTAGAGGGGTCAGAAGTGCTATCTGATTTAAATAATGGAATTATTTTACTATATTTCATGAGGTCAGGAAAAACACCACAGTCAATTCATTCATTAAATATGCAAGCTAAAACTGGAGCTATTGTCATAATTATAGCGACGTCCACGGAATTACCCCAAAGATCAGCAGTTTTCTTTTTATTGAGAGTGTTAAATGTTTTTATTATATCTATAACACAATTTTTTTGAAAACTGAAATTACTTTCACAATCTTTAACATTCTCCTTCAAAACAGATTCAGCTACAGTGGGGGAGGAAATCAAGGCTTTTGTAGTTGAAACTGGAATGTCAGTAAAAAACCTCTCAAATGCTGCAGCAATATCAGCATCAGAAGTCAAGGTTTTATTATCACAATTTAAATTGTACTCATTATTACGACTTTTGACCTTTCCTGTTTCACTATTTATAATATTCCATGTCATTTTTATTTTGTCATTACTATTCTTAATCTTAGAACTCAAATAGTTTGCCTTGGCTAATCGACATACTCTTTTGAATAACTTTGAATAATTTTTAACATATAATTTGAAGTCATCGCTGGTGTTATAGTTGCGTTCACCATAAAGTTCATAAAGGCGTTTCCTACTTCTGTGAATACCAATTGTAGCCCATTCATTAAAAGTTACAGTACCACTAACTGAGATATTTTTTGGAATAAAAGTTTTATTAAATTCTGAACAAGAAATGTTAAAAAAATTAGTATAAAAGACATTAGGGTTGTCATTGTATTCTAAATAATTTAATTTTGTATCTAGATTGCTTTTAAAGCGTTCCAGCCGACCTGCAGTTTTTGGTACAACAGTGATATTCTTTTTCGTCACTTGTTTACGCTGGTGTGGAAAGCTGACCATTTGGCCACAATGATCAGAGTCCAGGTTATTAATAATTTGCTTAGCCAGTGGTTTTACATTTGTTATCAATACAGGTGGCCGAAGTGGCAGTTATTCTTGTCGGCTCCAATAAATGTCATGTAGGGTATTATATGAAAGGGCTTAATTGGCACAAGCTTAAACAGATTTTTAATTATTTTTATGATGTAAGTATAGTTATCGATTTTTGACAGCGAATGAAAAAAAAATACGGAACCCTCGGTGGGCGAGTCCGACTCGCACTTGTCCGGTTTTTTTCTTATAAAAGAACTCATTGTTTACTTCACACACCTTCGGCCTTACGGCCCTCCGCGTCGATGCATGAACAACACTAAGGGACGATTCCCACCGAACGGAGCGCAGCGGAGCGCGTCGGACAGCTCGGTAAGTGAAACAGTTAAACTAGGTACATTTTTTTTTATCCCAGTGAATCTGCCTTATGGATACCTCACTTCCAAGGTGGAAGGAAGGTGGGGCTCCATCCTTCCCCCTTCCACAGAAAGGGTAAGTGGGAGGGAAGTTTACCCACTAAACACGGGGGAACACGGGATAACAATTCGAGAAAAGTGGAGGCCGTGGTACCTGTCTACTAGGGAATTAAACCACGGGATCCACCCTGACGCCCGTGCGCCCGCCAATGGATGGCTGTACTCACTCGTACGAGTTTTTACAACAATCCACGCACCGGCACATGGAAGTGACTCGCGACGCGACGCAAAAATCAACACACAACTCTAGATGTGTGAGAAACTTCATAGGAGAAGAGAAGCAACAGAAAGTGATACACGAAGTATCCCTACCAACACCAACTAAATTAACATCCAGAAATTTAGAATTAAACATGTGTGTAAAAGAAGGCACTGGACAATACACATATTTTGTATTTTTCATAAAATAACGTACATATACACGACATACACAAGACAATAATTCATAGCCTAAAAGAATCAAGCACGCAATTTTCTATGCCTATTTTTAAACTAACCCTAATATAATAGATACCTACGTATACAGAAGATATCTATATAGGTACATAAATTCCTACTATTCCTATGTATATTTATACAGACTGTAGGTGCGAAAACACCTCGTAGGTCTTCACAGAGCCACCACCACCGGACATCAGCTGGAAGACGAGCAGCATTACGGCGGATTTAGGTCCGCGTAGCGTCGCCGCCGTCTCCCCCTCCTTCTACGACGTGCCGGAGCTGCGTTCACAGCGTCCTCACGGACCCTCTTCGCTTCTTCCTTCTGGCGCATGACCGCGGAGCAGAACTGGTTCACCGCCTTCCACGCCCTATCACTTGCCACCATCGCTTTAACAACGGCTGGCAGCGAGAGACTAATTAGCCCCCCTAACTCGTTCTCCAGAGTACGGCGCTGCGAGGCAAACGCACTGCATACCTCCAGGATATGTTGTGCATTGTCCTCTGCTGCCCCGCACTCGTGGCAGGCTGGTTCCTCTTCCCTACCAATTTGATGCAGATATTTACCAAAGCATCCATGCCCGGTAAGCATCTGTGTCAGGTGGTAATACATCCCGCCGTGGGGCCTCTCTAGCCATGACAAGAGAACTGGACGTATGGCCTCAATAGTTCGTACTCCGGCTTCTGGGGCTCCATCTGAGTCTCTCAGGCTTCTACCTCCTCGATAGCTGGGCGCTCCCCATTCTCCCTCCGTTCCATGCGAAACTCGTAAACCTCGGTCAGAACCTTGGCTTCCAGCTCCCACGGAATCATTCCTGCCAAGGCAGTAGCAGCCGCAAACGACACCGTCCGGTATCCCCTGACCACCCCTACCGCAGCACTCTCTGCGGTCTTCATAAGAGCGCCACGTTTCTCCTGGACAGGGCGTCAGACCAGACAGGTGCCCCGTATAGCGCCATGCTGCGTAATACTCCTGCATATAGCTCACGACAGTTATCACTCGGGCCTCCCACATTTGGTACCAAGCGCGCCAGTGCCATAGCTGCTCCCATCACTCGTGGCGCCAACTTAGTGAAATGGGCGTAGAAGCACCACCAGCTGTCCAGAGTGAGTCCCAGGTATTTCATCTGGGAGCTCACTGTTATTGGGACGTCATCTACCATGACCTGGGCTAAGTTGCGAGGTTTGCACCTAGGCCCATGGAACACCATCGCCTCTGTCTTTGACAGTGCCACCTCCAAACATAACAGTCGTATTTTCCGAACGATCATCATAGTGGCGGCTGTCGAAGCCAGCCGCACGGCGTCCTGGTAGTCACCGCCCCCTGCAGAGACTAAGGTGTCATCTGCATAGCAGATAACACCCGTTCCCGGAGGGAGTTCCCCTCTCAGGACCCAGTCGTACCCAAGGTTCCACAAGAGTGGCCCCAGCACTGAACCCTGCGGGACCCCGCATACCATGCGGTGGGCGCTAATTACAGCCTCTCCGGGCTTTAGGTACAGAATCTTTCTGTTCCGGAGGTAGTCCTCTATATAGAGGATCCGAGTATACAACGACCTTCACCGGTCCGGTTAATGGATGAAAAGTATTATATATCAAATTTATTATGTTAAAAAATGTATTGCGAATGGGTTGGCTGAAAAATTTCAGTCCAGTATATGATTAATTAAATATTTAAAATTATTTTTTAAACATTGCATAGATAAATTACATAGGTACCAATCGAAAGTATGAAGCCTATAGAATATGCAAAAGTTAGGTTTACTATTCAACTATTGGGTAGGCAGGTGTAAACAGGTAAATCAATATTAGTAATTTGCAACCGTCTGGTTATTAATTAAAATCTATGTATAAATAAAGATAATCTCATTACAAACACACACACACCTAACCAGTGCAATAATTAAAAACAAAAATATTTAATTAATCATAATAGGTACTGGACTGAAATTTTTCAGCCAACACACTCGCGATATATTTTTTAACATATGAAATTTGATATAAAATACTTTTCATCCACTAACCTACTCAGTGAAGGTCGTTCTATACTCAGATCTTAGGTTCAGCTGCAGATGCCCCGGTACTCTGTGGAATATAAGGGCCTGGATAATGCAGCTATATGGGAGGGCATTGAACGCGTTAGCGATATCCAAGGATACCGCTAATACCCTCTCCTTCCTAGCAATTGAACTAGGTACCTACGAAAACAGCTCTGTAACGGCAACCTATAGGTAGTCTGATGTGGCGTTGACTGTACTTATGTAAGTATTATTAATCTAAATAGGTACGTACTTAATTTATTACAAGTTATTGTGTTCATAATGTGTACCTACTTAATAATTATTATTTAAAAGAAGACAACCCTAAAGTCGTTAGAAGAGATAAGATTACGCAATAGAAAGAGAGGCAACTTTTAGATAAATTAAACTGTAGGTATGGGAGCGGTGTGCGACCTGAATTGCACTTTATTGTGTCTTAGCAAGAGTCGCTATTTATTATTATAAATGACGTCTGTACTTGTACTATTATGTATTCTATGCTAATGCCGGCGCACCGCATTTTTTGGTGTACCGAATAAGTCGCAAACGCGCACATGCGCGCCGACGCGCTCCGTTCGGTAGGAATCGTCCCTAAAATAAAACACGCAGCGCCCGCGCCGCCTACCCCCCCTATATTTGCGGCTACGAACACACAATATGTGCTACGACTGCTACGAGGCTTACGATTACGATTACGAGTATCAACACGTCTCCTAAAGTCCTAACGCAAGGAATGAAAATTTTTAATACTGCACTGCGTTAGAGACCTAATCCATCTCTAATATTTTTTTAAGCCCTTAAATCCAAATTTAAGTAGGAAGCAAATATGTATATTTGCCTTACTCATAAACAAAGAACTTAAGACGAATTAGAGGCCTCCTCCCGCACAAAGTGCAACAACCAACACGAGTTTATTCGCCGATTTTCAAATTTTCTTTCGCCATTTTGTAACTAAACTAATACCTACCCTAGGATCCTTTTTTAATTTTTTCCTAAGTCAATTATTTTCCCAAAATATTTACAATTTACTAAACAAACATTCCCAAAAACCTGTTTTTTACATTTTTCAAAATTCCACAAAAAATTACCAGCCGATTTTCAATATTTAAACGCTTACATGTGTCTCGATAAATTCCTCGACTCTTGGTTCTACTCCCATCTCGATCCTCCCAAAATCTTCAGAGCTATGGCCAAAAATACGTCTCAGGCGGTTTGCATCCTGATAACCCTTTTTAATGGTAAAATAAACACTGTCCTGGAATTGGTAACCTAATCATAAATTCAGTACGAATTTCAATTGTTCGAAAACGGTATGATGAAGTTTTAAATACCTACCAGATTGTTGCTTTTACATAATTTTGTTAATCTAAATCTTATCATACATACTTACGTTTCATTTCCCAGAAAAACTATTAGCCGTTTATCAAAACTACTTTTTTTCTTTTGGAAGATGTTTGCTTACAATAAATTTCATATTTAGAAATATTAAAATTCGAAGTAACTTTTTCTCTAAAATATCATACCCACATTTTCGTTTTTTTTATTTTTCATATGTTTATATTATTAGGTAAATTGCCGTACTCAGAGACGTCAATTAAGTTTTAATGACAATTAAATGTGTTTCTTCTCTATTTAGCACTATACATAAGAAAGTGACAGCAAGAGACTTAATTGTCATTAAAACTTAATTGACGTCTCTGAGTAGGTACGTAAATGTCTTAAAAAGTTAATAGGTACTTTGTGTTTTCGGTAAGGTTGTGCTACAAAAGTCAGTGACAGAAACGAATCGCGGCAAAACCGACACCACATGTAGTATTATTTATTCTGTGACATAGTCTTGTCTGCCCTACGCTAGAATGTAATTTAAGCTCGCGGAGGTGCGAGGCGGCCCGCGAGCTGAGCGTAAAACCCACCTGGGGTTTTACGCTCGCCGCCTTGGCTGAGGCTGGCCAGCAAGCCGAAGCTGCGGTGGTGAGCGAAAGCCATCTGCGACGATAAGCTCGCGTCGCGTGGGACCGCCGGAGCCTCGAAGCGCCGCCGAAGCCGTGACAGAAACCATGCCTGCTGCATGCTGCGTGCTTGGATGATGCTGCATGCTTGGTTGTATGCTGCAGACTTGCTGCATGCTTGATGCATGCTTGCTTGCATGCTGCATGTTTTGTTGCATGCTGCATACTTGCTTGCATGCTGCAGCTTGCTTGCATGCTCTATGCTTGCTTGCTTACATGCTGCTGCATGCTTGGATGCTGCATGCTTGCTTGCATGCTGCATGCTTGCTTTCAAACGTTACTACGATTACAAGTTGTTCGATATTGATATTTTGGATTTCAATTATTTGAAATGTTGTATTTCTATAATATTGGAAACCTGTTTCTGGAAAATGAATCATCTAGCATTAATAGCTTCGGCCAAATGTTGAGTAGGATAACAAAACAAAAATTTAAAAAAATATAACAATCGATAATCGGTATTTCAAAACTTTAATATTAATAATAATAAATATTTTTAGAAATAATGAAAAACAATGTGACGTTTACACGTCAACAACCAACTAATAAGAAAATTATGAAAATGATATGATGCAAACAAGAGCCAAACGAAGCGCACGGCTTCCACCATCGCCTGCTACGCCAACCTCAAGCTCCTCGTCTGATGAATTTACCAGAGACGAGTCGAGCAGCGCGAGCGGGCGATCGCCGTCTCCGCCGCGCCGCCACAACGACCTGCGCGACGTGGACGACCACCGCTGCCGGCACGCTTGGGATTAGTGGGGCAATCTGCCCCACGTACGACCCCCGTTACCGGTGGTGTAGTGCGCCGCATGCGATGGATTCAACAAATAAATGAGAACTGCATGCGCGCCTACTACAGGGCAACAGAGGGAGGAACTAACCTTACTGCGTATCGTGTTAGGCTGCTGTCTTTGTTTCACGCCCTTGAACCGACCATAGACGTGTCTGCCTAACGATTGTCGGATCAAGTGCGAGTGATCCAGCGTAACAGTTTGCTGGATCAGTCAGCACTTGATCGGCTACGCCTGGAGTCACTATGTATTTGTGCGGCTTCTTCTTCGGTGCAGGATCGCCCTGCCCCACTTCTCCAGCGTTCGCCAAGCTGACCCGCAGCAAGCCGCCGGACTGTGCCCGGGACTCCGTCGGGCCCCGGCGCCTTCCTGCGGGTCAGCCTCCCGACCGCCACCTGCAGCTCGCCCTCCGAAACCGGGGGAACTTCCTCCGGGCGCACCTCCGCCTCCTCTACCAGCGGCAGGGTCCCCCGCGGCGGGACGAAACGTCTACCGCGCGGGAACAGTGCCTCCACGATCTGGTCCAGGAGACCCGGGTCGAATGACTCTAGGGGGGGTGCCTGTCCGGTCATCCTCCCCCTGACCACCCGATAGGGTCTACCCCACGGGTCCCTGTCCAGATCCAGCAGAAATTCCTCACGTGCGGCCTCCTTGGCCCGAAATATGGCCACCTTGAGGGTGCTCCTGGCCTCGCGGTAGACATCCAGGAGGGCGGCCTCCTCTTCCTCCTCGTGCCACCTACGGCGGCACCTCTGGAAAGCACGGCGCGCGCTGATGCACCTGGCGCGGAGGACTGCTAGCTCCTCCGTCCACCAGTACACCCTTCGCTTGGATCCGGCGGCTCTAGCCCTGGGCATGCTGTGGTCGCACAACCCTATCAGGACCTGGCGGAGGCGTCGAGCTCTCTCCTCAACGTCCAGGTCCTCCTCGGGCGTGGCACACCATTCGGCCACAAGCACTGCCTCCTCCAGGCGATCTGCGCTTAGCCGGGACAAGGCCCACCTCGGGAACGCGAACTGTCCCCATCGCGCCTCTCCACCACCGGTACCTACTCCCCTACCCGAGGGGGAAACCTCGAATTTGATGTACCGGTGGTCACTGAGGGTCTCAGCTTCCTCTAGCACCTGCCATCCATGGAAGCGTGCGGCAATAGCGGAGGTGGCGAACGTTAGGTCCACTATGGACCCCCCGTTATGCCGCACACACGTCAAGGCGTTGCCAAGGTTGAGCAGTGCCAGCCCCGCCGACACAGCCCAGCACTCCACCGCCATCCCCTTCACAGTCGTAGCCGGGGAACCCCACATCGCGGACTTCGCGTTGAAGTCCCCGGCCACGATCACAGGAAAGGGCGCCATCCGCCCCACAACCCCGCACAGCTCCTCCAGCCACGCCTCCATCGCCATGAGTCCCCTGTTGGGGGAGAAATAGACCCCCACGATGACTATTTCCCCCCACCTGACCGCCACATACCCCGAACCCCTCTCCCGAACGGAAAAGGGGGGGACGTGCGCACCAACCAGAGCGACAACCACCGCGACTGTCTCGTCGCAATCTCCCGCCCAGTACGGCGACGGGGGACCGCGTAGGGCTCCGCGACTATCGCAGCCCCGACCCCCCACTCCGCGATGTGCTGCACAAGGAGATCCTGTGCAGCTGCGGAGTGGTTTAAGTTCCCCTGGAGGAATTTGAGGGGTGTGCCAGGCATTGGGGTCCCTATTTTCAACCTCCATGCCCCCCTCAGGGGGGTACCCTCGACCCGCCGCGCTCTCCCCGGGGGGTCTGCCTCCGGCTTGACGGTGGGGGGGACGCAATTGCTGCCTCCCATGTAGTGGTAAGAGGGCAGCCTCGCCGTCGAACACACTGCGCACCGCGGCACCCTTGCCACACACTCCGCCGCCTTGTGCCCAATGGTCCCGCACCGATAACAGCACTCCGTGCGGTCTATGACCATCGGGCAGCGCTGCCTTGTGTGTCCCAGGCACATGCAGCGAAAGCAGCGCATCGGCGAGGGTTCAGGGCCACCACCCTAGCGGAGCTCCAACCCACCAGCAGCCTCCCCGTGGCCAGGATGCGCTTGACCGCAGCCACCGGGACCTTTGCGAGGCAGGAGCCGTTGCCCCCGGGCCTAAACGCCACCGCCCCTGCGCGCACGTCCTCCACCGGGCAACCCCCCGCCGTGGCCAGGGCCACCGCCACCTCCGCCGTCTGGACAGAGTCGTCCAGCCCGGTCACCCGTATGCTCGCCATTTTGCATGGACTATAAGTACGCACCTGCGCCAGTTCTCGAAAATGGTCATGCAACGCTCTACTGGGATCGCTCTATCATCACGGACAGGACTATTGTCACCAATAAGCCTAATATCGTGGTGATCGACCGATCTCAGCGCCGAGCAATATTGGTTGATATCACCGTACCTCATGACGATAACCTCGTGAAAGCCGAGAAGGACAAGCTCAGTACCTTGACTTGGCTCACGAGGTTGCCGCCATGTGGGATGTGGATTCAACCATTATTGTACCGATAGTCGTTTCGGCACACGGCCTTATAGCTAAGAGCCTCGAACAACATCTAGAAAGGCTCTCGCTATAAAAGGTTGGGTCAAGGGTCAGATACAGAAGGCAGTACTCCTTGACACTGCACGTATTGTCAGGAGGTTCCTCACTCTGCAGCCCTAACCACCGATAGCTTGGGTCTATACCCGCTGCCGGTGGCAGCCTAGGTTAAGTTTTTTAAAAATATTTTATATTGTAAATATGTTTTTATATAAAATATTGTAAAAAAAATTACTTAAGAATTATGTTAAATAAAGAGAAAAATAATAATACATTAAAAACGACTATTATCCCCGAAGGATTAGTCAGTGACTAGACAATGAGGACAGCAAAAGCAGTCCTCTACCATAATCCACTTTTAAGCGATTGATAGAGAAGGACAACATAATTGGTTCTTATATTATCTTACTGGGGCCTGCAGAGGTTTCTCTCTTGGAGTAGCACATCGACCCATTGGGATCTTTTGTGAAAACATAATTGGTTATAGTACAGCTTGTTTTACGTCCGCCTGTTAGCTGCCTAAATGTATTTTTTTTTAATCTGCTCCCCTGACGTGAGTTGTCGGAGATTTTGTTATAACTGTCATAAAAACTATCTATGCCGCTCTATAGCGACTATTCTGCTCTATAAGTGGCTTTACGCCTACTTAACCTTGCTATCCTGCTATTATTTTATTCCTATTCTAATACTATATAAACATTCTTTAATCTCTTTCTATTTTTCTTGCACTTTCGTGCCCTATTGTGGTGAAACCACTTACCTTTTCCACTTCCCAGGTACCTTTTTATTTCATGTAATCATCTCATATTTTAACATTAGTCTTAGTTATATATTTGCCTTTATTTTTCCTCGCTTCTGCAACGATGCATAATGATGTAGTAACTACACACTACACTACACACATCGCAATTCCTTTATCTAAACACATTTACTTACGTGGTCTAAATCACGAAACTTCGGACACTATTTTTCGACACTTTTACGTATCCCACAAGTTTCGGATCACTTCGATAATCTTATTATGCGTTTTTCCTTGTAACATTTACATTTATCTCACCTTAATTGATTTCTTTTTACTAAATATTGTGTTTTGGTTACGTTTTGACGTATCTGACAACTTATTTTTGCTTCGTTGCTATGCAACTTATCAACATAATTCAATCAAACTTTTTAGTTTCTTATTTTTTACATTTGGCCATTTAGATTTCAGCGTTTTAAAAATATTATTTTAAAATTTATGCAGAACTCAGAAACCGAGGTTTCATTATAAAGTTCAGCCGACGACTAATCATTACATCTCTAGCTTTGGATTCAAAAGGATTAGTCTACTGAGACGATCACCAGCTTCCGAATTGGAAGGTCAAGACTCCTTACTTTCCTCTTCCAAATTGGAAGGACTAGTCTTCAAGTACAATCACCAGCTTCCGAATTGGAAGACTAAAGCCTCCAGTCATCGTGTGCGCCTACGCCTGCCTGTGCCTGTCTCGCCTGTCAGCCGGCACCTTCGCCCGCCTGCACCTTCGCCAGCCTGCGCCTGGTGGCGCCTGCCTGCCTGCACCTTCGCAAGCTTGCGCCTGCTGGCGCCTGCTCCCTGCGCCTGCCTGCGCCTACCTGCGCCTGCCTGCGCCTACCGGCGCCTGCCTGTCGGCGCGTGCCTGTCGGCGCCTGCCTGCCTTTGCTTGCCTTCGCCTACCGGCGCCTGCCTGGCTTCACTTGCCTGCGCCCTTCGACGACTGCCAAGTTCAGCGCTTGCCTCCACACCTTCGCCTGCCTCCACGTCAGCTGCACCTACCCCTTCACTTTTTATATTATCAACCTTCATTTTAACCATCATCACCTCCATACTCACCATCCTCACTCACCTTTTTTTTTAACTTTTGTTTGTATTTTTATTTTGTTTTATGAATATTTGTTAATTCTTATCATCTTTTTCTTTTTTAAATGTCGCTTCACGACACTATCTACCCTGTTCTTATTTGCTTCCTATTTCTTTATTACTTATATCTATTACAATTTTGCATTTTAATGCCGTAACTACTATTTTAATTTCTTATTCTTACTCTTAAATATATCTCCGGTTTCTCGGTACCATTTTTATTGCAATTTTCTGCACTATTCCTTATTACTATACTTATTTCTAACTTATTTACTGTTTATTTTCTTATAATTATTATAATTTTACCATTATAATTACAAACTTTCTTATTCCTTTGTTACTTATTTCTATATATCTACTTAGTTGCTTATACCTATCTATTATTACATTATTTTAAATTACCATAATCATCCAGATATTTTGCCTATTTACAAATTGTTACTGTCCTATGTTGGTATTGCTATGTTAGTTCTTGCATACTCATGCCTAAATGTATTGCCATAACATCAATGTTACTTGCATTGTGTTTCCACAGTTAGAGATAAGATAGCCAGTTCCTCAGTCCTTGTGGAAGCCGGATCAAGTGCGCTTTCGATAATGGCATCATCGGCTTTATCATCACCCTGCATCAGGTGTGGTGTGATGCAAGCTAACCCCTGCTTGCCTGTAGAGTAATAAAATTCTGAGTGGTAGAGCCTGATGGATTATGGGCGAAAAAGAACATACGCAAATGAGATTTTAAAAGGTTTAATACGCACACACAATACGGGCGATACAGCGAAAAAAGCAGAGAGCTTACAGAGATACATCAATCACATGACATTGACATCTGTCATTAGTATATTCATTTACAAACCAACACTACCCCTTAAACGAAACGTTTACATAAAAAAAATGTTTTATTGTTCACAATAACAAACCATTACAATTGAGTCTTTATTGCACTGACAAAAGCAAAGACACAAACTTTACATGTTTCTCTTTTGTGAGCGGCTTTGTGAGAACATCAGCAATCATCTCATTTGTACATAAATAGTTAATGTCTAAACAATTATTTTGAATTAAGTCTCTAATGAAATGATGTCTTACATCTATATGTTTCGTGCGTGCATGAAACATTGCATTCGAACACAATTTTATTGCAGATTGGTTATCATTAAATAGTTTTATCTTACAATCAATACCCAAACATTCAGCAACAAAAGATTTCAAAAAACTAGCCTCTTTGCAAGCATCAGAGAGCGCCATGTACTCAGCTTCAGTGCTGGACAATGCCACCGTCCTTTGCTTACGACTTTCCCAGGATATGAGTGAATTGCCAAGTAAAAATACATAACCTGTATATGAGCGCCTGTCAATTTCATTGCCAGCCCAATCTGCATCAGCGTAGCCAGTGACATCCAGACCACCTGGTTTAAAGACTAAAGAATAGTTCACAGTACCTTTAAGATACCTCAATACCCTTTTAGCCGCTTTCCAGTGTACTTTTGTGTAGCATTCGTTGAACTGGCTCAGTACGCTTACTGCATGAGTTATATCAGGCCTAGAACAGATTGCAATGTACATGAGACACCCTATTAAGCTTCTGTAGTCATATTTAGAGTCTTTCATATCCCCTTTTATTAACTTGGATCCTGTATGCATAGGAGTGGGAGCTGCTTTACAATCAGACATACTAATTTTTTTAAGTATTTTGTCTATGTAACAAGATTGGTCTAAACAAATATTTTCTTTATTTCTTGAGATTTTCATACCCAGAACATGATGAGCAGGACCCAGGTCTTCCATTTTAAATTCTTTCATGAGATTCTTCTTAATGGATTCCTTCTCATGTGAAATATCTGAATAGAACAAAATGATGTCATCGACATAAAGGGCAATAATAATTAAATCCTTCCCTTGTCCTTTATAATAGACACATGGTTCAGATGGCATCTTTTTAAAGTAAAGTTTATTTACGAAAACTGTATTTATCTTTTCATACCATGACTTAGCAGCTTGCTTCAAACCGTATATAGCTTTATGTAGTTTATATACCTTATTTCTCTGACCACTTATCTCAAAACTTTCCGGCTGTTCCATTAATACATTTTCTTGCAAATCACCATTCAAAAAAGCTGTTTTAACATCCATATGATCTATGTTCATATTATATTCCGCTGCTATTGCAAGGAATAATCTTATAGTCGAATATCTTACAACTGGCGAAAAAGTCTCATGGTAATCAATACCATAGCTTTGTGTGTATCCTTTTGCTACCAAGCGAGCTTTATATTTTATTATTTGGCCATCTAAGCCCCTTTTTTTCTTAAATACCCATTTACATTTTACAATTTTCTGTTCTCTTAGTGGGTCTACGAGGGTCCAACACTTATTAGAATTAAAAGATGAATACTCATCTCGCATAGCCTCGATCCATTGAGCAGCTTCACTGCCAGTTAGAGCTTGCTGTACCGTCTCCGGCTCGTCACCCTCCATGCTCTCTGCCTCAGCCAACCAAGCTCCCATCTCGGTTTCAGCCGCATCCTCGAAGGTAGTTATATTTTGAATCTTCAGAGTCAATTGACGAGTGCCCTGGAATATAGGTTTCATCCGCCGGATCATCCGCATCATATGATTCATTAAAACTATAAATAGTCTGCCTACGTATTCGCCTTTGATTGTCATCAGACTGTGGTGAAGCCTCGCTACTAGTCTCTAATAAGTTTCCATTTATGCCAACAGGTTCATTATCGCTTTCATTAACTAGGCTCTCTATTGGTACATAAACTATGCGAGTACTATCATCATTTGACAAACAATTTTTCCAAATACGGTTATCAATGAATGTTACATTCCTTGCTTTTATACAATGCTCGGGACGGGATGGATCTATAAGCCGATACCCTTTACTGTTTTCGCAATATCCAACAAAAATATATGCCTTTGCTTTTGGATCAAATTTCTTTGTATTTGTTTGTAAAGCATAGGCCACACATCCAAACATACGTAAATGTTTAATGGTAACCTTTCTATTGCTCCATTTCTCTTCAGGTGTCATTCCCATGACTGCTTTGGTAGGTGATATGTTCTTAAGATAAACTGCCGTGTTCACAGCTTCTGCCCAGAACCTCATGTCCAAGCCAGCGTCCCGCAGCATGCAGCGAGCCTTTTCAACAATTGTTCTGTTGGCGCGCTCAGCTACACCATTCTGTTCACTGTTGTACGGGATGGTAGTCTGGTGCCGGATCCCATGAGTTTGCAGAAAAACCTGTAAGGCATTATTTATGTACTCACCACCATTGTCACTTCTAATACATTTTATTTTTTTGTTTGTCTCTTTTTCAACAAGTACTTTAAAATATTTAAATTTATCTAACACCTCATTTTTTTACTTTAAGAAATAAATAAATGTTTTTCTTGTAAAATCCTAGAATCCTTCTAAAATCCTATAAAGGTTAGAAAGTAACGAGCTCCACTCAATGATTTATCCGGCATAGGGCCACATATATCACTATGAATTAGCCCTAACACCTCTTTGGACCTCGCTGCAGATTTCTTAGGAAAAGGTAACCTAGTTTGTTTTCCTTCTATGCAAGCAACACATGGCTTATAATTACTATCACTACTATAATTCAAACCAGAAACCATACCTTTCAGTGCCGTCATACTTCTTGAGTTCAGATGCGCCAGCCTCCTGTGCCAAACCTCTTGTGAAGCCATGCAGCTGTCAGCCGTTCCGCTGGTCTCCTCGCTGCGATCGCTCACCATACCCTGGCGTTCCATGGCAGTCTCTGACGCTGTACAACTCAAAGCAAAACCTAACGTGTCTAGATGGTAGACACCATTCACATATGTAGCAGTAGCAACAATCTTATTTTTATCAATAATTTTACATTGTTTACCATTAAAAACAATTTGATAACCCTTTCTAGATAGTTCACTAACTGATAAAAGATTTACTGAAAGATTAGGAACATAGTGAACATTGCTAATAGTTTTTACACAATCATTCAAATGTACCTTAACACTTCCACAACCTATAGATGAAATTCTTTCTCCGTTGGCAACATTCACTTCCAAAGAATCTTTGTTGTGAAGTCATACATCACGCTTCTGTTGTTACACATATGGTTGGTGGCTCCCGAGTCCACATACCATACATCATTCCGTAGACTGACCGATAGTGCCAACACCAACGCCTTCTGCTTGCTTGATAAGCTATCCTTCTTCAAAGGTTTTCTGTAATTGGAGCTATCCTTAGGACAATCCTTTTTTAAATGGCCGGGTCTCTTGCACCTGAAGCATTTAGGTACACTCTGATGTTTCCTAGTAACAAGCGCTGACTCACTGTACATGCCCTCGTTCCTGTCATCACGTCGCTGAGATTCCTGAAGCAACTTCGTCTTGACTACTTCACTGATTAGCTTGGCATTGGAGTTTTCTAAGGCCATTATGAGGGGGTCGTAATTTGATAGCAACCCGCTCAGAAGTAATACTGCGATGAACTCATCGTCCAAGGGAAACCCGACGTCAGCCAACTGCTGTGCTAGATCGGTCATCTTGGCTACATAACTGTCCATCGAGTTGCACTCAGTTAACTTGGTTGCGAATAATGTTCTTAGCAATCCAAGCCGCCTGCTCAAACCCTTGTCTTCAAAGGCACGCTTTAAGTTCTGCCACGCATCGTGTGCCGTCGCCGCGTTCCGTACATACTGGAAAACGCTGCAGTGAACAGCATATTTTCGCTAATGCTTTTTGATTTTTCTTCGCGTCCGCGCTACCTTCAGCTGTCTCAATGCACTCGAGGAGATCCTCATGCATCAACAACATTTTGATTTGGAATTTCCAATTGTTCCAATCGTCGATCCCTCATAGTTTGTCGATTGGTATCGATGATGAAGCGGACATCTTGCGTGCGCGACCACGTTCACGTTCAAGTTTTTGCCGAAAAAAAAATTTGCGTATATTTCGCCGAAATAATTATTTCTATCGATACTATAGCCTACTGGGCCCATAACCTGATGGATTATGGGCGAAAAAGAACATACGCAAATGAGATTTTAAAAGGTTTAATACGCACACACAATACTGGCGATGCAGCGGAAAAAGCAGAGAGCTTACAGAGATACATCAATCACATGACATTGACATCTGTCATTAGTATATTCGTTTACAAACCAACGTTGTAGTGCCGGCTTGCCCGGCGTAATACCACGGAATATCGACGTAAAACAATAGCACTCGTTGCGGTTGTGTTTCGTCCGGTGACTTAAAGTACCAGAAGCGGAAGGGTGAAGGGGGGGGGGGGGAGAGATTGCTCTCCCCCTTTCTCCACCATGTCCTCCCTTCCTCAAGGCCAGCGTCGCATCTGCGACTCCTCTGATTTTGCGGGTGTCCATGGGCGGCGGTGATTACTTCCCATCTGGTAACCCTCCTGCTCGTTTGCCTCCTTGTCACATAAAAAAATAATCTTCGAGACGATGCCACCCTTTCAGGTACCTGCTGCGCGACGGCAGCGTGCCGCCGTACTTCCGCAACGTGCTCGGCGGCGCCATCTGGGGGGAGATCAACGACGCGGCGGGCGAGGCCGCCACCAGGGCAGCGCGCAGGCAGATGAGGTGCCCGTGCGCTGACGAATGCAACTCACGCACAGAAGACACTGCCTCCGTTCATGTGACGACCTCCGTGGTCGAGTGAGAGTGAGACCCTACCGCCCCGTTCAAGCGTACCTACTAGCGTCCCGTCGCTATCTCTGGGGTTCGGGTCCCGGGTTTAATTCCTAGTCTGGTCAATTTAGAAATATACTCTCTCTCACACGACTATTGGGTTCGAGACTATTCAAAGAGGACCGCAAAATCAGTTCTCTGACATTTGTCCACGTTTCACCAAATAACAACTGCACATGTGTTCAGCGTGATAGGTGGTGAGCCCTTTGCCCAATAGTCTTTAGTTTATTAGTCTCCTTTTATGATTATGACGCCCAAGCCCAAGGGAAGAGAATGGGTAAGTAGTATCATAGACAAATTAGATAAATATCGTCCTTGGTAGTATTCTTTTAATGAGACATCACATCACACCCTTATTCGTCTTAGGACAGATTCTGGTTTGGACAGATTATGGTTACGACAGATTCTTGTTACGGCAGATTCTTGTTATGGCAGAAGTAACATGACATTCTAGTACACTGATTTCGTTAGACTCAGTTTTTTATTATATCATCAATACAATACATTTATTTTTTAATATAGTTTTCATGGTCCGCCTGTTACTTGTGCACGACATTTCATACTTTTTTATATTTCTATCCTGCACTGTAGCTTCTTTTTTAACAATGTATGAAATGATAAATAGTTGGCTTGCGAGAAGATTCACTACTCGGACCGGGCAGATCCATTTTGTATTCGATAAACCCAGATACACCTAAATATTTGATCACACACACAGCACACAGAAACAACTGACTACTTTTCTTAATTGATTTCTGGTCTGGATGTTTTCTTCTTCACTCTTGACCGGAACGTGAACGTCGAAGTGAAAGGCGAGTTTACAATCGAGCTTTAGAAAATCGACATGTAGAGCCAAAACCCTGTTCGTTGTCTTTTGCCTAAATATAAAACGAATTATAAATTATGCAAACTAGCGAAGCAATATACTTATGCCCGTTTGCACTAAACTTAAGAATCGCCTAAGTTCTTGCCTAATTTGTTTTAGCGAAAAATTTGCTTGCACTAACCTTAAGCAATTCCTAACTCCACTTAGGAGATTCATAACTTTATGAGCCCGAATAGGAAGCGCCCAACGAGTAAGGCGATACTTAAGTAGTGTTTTTGTGTTTCAGCTTGGAGATTTCCTTTGCCTGTCTAACTTCAGTTGGCAAACGATAAAATAAAAGAGTATTTTATGTCATTTTCTGTCTGTCACAACCTAATCAATCAATCAAGCACTTTTTGATGTGTTTCTTGTTTACATTTCGATTGAGTTGTTAAGGTTTTTTAGAAGTAGTAAAGCATAAAAAAGCGTAGAGATAAACCACGAGAAGATGTCACGCCCCTCCACAATTTGTTTTGAATGCGTGTGTGCATATACGTCACATTGTACAGTAAAGCAAAGTAAACAGT
Source organism: Scoparia ambigualis (assembly GCA_963921215.1). Taxonomy (NCBI): domain Eukaryota; kingdom Metazoa; phylum Arthropoda; class Insecta; order Lepidoptera; family Crambidae; genus Scoparia; species Scoparia ambigualis. The sequence goes on along the minus strand of OY992501.1, from coordinate 30,586,628 downwards.
AAAGTAAAGTACTAACTGCTGAAAAGATGTATGCAACCAATATACCAAAAAGATGGTTATTGTTATGGATAACGCATCTTATCACAATACTTTAGCGAAGAAAACACCTACTTCTAATAGCAATGAACCGAAAACGCATAAATGGCTAAAAATAAAAACATACCTACCTACCTATTATATATTATATTGACGAATCCATGAAAAAGATCGATCTTTACGTTATCATTATAAGGTACAAATAGGACAACAGGGCGTTTGCTATTGACTTGATTGCAAAACAGTACGAGTGTTTTTTTAAATACTAAAAAAAACAAAACCGTCTATTTATTTAACTTTATTATAAATAACAGCAAAACTACAAAGAGGAAATATAATTAAGCAACCATGCCGTATGTGAATGATAATTACATACGGCATGGCAGACCAAATAATTTCGAATTAATTTTGATTTGTGTGCTGACAGCTCGCTCGTTGACAGTACCTAACTTTCAAATTCTCGTCGATTTATTGCTCGACTCAAAGCTCGACCACTCATAATTAAAGGACCGCTCGATGAGGCGGGCGTGTGTCAGTCATACAAAAATGGCAAGAGCTCCCATACTGATAAATTAGTGACTTAAGTTGACTCAACCTATCGAGCGACAGATCCATGTTTTTGTTTATCTTCGGTCTACAGTTGCCGTAGTAACAGAATTCACACATCTTCATTGAACACCGATGCATTGTAAATATTATTACGCACACACCTAACCATGTGACAAAATTATGTGGTTAATCCTCAGAATAATATTAGTTATTATTCTATGGGTTGATCTCAAGCTTATTAGCTTAATTATTAGATTGTCAAGACAAGACGTTGACAAATTCAAACAGATTTTGTTTTTTAAAATAATAGACCATAAACAATCTACTATTCCAATCGTTCGTCATTCTTTCATCATTCACTTAGCTAGGCAATTCCTTAGTTTCGTCACAGCTGAGACAGAACTGTTAGTGCAAACCAATTATTTTGTTAGGCTGCTCCCTAAGCTTAGGTGTATCTTAACTAAGACAAGCCTAACCCAAGTTTAGTGCAAACGGGTGTTACTCTCTACCGACTAAATTACTGACCTAGTGAGAAGAAAAAGGAACGGGAATGTGAATCTTTACGCGTAAGTTGTAATTAATATGCGCGGGAATATTAGAGGTTTAGACGCTCGGACAGCTAAGTCTTAATTTCCATCTCGTGACTTGCCTTTTCACATAAAAAGTTTAAACTGTTCGCTAGGTTCGCTTGCGATATGATAATTATGACGATAAAACGATATTGAAAACTAAGTAAATGTTTAACGTTTACCTTTTTAATTTTTATACCTGACGTATCGAGTTGCACCTTGCACTGGTCGTGGTCACCGAAATATTTAGTTAACAGTCTAACGAGGTTAGTTGCGGACTCGTGGGATATTGTTTTTAGAATAAATATTGTTTGTACTAGCGGGCGGCTAATTTAATTACAATATTTTGTAGTAGGTAGTAGTAGTAATAGTAGTTGATTATGATTTAGCAAAAATAAATAGACTTATTGTTAATTTATACTCGTTTCATTAAACGTGACACTATAGGTAAACAGAATACGTATTTAATGAGCCAGCGTGGTACGTTATGGCCTAATTTTTTGTGATATGTGTTGTCTTCCATGTCGGAAGGCCTGTGACCCGCAATAGGACGTTACTAAGCTGATTAAAAGATAGACACAGCTTCAAATGTCATTGTGCTCTTATCTCGAAACCTAAATAATTTGTCCATGGCTCTTGCAATCAAATGCTTACCTATTTGCACTTTGCGCGTGTGATCAGCATTCATCGGAAAAAAATGCCTTACCTACTTGAAATTAAAAATAAAAATATTTATACGAGTATACTTTCTGGGTTCAAAGAATTTATTCTCATAAAAACAAAAATGTTTACATAAAATGAGAATACAAAGTTTGCATATTATATAAAATGAAAATGAAAATAAAAAACAAAAGTGTCAACTCAACTCAGCCTTCGATGACATACAAAAGCCAGACATTTTTCACATCAAATGCCGGAAATATCAAAGTAGGTACTTGTATACATTATACATTAAAAACAAAAAAATTTAATTTACTTTTGAACAATGTTTTACTATCGCAATCCTTTATATCATTAGGTAAAATTATACCGTAAATTCTACCTTCTGTAGTAGGTATAATAAATCTTTCTTGCAAGATTTAACAGACTCGAACATACATACAAGTTTACATAATTACACTAAGTACTACTGTAAGTATATCACGTTCACGGAAGACATCCGGTGGGCTATGGAAAACACCAAAGTCAACGCAATGATCGAATTGGACTTCTGTAGTGCATTCAACTCTGTTTACTTCGACCTTCTGCTTGGCACTCTTCGCAAAATTAACATCTCTGCACCGGTGTTGGAGTGGTTTCGCTCATATCTCTATAGGTGTGGGCAGTGTGTGAAGCACCTTGATGTATCTTCTGGCTGGACTTGTTTATCATCTGGAGTGCCTCAGGGTTGTGTACTGTCTCCACTTTTTTTTCCGTGTTTTTCGATAAGATCTCATCTGTTGTTTCTTTTCCTTTCCATCTTTACGCTGACGACCTTCAAATTTACCGGCATTTTTCGCTCTCACAAGTAAATAAGACGAATCCAGCTTTAAATCAAGACCTATCTGCTGTCCAAGCATGAGCTAAATCTTTCGGTCTAATTGTGAACTCCTCGAAGTCACAGGCCATGATTTGGGTAGTGGTAGGTTAAGACGCAGGCTGGATTGGTGCTCTGTTCCTGTGCGTTTACGACTGCGCAGCGTCCCTATCAAATAAATCGACAGAGTGAACAACTTGGGTCTGACATTGGACTGTAACATGTCCTGGACAGCTCACATTGGTGAAACTAGCAAACGTCCACTATATAGTTCCCACTCTCTAAGCAGCTTCAATACTTTCCGGCTCGGCTCCCCTTCAAGACCAAAATTTTGCTCGCGGCAATCTCTTTTTCTTCCTATCCCAGACTACACCGACGTCTGTTACTAGGACATGACGTGACTGAGGCGCAATTGCTAACATTGGAACGTCTACAGTATCTAGCCATAAGATTAATGGTTGGTTTACGAAAGTATGACCAGTCTCACTGTCGTGCGCTAAAGTGGCTTTCGATTCGACACCGCCGTATGCACATCCTTTCCACTCTCTATAACATCCTGAACGACCCCAATGTTCTTTCCTATTTATTTGTGTTATGGTTTGTTTGTGTTTTGTTGCTCTCACCTGTACACTAATCTCCCATTCCACCTTAGGATGGCTGAAAGAGATCTCTTTCACAGATAAGTCCACGTTTGCTCACCATTGTTTGTTATAGGTATATTTTATGTATTTTACAAACTTGTAAGGAAATTGTTTGTTTTCTTCAAATTCTACGATTTTCACTACTTTTTTATGTTTTTCTAATCTGTCATGTTTGGCTTCGCATGCTTTCATAATTCCATTCCAGCAATAGATCCTTCGTACCTATGGAACCTCTAAGTATCTTAATATTGATACCTACCTGGCTTAAGTGATGATTGATGGATGATGATATTATATTGCTTCTAACAGTGACAAAAGAACCTGGAATCGAATACCATTTGCCAACCTCGGAAAAGGCATATGTACGGAATAATAATGTTATTATTCCTGATTCGGAATCTGATATCTCTATGGAGATGATGAATTAATAAACTTACAATCTGTGTCTACGTCTAAAGTAAAAGCAATCAAAGAAGTAAGAGAATATTGTTGCTATGAAAGACTGTGTGCGGGAAACACTCATAGATAGTTAGAAAGGTAGAGTTAGGTAGAGCTCCTTATGTGTCAGCGTGGTTCCAAGCCGTTTTACCGATGAAGGCGCATTGAAGAGTACAGGCCCGGAGAGTTAGTGGGTGGATCTCCTACGCGAATCTCCCCAGTCCTCAGGGTTACGTTACGTCATGCATTCAGGTATCCTGTTGAAACTCTGGGGCACCGTAGGGAACATTTTTCAGGCACTCTAAGTTCACCCACAATTCCTGCAAACCTGACCGACTATCAGCCGGTTCGCGTTTCTTCTTTATTTGCATATTTACCTAATTATTACCGTTTATTAAGACTTCTATAGTGTGTACTTCGTAGATTCGCTGACTTATTCGCATATCTCATAGCTCATACTCGAGGTCGTATAGGTCTTGAGATTTAGATTTAGTGCGGTTCTTTTCTTATTTCTACTCTGGGCAGAATTTAGGAGTTACCTCTACCTACGCTAAATAAAATAGCGCTGATTCCTCGGCTTACATTATGTTAATTTGATCAATGGTTGGATGTGAACTGACCTAATGAACCTAAATAAATAAATTCACACAAGTAAAAGTAGTTAAATTATTCTGTCGCCGGTGTATTTATTATACATACTTAACTCAATCTTAATAACCATTATTTACCGATCGCCATCAGCAAGCGTCTTAGTCATCCTCATACATTAGAAGGAGCACGAAATTAGAGCAGCTTGTGCAAATGTATGAGGGGATGTGTCATACGACAAATCGAATTGATTCTGCGTCTGCGATCTCTTCTGCTGGCGAGCATTTGCAGCTGATTGGTGTCTCGGCTGTGAGCGATGTGGCCTCGTACGTCAATTTGTGTGTAAAATGGATGGCGGGAGATGTGTGAAGCAAATTCGTCCGTCATTTTCCCCACCGCTTTTCCGCCGAGCCGCCGCAGCCAGTGGCCGAGCAGCAGGCCGGGCGCTGATTGGCCCGCGACGCTGCCAATCGCGGCGCGCCCCCGGCCCTAGCCAGCTCGAAGGGACCGACCGAGAAGACGCCCGGACAGTCCGTCCCGGGCCCTTGCTAGGACCGTGTTGTCGCGATTTGCGTGTGTCGCAGATTGTTTGTCAACAAATGTGTTTAATTGTGCGTGCATGTGCAATTCGTACGGATACCGACGCACCACGTAAAGCCAACACGGACTTTTCACGTGAGTAGTCTGTTGTTGCTATCACAATTATTGTTTCCGTGGTGCGATAAGAGATGGCGCTAGGCGTATCGACGGGGGTCGTGTCATTGAACCAGCGTATTGTGATCGATGCGGCGGTGTGCATCGACCTTTATCGAAGCACGCACACACGTACATTTGTTTTTAAGCGAAAGGGTGTTACGAATTAGGTTGTAACTTTGTAATGTTTGCCATCTGACACACAAACCGGGTCGAACAGCTGATAGTCGGGCAAGGAGCGAGGTACCGCAAAGCCGTCACACTGAGCTAGCAACGTACCGCTACACAATACGACATTGTTGCGATTATGGTCTACTACCTACCTAGGTACCTAAAAGTTGGAAACACCTACACGGAGACCTGAGTACTTACTATAGAACACACCACACAGTATAACCAAAACTATAGTAATCCTACCTATTTTAACACAAATCGATTTAGTAAATCAACTCGTCAAATACAAAGAAAGTTCCAATTGGTCAAGCGTGTTTAACCGCATATTTTGGTTCTGATTTGTCATACAACAAAAAAGTATTAATTAGTCAAGTCTTAATTTTGTCTCGGTTCGACAAACTTTATTGTTGTCCTAACTGGTCAAGTCAATAAAAAGTACTGATTCGTCAAATGCTGAAATAATATTGTAAATGAGTAAATGGCCAATATATCAATTAATATCAATATAAATAGGACATGATTTATTTCATTCCATAAACCTATATTTTAATAAGTATAGTTACATATACTTCTACTTATACCTACATGAATACTTTTTATTATACTTATTGTGATTAAGTTATATATACTTAGTGATTGATTAGTAAAAGAGTTTGCCAGATATTGTCCTTACCTACGTACATCATTATTTCAACATTTGACGAATCAGAACTTTTTATTAAAGTGACCAGTTGGAACAAAAATAAAGTTTGGCAAACCGAAACAAAAAGACTGGACTAATTAACAATTTTTCATTGATTGACAAATTAGAACCAAAATTAGAGGTTAAAACACGCTTTACCGATTGGAACTTTCTATATTTAACGAGTTGATTAAGTACTAAATCGAGTTATATCACTGGCCAGTTTCCTTAGTCGTCAATTTCACTGATTTACCAGTTTACTCATTAGACTGTTTCGCTAGTTTGAAAATTTCGCTAGTTAGGCATTTACCTGATTTTTCAATTTCCTCTTTCACTAGTTTTGTTAGGATGTCAGTTTAGTAAATTGAAAGTTTTTAAATCCGCTAGTTTCGTTATTTGTCCATCGACCGGTTTACTTATTCATTAGTTACACTTAGTAGACAATTTTGACAGTTTGTTGATTTCATAATCCTTCAGTTTACTCGTTCATTAGTTTTGCTAGGCTGTTAGTTTCGTATTCATGATCGCAGAGTATTTTCTTGAAACAAATCCAGCTTAATGTAAAATGTAATTCAGCTTGTGCTTGTGCTTGTGTTTTTTTAAAGTAAGTTATATCAAGTTTAAAAGTAAATATCACCTGCGAACATTATTTTGAGTTATAATTGAGATTCATTTTCAGTTAATATAAACTAATAATTATTTCGTTAATTTGTTTTTGTATAAGTACAAGTTTTTTACTTTTGACCTCTTATTTCCCGTTGAAGGACATTGTACGAATTCATAATAAAAAATGTACGAATCGTGAATGTTTATCAATTTCACGAAATGGAAATTGTACGAACTGCCCGGCAAACAAATAATGTCAAGTTCGTCGATATATTTTTCTATGAAATTGTAACGCAAAAGAACTTATAAACCGATTTGTGTGAAGTTTTGACTCTATCGCCTAAAAATCCAATGCGAAGAGCATTGGATTTTTAGGTCAGTAGTATCAGTGATACACGAAATCTGCTCTCAGCCCCTTGTTAACCCCTTTTAGTGATAAAAAACAAACGCTGATTTAGTTTTCTGTACTTATGTAATCGGGAAATAACTTAATAAGTTCTGTCACATGTATTTACATCACGACGGATTAGCAAAACTGACAACCTAAACTGTCTGACGAACAAGGAAACTTGCGAACAAGTAAAGTAGGAACATGAAGGAGTAGCAAAACTGACAACATAAACTAACTGACGAATAAAGATGTTTGCGAACCAGGAAACTACCTTAATAGAGAAACTGACAACTTAGTGATACTGGCAGAAAAGGAAATTGGCGAAATCAGAAACAGTCTAATGAGTAAACTGGTGAATCAGTGAAATTGACGAGTTAGGAAACTGACCACTGATACGCTAACTCACTAAATCAATCAAACTTCTATCAATCAATTGCTTTGCTTTTCCTCAAGTTATTTCTCAATTTAAAGCTAAAAAATGGGGAAAATTTAAATACTTACCTACTAATTCAACATTGTCTATCTCCTCTCCACTGTGGTTGTTACGTAAGAATGCCAAAGTTGTGACCCAATGAACATAACTTTTTTTTACTAACTTTCTTATAAGTCTTGGGTATTGAGTTATTTCTAACTAGACAGGTAACTACTAACACAACTTTTTCTACTGAACTTTCTTATAAGACTTGGATAGGTAATACCTAACTTAATGTTAGGTTAGCACTAGGAACCTACATAAACAAACCTACAAACAAACAAACAAACCGATACTCTTAGGAAATCAAGCTGGTAACAATGTTAGACGACGTAAAACCAGTAAAACACTCATTGGTGTTGGTACTCTACCTAGTAGTACTTACCTACCTAATAAAATAATTTAATAATAAACATACAGAAAACGTGATAACTAGTATAGGTATTTTTTCAATACCTAAGTAAGTAAGTACCTACTTATCTGTTTCCTACATTGGTTAATTAGCCGTCGATGTAACTTGACCAAGATATCCGCCGACGTTCAACCAGTGACCTTATTCGGTCTCCTAAAAAAACCATTACAAATTTATAAACGAGAACGCTACCCAGTGTAGAACGGAATTCGCCTCACAATCGCGTCATCGCGTCAACACCGACAGTTGCACGCTACATTGATGTTTTAATATGAATTTGAACACAATGTGCTTGAAGTAAGTGCGCATTGGAAAGCTTTGCTAACAGAATGTTGGTATCATAGCTCGTAGTAGGTACCGATAGAGGCTGGTAACGGGAGTCGCGCGCGACAAAACATAATTTGTTGGGTAAGTACCATAATATTATAGGTTCCACGGAAACTTGACTTGCTTGATTGTATAATGGCTGGCCACGTGTTGTGATTATCAATTATTTATGACACATTGTTTTCTAAAATTCACGTGAACTACACCCGCTGTAATGTAACAATTTGGATCAACTCGCAGTTACTTAACAATATTGTTTTATATCGACGACGTTGCTTTTTGTGGTGAAAACCATAAAAGTAAATAGAAATTATAAATACATACATACATTCATATAATCACGACTATTATCCCCGAAGGGTTAGTCAAGGACTAGGCAATGAGGACAGCAAAAGCATTCCTCTACCATTATACACCACTTTTCACCAAATAGCGACTGCACATGTGCTCAGCGTGACAGATGGTAAGCCCATCGCCGCTCTGCCGCTCTATGCTGTTAGTCAGTCAGTTAGTCGCCTTTTACGACACCCAAGGGAAGAAAGGGGTTGGTTCGATATAATAGAAGTCAAAATATTCATCCAAATGTAATCCCTAGTGTCATGGGACCACGGGTAATTAAAATTACCCGTGGACCCGGTAATGGGTCAACCCACCGGGACCACGGGTAAAGACTGCTTTCACCGCTACGTGACACGGTTAAACACACGGTTGGCACGAAACCTCAGAAAAAACTCAAAGTAAAGCCCTATTTATTATAAAAATTATTAAACCCCTCTGTCTAATATTGCTTCAGTTCCACATTACGATACCATTTGGTGGTTTGTGGTTGAAACCTGTACCCTGTTATTAATAAACGTTGATTAAAGTTACACTTAGGATTTTAACTTAGAAATTATTAATAAGTTACACTTAGAAATTGACGCTGTCGCTATCTGTCTTCTTTAACGAAAACGAGACAGCATCATCACTTTAAACCGAGGTGTAACATTTGGCAGTTTTTATAAATAAGACGGATGTTTAAAGTCTTATCAGAGTTTCACAGGATCACACGCATATCGTCAAAACATACAATCTTTAAAGTTCAAAATTTTACATACCAATAAGCCAATTTTAACGAAACTTTGCGTGCTATTGGAAAATACAGAGATTTAAATACCTACATAACAGAAAAGAAAAACAAACGTTTATTAAGCTGACTTATGTGAGAGTCCTCTCACGAGTTCAAAATCGAATAAACTCGTAGGTAAATAGGAATAGGATACCTTACTTAATAATAACATTCCAATCTACAAAACGTTACAAAACGAAATTAACCGAATAAAATTGGAATCTATAATAATTTAAAACTACCTTAGAATCGTACTTCTAACAGCATAGAGCGGCGATAGGCTCACCACCTGTCACGCTGAGCACATGTGCAGTCGCTATTTGGTGAAAAGTGGACTATGGCAGAGGACTGCTTTTGCTGTCCTCATTGCCTAGTCTCTGACTAACCCTTCGGGGATAAATGTCGTGATTATATGTATGTATACCTTAATCGAAAAACTATCATTATGACCGTACTTTTCTGCCAAGAATCATATGAGAATAAGAATAAGAATATTTTTATTGAGTACTAAACAAACAATTATTACAAACAATGTGACACCGTAGCCTGTGCAGGCTAACATAATAGGTAGATAATACAAAAAGTCTCAAAAATGCAGTAGATAAGTATTATTTTGTACTTGCGATCAGTAATCTATATATTTTCTGAAACTCGTAGATATTTAAGTACTAACAAAGGGACAAACAACTAACAGAAAGAAACAAAACACATACATACATATAATCATGCAAATATATCTTCGAAGGGTTAGTCAGAGAGGCAATGTGGACAGCACAAGCAGTCCTCTACCATAGTCCACTTTTCCCCAAATAGCGACTGCATAATGTGCTCAGTGTGACAGGTGGTGAGCCCATCGCCACTCTATGCTGTTGGTAGTATGTGCAGTCTTTAGCCCGTTAGTCGCCTTTTACGATACCCAATGGAAGGGAGGGGGTGGTAGTATTCTTTCACCGCTACGCGACACTTTTACACAACTAAACAGGTTATTTGAAACCAGCGACATATACGTTACACTAGATAGGCCCTTCCGAACACGCACTATGTTCCACTCATCTGCGGAGTCGACTCGGCACCTTGCTTTAGGGTGACTTTGACATTCACACGGCTTGCTTGCGCGCGTGCGGAGCGGCGAAAACAAGTCTTTATTTCATGACAAATTGTAGTCCTAGACGTTTACAACAACTCAGCTGTCAAGTAAGTGAAATTAATAGTTATTCAAGTCAATAATATGTAGTTAAAACGTAATAATAGATTAGAAATGATATTTTTTCATTTCTGTGCCACGGCTTCAACTAAAGAACTAGAAATTCTGAAGACTTTGACAATTTGCGAATCTGACAATTTGCGAATAAACCTACAATCATAGACTAAAAACCTACAGATTTTCCCATACAAAACCGGTTGTAGCTCGGACCTGTAATATTTGGTCCGAGGGTTGTAGGTAAAATATGTGACTGAGGAGCACTGACTTAATGTGTTGTTTTAAAAAATATATTTTATTAATTGTTTTTCAACCAGATTGATATTTTGAGTTTTATTGTGTCATTAAGTTATCTATGTCATGACGAGTGTCAATATGTTATCTACGTCTCGGTGATTTCATAGTAGAAGTATGGGCGATCTGTCATATTCCAGTGCTGTGAGTACTAAAAGTCAATTACGGACCGCCGAGATGACAAAGTATTGTAGGCACAAAAGTTGTGTCCCCTCTGTTAGTTGACAATCAATTTGGGACGCCGCGCCATCTTGACACGTCCTACGAATTGGAACAAATGGTTTGTATGGACGTTCTTGTCTACCTCTCTAGGTCAATGTTTGAAACTCATTATCATTAGTAAAAAAAAGTACCTTTTTTATATATAAGAAGGAGGCAAACGAGCAGGCGGGTCAACTAATAAAGAGCAATCGCCGCCGCCCAAAGACACCCGAAAAACCAGAGGAGTCGCAGATGCGTTGCCGTCCTTTAAAAAAGGAATAGGGTTTATGAAGGAATAGGAATTGTGAGGGGGAGAGGGGAGAGGGGCCTCCAGAACTCTCACCGGCAGGACGAAACACAACAGCACCAAGTGGCATTATTTCACGCTACTCATTAAGAGCACCGGTTTCCGCTGTAGAGACAAACCTACTAAGCATTTATTGTTACTCTACTTGTTATGGCTAGCATACCCAGCTCCAGGAGCATTAATTACAAGGACACACTCCAGCAGATCAACCTGTACAAAACTGTCCAATTTCTCCAATCGATATTAAGAATACCACCACCTACCATGCACTCTTCCCTTGGGTGTTGTAAAAGGCGACTAACAGACTAAAGACTGCACATACGTCCAACAGCATAGCACGGCGATGGGCTCACCACCTGTCACGCTGAGCACATGTGCAGTCGCATTTTGGTAATAAATGGACTATGGTAGAGGACTGCGTTTGTTGTTCTCATTGTCTAGTCTCTGACTAACCCTTCGGGATAATTAGTCGTGATTATATTTATGTATGTATAATATTGATCCTTATAACCTAGTGACAGAGTTTAACATTTTGTGGTAGGTTAAACTAAAGTGCCGGCGTCTGTCTGTACAGTAGCCTTAAAAACGATCGCAGCATGCTATACAGCCGTCAGCAACTCAGCCAGAAAGATCTTCACATTAGTACTTTGTTGCGTAAGTGTCAGGTACCTACTTATCTTTTTTCTTTAATAAAAAATGATGTGATGACATAATCAATACAACACACTTAACCACATACCGGTAAGGAATGTTTTTGTAAAATATCGTAATGTCTGCCACCACCTTTGGCCCTATAAATTTGACGATGTCATCCAAAACGGTCAAATTTCTCCAACCGATATTTATCCTTATATCCTAGTGGATCCATATGTCCTGAGACAAATCAATTGAGAAGTCAAATAATACACTAACTAAGTTTTCGTCATACATAGATACATATAATCGCGACTATTATCCCGAAGGGTTAGTCGGAGAATAGGCAAGCAGCAAAAGCAGTCTTCTGCCATAGTCCACTTTTCACCAAATAGCGACTGCACATGTGCTCAGCGTGACAGGTGGTGACGTGAACGCTGCTCCATGCCCCTTTCCACGTATGTGCAGTCTTTAGTCCGTTAATCGTCTTCAACGACACCCAATGGAAGAGAGGGAGTGGTAGTTTCTTTCATCGGTACGCGTCACGGGTATAGTTTTCGTCATCATCTCAACATTTGTCGTTGGTCTCCGTAAATACTCTCTCTCAGTTTAGCACAGGAAAACCAACCATAGGAGTCTGATAATGATTGAAAAAACATTATGACCTCTTCATTTCACTTTCGCTTGGCGCGGAGCGATGAAGCATCATCATTATTTATTGCTGTCTGAGCGCCTAGTTCGCTCACACTGGATATACTTTGTTAAACTACGGCCAAATTAGATGAAGAATGTTTGAAAACAATCATTTGTTTGTGCAAATATCTAGTCTCTCTTGGATTTTCGCTATTTTTTTGAAAGAAAGACACCATTGTTAGATGTTTTCTCGTGAATCTCTCAAGCAAAAAGTAAAAGTCCGAAAAACACTAGATACCTATTTGCACAAAGAAATGTCAATTAAATTGTTTACAAACATTATCATTTTGAATACTATTGGCGCGTCTTCTTAAATTATTATCGCAAAGGAAACTTTTACCGGGATAAAAAGTATCCAATGTCCTTTTCTGTACCGATGACAACTATGCCAATGTTGAGTAGTTATGTCGTGAAAGCGTAAAAACATACAAACTCACTTTCGCATAATAAGATCAATTAGGATAGGATGACCGACCAAAATTCGATCACGTTACTTTACGCATTTCGGTTTCCCATACAAACTTCCAAGTTTAATTAGCCAATTATAATGAAACTTCGCATGCTAAAGTCTCCGTCTCATTAATAAAAATGGCCTACTTCTGTCTTAATCCGAACTTTCGCTAGACTTGTTAAATTCAGATTAGGCTAGTAGTAAGTCTTGCATAGTTATAAATAATGTGTAATAATAATATGTGTTTCCAATAGCAACTCTTTAGGTCACCTCTTAAAATACCAGACACAATAGAATTTCTATTGTTATCGAGCTCTAGGAGTCCTTGCCACAGACGATGGGATAGCTAAAAAGTAAAAAATAATGAGTTTTGAATGAACTCCACGTAAATTAACATAATTTTGACATTTAGAGCTAAGTACTAACAATTCTGCGTTGTCATGACAACGAATGGCCAGTACTCGCGGCCGACCTGCATGTTCTATGACAGCCTTCCTTAGAGAAATAATTTCTCTAAGCAGCCTTCACTTCAGTCGCCACCTGACATTCCGACGTAAAATCGATAATTTAAAAAATTATTAATTTTAATTTTTTGAGCTATTAGTTACGATTTTTACTTAGAATACAGGATTATTTTATGAATAATATTAAATTTACAACTTCATCCCATAAACCAAGCCCACATCAACGCCAACAATTGAAAAATGACCGGCTTCAAAATGTCAATCTAGGCCATAATGACACTACCCCAGCCAATGATGTTACAATTATAATATCATTGACCCCAGCCTTAATTTTTCGTTAAACAGGTTACCGCCGAGTTTTAATTTTTACTCCGAGAGTAAAGTCGAATTAGTGTAAGTAGGTACTCATTCATTACTCCATGTTTATTAATACTAAAATTTGATAACACCGATTTAACACTTAAGCGCTCCTGTACACGTCACCGCCACCGCGCCGCCACCGCGCCGCCGCCGCGCCGCCGCCGCGCCTCTACACTGTGTATACGTCACCGCCACCGCGCCGCCGCCGCCCGCGTGCCCGCATCATGTATCGGCAGCGCGGTGGCGGCGCGGCGGCGGCGCGGCGGCGGCACGGTGGCGGCGTCGTGTACGTCGCTAAGAGTAGTGGGACCGGATTACCGGTATTTTTCATATAACCATAATTTTCACCATAGTTTTTTAACAAAATATTAGCAAAATACCTATTTATGTGTTTGTATATAGTTTTGTTCATAAGACACACATTTGAAACAATGGGCGATTTTCCGAGATCAAAAAAAAAGAAATTGGTTCGTAAATGACTTCATAGATGGCGCTTAGCATAGATTAGTATGGCGCTTAGTAAAAGGCGAGTCCATGAAGAACACGTGTATGGCTACGTAATATTTATTCCATTCCAAAATAGACATAGGTCCTGGAGATCCTGAATAAAAATTTGAAAGTACTATTTTTTATTTTTTTGATATACAAGCAAAGGTGTAGAATTTATTACAGCCCTTAGGTAGGAACGGGTCGGCTTTCATAAAACGCCATCTATCGAGTATTTTTTAATTAATTTTTATTTTTTAATTTGGGCTGTCAGAAAATCGCCCATTGTATCGCACATTGTATTTGCAACATTCAATAAACACATATATCGTATTGTGTTGAATTGAATTTTGAATGTTGTTACACGACACTTGTAACAAATGCTTCGAATAATTATTTGCATTGTGATTGTGACTTTATAAGTATTTCCATTTTGTAGCTTCATATTCAATTTTGTACCCTGTCCCATTTTTCAAATACCCTAAAACTAAAAATTTCCTAAAAATATTACTATGTTGTTTTAATTGTTTTATGCTAAGGCAAAAGTAGATGCTAAACATCTACTATATAATATTTATTTAGTTATATTGGACGTTCTGAGTACAATGACAAAGAAAATCAGTGTCCATTATGGACCACTAAGTGAAAAGTGGATCTTATTTCACCCATAAAATTATAACTATAGCTGTTAGCGCTTCTGTTTTTGTCTAGTTTTTCAAGCTATGCGTAACTAATGTAATGCAGTAAAAATGCAAATCTCAACACTATAGTTTACTTGTTAATTAGAAAACAGTATGGTTACAAAGTGGAAGTCAAAATGGTGTTGTACCAAATTTGAATCCGTTTTTCACACGTTTCTTATGTTTTTTCTAAGAAACTTTTATGTTCAATCGGTAGCTTGAAATATAAGGAATATTTTTACATCTAAATAGTATAATTTTATAACATAAACTAAAATGACATCCACTTTGTAACCGGGACATCTTCGCGCGAAAACGCCCAACTACAGCTCATAACCAATACACAAATATGTAGGTAATAAATAGGTAGTTTAAGTAATGACAAAAGATTCGTTATCAAGTACCTAGAAATGAAAATATTTACATTTAATGTTCTATTACATATATATTTTCCTTATTAATTTTTGTACACCTTATTTTCTTTTTTACGTCCCATTATTGTACAATGCACAAGTAATAAATAATACGTTTAATAACTTAGAGCGCTAGAGTAATATCGCAACAAAATCAAAACAAACAAGTGTAGTCTGTCGGTCGGCACTCGGCGCTACACTGTCCGTGCTTTATCCGTGTTTTATCCGTGCGGTGACGGAGAAAGAATACCAATCGCCGCCCCTCTCTCCGTCCGGTGGGTGTCGTAAGAAGCGACTAACGGACTCTTTCGAGCGATGATCTGCTCCACTGGTGGTAGGGCTTGACCCGTCTGGTTGGTGACCACCGTACGCATGGTGTAAAACCCGTCAAGTGACTGCTTGTCGGTCGCGTTTCGGGATCAGCCAGCGTATAACCAGAGCTCGAGAGGATGATGCTGCGATGTATTTGGTCTGTGGAGGCTTCCGTCAAACCAGTGCCAGGAGGACTTCGTTAACCTGCCGACCAGGGAGACCCGTAGAAACGGTTGTCCCGCTGGCCGCCCGTGGCACAGTACAGGGGCCCAAGCGAGCCTAACCAGCTCGTGAGGCTGCCTCACCATGCCACGCATAATCTCGGGGTGGTCCGTCGTGCCGGTTGGTGACCGGAAGGTGGGGTCCCGGCGGCCATTCCCGGGGGGGTTCGGGGGCCCTTCCGTTCGGCAGGTTAATAATACTCGTCTGTGGGCAAATTCCTGGGGAAACAGGCCACCACACTTTGACCATTCGCATCGCGGCATCATTTTCTCGATTCACGCCTCTCTCTTTCCACTCCTAAAATGACAGCGCCTAACAACAAAACTGGTTCTACAGCGGTGCACACCCCCACCACAACCTTACCGTTTGAGGTGGAGTTCGCTAACATCCGCGGACTCCATGCAAACCTCAATGCCGTCCACCACCATCTTGAGACGGCACGGCCAGCAATGTTGTTCGGAGACGCAAATAATCCGCCCAGCTGACACCACCTACCTGAACTATCCCGGCTTTGTGCTTGAAGAATCCTTCAAAGCCAAAGCCGGAGTTTGCTTATTCGTTCGGGCGGATGTTTGCTGTCGCCGTCTGCGCTGTCTGGAGGACCCTTCCTTCTCCCTCCTAGTGGTACACGTCGACTTAGGCTCTCATTGCCGTGTCTACGTCTGCGTCTACCGATCCCATAACGGCGACATGAAGACAACTCGACTAATTGAACATCTTAGTCGGGTAGCAGATGATGCGCAGGAGCGGTTTCCATCGGCGGAACTGGTGTTTTTGGGGGACTTCAACGCCCACCATGAGTTGTGGTTAGGTTCCTCCAAAACAGACCATGCTGATAGAACTGCCCACGCATTCGCTCTCACGCATGACCTGACGCAACTGGTGAACCTGCCCACCAGGATCCCAGACATAGTTGGCCATGCGCCCTCCTTACTCGACCTTCTGCTGACGAGTCGCCCAGCTGGATACCGGGTGGAGATTCGAGCTCCTTTAGGTTCCTCGGATCACTGCTTGATATCCAGCACAGTGCCCTTGGCATCGCGCTCGCCAACAGCGGTTTCGAAACGCCAGATTTGGCACTACGCGTCGGCAGACTGGGACGGGATGCGGGAGTATTTTGCATCCGTCCCTTGGAGGCAGCGCTGCTTTAGTGGGAAGGACCCGACCGCTAGCGCCACTGCCGTTGCTGATGAGATAGTATTAGGAATGGAATACTATATTCCACACTCCTATGTCATCAGCAAAGGCAGACGCAACCGCTGGTTCAATCGCGAGTGTGCCAGCGCTGTTGAGAGCAAACAGACGGCATACCGCGCTTGGATCAGAGGTAAAGCTCATGGGGCTCCCGAAACTCGCTCGCTAAAAGCAGCCTATAATAATGCCACCAAGTCGTGTAAGAGGGCCTACATTAGAGCGGATGCCCAGCGCGTTGCACGAGTAGGCCAAGAACTCCTGACGCATCCTACGGGCAGCCGTAGCTACTGGCGTCTGGCCAAAGCCGTGCAATCCAACTTCTGCCAACCCTCGCTGCCACCACTGTGATGTCTTGACGGAACTTTAGCTCACAAGCCGCAGGAAAAGGTTGATCTCCTGGCCAAACTCTTTGCGGCTAACTCCCGGATCGATGACTGTGATGCACAGCCACCCTCAATTCCTCACTGTGGCCACACAATGTCTGATATTAAAATCAGGCAGTGTGATGTCCGTGCGGAATAGCAGTCAATCGATGTCCGGAAAGCTAACGGTCCTGATGGCATCCCAGCAATAGTCCTGAAAATGTGTGCAGCGGAGTTGTCCCCTGTGTTAACGCGTCTGTACCGTCTCTCGCTCTCTTCGGGTTGTGTGCCGGAATCTTGGAGAGAAGCTAATGTGCAACCGATCTCTAAAAAAGGAGATCGGTCAGATCCGACTAATTACCGCCCTATAGCCGTAACTTCAGTGTTGTGTAAGATCCTAGAACGAATATTGAACAAACAGCTTATTCGATACCTAGAAGATCACTCCCTAATTCACGATCGTCAATATGGGTTTCGGCCAAAACGGTCAACGGGTGATCTTCTAGCGTACGTCACACATCTCTGGGGTGAGGCTATTGACAAGCGTGGCGTGTCACTGGCAGTTAGCCTTGACATAGCCAAGGCTTTTGATCGGGTCTGGCACAAAGCTCTTCTCTCCAAGCTCCCGGCATACGGTTTGCCCGCTCAGTTCTGTACCTGGATTGCCAGCTGCCTGCATGAGCGTAGAATCCGTGTCCTTTCGGATGGATGCGCTTCGCGGTTCATGTCAGTGAACACTGGTGTTCCTCAAGGCTCCGTTCTATCCCCCACGCTGTTCCTTCTGCATATCAATGACATGCTTCCTCTTGGAAACATTCATTGCTATGCAGATGATAGCACAGTGCATGGGGGATATAACGGGCACCCAACGGCTGGGCGGGTAGATACCGAAATGAAGCGAGCAAATCTTGTCATTGAGCTCGATTGGATGTTGGACCTCATTTCTAAATGGGGCTCCGATAATCTGGTGGAGTTCAATGCCAAGAAAACACAGGTGTGCGCGTTCACAGCGAAAAAGTCGCCATTCCTTCCCCTTCCCTCTCTTCATGGTACATCTCTAGGCCTGCAGAGCAGTATTAACATGCTCGGTATGGATATCCGCTGCGATCTGAACCAAAAGGACTACATCGAAACCGTGATTAAAAATGCCTCACGTAAACTCGGTGTCCTGAACAAGGTGCGGCGATTCTTCACGCCTGATCAGTTGTGTCTATTATACAAGAAACAGGTGCGGTCTTGCGTGGAGTATTGCTCTCACCTTTGGGACGGCTCCGCAAAGTACCTTCTCGATGCCTTGGACAGATTGCAGCGCCGCGCTGTGCGCATTATCGGCAATGCGGAAGTCACTAAAACTCTCGAGCCTTTGCAATTGCGTAGAGATATTGCGTCACTCAGCGTCTTTTACCGTTTATACCATGGCGAGTGCTCTGAAGAACTCTTTGTCCTCATCCCTCCTTCTCCCTTCCTCCATAGGAGTACGCGTGCTGCTCTGCGGAGTCACCAATTTACAGTCTTTAACATTCCATCTCGCACAAAGAAATTTGGTGACTCGTTTCTTTGCCGCACTTCCAAAAGATGGAATAGTCTACCAGCACACGTATTCCCTCCTACCTATGACATAGGGTCCTTCAAACGAGGCGTGAAGAAGCACTTTGTGGGCCGGCAGAGTGAGGATGACTGATGCTACGTCTCTTACGCTGCACCAGTTGTCCTCGCGCCTGGACCTCATTTCCACTTAACATCAGGTGGAGTGGGGTCATTTGCCGGGCTTAGTATAAAAAAAAAAAAACTGTTGCCAACTTGCCGCGTGTAAGCGACTTGGCAACGTCGCGATAATAACGTTATTGGTAACGTTATACATACCGGTAATTTGTAACAGAACAAAAACTGAACAGAATTTTTTGGTACATTACCGGTTTAAAATAAATAACGGTATCCCTCCCTGGTCTTAAGCGCAGGACAAACATAAGCGGCGTCGGGCGCGGGCGCGGCGCGGGCGAGGCGCGGGCGTCATTCGTATTTCATATGAATCGTATAGAAGCGGCGGGGCGCGGGACATAATGGCGAACGCTACACGTCAATAAATATTGTGATAATAATCGTGATATTTATTGATGGATCTTGAGCTGGATCACAGCACACTCTACACCATCAATACGGATCGCGTCAAAATTACGTACTTTGCACGAGGCAGACGTGTAGGGTTGCCACTCGCACTTTAAAATAGAGTACTGTCTCTTTTTCATGTAGGCGTACTTTATAATCTACGCTACGACAACCAATAAAGTACGCTAACTAAAATCTTTTAGTAAATAAAAAGTAAATTAATGCTCTAAGGCTAAAATACTCTATTTACGTAAAAGAGAAAATTTGTCAAATGTTGCAAAAAGCAACAAAAAAAACGTTTTTAAGGACAAATAAATAAGTACTCTTTTTTATGCTATATACTTTATTTTTGTTCTACGAGTAACAAAATGTAAATAGTACATTGTTTGTTACCCTATAGGGCTGAAAGTAGCTTATTTACTCCCTCGAATGGCAATAGTTCGAGGGAGAAAATAAGTCTTTCATTCACCCGAAGTAAACACTGTGCTTTTAATTACGAATGGTAAGTAACTAAAAATAAAAACATGAATTAGCTAAAAAAACGAGTGAGTTTTATTTTACATAAATCTACAACTTTATTGAGATATTTAGTTCAAGTTAATGGTTTATAGTAATAATTTGAATCTATGGACAACACAGGCCACGCCGACACAGTCCACGCTTCAGCAAGAAACTACTGCACAGTTTACACATGTGCTTAAGTGGTGAGCCTTTAGCCCGTTAGTCGCTTTTACTACACACAAGGGAAGAGAGGGATTGGTAGTTTTATTTTGATGTGCAGAATTTAGCCCGTTAGTCGCTTTTACTACACACAAGGGAAGAGAGGGTTTGGTAGTTTTATTTTGATGTGCAGAATTTAGTCCGTTAGTCGCCTTTTATGATACCCAAGGGAAGCGAGAGGTTGGTAGTATTATTTTGATGAGCCCATCGCCGCTCTATGCTGTTGGATGTATGTGCAGAATGTAGTCCGTTAGTCGTCTTATACGACACCGAAGGGAAGAGAGGGGTTGGTAGTATTATTTTGATGAGTCCATCGCCGCTCTATGCTGTTGGATGTATGTGCAGTCTTTAGTCCGTTAGTCGCCCATACGACCGCCATGGGAAGAGATGGGTTGTTAGTATTATTTTAATAGTAAGTCACAACTACACATGAGTTACTGTTCAACAAATATGATTGTATTTTGATATTGCATGTCGTGACTACCTATAATTGAGACAGCACTTAGCATTAAGATAAACTTGTTTTTTGTTACATTCGAATTACTGTATGTTTTGTTGGTAGTTGGTAGAAAAGTATTACTTTCCACCCGCTCCTCAGGCAACTTCAAACCTACTTTCCGTGTAAGAGGAATAAAAAATACTTTATTCATTCTAAAAAAAGGTGGCAACCCTATACACGATAAATATTGACGCGCGACACTACACGCAAGATAAATATCACGATCTTGGATCTAAAATTGGATCACTGGATTTCCAGAAATCCTGCGATAGATATTGTGATCCGTCAATACACTACACTACACGTCAATAATTATCGTGATCCGTCAGTATATATTGACGGATCACAATATGGATCTTGCGTGTAGCGTTCGCCATACATGCGGCGTGGCGCGGGCGGGGTGCTCATACGCCTCGCCCGCGCCGCGCCCGACGCCGCTTGTGTTTGTCCTGCGTCTTACGTACGTTTATTAATGAGACGGTATGTGTGTTAAATTGCGATTTTTCGTAGTTTTCGAGTTTTTTTTCTTTTTTTGATTATCTCATTTACTTACAAGGAATTTTCATCACAGATTTTTTCTAAATTAGGGATTATTAATAAAATCATACCATAAAAACAAATAAGGTTAAGTTTTTTTGTGACTCATTCAATGACATCGTGGTATCCACCGTTGCGTCACCAAAAATATAATCTCCCTCTCGCAGTAGCACGTCGACCCATTAGGATCTAGGGCTCTGCCATCACCTCTTAGATCATACTGATCTACTTTAATCTTACTAGGCAAATTTCCATACGAATTTCGCATAATAAGATGTTTCTTTCTTTCTTTTCTCTTTAGCTGTAAGAGGTTTTTTTTTTTTTATAGCAGAAGGAGGCAAACGAGCAAGCGGGTCACCTGATGGAAAGTAATCACCGCCGCCCATGGACACCCGCAAAACCAGAGGAATCGTAGGCGCGTTGCCGGCCTTTAAGGAAGGAATAGGCTCGTTTCTTGAAGATCCCTAAGTCATAACGGTCCGGAAATACCGCCGCCGAGAGCTGGTGATGGTGACAGTAGGTGCGAGTAATTTTTACAAATTTGCCAGTAGGAGGCACTGTTCCATATAAATTGTTAGCACTAATACTTATAGCGCGACAAGTTCGTGCGCTACCTTTACGCGGATCAATTTCTACTGTGGTAGCGTCTGGCACTGATTTGTCTGACTACAAATATAAAATTTCTTTTCCTACAAGGTAGATTAATATTTGTAACTAATATTTCTAAAGACAATTTAGTGCTAGACGCTACTACGGAAGAAATTGATCCGCGTAAAGGTCGCGCACGAAGTTGTCGCGCTATAGTCGAGTAGTTTAGTCCACGTGTAAGTACATTGCTTTGATAGTTTGATTATTTTTAAATTTGTTTTTAATAATCTAAGTAACGCAGCAATGTACTGGACTAAAGTAGGTACTATAACGCTGTGCTAACAAGGTCTCCCTACACCACTTGCGCCATTCGCGCCATTGCTGAGTTTATTTGTGTAACCGTTTTTCCTTCAGGATGAAAGAGACAGAAGTATTCAATTATTTGGTGTAGCGTTCAATTATTTATCTCAAAAGTTACGTCCTTCTGGAAGTATTATGCAATATGTACAGTCGAAGAAATTCCCAGTAGATCACTTTATATACGGCGATATTCGCTTGCGCTCCATTCCAACCGCGCGGACCTTCGATCAACAATACAACTAGATGTCAGGTCGGCGCTAAAAATGTGTTTCGGTAAATAAGAGCGCACTAGAGAAGTGAGCTCTTATTTTCTTGCAAGGCATTGTTATGCAGGAAAAGTACTTTATTTGTTGCCCTTTAAGGTAGGTTTTACCACTAAATGTTATTGACGTCTTTTCTTTTTTAAGTGACAAGAGTAATTTATTGCTTTGAAAAAGTATTTATTCACCTGGACAAAATATAGCTTTGATTTTTTACGTGACGAAAAATAAGTATCACACTTTAAAAATTGTAATAACTTTTAAAGTACACAAGATAAACAAGACATCAAGACTTAAAAAATGTTACTATTGTACAATTTACTATAGTTTCATAGGAAGCTGATAAAATTGCTATAAAATGTTTTTTTTTTAATCTCTAACTTCTATAGTTTAGAAAAAAATGAAATTATGAAAGTGTGATACTTATTTTTGCAGGCCAGTGTAGTTGGTTTTGTTGATCGAAGGCGCGGACGAACGAAGCATAAACCCGCCTAAGACACAGGATAACAGTAACTAATATGCATAAGAACCGAAGCGTACGCGTAGACAGTGTGCAAGCGAATATAGCCGAAAAGTGGTCGACCGGGAACTACCTCGCCTTTACTAGCCGGCCGATCTATTAATAAACGAAACAGGAAGCCGAAAATATTGATTTGTACTCCTTATCGAACAAGGCAATAATAAAACTTAATACTCTTTTAAACTTTCGCGTTCAATTATGCACACATATTTAGACGGAATTTAACGCAAAACTATTTAGTAAAGGCATTCTACGCATACCTTTTATACCCGACGTTTCGACCGAGTTGCACCGGCCGTGGTCACGGGCGGACTGCTGTCGCGGTGTATCGACTCCGTTTGCGTAACTGAGTCTTCATCCACCATCACATTGTTTATCCAACTACCGTCACATACAACACTAACGGTGTCCCTATTCCGTATGCAAGCCTTATCTAGTAGTTAGCCGATTGCGGACTAAAACGAAGTGGCGTTTTTGCAAACACTGGATTCCACACTGATGATAGTTTGTGACCATCTTCCCGATTAAAATTGTTCAGATGTTTCTTAATTTCAATCGCTTCACGCACTAGATACTCTTGAATAAAAGTGGCGATCTGTGGAGAGAACTTGCGTACGATGAAATTTGATCCAGTGATTTGCGCCTCTTTCAAGTAAAAGCTCCGCAATGGCTGATTTGTTAGACTGGCGGTTTTTCACGTCCGCAATATGTTCCTTGACCCTCTCATGGATGGTCCGTTTTGTCTGGCCTATGTAGGAACTACCGCAGGTGCAGTCTATCTTGTATACGCCTGGTGTTTGTGGTTTGAAGTGGCAAAACATCCTTCGGAGAGCCCACAATGTTGTTGACAGTGTTGCCAACTCAACTACTTCAAATAATGCTAGAGTTGTGTAAAAAATATGCCAAAAATATGCTAACTCTCCTAAAATGCCAAAAAAAATGCCAACATAATTAGATAGATAGATAAAAAATTTAGTTAGTAATTCTGAGTTAGTATTTAATACGAAATAAAATATCTATATCTTCTTCATCTTCATCAACAGCAGCTGATGTGGAAGACTGAAAGCCAGAGTCATAACTGTCTTTGGTACCTATAAAGCAGAGTACATCGTCAGGAACAGTGTAAGAATAGCCAGCACTTTCCTACTCCCTTTAGGCCAAATCTAACCTAAAAAATGGTATTCAGGGTTTTCACTGCTAAACGATTTCGGAGTTTTGACCAGACTTGTTTGGGTAAATAGAGAATACTCGCCCGAAAAAAAGGTTGCCTGTTCACAATGCTAGTGCAGTGGGAACATCGATGGAGATTTCGATATCTTTTTTTGTCAAAAATTGTGACTTACATTCTTTTTGTGGTTAATAAAAATATGCCAAACAAATGTGCTATATGTCAAAAGCTAAAAAGACATGCTAAACCAAATGCTAAGTTGGCAACACTGGTTGTTGACCTTTATGCCTGGAGTGTATACAATGTGATGGGGTGGTACTTCTAACCCGTTAAGGCTAAGTACTACAACTAAATTCATCGACAAAAAAAATAATATGGGGGGTCCAACCCCCTCCCCCTATAATTTATGACCATTTTTACTTTATGCGATATTTTGATATCATACGTCGGAGAAACATGAAAAAAAAAATGGCAAGCGGTAGCTAATGATACTGGCTAACTAATAAATTACTTTGTTTCGTATGTTCGAGATTATTTTGGTGAGAAAAAAATCATTACTTAATTATTTTGTGATTTAAAATTACTTTTTTTTAAGTCCATATTATTTTTTTTGTCGTTGAATTTAGATGTAGTACTTAACCTGTTAAGGTTAGAAAAGTATCACATTGTATAGACGGTATCGAGTACTCGCGTAATCGCGAAACCGACTATATAGCGGTAAAAGGTATGCGTAGAATGCCTTTACTAAATAGTTTTGCTTTAAATCCCGTCTAAATATGTGTGCAATAAAACTTTATCTGAAATGAAACACAGACGTGTCATATCTGTTGACAACATGTACTTAGTATTTTATATACTTACGGTTGTAAAATAAGCATAACACAGCTATTTTTAGATACACCCTTGCATTGATTCACGATAACGACTATTATTCTTTAAAGGTTAGTCAGAGACTAGGCAATGAGGACCACAGAAACAGTCCACTGCTATAGTCCACGTTTCACCAAATTACGACTGCACATGTGCTCAGCGTGATAGGCGTTGAGCCCATCACCGCTTTGTGCTATTGGATGTGTGTGCAGCCTGTAGCCCGTTAGTTGCTTTTTACGACACCCAAGGGAAGAGAGGGGTCAAATGAGACGTGAAGAGGCACTGGCGGAGTAAGGGTTACTAATGCAGTGATGCTACGTCTCTTAATAATAATTACGCTGCACCAGTTGTCCTCGTGCCTGGACTCAACTTCCACTGAACATAAGGTGGAGTGGGGACATTTGCCATCGGGCTTAGTATAAAAAAGGGGGTTGGTAGTATTCTATTAATGAGCCTCTATACCAAGGCTGGCCAAACCCAGGCCCGCGGGCCACAAAGTTATTTCAATTTGCCCGCCAGCACTTCGGTCGGCCAGCTAGCCGGCGCGGCGCCCGATGGCACTGCTTCCACTTCATTGGTCGGTTGGAACATAAATATCCAACGAACCGATCCGCGTCGTTCGGGTTTTGTCAGCTTGTCTTTGTTCGGGTAT
The DNA here is from genome assembly GCA_963921215.1 of Scoparia ambigualis. Lineage (NCBI taxonomy): Eukaryota > Metazoa > Arthropoda > Insecta > Lepidoptera > Crambidae > Scoparia > Scoparia ambigualis. The sequence continues at coordinate 30,560,873 of OY992501.1, read as the reverse complement.
TGCGTTGAGGGTAAGAGCTTCAACTGAGATAAATGCAATTCAGTTTGCACTGATGGAGCGACTGCAATGATGGGGAAAACCAATGGCACTGTGGCTTTGCTGCAACATCACATCGGCCGACAATTGTTTTCTTGTCATTGTTTATCCATCAAGAAGCTTTGTGCGCTAAAGACATGATGTTTGAGGATGTGATTGCCCCAGTAGTAAGCGTACGTACGTTGCATTAATATTATACGTGCCAGAGCACTTAACCGCCGACAATTCAGAACGTTGTATGAAGAAGGAATAAAAGAGTACGGCGAATTACCTACATCTTTATTGCGCTGTTCGCTGGTTATTCAAGGGCGAAATGTTGAAATATTTTTATGATTTGAAGGAACGTGTTCTGGAATTTCTGGAAGAAAAACAAGCATTGCCGGCAGAGACAGCTCTGTTTGAAATTTATCATGGCTGTGCGATCTAGCATATTTAGTTGATACATTTAAGTACCTTTTTTTATACTAAGCCCGGCAAATGACCCCACTCCACCTGATGTTAAGTGGAAATGAAGTCCAGGCGCGAGGACAACTGGTGCAGCGTAAGATACGTAGCATCAGTCACCCTCACTCTGCCGGCCCACAAAGTGCTTCTTCACGCCTCGTTTGAAGGACCCTATGTCATAGGTAGGAGGGAATACGTGTGCTGGTAGACTATTCCATCTTTTGGAAGTGCGGCAAAGAAACGAAACACCAAATTTCTTTGTGCGTGATGGAATATTAGAGACTGTAAATTAGTGACTCCGGAGAGCAGCACGCGTACTCCTATGGAGGAAGGGAGAAGGAGGGATCAAAGGTCAAAGAGTTCTTCAGAGTACTCGCCATGGTATAAACGGTAAAAGACGCTGAGTGACGCAATATCTTTACGCAATTGCAAAGGCTCGAGAGTTTTAGTGACTTCCGCATTGCCGATAATGCGCACAGCGCGGCGCTGCAATCTGTCCAAGGCATCGAGAAGATACTTTGCGGAGCCGTCCCAAAGGTGAGAGCAATACTCCACGCAAGACCGCACCTGTGTCTTGTATAATAGACACAACTGATCAGGCTTGAAGAATCACCGCACCTTGTTTAGGACACCGAGTTTACGTGAGGCATTTTTAATCACGGTTTCGATGTAGTCCTTTTGGTTCAGATCGCAGCGGATATCCATACCAAGATATGCTATGTTAATACTGCTCTACAGGCCTAGAGATGTACCCTGAAGAGATGGAAAGGAAGAATGGCGACTTTTTCGCTGTGAACGCGCACACATGTGTTTTCTTGGCATTGAACTCCACCAGATTATCGGAGCCCCATTTAGAAATGAGGTCCAACCCCGTACCTTAATGTGCTGAATCTTATTGTAAGTAAAATATTGTTTCTTCCAACATTGTTCAACCTGATCAATGGTTTCAAAGGGAAGTTGGACGCAAACTTAGACAGAAATGAAGTCGTAAATTTTTCTACACTTGCAAGTGTAAAAGAAGAATTAAAGGAAAAAAAATGAGTCTTTTGAAAATAGATTCCAGGATTTTGAATCGGACAAGAGAAAACATATCTACGAAAATATATCTTCAGAGCAGCTAACAGAAAGTTTTGCAAGTTTTTGGAAGAAAATTTCCATTGAAGATTTTCCAACATTGCGCGACCTTGCTATACTAAGCAGGTTTGGTTCCACCTATGTGTGTGAAAAAACTTTTTCAACTCTATCATACATCAAAAATATATATCGCATATCTCTCACTGCGAAACATATCGGATTTCATTGTACTTTCAGCATCAGACTTGAAACCAAATATCGACAAATAAATATCAGAAAAACCTCTAATAATATCAGAAACACCTCTACACAGCTCACATTAAATACAAATAATGATGTTATTATATGTATAACTTTATTTTATTTTGATATTTTTATAATATACTTTTTGTGTATATCCCTTATGAATATGGTATTTGGCCCGGCACCGCCGCAGTTCATAAAAAATTTGCCCACCTGAAAAATCTATTGGCCAGCCTTGCTCTATCTATACCATCAGGGTTCGCAGTGATAATTATTATTGATAATTGTCTTTGACAATTATCAAGACAAATAAAAGTTGATAATTATCTTAATAAATATAATCGAAAAGTTGATAAGCACGAAATTATAAACGAAAAATTAATAAAAGATTACTTTTTATTGTAAAAGTGTTTAATTTATTTACTTATCTACTTGCTTCTAACGTAAATGTTGATATTTAATATCTGTTAAAAAAGGACTGCGAGGCTAATAAATCTGTTTGATAATAATCGGATAATAATCTGTTAATTATCGTGATAATTATCGTGATACTTATCAAAGGGCATATTCATCTTGATAATTTCAAACCCTGTATAGCATACGGCTTCTACATTTGATGAGAGTGCTTATTGGGAGGTTTATTCACCATGTCAACCTACCTATATAAAGAATTTGGTGGCGCAGCGGGTAACTTAGGCATCCGGTTTGCGTTCTTGCCCGTTAAACCATTTCGCAATACTGGGTCACTGTATAAGTGCTCAAATAAAAAAAATCGAGTGTCTGAAGCGTTCAGCACGGCCGAAGGCACGTAAAGCCATTGGTCCTGTAAATTGTTGTCGTAAGATGGCAGTCGTTGAAATCCACCAATCCGCACCGGGCCAGCGTGGTGGATATTGCGCAGTCTCCTCATGTGCCGATGTCCATGTAGGAAGGCCTGTGCGATGTAAAACGCGACTAACGGACTAAATACTGCACACACATCCAACAGCATAGAGCAGCGATGGGCTCATCACCTGTCACGCTGAGCAACATGTGCAGTCGCTATTTGGTGAAAAGTGGACTTGATCTTTAGCTGTCCTCATTGCCAGTCTAGTCTCTAGTCGAAGGGTTAGCTTTTGGGGAATAATCCATTCATCCATCGCAGCCTCTATTGCGTCCGTCTTCGAACATAGGCCTCCTCTCCATTCCTCAATGCCTGACGATCCATTGCCGTCTGCATCCATTCTTGGCCGGCTTGTTGGCAGATGTCGTCCTTCCATCTCATGGGTGGTCTGCCTCTACTGCGAGTATTGGCACGGAGTCTCCACTCCAGAGTTCGTCTTGCCCAGCGACCGTACTCAATCTATCCTGGAAATGTGTCATGCCCATTTCCACCTCCTGCCTTCAATTTCTTCTACCACATCTCCAACTCTGGTAACTTTCCTGATCCACTCGTTCTTTTTTCGGTGCATTTTGAGTATGAGTTTTTCAGCCGACTTTTTTGTTAAAGTGGTGGTTTCCATTCCATAGGTAAAGACAGGCTGGATACACTGGTTGAATAACATGGTTTTGAGACTTGGTGTATGTTTTTCGATAAGAGAACCGCTTCGGGGATAATAGTCATGATTATATGTACAAGTACTGCACGTAGTAGTGTGTACAAGTAGTAAGACTATCCGTTCCTGAAGTACCCAAATACTCACTAAGACCCCGAAGTCACGCCTTACTAGCTTACTCTCTTCTCATTCGAGCTTTAAATCTATCGGCTTCTGGTATCTTTACCACTATGTGATCTGTTTGCTGACAGATGGAGGGAAGTGTGCGGAGAATGTCTCAGGTGTTGTGAGATTAGTGATAGTGTGAGATACTTATATTTTATTTATTTTTTGTAAAATTTTACATTACTATGTTCAGATTTCTTTTTCTTTATGTTTAGCTTTCTTTTTTTAATTTTTTTTTATTTGGCAACGGGTAAGCGCTTGGCCTTCATCTCACCTGCTGGTAAGTAACGATAAGGCCGAAGGTGGAAGCGCGCTTCACCCGGAATCCTCAACCACTGAGGAACTGGCTATTGCAGTGAAAACGCAGATTGGTGGAAATAAATATATATTTAAATAGACAGAGATGAACAGTCGTAGCAAAAGTTTGTGACAACAGTGTGTCAAAATAAGAGTCTATCAACATTCAAATACTTACATGACAACACTATAAAACAGCCAGTGTCCTTATTTTAGTAAATAGTTTTTACACCTTCCCGTAATAAGGACACCATGTATCTAAGTAAATAAAACTAACAAACACAATACTATACACACCTTAAAACTATAAACACAAGACATTTTTAAAACAAATTGATAACTACATACAACACGTAATACAAACAAATGACGGCACAAATAAAGTAACATTACAAACAAAACTAACTTAACCCTAACAATTTTATGCACTTCTGATGTTTGATTTTGGGCAGAGGTTTTGTCAAAACATCAGCAGGCATGTGATTTGTGGGGATGTAATGTAATGAGATGAGTGTGTCGTCCAAACAAGTGCGTATGAAATGATACCTAATGTCAATGTGTTTGGATCGAGAATGATAACTGTTGCTGTGAGATAGCTTTAGAGCACTTTGATTATCACAGAACAGTTTTATGGGTGTGACTGTGTTCATGAGATTATTTACAATGGACTTTATGTAGATAGCCTCTTTACATGCATCGCTCAGTGACATGTATTCGGCTTCCGTCGTCGAGAGAGCAACCGTACGCTGTTTGCGGGACTCCCAAGATATGGGTGCTCCACTGAACGTAAATACGTACCCTGTGTACGACCGACGATCTACGAGACACGACCCGTAATCGGCATCCGCGTAGCCCGCAATGTTGAGGCTCGATGTTTTGTCGTCTTGAAATCGTAGACCCATTGATTTTGTCGCTTTAAGATAGCGAACGACCCGCTTAGCGGCTCGCCAGTGCACCTCCCCGTAATGTGTGTTGAATTGGCTGAGAAGTGACACAGCATGAGCTATATCAGGTCTCGTGCCTATAGCAACATACATTAGGGAGCCGATGAGCTGCTGGTATGGAAGATCTGGGCGTTCGGCTTCTTTGTCAGGTAAAATCAGCTTGAGTCCAGGTTCAAGAGGTGTTGAGACAGGAATGGCGTCGTTCATGCCAAATTTATGTATTAATTTCTCTATGTAACTGGTTTGGTCAAGTGTAAACGTCCCTCCGGCTTGTGTTACACGCATTCCAAGACAGTCTTTTAATTGGCCTAAATCTTTAACGATGAACTTTTTCTGTAGCTCCTTTTTGAAGTCATTTTTCATATATTCATTGTTGCTAAAAAGAAAAAAGTCATCAACGAATACAGCGACAATTAAAAGATCACTTTTATTTCTCTTGAAGTATACACAATGCTCAGTCTCAAGTTGTGTCATTGAGAGACACGCCATGGCTTCACGAACTTTTAGGTTCCATTGCCTCGGAGCCTGTTTTAAGCCATATAGTGACTTTTTAAGAAGACACACTTTATTTTTGTCTTCAGGAGCATAACCTTCAGGTTGCTCCATGAAGATTTCCTCTTCCAACTCGCCATTCAGGAAGGCAGTCTCCACATCCATGTGGTCAACTTTTAAATTCAATTTAGCTGATAAAGCCAGTAGGATTCGGATGGATGATAGTCTTGCGACTGGTGAAAAAGTTTCACCGTAGTCCATGCCATAGACTTGTGTGAAGCCTTTTGCTACAAGTCTAGCTTTGTACTTTACTATTTTTCCATCAGTGTCCCTCTTTATTTTATAGACCCATTTATTTTTTATTATTTTTCTATCGTTAGGTCTGTCCACTAAAGTCCACGTTCTATTTTTTATGAGACAATCATATTCAGCATTCATAGCTTTAATCCATTCATTTTTTCTAGCATCTTCCAAAGCTTCTTTATATGTCTCCGGTTCGGAATGAGAAGAAACCAAATAGAGAGATGATCCATTATTCGCTGGAAAACGAATTGGAGGTCGACGCTCTCTAGAAGGATATCGACTCTCACTTTCTTCGGAAGTAACAACAGCTGGTTCAGGTTCGAGTTGTGGTGTCACTGGCGGTGGTTCTGAAACAGTAACGATTGGAACCTCTGCAGGTATAACCTCAACTGAACACTGATCTTGAATGGGAACTGATGGCTGTAATTCATGCGTGGACGTGGGAGTCACATCTTCTATAAACGGAGAACTTGAATTGGATGAAGGTGAATGTGGAGTAGTGGATTCGTAGATATCAACAACATATGGAGTCGTTACTCTTGGGGGACTATCGTTAGAAAGTTGACTTGGAGTTGTCGTAGGACTTGTCAGAGAGTTATTTTCAATGAAAATTACGTCTCGGGCAATAATAACATTCTTCGGGTTCCGAGTATCGATTAAACGATAACCTTTTGAGTGTTCGGCGTACCCTACAAATATACACTTTTGTGTCTTGGCGTCAAGTTTCTTGCGCTTTTCCTCTGGAATAAGCACGTGAGCTTCACAGCCGAAAACTCTAAGATGAGAAAGGTTCACCTTAGTACCAGTCCAGACTTCCTCGGGAATCCTGTTGTTGAGCGCTGTAGTGGGGGAACGATTCTTGAGGTAAATCGCTGAACTTACGGCTTCTCCCCAGTAGGCTCTTGGTAGACCAGCATCTTCAAGCATTGACCGCGCTTTTTCTATGACAGTACGGTTTACTCTTTCCGATAATCCATTCTGCTGTGGATTATATGGTACAGAAGTTTGGTGAATAATTCCATTATCTTTTAAAAAATTCGACATTGGTCGATTAACAAATTCTCCACCGCAATCTGACCGGAGTATTTTAATTTTGAGACCTGTCTGGTTTTCAACCAAACTACGAAATTCGACAAACTTATTAAAAACTTCGTTTTTATGTTTTATAAGATAACCGAAAGTTTTTCGTGAAAAGTTGTCGGTAAAAGTTAATAAATATAGAGCACCTCCAAAGGAATGCGTACTCATCGGTCCACAAACGTCAGTGTGAATGAGCTCTAATTTATTACTTGACTCCTTCATAGAGGATATAAATGGTCTCTTTGATAATTTACCTCGTATGCAAGACACACACGGTTCGAATAATCTGTCTTTAAAGTCTATGCCCACTTGTTTATTTTTTAAGACGTTGACAGCTTTGTGATTCAAGTGTCCCAGGCGACGGTGCCATAGCAACGCTGTTTGTAAACAATTTGTCAAATTAGCTTGGTGGCAGACGTCAAGCTTGTACAAATTATTGAAATTGGATGCAGTTGCGACAATTTGTCCGGAAACTTTACAGTTTTCTTTTTGCAAAATTGTCGCACCACGGGAAAATAAAACCACAAATCCGTCACGTACAAGAGAACTCACCGACATTAAATTGGATGCTAACTTAGGGACATAGAGCACATTTGAAATAGTACTCATATCATTATCGCTACTTAGAGGCAAACGCACAGTACCTGATCCTTCACAAAGAATCTGGTCATTGTTGGCAACGAAGATTGGTTTCAACTTCTTATGCAAGTTCTGGAAGCAGTCGGTATTGCGACACATGTGTGAAGTTGCTCCCGAGTCTAGAAGCCAATCTTGATTGTTTTGATGACCTGAGGGATATGGACTGAAAGAAGATGAAAGTGTTATATCTGATGTAATATTAGTTTTTGAAACAATGTTTGAATTTTTATGTTGTTTTCTTTTTCTACAATTTGAAATTACATGCCCAAACTTATTACAAAATTTACACTTTACTGATTTGGTGCTAGAGTTGGAGGCCGAAACTAATGCACTAGGGGAACAGGGGGAAGATTCTTCGCGGTGAAATTTCAGATCTTCTTTCAGAAGGCGCGTGGCCACTGAGTCGGAAGAAATATCAACACCGGAATTTTCTATCGCCATAATCAAGGGTTTGTATTCTTCTGTTAATCCCGTTAACATTATCACGCCCACAAACTCATCACTCAACCCAGCATCTATCTCCAGTAACTTCTCTTGTAAATCCCTGATGTAGTTAACATAGCTTTCCATGTCACCAAAGTTTGTCATCTTCGTGTTGAATAACTGCCTGAGCAAAGTTAGTTTTCGGTCGAGACCTCTGTCGGCATACTGGCACTGCAGTTTAGTCCACGTTTGTTTTGCTGTCTTTGCAGACTTGACCGTTGAGTAGATACGTGGAGCTACGCTTAGACAGATTTTCGCTCTAGTCTGTTCATCCAACCTTTTATAGTCTTGTCTCTCCGCTGCAAATATTTTTGGTGATTCGACGCACTTCCATAAGCCACAATCGACCAGGAACATTTTCATTCCGAAACTCCAGGACCCGTAATTGGAACGTCCTTCCAACTTTGGGATAGGTGGCACACCGCTGGCAATGACCGCTGGTCCAGCTTGAGCAGGAACAGAGGCATAACGGATATCACCCTGCGCTCGAGGGCGATCTTCAGCTGTAGGTGGCTCACTCATTTTTGCGTGAGATACTTTTGACCTGTAAGGTTAAAGGCCTGGGCCCATAACCTGCAGTGAAAACGCAGATTGGTGGAAATAAATATATATTTAAATAGACAGAGATGAACAGTCGTAGCAAAAGTTTGTGACAACAGTGTGTCAAAATAAGAGTCTATCAACATTCAAATACTTACATGACAACACTATAAAACAGCCAGTGTCCTTATTTTAGTAAATAGTTTTTACAGCTATCTTATCTCAAACTGTCGGAACACAACAATGCCATAAACATCGTTGTTATGGCGACAGACTTAGACAAGATGGTGGTAGCTAGCCAGGCGGACTTAACAGCCCTACCACCAACCAAACCGTGCACACAAAGATGTACCCCCCGCTGGGAATCGAACCCGAGACCTCTGGATCTGAAACCGGTGGCTTAGCCAATAAACCACAGAGGCGGATAAAGCTTTTAATTTTTTGCTGTTGTTTTATATTAGAAGTTACCTGTTATAATTTTATTTTCTGTTTTATGTATAGCATAGCGTATTGGTGTCATACTGTAATGTTGTAATAAATAAATGTATGTAGGTACTTATGTATGATTATCTAATAGGTAGGACGTTCCAATAACTAAAATTCTAAAAAGAAAACGATGTTCCTATTGTAATACGACTCATTAGAACTGTGATGGAAATTGTGATGATCGTAAGTGTATGTCGAGTTCCTTTACAAATATTGGAAACAAAAACTTTTGAAAAAGGGTTTTATTTTAATGGTGTTATTTATTATTTAAATCCTTTTAATTTTACCTATATGATCATAAAGCAAGGTGGGCCTAGGGTTACCATTTAGGAATTTGAAAGGTCCTGACAAAAAGGTTGACATTTCGATAAAAGTCCTGACTTTTTAGTCACAAAATGCTAACTTTACGATCACTTTCTATGTTTGGTTTTGAGATAAATGAGAGATTAATAAAGATTAAAGACTTATTTGATACTAGCGTCAGATCGCGGCTTTACCCGCGTGGTTCCCGTTCCCGTAGAAATATTGGGATAAAAAGTATTCTATGTGTTAATCCAGGTTATAAACTATCTGTATGCCGAATTTCATTCAAATCCATTCAGTAGTTTTTACGTGAAAGAGTAACAGACATACACACTCACAAACTTTCGCCTTTATAATATTAGTGTGATGTGATGATTACTTAAAATGTAGTTTTGTTACTCATATTCCAAAATCCAGACAAATTAAAGAGCCGGACAAAGTACGGACTAGAATCTAAAATTCCGAACATGTCTGGACTAATCCGGACGGATGGTAACCCTAGGTGGGCCCTTACCATCAGCAGTACTACTTTAATCTTACTATGCAAATTCCAATACGAATTTCGCATAGTAAGATATCTAGCTATCACTATCTATTCTAAAGAGTTTTGATATTTAACGAAAGTAGATTCGAGTCTATAGAAATAGTACAAGTACAATTGGACATTTTTATGGCTGTACGATATTATAGTTGGTCATGTATAAGGTTGGTTGTTTCTATAGTTGGACAATTTTATGGCTGGACATTATTATAGCTGGTCATGAATCTGGCAGGTGGTTTCTATAGTTGGACATATTTTTGGTTGGACGTTATTATAGCTGGTCATGTATCAGGTCAGTGATTTCTAGAGTTGGACATTTTTATGGCTGGTCAAATAACTGATTGGACTATTTTGAAAAGATGGACGTTTTTATTTTTAGACATAAGTCGTGCAAAGGGATTCAAGTAATACTTTAAGAGGTGACAATAGCGCCCCTGAACGCGTAGGGCCCTGCTGAACCAGTTCCTTTTTTATTGCCTTGACACTTTGGTTGGTTTTGACTCGTTTACCGCACGCGTCCAGATTGAGTTACCAGATACGATCTAAAGAGACCAATACTGTTAACCAGTAGGTACCTAGTGATTGAGGTTATTTGGTAGGCCCTGCATATTTGCTCCGTGGGCCATACTCAGGAATGTTTAACCCACCAACCCGCATTAGGCCAGCGTGGTGGGTTATGGCCCGATCTCCCCATGTGTCCATATGGGAAAGCCTGTGCCCAGCAATGGGACCTTTATACTCGTAGGTTGATAATGACCGCAGGAATTCCTGAAAATCAGGAATTGTTGTATACCTGCCCCTGTATCGGCTTAAAAATATGAATGTTGACATGGGCTTCATATAACATTTGAAGCCCAAAATATGCCCCTTTATGGACAAAATATGGGATTCAAATGTCAAATTAAGCCCATGTCATATCCATATTTTTTAGCCGATAGACCCGCTAGCCGCATTCGGTTTGGCAAAGGCCCTTATCATTGACAAATTCAGGTTATTTGGTAGGCCCTACACAGGAATTTTTGACCCGCTATAGGCCAGCGTAATAGGTGCATAGGCTGATTATTATTATTAGTGCCGCGTAGCGGTGAAATAATACTACCACCCTCTCTCTTCCCTTGGGTGTCGTAAAAGGCGAATAACGGTCTAAAGACTGCACATACATCCAATAGCTTAGAGCGGTGATGGGCTCACCACCTGTCACGCTGAGCACATGTGCAGTCGCTATTTGGTGAAAAATGGTAGTAATGGTCATTGCTTAGTCTCTGACTAACCCTTCGGGGATAATAGTCGTGATTATTCTATTATGTACGAGTATGTATATGTATTCTAATTAATCTCGTTTATTTTAATTGATGTCTGAAACCTAGAGTCTGGGTGCGGAACTTAAAAAAAGGTAGTTTCCAGCACAGCTACTATTGAAAGCACAAATTGCTACTCTTCTTTCCATCGTATCAAGCTTGTCACAAGATTCTCGCAAGATTCTTTCAAAGGGAATGAATGAATCTTGTATAGAATTATAAGAACTCTATTGCTGCGGCAGATACACAGATGCTTCAAACCTAAAACAACACTCATATTGCGACGGGGTTTAAAAATATTGGGTGGTGCATAACGAAGATGCAGGGTTAATGTAGGTTGGATTAGATATCGTATCCGCAAACAGGACTTCTTCCTATAAAAAAAGGTTGGTTTAGATAATAAAGCAGAAAAAAATGGTAAATGTCAGTAATATAAATTAAAAAAAAAATGCACAAGTAGAATTTAAACCTTCACTTTTCTGACATTTCGGGCACTTCCAGGATTCGAATACGTCCGATCTTTCGGGATCTTTTATGCAACCCCTTCTTGAGTGACTGTGAGAGGAAAACCTCTGCAGGCCCCGATTAGATAAGATCATCAACAAGTCATACTTAAAATCACGACTACTATCCCAGAAGGGTAAGTCAGAGACTAGGCAATGAGGACATCAAAAGCAGTCCTCTACCTTAGTCCACATTTCACCAAATAGTGACTGCACATGTGCTCAGCGTGACAGGTGGTGAGCCCAACGCCGCTCCATGCCGTTGGACGTATATGTCCAACTTCTGTCGTCCGCCTAAAATTTATTCTGACGAAAAAGGAATCTGACGAATGTGTCCTAGATTGTCAAATCATCTTAGGTCATATTATCATAAATGTCCCAATGCTGGCTGCCTGCTCACCTAGATGTGGGGAAATTGGTGATTCACAAACCACTGCGTTGCCTAGCTGGTTAGTCGTTTTAACGACGACTGTCATTTTAAGTGAAAACCACAGAACAGCTTATCTGTATCTATTCCGCGACGAAAGCAAACAATGGCTTGATGTAGATTAGGTACCCGGAGCTAGTAGGGATGAGCTTGAAAGATTTTTAATTTGGTCACCATCCCTGGCCAGCTACTTCTCCGCCATTGAGCTCTACTAGCGCTTGTAAGGTAAGATATAAGATGTTGAGAGATTTATTTAAATAATCTTTAAATAAATTTCCAAAATGTTTGAACGCGCATCACTTCAGAAAGGCTGGGCGGATTTTTGGCTGATTCTTTTTTTGTTGTCCGGACAAGGTTTGTATGAAAGAAAAATTTGAAAATTTTTCACGGGATACAGGGTGTTCACGCGGACGAAGTCACGAGCGGGCCGCTAGTCTAAATTAATAAAAATCAATTGCCGAAATGTTTGTACGCGCATCACTTCAGAATGGCTGCACCTATTAGGGTAATTAATTTTTTGTTGTGTTCGTAATTGTCAAGACTACACGGAAAGAAATTATTAGTTGGTTTTACCATATTTCAACAAAATTTTAGGGTTAATATAGCACCTACTCTTTAGTTTTGTTGAATGAACAAAAACTGTATTGTTGATCAGTTACAGTAATTTTAACTTATTACATATGTGTTGATTCAACATTTCATTAAAATGGTAAAATTAACCCTCTAACATATAATTTAGTTAATATAGCACCAACCCGTGGAATTTAGTTGTTTTTACCAGTAGCACAATGGTAATTTTAACCGTCTAGCAATATGTTAATTCATAAAAACAACCAACCATGACAGTAAAATTGACCTTCTAACAAGGTTTGCTTAACATACTCGAAATGTTAAAAATAGATGTATGTTTGTGTTGAATCTACTTGCTTTTAATGGTTAGTTTTACTGGTTTGCACTTGGTGCAATGCAAACTTGTAAAAACAACCAACCATGACAGTAAAATTGATTCTCTAACAAGGTTTGCTTTAACATAGTCAAAATGTTAAAAATACAAGTTTGTTTGTGTTGAACCTACTTGCTTTAAATGGTTAGTTTTACTAGTTTGCACTTGGTGCAAACATGTAAAAACAACAAACCATGACAGTAAAATTAACTCTCTAACAAGGCTTGCTTTAACGTACTCGAAATGTTAAAAACACGAGTGTGTTTGTGTTAAATCTACTTGCTTTTAATGTTAGATAAACCTTGGAACTCAAGGTTGTGTTAACTGATTTACTATATTGGATCAACTCGTACTATATTGTTGGGGCAACCCAAAATATTTTGGGTAAATCCAACAGTATTTTAGCAAAATCGTTTTGTTGATTCGATCAATGTCAAGGTGTTGAACTAACCCACTTTAAATGTTAAATGTACTGTACAAAAATGGGTAGGGTTTACAGTCCTGCACTGTTAAACCAACTTTTGCTGTAATAGTTAGATTTATATGTATGTTTTGTTAAATTAACCTCAATTAAATGGTAAAATTAACAGTGTAGTTTTGTTGAGACAATAAGTGTCTTGGTGTTGTATTAACCCGTAATCAATAGTAATTTTAACATAGCAGTTTTGCTGTGTCAACATCTACTAATTTAGTTGGGAACACTCAAAATATTTTGTAGTATCAACCTAGACATAATAGTATTTTCAACAAAACAGTTTTGTTGTTTCAATAAGTGCGTTTGTATTGCATCTACCTGATAAAATACTATTGAATCAACCTTTCGAAGTAGAGGTTGGATTAACACGAGCTACAATGTTGTATCAACTTTCGCTATAATTGTTAGGACAAAAACTTGGATTATATTGTCAAATAATTATTCAACTTAGGGTGATATACTTAAGAGGGATTACGCATTTCGGTTTCCCATACAAATTTCCAAGTCGACATTTTTATAAACCAGAAGGCCAATTTTGATGAAACTCTGCATGTTGAGATAAAATATAAAGATCTAAATAGTTTGTTGAAAACATTGCCAAAAAACTTTTATTTAACTGAGTTATTGCGATTTTAAACTTTAAATCGCAATAACTCAGCCAAATAAAACTTTTTTTAAAATGTTATCAACGTACTATTTAAATCCCTGTATTTTACTTTAGCATGCAAAGTTTCATTAAAATTGGCTTCTTGGTCTTTAAAAATTTCGACTTGAAAAATTGTATGGGAAACCGAAATGCGTAAACCCTCTTAATGGATCACCTTAACTTGAATCATGTTGAAATATACCTCGTATACTCGTACGTATAACATTATAAAGTAGTTAATTTGACAATATAATTCAAATAGTCCTAACAATTATAGCGGAAGTTGATTCAACATTGTACCTCGTGTTAAGCCAACATTTACTTGATTTAATAGTTTTTTTTATCTGTGAGGCTACTACGCTAAGTTTTATGTCGGACATAAAGCATTCGTCCCTTTCTGGCAAATATGCGTGTGCGAGAGGGACAAATGCGGGCATATAACCGAGCGTGCTAGAAGGACAGGTAGATGCAACAAAAAATAATGACACGACAAAACTGTTTTGTTGAAAATACTATTATGTCTAGGTTGATAATAGGTACAAAAAATTTTTAGTATTCCCAACTAAATTTGTAGAAGTTTACACAACAAAACGGCTTTTCATAAATACTTAGGTTCTAGGTTAATACAACACTAAGACACTAAAATAGAATGACCTAATATTATTTAAATCACACAGATAGAAGGTAGACACGACACTAAACAAAAGTATCTTCTAGCTAATACATAGATATACATATCTTTAGCCTAACTAAGAAAACAAGTTGGTTCAACATAGCAAGTACTGTAAAAAACATTAAAAAACGATTCATACGGTAAAAAGTTTATTCTTAAACAATTTGGTGACGGTTTTTACAATCTTTAAACGATATTAAATAACTTACTCAGTATTTAAAGTCTAAATTACCCAGCCGCGCGTCGCAGCGTATTTTTGGCTACGATTGGGTGTCGCGGAAGACGCCCGCTGTCAAGCTGCTAAACAGTCCCCCGACGCGACGACTGACGCCTGGAAAATAAAAATAATTGAACTTACATATATATGTGACGATAATAATTAAAATAGGTTTAAAATATTATTTGTTAGTTTTTACAGTTTATTTTTTGTGTCAAGGGGTTTTCAAATTTTTTATTTTATTTTTATTTTGTCTTTTTTAAAGTGATGATCTTCAAATGGCTGATCAGGTCATGGTTACCTTACCATATACTTTCAACATCATTGAAGTAACACGATACCAAATTTCGACTCGATAGGACATATGGATGGTAGTCAGATCCCCTCATCAACTATTAAAGAGCTGATGATCTTCAAACGGCTGATCAGGTCATGGTTACCTTACCAAATACTTTATATATCATTGAAGTAAAGTGGTACCAAATTTCGAATCGATAAGACATATGTCAGGTAGTTAGATCCCCTCATCAACTATTAAAGAGCTGATGATCTTCAAATGGCTGATCAGGTCATGTTAACCTTACTATACCATTTTTAATTAGTCTACGCTATCCCACTAGTAGGCAAAGGTCTCCTTAATTTTTTTTAGTTTTTTTATATTACCATTAAACCTTCTGGATTTATAGATGGATCTGGTAATAAGTATAGTATCATAAACTTTCTACGGCAAATAAAGTTATTATTTTTAATGCATATTTATTTTGATAAATAATTTTGCTTAAAACATATTATTGTATCTCGGATAAGCCTCCATCAAAACTAATGCAGAAGATTGGTGGTAGGTAGAGAGTAGGTAGGCGTTTGTCTGGCACAGACTATAGTTCGTTAGATTAGTTGTTTTTTTTATTATTATTAGTATTGACGTCAATAAGTGCCTGTAAAGGTTTACATTGAAAAATAATTTGACTTTAACTTTGACTTTGACATATACTTTCAATATCATTGAAAAGAGCTAATGATATTCAAACGGCTGAACAGATTTTCATGAAACATGGCTAAGAACACTCGGGATAAAACTATCTATGACACAAAAAAAACTAAACGAAAATCGGTTCATCCGTTTGGGAGCTACGATACTACAGATAGATACACAGACAGACACGTTATGCTTGTAAATTATATTAAAAATATTTACAAGTAATGTTTCATTCCAACACTTACGCGTGATATTCCTCTTGATTTCGAGTGTTTGTTACTATTGAATGCCGGGCTCAACGGCGCTGATATTATATCATAAACATTATCACTTGCTGTTGCCGCCTCCGAAGATGTGTCCTGTAAACACAAACATTTAAATAAAGATGGGAAAACTGTGGTTTTAACAAAAATTATGTGTTATTTTAACTAAAGGAAAGCTTTTGATTCAACTGATATATATTAGTTGAATCAAAAGCTTTCCTTTAGTTAAAATTACACATTATTTTTGTTTGATTCAACTGATATATATCAGTTGAATCAAAAGTTTTGCTTTAGTTAAAATAACACATCATTTTTCGTTAAAACCAAAGTTTTCCTTTCCCTTCTCTTAGTTAAAGTAACACATTATTTTTCGTTAAAACCAGTTTTCCTTTCTCACAATACAAAGCTTTGTATTGAACGTGGCGACACGCGGGACTGAAGGCCAATTTACACACCTATAAGTAAGTAAGTAAGTTAGTTGAACTTACTACTTTCTTGCTTACCTACTTAATGCGATAGGTAGACAGACTTACTTGCCGCCCGGCGTTCACACGTAGTTTTTACTTACTTATGCTATGGACATGTAAATCGGCTATGAACTAATGTAACCACGTTCTTGCAAAATGTTGTAACCGATTGCGTTGCGAGTTGCGACACGCAGCGTGGCGCTAAGCTTTAGTAATCAAACAACGAAAACAATAAACACGTAGGTACCTTCAAAACGTTTAGCTGTTTCCGCCGAAATACCCATTCGGCTAAATATACGAGACTTTAAAAACAAAATAAGTATTTAATTAAGGTACCCAGGCCGGTCGCGTTTTACGGCGAAAGACACTAAACACGATAAAACTTATGTGCTGGGTAGATACACGTTTTTATATTAAAACACATTTATATGTCCGCACACTTACTTAAATCCATTACACACTGAACTGTCCACCTCACCTCCGCAAGCCGTGCACTTTATTCGAATATTCACGTTCAACTAAGCAGTCGGCAGCACAGCGCGCCGCCGGCGCGCGCGCGGTCTTGCTTGATATGAACGGCAACGTCGCTTCGTCAATCGATAATTTTTGTACAGGACCTTAACCTGTTTATATATTTATTTTAACCCTAGCCCGTGAGTTAGTTTAACTATGTGAATTTGTTGACTTAGTTATAAATCTTCCTGTTGTTTTTAACTGTTTATATTGACATTACAACATTTTAATGAGTCGTGTCAATTACTTTTTTGTATAGGATTTAACCGGTTCATATCATTATTTTAACCATCATTCGGGTGTTCGTTTAACCATTCGAACGTTTTGGTTTAACTTTATGTCTTGCTGTGTTTTTTACCTGCTTTATTGTTATCCCAACTGTTGGTGGATCGGTTGAGACAAACATTTGAAAGGGTTATGCCAATCAGCTTGGTTCCAACATTAAAATTTACATTAAATCAACTATTGAGAATAGGCATAATTAACAAATTTATTTTGTTGCTTCTGGTAATCGACAAATGGTTGAATATCTTTTGTTGTTTTAACGTATTTATTTTGTAAATTTAACTTTAAAAATGGTTATTTCAACAACTCGAACAGTAGAATCAACAATTACCTATTGAATTAACCATGAATTGTTACGCCAACATGTACAAATAGGTAAAAACAACAGTTTTCATATCAACAAAAACTTTTCTGTGAAAACAACAATTTGTTCATGTTGCTTTATTTAACCCATCACTTTGTTAATTCAACTAATGTGTCGCCAACCCGTGCAAAATCAACCTTTTTGTTGTTTCAGTGTAGGTTTGCGTAAAATATTTTTTTGGAAATATTTCACGGGATACAGATACAGGGTGTTCACGGGGACGAAACGCAGGCGCGCGGGCCGCTAGTAATAAATAAATATCTTTCTCGGAATCGTTTATATTTGTCAGGATCGAACGAGGACAAAGAAATTTGTTCACGGAACCACGATAACTAATTTCTAATATTAACAATTGAGGTATTTTGAAGACGACACCGCGAACCGCGAAGCAAGATTTTGCGCACTAGTGGCTCCTCATGGGCGGCAAACGCCTCAGTGATTGTGAGTGGTCAAGTAATTGTGGTCCTACGGCCGCACATCAGGGCGCAAAAAATCGCGGTGTTAGGTCTCTAGTTACAATACCTCAATGATATTAACGCGATCGAATGGTAAAAAAACTTGCACGAGGCACTCTACACACACGCGCACGAGTTAGAAGTAATTATTATTCTCTTTTGTATTTTCAATTTAAGTCACATTATTATCTAGGTACGCTAATAAATATATTATATTACTTATACTAAAATTTTTCAATAACCATACAAGTTAGTGAAAGATAGAATAATGCTGGGAAAAGAACTTCATCATTGAAATTGAATATTATCTTAATCAGCACACTTGCATAATTCTAATATGTGCCTGTACATACACCGCACACTGTGACAAACTCACGCCATCGAAAAGTCCGAAATAAGACGCTCTTTTCTTGACCGACCTGGGCATTGAATACTTTCACACGATTCACGAGTGTCATGACTCGACGCCAAAGACTGAGGGTGTTTATTTCAACTAAAATTGAATCTAACCACATACGTTTTACATAATACGCTTACTTTATAATTTAATTCTAAACTCTGAAAGTTTGATGGCCAACAAAGTTTTGAAGTACCCTTTGATTTCTAACCTCGAGTACTTACATTGTTCATACCTACCTATTGTAATTATTTAAGTATTATATTTTTGTCATTAAAATAGTGTGTGTTTAGGTAGTTACAATGATATTATATAAAACAAGAAGCAGATATGTTATAAACGCGCGCGAAGTGAAGACTTTAAATACGTCCCAATTGGAACGTCTTGTATGGTAACTCTATGCACAAGAAAGATTTGAAGTGAAATCATTAAATTTATAGCTATCTCTTTCATTTGCGTGATATTTCGTATCTTTTGTTTTACTTATCAGTGAAACTTTTCAATATGTGCAGCTCGGAACACATTTGAAACATAAATTACTATGAATGTAACCTATGTATAGTTTATAATATCATCGGGTAGCTATCAAAATAATCCAGAACTTATTTTGGCTTGGAGTTTAGAAATGATGAATTTTCATAATGTAGAGTTTGGGAGAGAGAAATCATAGGTACATACATACACTTAAGAGTCATCATGACTATATTCCCGGAAAGGTTAGTCCGTAGACAGATACTATAGGATAGGCATTGAGGACCGCAAAATCGGTCCTCTGCCATAGTCCACGATTCACCATATAACAACTGCACATGTACTCAGCGTGATAGGTTGCGAGCCCATCGCAGCTCTATGCTGTTCGATGTATGTAGTCTTTACTCCGTTAGTCTCCTTTTACGACACCCTAGAGAAGAGATGGTTTGGCACCTGTATTCTATTAGTGAGCCGCTACCGCACAGCTCTACCAGAGAGGAATCAGAGATATTTTCTTTTATTACCTCCGTGTGAATGAGTAAATTTGTATGGCGATTTCTATGGCAAAACTTCAACTCACCTTGTTTGTCACGAGGCGTTGCTTCAATGCCATACAGGTTTTCGTAAAACGTGATCGAATGGTAAATAAACCTCACACTTGTCGAGTTTGTGTGTGTGTGTGTTTGACGCACACAATAGGCCTTCGTTACCATGCCCTAGTCATAACAGACATTTTTTTTTAACAATAATTTGTTTTAACCAATAGGTAAGTAACAATTGCTTTGCATGACTTATTTGCCATGATTTTTTTTATTATATTATTACAAGAAACATTTTCCATTTAAATATATTACTATAATAGCAGACCGCCCCGGCAACTTCGTTCGCGTGGACCCCGTACCCTGTGACGAATTTTCAAAATGACTCCCCTCCCAAGAACACTTATTGTGACGTAACTAAAATAGCTAGACATATGCTACCGCGACACTTTTTGTAGATAATGGTGTGTTCTGCGAAGCCATAGTACTTACATTATTTTATTCTATCATCAATAGTTTTCTTAGCGCACGCGATTTAAGGAAGTTATTTGAGTTTTATTAAGGATCCCTAATTTTTTTGAAAATATAATATGTCACTAGCCTATGTCACTCGAAGATAGTGTAGCTTCCAAACGGTGAAAGAATTTTTAAATCGGTTTAGTAGTTTCGGAGCCTATTCAATACAAACAAACAATCAAATGTTCCTCTTTATAATATTAGTATAGACTGCAGTGGCAGTCATACAGAACAATAACCCACCACACTAACTACTGCCATCTTACGACAACAACCGGGACTTTACGTGGCTTCTCGAGATGTTTTTGATTTGGTCACCCCACCCATCCAGTCCGGCATTGCAAAAGTTGCTTAACTGGCAGGATTGCAAATCGTATATAGCCGATGCGCCATCGAGCTCCTATTTGACTTGATCGAATTGTGAATATAAAGTCGTGATTTTAACAATTCTGAGCCCGTACGACTATCTACTAGCAGTGAATGATAAGGCTGTCTCACTCGCGCACAGTCAGTTCATACATTTGTCTCTCTCTCTGGTTGATTACAATGTGTACAACACTGGGAATCTGTGTATGTGTTTACTACCTGTGCACATGCTGTCACAAGTCCGTTACTAATCAGCTTTAGATTATCATTTTTTTTTCATTAAAGGTGTCTGTCTTTCTAATTTTTGTTATTATTTGCTAAATCTAACAAGGAATGTATCTACTGCTACAAAGAGAGAGAGACGGGGCGGTAGTATTATTTTACGCCGCTACGCGATAACACGACACGCCTGTACTGTAACTTAAGGTGGATTTGACCAAATTGGAATAAGGTCTTATACCTAGATTAAACGCCGAATTTGTATAGACTAATCTCGGAGTAAGTCTTATTCCAGTTTGGCCGAATCCACCCTTAAAGTTGGATATATTTTGTACTCTTCGATCATTTTGTACCACGTAATTGGGTGAAACCTGTAAGTAAAGTACGATTTCAAAATCACCTTAAACAAAGTTTCACAATTTGGAAAGGTCGGTTGGATTCGAACCCACAGTTTTGCCCGACATTTTATTTATGTAACTGTAATTTGTTTCCAATACCAATTGAAAAGGTTTTCAACTTGTTTCACAATTACATGGGGTTCCTTTTATTAAAGCTCAGTACAAACTTAGCGCGGTCTAAGCTAATCACCTTGCTTATGCTCGTTTTTAATTGATATAATTATTATTAAATCATAAAAATTTATTGAAATAAAATGAAAACAACTTATTTAGTGTAAGTAATAACATTTTAAACCTTCATGGTCACTACAAATATTTTTATGATAAAATGGGGTTTTTACCATGTGTACTGCAGTTACTCCGTGATCATGGTGCATTCAACTGCGCCGAAATATCGGGGACTCAAAAACAACAACTTAACGATGTAAAAATCCTTTTTCATAAAAATGTAAGTACATTATACTTTATCTATTTCTATTATAAAGCGAGCATCCGTAATAGGTTAAGTATGGAAAAGTCAGAAAACATAAGAAATTAGATAAATTGTTCAAAGCAACCACATAATAGATTTTAAAATAAAATCAAACTGCATTTAAAAAACATTCCAAAACTCGCATTACACCACCGTTTATCGAACCCGGTCAATCCTAAATTCGAACACCGATTTCCACAATAAAAAAACTGTTCAAAAACGCAAAATCATATTTAATTCGAAGTTTATGCTATTTTCTTAAATACAATATGATTTAAAATTTGTTACATGCATATAATACTTATGAGGATTTACATAATTTCGTTATCCCATACAAATTTTACGAACCAATAAGAGCCAATTTTAATGACTTTGCTGCATGCTGAAAGAAAATACTGAGAAGTTTTTTAGTAAAAACATAAAAAAAACTTTTATTCAATTAAGTTTATGCGATTCTATGCACCTAGTTACAAACTATTTTGACCTCTGTATTTAGCATGCAAAGTTACTTGGGCTTATAGGTTTGTACAATTTTTAATTTGAAAGTTTGTATGGGGTACTGAAATACTTTTCATCCATCATCATGATCAGCCTCTATTAGTCTAATGCTGGACGTGGCCTCTTCCAACGCATGCCACTAAGCCTTATCTTTGCCACCCAAAATTTGTAAACCCTCACAAGTTCATACATAACTAACGTGTTAGTAATTCGTGCTCTATTTTCTGTTTTATGTAAACAAATATAATAATTATAGTAATTTATATTATAATATTTTTAACTGTGTCGCGTAGCAGTAAAAGAATACTACTACCCCCTCTTCGTAAAGGGCGACTAACGGACTAAAGACTGCACATATATCCAACAGCATAGAGCGGCGATGAGCTCACCACCTGTCACACTGATCACGTGTGCAGTCGCTATTTGGTGAAAAGTGGACTATGGTAGAGAACTGCTTTTGCTGTCCTCATTGCCTAGTCTCTGATTAACCCATCGGGCGTGATTATATGTATGTTAATTGTATTTATTATTCCTCTTTACTATTATGGTTTTCACCACAAAACAGGTGGTTTCTATGTATAACATTTAAAATTGTTTTAGTATTAACTTCGACTTTCGACGCTTAAACAACTAAGCAGATTTTGATGAATTTTGATATAAAGAGCCCGAAATGACAGCCGGAAGACGGTTACCTATAGGCAACTAAAATATGCCTAAATGGGAAAAATATGAACTTCTGTTTTTTCAAATTATTTTAGTTACTTAACTAAATTTATCACATTAATATTTCGATATTTCGAAGCCCATCTAAAACAAAATTGTAATGACCAGAAAAACTCCAATTAGTAGTTAGATAATTCTTTATACTGTGGTAATAGTGTAATCACCGGATATAATATGTTTTCTTATTTTCTGTTACTTCAGAAAATATCATACCTACTGTTTTATTATGGAATTTAATCAAAAATAATCGTACTACATTCGATGTCACTCTAATAAAATTATTATAATGCGAGCAATCGTAAGTTAAGTATGGAAAAGTCAGAAAACATAAGAGATTAGATAACGTGATCAAAGCAACCATATAATGGTTTATAAGTAAAATATAACTGCATTAAAAAAACATTCAAAACCCGCATTAAACCACCGTTTATCGAACCCGGTCAATCGTGATCGAACGCCGGCGCGTCGCGCGCGGTTTTCTTCAATAAAAAAACTGTTCAAATCGCAAAATCATATATAATTCGAAGTGTAAGCTACTTTCTTAAATGCAATATGATTTAAAATGTGTTAAATGTACATAATACTTATGAGGATTTACATAATTTCGTTATCCCATACAAATTTTACGAATCAATATGTGCTAATTTTAATGACACTTGGTATGATAAAGGAAAATACTAAGAAGTTTTTTAGTAATAACTTTAAAAAAACTTTTATTTGACTTAGTTTATGCGATTCTTTAGTACCTAGTGACAAACTATTGTGATCTCTGTATTTAGCATGCAAAGTTTCTTTGGCATAGGTTTGTAAAATTTTTAATTTGAAGGATTGTATGGGATACCGGAATACGTGTCATCCATCCCATCATGATCAGCCTGTATCAGTCTAATGCTGGACATAGGCCTCTCCCAACGCATGCCACTGACACAGTATAAATATCTAGCGTATATTTATAATAATAATAATAATTATTATTATTATGAGCTTCTCCTCATTGACATGACCATATGCCAGAAGGTCCGGCGTGGCAGAGGGACTCTCTCTACAGCCTGGATTGACTATAAGAAGGCCTATGATTCGGTGCCGCATTCATGGTTGGTGAGGATTTTAGAGTTATATAAAATTGATATAACTTTAAAATCCTTTTTGATGTCATGCATGCGGCAGTGGACCACGGTCTTGTGTCAACCAGGATGTCGAGATAGTGTTTCTGCCACGCAGGATCTTATAGGATAGAGCGTGGCATATTCCAGGGCGATAGTCTGAGTCCTTTATGGTTTTGCCTAGCTTTGAATTCTCTCAGTACTTTGTTGAGAAATTCAAAGTTAGGCTGTCAACTGCGGAGAGGGGGTGAAGTTATGTCGCATTTGTTGTACATGGATGACCTCAAATTATTCGCACCAAACCGCCAAGACTTGGTGAAACTGCTGAAAATTACTGAGACTTTCAGCAGTGCCATCAAGATGGAGTTTGGTGTGGATAAGTGTGCGGTTATGCATGTACAGCGTGGGAGAGTAGTAAATTCCACCAATTTACAACTCTCCGAAACGATAAACTTCTGATCTCTCTCCAAAGTTGAAACATATAAATGTCTTGGTATGTCACAGTCTTTGGGTGTTGAGGACAGGGACATAAAACAGTCATTACGGGAGCGATTCTTTTGCCGCCTGAGAAAAGTACTTAACAGTCTTTTATCGGGTGGCAATAAGACGCGTGCTTTTAATGGCTGGGCTATGCCTCTCCTCACATACTCCTTTGGCATACTAAGATGGACTCAGACCGAATTGGACGCCTTGGATAGAAGAGTCCGTCAAATGCTCACGACTTCCAGAATGTTACACCCGCGCTCATCTGTTATGAGGCTGTACATCCCGCGGAGATGTGGGGGTCGCGGCTTTTTAAATGCCAAGGACCTACATTACCGTGAGGTGTGCAGTCTCAGGGATTATTTCCTTAACAGTGAGTGCGGGATGCATTTGGATGTCGTGGCAGTTGATAGACACTTTACGCCGCTCTCCTTGGCAACAGAAAACTGGCGCAAACCAGTGGTGCTAAGCACTCTCGATCGCAAGGACATATGGAAGAGCAAGGTGCTACACGGGCGCTACTATCGGGCTCTAACTGGGCCTGATGTAGATTTGCCTGCCTCGGTGAACTGGCTACGTTTCGGTGACCTTTTTGGGGAAACCGAAGGTTTTGTCTGTGCTATTGAAGATGAAGTTATCAAGACGAATAACTACCGGAAATATATAATGAGGGACGGTACGGTCGACATCTGTCGGGCATGCCGCCGTCCGGGAGAATCACTCCGACATATTATTTCCGGTTGTTCTCATCTTGCTAACGGAGAGTATTTGCACAGACACAACCAAGTAGCCAGAATAATTCACCAGCAACTTGCTCTTCGATATGGCCTTGTTGAATCAGAGGTGCCGTACTATAAGTACGCACCTGCGCCAGTTCTCGAAAATGGTCATGCAACGCTCTACTGGGATCGCTCTATCATCACGGACAGGACTATTGTCGCTAATAAGCCTGATATCGTGGTGATCGACCGATCTCAGCGCCAAGCAATATTGGTTGATATCACCATACCTCATGACGAGAACCTCGTGAAAGCCGAGAAGGACAAGCTCAGTAAGTACCTTGACTTGGCTCACGAGGTTACCGCCATGTGGGATGTGGATTCAACCATTATTGTACCGATAGTCGTTTCGGCACACGGCCTTATAGCGAAGAGCTTCGATCAACACCTAGAGAGGCTCTCGCTGAAAGGTTGGGTCAAGGGTCAGATGCAAAAGGCAGTACTCCTTGACACGGCACGTATTGTCAGGAGGTTCCTCACTCTGCAGCCCTAACCACCGGTAGCTTGGGTCTATCCCCGCTGCCGGTGGCAACCTAGGTTAAGTTTTTTATAATATTTTATATTGTAAATATGTTTTTTTTTATAAAATATTGTAAAAAATTATACTTAAGATAATATTTTAAATAAAGAGCATAATAATAATTTATTTCAGACTAAAAATGTACATTCCATATTTTGTTAGTAACAACCTTTTTTTTTACTGTGCCACTGAGCCTAATCTTCGGTTCCCAAAATTTGAAAACCGTCATAAGTTCATAACTTACGTGTTAGTAACTCGTGTTCTATTTTCTGTTTTGTGTAAATAAATATAATAATTATATTAATTTACTTTGCCTGTTTACTAACTGTGTCGCGTAGCGGTGAAAGACTACTACCATCCCCTCTCTTCCCTTGGATGTAGTAAAAGGCGACTAACGGACTAAAGACTGCACATACATGCAACAGCATAGAGCGGCGATGGGTTCATCAAATTAATACTACAAACCCCTCTCTTCCCTTGGGTGTCGTAAAAGGCGACTAACGGAACAAAGACATTCATGTTTTTGTTTTTACTTTCCTTATATTATATTCGTAATGAAAAGCACAGAGTTTACCTCGGGTGAAAGACTTATTTAGTAGACTAGAATAAGCTACTTTCACCCCTGGGGTAACAATGTACTATTAATGCAGTCTAGTCCGCGATTGTCCTCGGCTATTAATAAGTATAGCAATGGTATATTTCTCACAAGCTAAACAAGTGATAAGCTGAGGATAACAAAAGAACCGGTTTTCAAGCCAACCGAGAGAGCATGATAAAAGCATAAAATCTAATAAGCATGGCGTTACATATTTTTGTGCGTAAACATTTAAAAAATAGACAATAATCATTTTCTAATGCCTAAATCACATGTGACATCTTAAAAACAAAATATTTAAATAGCCGGTAACCCTCGAACCGATATTTTTTTTATTTTTTTATTTACCAATAACGTAAACAACCACTTGGAAGTACTTCCACGTCTGGGCAGCACTTGGTCCGAATCCTGTCAATGTTCTTTCGAAATTTGATGAGAAATAACCAGTTACTTAACTAACTTGTTATAATAATTCCATCATAAATGAATAATTCGAAGTAAATGTACAACAAAATTGTAATGACCAGAAAAACTCCAACCAGTAGTTAGATAACTCTTTATACTGTGGTAATAGTGTAATCACTGGATACAACATGTTTTCTTATTTTCTGTTACTTCATAAAACATCATACCTACTGTTTTATTGATGGATTTTAATCAAAAATAATCGAACCTAATTCAATGCCACTATAATTATTATAAAGCGAGCAATCGTAATAAGTTTAGTATGGAAAAGTCAGAAAACATAAGAGATATGAAAAATTGTTCAAAGCAAACACATAATGGATTTTAAAATAAAATAAAACTGCATTACAAAAACATTCCAAAACTCGCATTACACCACGGTTCACCAAACCCGGTCAATCCTAAAATCGAACGCCGCGCCGGCCGGCGCCGTTGTCCACGATAAAAAACTGTTCAAAACGCAAAATCATATTTAGTTCGAATTGTAAGCTATTTTCTTAAATGCAATATGATTTAAAATTTGTTAAATGCACATAAATAATACTTAAGAGGATTTACATAATTTCGTTATCCCATACAAATTTTACGAACCATTATGAGGCAATTTTAATAACACTTTGCATGCTAAAGGAAAATACTGAGATGTTTTTTAGTAAAAACATTAAACAACGTTTATTCAGCAAAGTTTATGCGATTCTATTTAAACTACACTGGCCTGCAAAAATAAGTATCATACTTTTAAAATTGCAATAACTTTTTAAGTACACAAGATATACTTTCGAAACGAAAAGGACTCGAAAAAAAGTTTAATTTTGTAAAACAAAAATGAAGAAAGCTGATAAAAATTGCTTTAAAACATTTTTATTTTAAATCTCTAACTTCTATAGTTTAGAAAAAAATAATTTTAAAATTTGATTTCTGAATTTAGCCTGCAAAGTTTCTTGGGATCATAGCTTTGTAAATTTTTAATTTGAAAGTTTGTATGGGATACCGAAATACGTGTCATCCATCGCATCATGGTTAGCCTGTATCAGTCTAATGCTGGACATAGGCCTCTCCCAACGCATGCCACTGAGCCTTATCTTCGGCTCCCGAAATTTGTAAAACCCAATAAGTTCATAACTTACGTGTTCGTAATTCGTATTCTATTTTCTGTTTTGTGCAAATTAATATAATAATCATATTAATTTATATTATAATATTGATAACCGTGTCGCGGAGCAGTGAAAGAATACTACCACCTTCTCTTCCCTTGGGTGTCGTCTGCGACAAAGAAAAGCGACTAACGGACTATATCAAGGCTGTACATACATCCAACAGCATAGAGTGGCGATGGGCTCACTACATGTCACACTGAGCACATGTGCAGTTTCTATTTGGTAAAATGTGTGCTATGGTAGAGGACTGCTTTTGCTGTCCTCATTGCCTATCGCCTCTGACTTACCCTTCGGGGATAATAGTCGTGATTAAATGTATGTATAGTATTTATTATTCCTCTTTACTATTACGGTTTTCACCACAAAACAGGTGGTTTATATTGCGTTTCTATCACTACTTCTACTTTTAAAATTGTTTTAGTATTAACTTCTACTTTTGACACTTAAACAACTAAGCAGATTTTGATGAATTTTGATAACTGTAAAGAGCCCGGAATGAGGCCCGGAAGGAGGTTACCTATAGGCAACTAAGAAATAAGTTTTATTAACTGAATATGTTACTAATTCATAAAATATATTCTTACTACACCTACAAAAATATGTTGGAAATATGTTTTAAAAATATGTTTAGCATAGATATGCCTAATGGGAAGAATATGAACTTCTGTTTTTTCAAATTATTTTAGTTACCTATCTAAATTTATTACATTTATATTTCGATCATATAAAAGAATATTTTGAAGCACATCTACAACACAATTGTAATGACCAGAAAAACTCCAACTAGTAGTTAGATAATTCTTTATGCTGTGGTAATAGTGTAATCACCGGATACAATATCTTTTCTTATTTTCTGTTACTTCAGAAAACATCATACCTACTGTTTTATTGATGGATTTTAATCAAAAATAAACGTACCTAATTCAATGCCACTATAATTATTATAAAGTGAACAATCGTAATAAGTTTCGTATGGTAAAGTCAGAAAACATAAGAGATAAGAAAAATTGTTCAAAGCAAACACAAAAGTAATGAATTTTAAAATAAAATAAAACTGCATTACAAAAACATTCCAAACTCGCATTACACCACCGTTTTATCGAACCCGGTCAATCCTAAAATCGAACGACGCGCCGCCGGCTGGCGCCGTTGTCTACGATAAAAAAACTGTTCAACACGCAAAATTACATTTAATTCGAAGTGTAAGCTATTTTCTTAAATGCAATATGATTTAAAATTTGTTAAATGCACATAATACTTTGAGGATTTACATAATTTCGTTATCCCATACAAATTTTAACGAAACAATAAGAGCAAGCAATTTTTAATGACACTTTGCATGCTAAAGGAAAATACTGAGATGTTTTTTAGTAAAAACATAAAAAAACGTTCATTCAACTAAGTTTATGCTTTAGAGCAGTTTATGCGATTCTTCAGGTACTATATACCTGTTTGTTAAACTATTTTGATCTACTGTATTTAGCATGCAAAATTACTTGGGCTTATAGGATTTGTAAAATTTTTAGTTTGAAAATTTGTATGGGATACCGAAATACGTGTCATCCATCACATTATGATCAGCCTGTATCAGTCTAATACTGGACATGGCCTCTCCCCAACGCATGCCGCTGAGCCTTATCTTCGGCTTCTAAATCTTGTAAACCCTCTTAAGTTCATAACTTACGAATCTAGGACATGGTTTTTTTCACCAATTTCTTTGACATTCTATAGGTATTTCTTATGTTTCGCATTTTACCCAACTGACTACGGAATGTTCTGCTGAATACACGTATTACACTGCTTGGAAAGAATATAAGCCCCTGGCTTACTACCGCCACGACTGCTAATAAAATGTTTTCAGTTCACGTGAATCCTCTCAAGAAAAAGTTAAATTCTGAGTGCACAAACATTGTTAACGAGTTTGGCTGTAGTAGGTAAGTATAAATATGTCGCGACAACACATTAATGTTACTAGCATTGTTGTGTTCCGACAGTTAGAGATGAGATAGTCAGTTTCTCAGTAGTTGAGGAATCAGAGTGAAGTGCGTTTTTCCACTATCGGCTTTATAATCACCTAATACGAGTAATCATGTGAGATGAAAGTTAAGTTGTTGACCCGTAGAAGAATCAAAATAAATACAGGTTACGCTTAAAAAACTACAGGCCAATTCAGTACTAAAATGAGATATCAACAAATAGGTATAATAGGTAATAAGCTGGCTATGAAGCCAGCCTGCCCTGATGGGTCGGTCCCGATTCCGATGGTAGGTCCGCTACGATCTGAATACTTCGGAGACAAGCGCTACCACCAAAAAAAAAGAGTACAAACATGTAGGTACCCCCCGCGGGGAATTGAACCCGTGACCACCGTTTCAGAGACCAGCTTGTAGTCGAACTACTGAAGTGATTTTACATATAGTAGCGGTTCACTAAGGTTCCTTATTCCGTGGGACCTTTTTGGCGACCTAGGTTCCTAGGGTTTATTGGCAGTCGTGGCGGTAGTAAGCCAGGGGCTTATATTCTTTCTAAGCAGGTAATAAATAGGTGTATACAGGCAGAACAATCCGTATTCAGTAGGGTAAAATGCGAAACCATAAGAAATATAGAATGTCAGAGAAATTGGTTCTAAAGAACCATGTTCTAGATTCGTAAGTTATAAACTTATATGAGGGTTCACAAATTTCGAGAGCCGAAGGAAGATAAGGCTGTGGCGTGCGTTGGGAGAGGCCTATGTCCAGCATTAGACTGATACAGGCGTCAGGCTGATCATGATGTGATGGATGACACGTATTTTGGTATCCCATAGGTACAAACTTTCACATTAAAAAATTTACAAACCTTTAAGCCCAAGACAATTTGCATACTAAATACAAAGATCAAAATAGTTTGTAACTAGATACTATAAAATCGCATAAACTTAGTTGAATAAACGTTTTTTTTATGTTTTTATTAAAAACATCTCAGTACGTGTTCTTTTAGCATACAAAGTGTAGTTAGCATTAAAATTGGCTCTTGTTGCTTCGTAAAATTTGTATGGAATAACGAAAATATGTAAATCTTCCTAAGTATTATATGAATTGAACGAATTTTAAATCATATTGCATTTAAGAATAAAGCTTACACGTCGAATTAATGATGATTTTGCGTTATGAATATTTTTTTTATATGGACATTGGTGTTCAATTTTAGGATTGACCGGGTTCGATGAAACGTGGTGTAATGCAAGTTTTGAAATGTTTTTTTAATGCAGTTTTTATTTATTTTAAAATCCAATATGTGGTTCCTTTGAACAATTTATCTTATCTCTTATGTTTTCTGACTTTTCCATACTTAACCTATTACGATTGCTCGCTTTATAATAAATAGAGTGGCACTGAATTAGGTACCTACGATTATTTTTGATTAAAATCCATAAATAAAACTGTCGCTATGGTGTTT
Organism: Scoparia ambigualis; assembly: GCA_963921215.1. Taxonomy (NCBI): domain Eukaryota; kingdom Metazoa; phylum Arthropoda; class Insecta; order Lepidoptera; family Crambidae; genus Scoparia; species Scoparia ambigualis. The sequence goes on along the minus strand of OY992501.1, from coordinate 30,529,624 downwards.
TCTGAAGTAACAGAAAATAAGAAAACATAATATTGTATCCGGTGATTACACTATTACCACAGTTTATAGAAGTAACTAGGTAACTACTGGTAGGAGTTTTTCTGTTCATTACAATTTAGTTGTAGATGTACTTCGAAATGTTCTTTTATGATCGAAATAATAATGTACTTAATAAAGTTAGTTAACTATTTCGACAAACAATTTACGTTGAGAAATAAATTGAAAAAAAAGTTCATATTCTTCCCTTTTAGGCATATAGATATGCTAAGCTAATTCCAACTTATTTTTGTAGGTGTAGTAAGAATATTATATTTTATGTATTAGTAACATATTCAAGGTTAATAAAACTTATTTCTTAGTTGCCTATAGGTAACCGTCTTCCAGGCCTCATTCCGGGCTCTTTATATCAAAATTTATCAAAATCTGCTAAGTTGTTTAAGCGTCGAAAGTAGAAGTTAATACTAATAAATTTTAAAAGTTTTAGATAGAATCACAATAGAAACCTCCATTTCTGTGGTGAAACCATAATAGTAAAGAGAAATAATAAAAACATACAATCACGACTATTATCCCCGAAGGGTTAGTCAGAGACTAGGCAATGAGGACAGCAAAAGCAGCCCTCTGCCATAGTCCACTTTTCACCAAATAGCAACTGCACATGTGGTCAGTGTGACAGGTGGTGAGCCCATCGCCGCTTTATGCTGTTGGATGTATGTGCAGTCTTTAGTCCGTTAGTCGCCTTCTACGATACCCAAGGAAAGAGAGGGGGTGGTAGTATTCTTTCACCGCTACGCGACAGGGTTAGTAATAAAGTAATATAAATTAATATAATAGGGTAGTTGACTCAATTTCAAAATCATATCAAAACGATACCTGTTTACCTATTTTATCATAAGATTACATTATTTTTCAAAAAATCGATCATTTACAATATTTATTTTGCGTTTTTATATTCCAATTTAAATTTACCGCAAAAACGTTTAAGACCGCCATGTTCAGTAAATGACGTCACGCCGTGCAAAACATCCGTTTCGTTCGAGGCTTGTTCTATAGAAATGTCACAACAATAAAATGACATTTGGCATGGCGTGACGTCACGGCGTCTGATTTCCGTTTAATGTCATATGACTGAATGCGTATTATTGTCGATTTTTTTCTTTAAAAATATTAATAATCCCAATTTTTTTTAATGAATATTTTAGATATTTTGTTTCTATAAAACATAAATAATCACTAGAACCGCCAAACCATCCGATTTATTCTTAGTGGACACAAGCCTATTATTATGTTTATTTACCAACACGAAACGCTATTATGATCACTTGACAACAAACAATTACGATCCACCATTATTTTTCACATTACTAATTTGTAAAGCACAGAAATAAAACAAAACTGCACAGTGCACACAGTACATACACTTGCCCGCCAAAAGTCCGTGGTCATCAAAACTAGATATTATTATTATAAACACAAATTTTTGCTAAACCACTATGTCGTAGTAAAGTTTCCGCTAAATATTCGTACCTACCACAAAATATGCCAAAGCTGCAATAAAACAATAACAATTGATAACCGTCTGTCCGTGCTCCGACTTACAACAAATACGATGTAATGTCATGTAATGTATGAGCGACAACTCGCAATGCGAGCTGCCACAACCTCAATGCTATACCATCCATCCAATCCAAGCCGACACACACGGCACATTTGTGGAGCATGGCGTCTAGCGACGCGACCGACGCGACGTTGCCACTTTTCACACCTTCGCGTTAGCGGCGTTGCCAAATGGACAAATTTTGTGAGTGGGCTAGACCAAAGATCTGGCGTCCCCTATACCTGCTGCCCAACTATTATTAACTCCAGAGTACGCGTTTCGGGATACCGGTTAACGACGATAACTTTTTTATGACAAGCTACGCTCACATTGATGGTAAAAACTTTATTGAGCTGGTCAGGGACGATCATACAATCTTTCGCCACAAGATTATTTATTTCTATCTAGGGATATGCCTTTGCGATTGGGTTTGTAAACGTGTTTAAAATATAGGTATGAGAAAAGTTTTCTGACCGCGTCACGTAGTTTCTGTGATTTCCTCTCCGCGTGGTATTTTTAAACGTTGTCGAGTTATGTTCTGAGATGCTATTAAATATTTTTATAGGAATGTTACGAACTTAAGTTATCAAGCGCTGAAATTAAGAACGCTGTTTATCTCGTGAAATGAGTATCTTGTAAACATATTAAAAACTTAATGTTACTTATTAGAAAATTTGGATCGAGTATTTTAATAAGATCACAAAGGTCCAGGGGTACTCGCTCGTTAATGAGATTTCAAGTAGGTAACTTAATCAATTACCTATAGAGAAAAAAAACTAAAAAATTGGTGATAAGACTGATAAATGTTAAGATAAATTAAGCGTTAACTCTTGCTGTGAATCAAAAGTAGAAAAGCTCGCAAAGTTCAAAGCTATTGCCAATTCCCATTTTTGAATGCTTCCTGCAGCCGCCTACCTACGAACATGGATTTGTAAAGCGTATTCATGGTGATTTTCAGAGCTGTATTTATTTCATTTTTTTAATAAGTTAATATTAGTTACGTTATCATAACAACCCACGTGGTTACCGTTGTGAAGTGGGTGTGGTCACGTTTTTAGGTACTATCGCGACTCCGTCACTTTACCAGTCTAAAGATCAAAATCCCTTGCACACCGCGTCGTCTATTTGGTACGGGCACGCACCCGGGCGGTCGGTGCGCTTCATACGAAAATCGCTGCAAAGTGGTAAAGCGACGGTGACCCCGACCGTATGTTTGGTACGTGGGGAAACCCTTAGGCGCCCGCACCCCGCTCCCCGCGTCGCTCTCCGCGCCGCCCGTCGCCCGCTGCCATCGCAAACAACTCAATACTCAATACAAATACAAATCTGTGGCGTTTAACCCCCTCTCACCTCCCGCCGCGATACTGCCGCTGCCACCGCCAATTACTGCCCATCGTATCAGACAGAATAGACAGCGCTAATTAGTCTAAAATTGGCAACAAGGTATCACATGGAGTGGTCAATACATACATACACAATCACGACTATTATCCCTGAAGAGTTAGTCAGAGACTAGACAGCTAAAGCAGTCCTCTACCATAGTCCACTTTTCACCAAACAGCGACTGCACATGTGTTTAGCGTGACAGCTGGTGAGCCCATCGCCGCTCTATGCAGTTGGATGTAAGTATAGGCAGTCTATAGTCTTAGATTAAAACAAAAAGGGAAGATACGGCATCAGCGTCTCGTGAGTAAGCCGCTAAAATTAGGCCTAAAGGCACAATTTCACTTCAGTCGCAATTTGCCGAGCGTACAGGCTACATCGTACTATTGCGGACATTCTGCTGTGATAAAAAGAGAAAGACGCTACTCCACAGTGGCGTCGGAATCGGTCGTACGTACTCGTCTGTTGCGAAGCGACCGAGACGTCAACGCGCTACTCGCTGGCTCCCTCGCGCTGACGTTGAAACTTACTGCTCTGTCTCGCTTGCTCGATTTACACTTTTATAGGTGTGCGTGTGTGAGTGTTTACATATGTAGTTGAGTAGGACTATATTTTGATTGACTATAAGTAGGAGCATGCCGTATCTTCCCTTTTTGTTTTAATCTAAGTCTATAGTCCTTTAGTCGTCTTTTACGACAACCCAAGGGTAGAGAGGGGGTGGTAGTATTCTTTCACCGCTACGCGACACGGTTAAATCTACTACCTACCATTTTTTTGTAAAATTAGAGGTAGGTACTTACCTACCTACCTCTAATATGATTGTTTATTTCAACAATACATCATCGATTCAACTAATCTTGCACTTTATGTTCTGTATTATAGGTGTTTTATAGTGATTAATAAAAATAGGCTCGGGAAAGAGACATGGTAGAGATTGGTAGAGGTCTTAGCTCAGCAAGAAGACAACATACAGCTAAGGAGAAAAGAAAGAACAACATAGTGAACAGAACTATTTCTTGTATCTATGTGTAGGACTGTAGAAATATAATTATCAGCGTAAGTCAGTAAGATACTTTGCTACCTAGGTTACTGTTTACGAAAGCTCATAATCATATCGGAACTACTAAAAACCAAGCGGACAAACCAAATATAAAAAGATAGAAAAAAATAAAATTGCAATTTTATTACAATATTTATCACATTATAACTAGATTCCCTCGCTACAAGGCCACCCCTGAATAGCAACCTTGAAATATTTACCGTCAGAGGGAGTTTAAGAATATAGGGTGACATAGAAGCAGCTCAGTTATAAGAGTGGATTTCGAAGTTTGAACTAACTTTAGTGATTAGCTACGGGTTCATAAGTAATAAACATAACCTTACTCATGATAAGTTGTACTAATTAGGTAATTGATTTCTAAAATGGCAGCTATTCTTGATTGACTTTTTATAAATACCTACTGATTTTTATCGTTCATATCGTTTAATTATCAACTTCAAATTCCGGTTACCTATTAATAAACTTGATGGGTTTCGTTTTTGTGCATAAGGCAGATATGAATACTGTTTTAAACCGGATTTAACTTTCATCATCATCAGCCTGTAGGAAACGTCCAACTACTGTGGGCACAGGCTTGCCACGGGGCTATAACCCACCACGTTGGGCCAATATGGATTTATACTCTGAATAGTAATAAGCTGAATAATAATAAATGAATTCTTATTAATATTATTCAGCCCGGCTTGTATCTCTACTGGACAAAGGTCTCCCTCCCTACCTTCTTTTCACTGTTCAAGAGTATCTTTTCTTCTTCTGACTTCACCGTCATCATCATCATAATCACCCCGTGTTAGTCCACTGCTGGTATACTAACTATCCAACAAATATCTTTTACGTGTATGTAAGGTAGGTAGGATTATAAACTTTCGTTGTGCTTGTGACCCTTAGAGTATTAGGGTCCTTTGTTTACATCAACAATTGTCAGAGTTCCGTAGAAATGGAGGTATTGTGCGTTTTCCACGTCTCGGCACAAAGCAATCCCGTTTCATGCTTGTCCGCTAAATATAGGGCTCCTCTTTCTTTACCCTCTTGGCTTGTTTAGCTATTTGTCATTTATGTTAAAATTATATAATACGCGGATAAAAACTTTAAACAATAACTTGCTTTTGTTTATTGTCAACAATGCTTACTCTTTAATCCATTTTATGAGACTGTTGTCGAAAATGGAATTAGAGTTGGTAGTTACCCAACGTGGCTTAAAAGCTACCTACTTAAAATGTATATGTGGCTTTTAATTAAAATAAAATAATTGAAACAAGCTTCTATTAAACTTGCAATGTATGTGTACGTTCGGGTCAAATCTTACAATGAAGATTTGAACCACTTTCTGGGGACCGATTGAGCTGAAATTTGGTGGTCTACCTTCGTAATTTCCATAACAATACAATAATACGACACCATGAAGCTGGTCTTATGATGCAGTTGGAAGTAGTCACAAGAACTCTTCAATAAAACAAGATAATTCTGTCGTGTTTAAGTTTACTTATTTGATTTGTCTTTACCAAAACTATAACCTTGAAATATATAGACTGAGAAATATTTCCAAATAAAAAGATGAAAATTATCCTATCCTTCTAAAATTATAAACGCAAAAGTTTGTAAGTATGGATGGATGTTTGTTACTCTTTCACGTAAAAACTACTGAATGGATTTCGATGAAATTCGGCATACAGATAGTTTAGAACCTGGATTAACACATAGGATACTTTTTATCCCGATATTCCCACGGGAACTGGAACCACGCGGGTGAAACCGCGAGCGGCCGCTAGTATCTAGTATAATAATAAATACTATAAGTTTTATAACAATAAAGGATTTTTTTACTTTGACTTACCCACCTTGACATTTTAAAAATAATTATCATAATAAAGTTTAAATTTAAATGCGGTTCCTTATGGCTGATCTCCACCTTTTCGGCAGATACAATTTATTTTAAATTCATCCTATCCTGTAGATCCTTAGTATGTGTGACCCATGGTGACCCATCCAAAGTGACCCATGCACGCATGCGCCCTGGATCCGTGGTACCACAGTATAAATATAAGCTAAAGTATTTATACTGTGGTGGTACCTTAACCTCTCAACCTTGAACCAAGAACCGACTAGACACTAGACTAGTAGATTTTTTGTATTTATAATTCTACAGTATTGATTGTCAATTGTAACAATAAAATATATAATATGTCGGAAATGCTAGTTTAAGATTTAACGATAATTATCCAATAGTTTTTTTTATTAAGATAATTTGTAAATATTTTATTTTTACAAAATAAATTTGTAATTTTTTATCTGTGGATTACAAGACTCGAAACACGGGCGGCCATGATTAAGCTTCGTATGACGTCACATTTCACAAAATATACTAAAACTATCTGTCAGGTTTCAAGATAAGTTTCTATATTTATTGACGTGTGCACGGAGCAAAATGTCACGTGACCAACCGTTTTCGCACGAAAAAAATCAATAAAGAAAAATATGATTCTTTCTATTAAATAAAGCTTTTTCGAGAAAGAAAATATTGTACGCGGTATAAAATAAGCGTTTATAATTTTTTAAATACTTTTTCGAAAACTGTCAAGTAGTCAAGTTTCGAAGTCAAATACTTACTTCGAAATATTAGCACAGAATAATTATTAGCTTAACCGTGTCCCGTAGCGGTGAAAGAATACTAGGTACCACCCTCTCCCTTCCCTTAGGTGTTATAAAAGGCGACTAACGGAGAAAAGACTGCACACAGTACATCGTACGTATCACACGTACGTGCAGTCGCTATTTAGTAGAAAGTGGTCTATGGTAGAGGACTGCTTTTGCTGTCCTCATTGCCTAGTCTCTGACTAACCCTTCGGGGATAACAGTCGTGATTATAATATGTACTCGTATGTATGGATACGTTATATTATTCTGCCTATCCGCGCTACCCGGGATCGTGCTATCAGAGACTGGCATGGCGGTGTGATGGTACTATTGATTTTCACAACCTCTAACCTGTTGTCGACTCTATTCCTGTATGTGTAGAGATCATTTTTAAAGGGACGTTGTAAACATGAGTTTTCTGTTGTTTTATTCTCATTATTCATATCAGAATAAAAAGTATTTGCTTCTTTTTTCTTAAAAACTTAAAAGTACATGGTTGGTACAAGTAAGTAGAGTTTAAGTGTTGTTTTTGTTTAAAGAATACAAATAAAACGTTGTTTTATTTTACACGATTAAGTGAATGCTTATTTTAAAAGTACCTACTTACCTACTTAGTGATGTAACTGTGTCTGTTTGCATGCTATTGGCGGATACCAACATGGATTTTTTTTTAAAACGCTACAAATTTGTAGCTAAATAAAATATTTGAGGAGTTCCCTCAATTTCTTGAGGATTCCACTATCAGAACTGGATTTTGACAAAAATGGGACCAATTTGGAAGTATATCCTTTCAAATAAAAAAAGAATTTTCTTAATCGATGTATAAATGACGGAGTTATGAGGTAACAAATATTAAAAAAAGCAAACAACCGAATTGAGAACCTCCTTCTTTTTTGAAGTCGGTTAAAAAGAAGCTTAACATAGATAATAGGTGTGAGAGTGGAAAAAAAGTTTTCCAATTTCCATAAAAGTATTTGATGTTTTTTTTGTTTTGTTGAAAAAACCCGAGGTGCCTAGTAATTTTTCTACACGTTTCACTATCTATAACTGAATATCGAGAATTTTACTTTAACAAAGTATCGAATCTAGCGCTTTTTCGGCTCTTTTCCGTTTCGTTCTTTTTGGTTTACGGAGTAGATTTTTAATTTGGTCATCGATTGAAGAACCCGCCATAGGAAACTCCTCTAAACTTGCAAGAAATTTCACAAGACAGCCGAACACATTGCGAAATCGCACTTGTCATATCATTTGGTCACGAAGGGTCACGAAATAACGCAAAATCGCACTCGTCATACCTTACACTTGTTATGAATGAACGAGGCTCGCTTGCCAATAGCTAATAAAGTTTCGTCCGAACGAGGTGCAGAACTTTCAAAGTCGTCTGATAACCTCGCGGCGTCCTTTGTTTACGTCCCGAATCGCCGCCGCCGCCGCAGCCGGCGTCCGTCGGCTGCCGGGGCTGCCAAATTAAACAGCTAACTATAGCCGAAAAAGCGCTAGATTCGATACTTTGTTAAAGTAAAATTCTCGATATTCAGTTATAGATAGTGAAACGTGTAGAAAAATTACTAGGCACCTCGGGTTTTTTCAACAAAACAAAAAAAACATCAAATACTTTTATGGAAATTGGAAAACTTTTTTTCCACTCTCACACCTATTATCTATGTTAGGCTTCTTTTTAACCGACTTCAAAAAAGAAGGAGGTTCTCAATTCGGTTGTTTGTTTTTTTTAATATTTGTTACCTCAGAACTCCGTCATTTACACATCGATTAAAAAAAATCTTATTTTATTTGAAAGGATATTATACTTCCAAATTGGTCCCATTTTTATCAAAATCCAGTTTTGATAGTGGAATCCTCAAGAAATTGAGGGAACTCCTTAAATATTGTAGGCATACCTATAGCGATTTTGATATTTTCAGCAATAAGTCAAGCATTTGCATTCAGGAAAAATCATTTGATGAAGTAGAACTGATGAAGAAGACCACAGAATGCCATTGGAACTCCTCAATGATAAGTATTTCACGGGGGGCGATAAGATATTTCGATTAACATAGTTAAGCGACTATGACGAAGCAAAAGGTACCATTTTTACCAAAATCCAGTTCTGATTTTGGAATCCTCAAGGAATTGAGGAAACTCCTCAAATATTGTAGGCATACCTATAGCGATTTTGGTATTTTCAGCAATAAGTCAAGAATTTGCATTTAGAAAGTATCATTTGATGAAGTAGAACTGATGAAGAAGACCACAGAATGCCATTGGAACTCCTCAACGATAAGTATTTCACGGGTGGCGATAAAATATCTCGATTAAGATAGTTAAGCGACTATGACGAAGCAAAAGAAGGCAGGTACCGGAACTCAGTTCTAATGGTGGGATCCTTGAGGAATTGAGGGAACTCCTCAAATATTGTAGGCATACCTATAGCGATTTTCTTCTTCGGCAATAAATCCTTCATAACTAATATTGTAAATGCGAATGCGTGTGTTTTTGTTTGTCCGTTTCTCACTTGCGCATCGACCTGATTTTGCACATAGATAGCTGAAGGACAAATAGTGACATAGGCCACTTTTTATCACTCCTTCTTAAATATTTCTATAAGTATTTAAAACTATACTATTCACACTATTAATTATGTCACTTCTTATCTAAATTCTTCTTAACATCTTCATGCCGATGACTTACAAATTTACTCTCAGGCCTGGGCTAAGAACCTCCCAGACGCGATTGAGCAGATCATTGGTGACTTCGCTACGATCTACGATTGGAGCAAGTCAAAAACGTCCCTGTAGTTTGCCTAACTGTGAACCCTAGTAACTCGCAAGTCATCACCGTGTATAAACAGCGTTCACGAGTAAATCTGGGTAACTTGCCGTCTGTTTTGGATGTAGATTTCCTACGTGATAGGCGTTTCAGCGTTTTCTTCGCTTGTCGCATTTAAACGACGCTGTCTCATACGAGCACCGAGCAGCGCGTTTTGTAGGTTTACCAATATTCGCTTTCGATAAATAGATCGGAACAATTCACTAAAAAGCGAGAAATAAACAAAAATTTTCACAAAAAAAAACCGTCTCCAAAAAATTGGACTGAAATAAATGCACTAAAACGTAAAAAATAATTGCATAGTTTAGTTTGTTCAATTAACTTGCAATATTAACCTTTATTCTACTCAATCTTATAATCTTAAAAAATATTTTTGGAGTCGGTGCCAGCCTAATACGACGATGTAGCAATACCTAATAAAATCTATCTACAAATGAACATCACGACAAATGTTAAAGGCTAATTAAACATATTTACAAATAAAAACGACAATTGGGTTAAACGGCAGCGACAGCGAAGAAGACCTAGACGGACGTGGAGAGATGAGCTTGATGCTTACGCGAAGGATTGGCCAACACACGCAAAAGACCGCGAATACTGGATTGGGGGGGAAAAGACCTTTGCCCAGCAATGGGACAATATGTACTAATATAATAATAATATAGTATGTCGTTTAATGTTAATGTTAAATTTACCTTGGCTGGCATCGGTGCCAGCAGTGCAGGAGTCGGCTCCAAAAATAATTTTTAAGATTATAAGATTGAGTAGAATAAAGGTTAATATTGCAAGTAAATTCAACAAACTAAACTATGCAATTACTTTTTACGTTTTAGTGCATTTATTTCACAAAAATTTTTAGAAGTCGGTTTTTTTTGTTAAAATTTTTTGAAACTTGTTTTTATTGGTTGGATGACGGGTAATAATACTTGTTTATTAATCTTATTTTATTTTACCTACATAGAAAACACGAGCAAAGGATTTGTGTCAGGATCTTAAAAAATGGAAATCTGTAGCACAGTCTGTAGTTCTGCCTACCCCTCTGGGAAACGGGCGTGATGTATGTATAATGGTGGACTCTGTCGTTTTACCAGTCTAAAGGTCAAAATCCCATGCACACCGCGTCGTCTATTTGGTACGGGCACGTATACGGGTGGTCGGTGCGCTTCATACGAAAATCACTGCAAAGTGGTCAAGCGACGGTGACCCCGACCGTACAACGGCATCAGATCCGCTCCGTACTAGCAGGTCTATCAAGGAAAATGCCGATGGTTGCAAAACAGCGGCATGTTAATTAGTCTACATAGGGACAATGCCTTCATCGGCAAAACGACGTACTAGTAAAATGCCGACAATTTGAAATCGTCTACTATGTAAAGTACATTCATCATCACAATGATGTTGTCGATATTGATAGTAATTCCGAAACTACCAACGTAGTACCATTTTTGTATGCGCTGTGAATATTCGTCCTTAAAACCAAATTATAAAGTTCAAAATTGATTGTGGAAATTTGACAGTTTTGGGTAGGTTATTCTGACGCCGTGTGTACATAGAAAAAACACCCAGACGCGAAATAAAAGAAAATACAATTAATATTTCTGAATTGAGCCGACGGGAATCAAACCCGGCCGACCTCAAGAACCGGCGTTCGTTTTCGTTGACGTGATCGAATGCTAAGAAAACACGCAGTATGCACTCTGACGCGCCAAGCAAATCAAGCAAACCGACAAGCGTCAAATCTAGCGTTTAGAGCGCTAGCATCGGCTGGCGGCTGTCGGTTCATTCGCTTTTAACGCACTCTGGCCGGGGGAAATAAGGGTGGTGGGGGTGCCACGGATCGATACCCGCCTGCAACTCCCGGGAAATTTAGGATATGTCTTCCCTTGCAGTAGCATCGAGTTATTGGTTTTATTAGTTTTATCGGTGGTTTGATACCGACCTTACGGCGTATTTCTTTTTAGAAAGGTGCCCTAGAAAATGGGTGCGTATCATTTCATATAATGACATATAAACTAATTACAAAGGACAACGTTCATTAGATATAATTTTTACTTTATCTATATATACACTTCCCATAACAACAGTACGTATACTAGTCATTTGATATAATACTCATATTCTATAACAACTTTTTCTATAAAGCTATATTGGTATAATAACATATTCTATAACTTCATTTGATATATTTTTTACTTTAAAATAATATTAGCATTTTAACCTAAATTGGATTTTAAAAAAAAATTCTTTAAAAGTTAATACGTTGTGTTTTTGGTAAGGTTGTGGCTACAAAAGTCAGTGACAGAAACGAATCGCGGCAAAACCGACTCCACGTAGACTTGTCTGCCCTACGCTAGAGTGTAATTTAAGCCGTGAAAGAAACCATGCGTGCTGCATGCTTGCTTGCACGCTGCATGCTTGCTTACATGCTGCATGATTGCTATCTTGCTTGCATGCTGCATGATTGCTAGCATGCTGCATGCTTGCTCGCAAGCTGCTTGCTTGGTTTCTTGGGTGGTGCCCTTTGGGTCTGAGTATTATATGAATAATGTTTTATACCATTAGATTATTATATCAAATGGTTATTATATCATATGGACATTATATCACATGAAAATATAGATTCTAAGATTATATAAAATGTTTATTATATTAAGTCAGTTGTTATATCAAATGAAATTATATGAAATGAAATTGTATTAAATGAACGTTAGATCATAAGTATTTATATCAAACATTACACACCCCTAGAAAATAAAACAAAATTCAAAAACTTAAAAATCCCCTTGAGCACCGTAAAACCAGACACAATTGAAAATCAATTGTTTCGCGACCGCCGGCGGTCTTATGATCTTTGACCTATTAATCTTAGGTCGTTTTTTTACGCTGTCTAACTTTGCTATCATAATTTTAGCGAAATCAAAATGAACACGTTCTCTAAAGAAAAATGTACACTTACATTTATCCATTCGGTCGCTAAGGAAACGAACCAGCAGCGCCCGTCGTACATACAGAGTTGCAACTATTTCAGTCGATCGATAGCAGGATGTTGCGCGCCGCATCCCAAGATAAGAGCACTACAACACTAAGAATGCGGGCTGCTTCATCACTTCATCAGCGTAATTCTGGCCCGCTATCTTCGTTCAAGAGTGCTGCATACGAATTTATCATTCGATCGCGTTAACAAAAACGAGAATTTGTATTATAGCATTGAAGCAACAAAGTTGTGATAGTAAATGAAGCAAAGTATGTCACGATCCTAGCAAATGGAAAGCCGGGATACGCGCGTGATTTTTATTTTATTTATTTACTAGCGGCCGCTCGCGGTTTCACCCGCGTGGTTCCCGTTTTCCGTGGGAATATCGGGATAAAAAGTATCCTATGTGTTAATTCAGGTTATAAACTATCTGTATGCCGAATTTCATCCAAATCCATTCAGTAGTTTTTACGTGAAAGAGTAACAAACATCCATCCATACTTACAAATTTTCGCTTTTATTATATTAGTAGGATTTATTTTAGGATAGCTAACAGCTTACAATGCAAAAGATAACAACAAAAATAATAACAGAAAGCTATTAATTAACAAGCTACCACATTTAAAATTCTTACTAAACTTAACATATTTTTTTGACGACTTCCTTGGTCGAGTGGTTTGTACACCGGTTTTCATAGTGTCGCCATCTCTGAGGTCCCGGGTTCGATCCCCGGTCGCGTCAATTTAGAAATAATTGTTTTTCTAAATTGTCTCGGGTCTGGGTGTTTTCTATGTATTTAGGTATGTTTATCCTTTGTCTAGTAATCATTTAACGAGTTTCTTTGAAGCTTCTCTTTGGTGTGTTTGTAGGAAAGTTTATTATTTATTATTTTATATTACTCAACAATTTAATCTTAAATAGTAATTTCGGCGGTAAGCGCCTTTTTATGCTATTGCTACTGCCACAAAATATGTCTATAGAATTATTTATGTACATACAAGCTCTTACGAGAAAACTGCTCTATCTATAGTTGGTGTGAGTGGAGAGGATGCTAAATGGCTTATATAAATTGTTACGGTGTACAGTTACGGTGTGATGTATGTATTAGTAAAACAAATACAGCCTGCAGGCAAAGGCCACCATCATTGAAATCAAGAGTCATCGCTGCCATTGATGGTTCTGGTACCTGCTTAAACACCACGCTTTGCCAAATGCGGCTTGGTGAAAAGAAACACATATTTTTCGACGAATCCTAAGATCGATGTTTACGATATCATTTTAAGAGGGCTTATGCATTTCGGTTTTCCATACAAACTTATAAGTCGAAATTTTTAAAAACCAATAAGCCAATTTTAATGAACTTTGCATGCTAGAGTAAAATACAAGGATCTAAATAGTTTGTTGAAAACATTTTTAGAAAACGTTTATTTAACTGAGTTATTGCGATTTTAAACTTTCTATAGTGGACTTTAAACCGCAATAACTCAGCTAAATATACGTTTTTTGAAAATGTTTTCAACAAACTATTTAGATCCCTGTATTTTACTTTAGCATGCAAAGTTTCATTAAAATTGGCTTATTGGTTTTTAAAAATTTTGACTTGGAAGTTTGTATGGGAAATTGAAATGCGTAAACCCTCTTAGGGAACAATTAGGACAAAAAGACGTTTGCTATTGGTTCGATTGTAAAACAGTACGAGTACTTTTTTACATATTTTAACTAAAAAAACAAAACCGTCTATTTATTTAACTTTAAGTATTATAAATAACAGCAATACTACAAGGAGGAAATATAGGCAACCATGCCGTTTGTGAATGATAATTACATACGGCATCGGCATGGCAGACCATATAATTTTGAATTAATGTTGATTTGTGTGCTGACAGCTCGCTGACTGACAGTACCTAACTTCAAATTCTCGTCGATTTACTGCTCGACTCAAAGAATAATTAAAGGACCGCTCGATGAGGCGTGCGTGTGTCAGTCTCATACAAAAATGTCAAGAGGTCCCATACTGATAAATTAATGATTTAAGTTGACTCAACCTATCGAGCGACAGATCCATGTGTATGAAGTAGAAAAAGTAGTAAAGCAGTTTATTTTCACCGGAAAATATGAAAACACACTTTGCAAGAAATGGGAATTGAAACCGGGACCTCCCGATATCGTGTCGAGCGCTTGACCGAGCCGTATGTTTGTAATGTCTTGAATCATGAAGCAATGAAAGTACGAGAGGCATAAAAGCGAGAACTAGAAAGAAACCGAAACAGCGATAACAAAATCTCCAAGCTTGTTGGAGGAGAAGAATTAAAAAAAATGTGTTGAAGCAACGTCTTGAGGCGAATACTTTGCCATACAATGGTCGTTTTCGTTAGCCTGATCGAATGATGAATAAAAACTAGGCACTCTGTACCGACCTGTGCTGGTTTAGTTGGGTTGATGGTAAGACAGGGGACAGACTATAATTATCATCTTTATAATCCTTTATTGCGTAATGAAATAACATTGTTACGCAAGAAGACGAACATATACAAAGTATGGCAAGTTGACGATGACGACCTCCGTGGTTAGCACGCCGCCAGTTTTGCCGTAGCCATCTCTGAGGTCCCGGGTTTAATTCCCGGTCGGGACAATTTAGAAATGACTGTTTCCCTATACTGATATCAAGTCTTTCTATATATAAAAAGTACGTTTAACCGATAATTACTTAAACCAATAAAAAAACAAATTTCAACACGAGAGTGGGAAATGTTTTAATTAAAGTAAAGTGACGTATATTCTCGGCTTCTTGACTCGGGCCTTATACTTGAAATCACCAAAGCCTTGAACTTGAACAAGCTAGGTGGATATAACAAGGAGAGATTGATCTGGGTACCAGGCCACATGGGAACTGATGGAAATGAAATAGCTGATGCACCTGCTAGGAGGGGGTTAGAGATATTTTCTTAGTCCTGAGCCATTTCTGCCTTATTCACAAGGACTATATCCAAAAGAGGCATAAGGCTTCCGACTGAAAAAAACATGAAACACTCTAAATTCTTTCTAGGCCGTGTGTGTAGGTAAGGCATATGGAGAGAAAACGGAGTCCATACAACACCTAGGTATTTAATTGTGTGTCTGATGTGATGACTCCCTTGTCTGTAAAATAAAGAGTCTTCTAGGATCGGACTATCCGATACTAATCACAAGACTTTAGGCACTTCACCTTCAAGGATATAGCCAGAAGTAGTGTGAAAGAATGGGGTAGATGAAAAATCCCGATGCGTCGAAGTGTTACTGTAATTGAAAGTCTGTTGAAAAAACAAAAAAAATCTTTCAAACATTGTTAAATTAATAATGTAAAAGAACTGGGTTTGCATTGCTCGTAACAAAATATCCAGGGCCACCAACCAGTTCAAAGAGGACTAATATATTCTTACTGAATACTCAATGTGCTTGTCACTCGAGCTACGGGCACGACAGCGGTGTCTCCACAAAATGGTTGAAACAGATTATAAAAGAGAGAACAAAGTTAAGAGTTAAAACACTTCGTGGAAGTATCATGATAAAACTCATACAAAACCCAGAAAAACGACGTTTCGTAGTCCCCTGTTTCCGCCTTTAGAACTGGACCAAATTTTATTACTTTTTTAGCATCGGTTAAAGAAAGAGATTTACTGTGTCTGTATGTTTAAATTTTTTTTAAACCGGTTACTTAATGTTTTTAAAAACGCCTTAAACAGAGTGATTTTGCTAAACTTTAAAGGCTCCTAGTTGTTAAATAAATGACTTAATGCAAAAAATTAAATGTACAAACGTAGAAAATCTCTTTCTTTAACCGATGCTGAAAGAAACATAAAAATTAGTCTAGTTCTGAAGGAGGAAACAGGGGACTACGAAACGTCGTTTTTCTGTGTTTCGTATGAGAATTTTGCATGCCACTTCCACGTAGTGTTTCCTCTTAGGGAACCTTCCTAAGTAAGCAGCTTACCTGTATATCTTGAGAAACTTCCAAACAAAACAATAGCGAAATCTATTAAAACAAATCATCTTAATGTTATGGTTTTATACGTCATGTTATTGACGACGATTACGACCTCCGTAGCCTAGTGGCTAGCACGCCGGGTCTGTACGGTACAAGGCAACACTAAGCTCGTGGCTAGGCCGTCGTCAGCATGACTGAAAGGGGCCTTTGAAAGCATATACTTCCAGATTGGTCCCGTTTTTATCAAAATCCAGTTCTGATGATGGAATCCTCAAATATTGTAGGTATACCTATAGCGATTGGTATTTTCAGCAATAAGTCAAGCGTTTGCATTCAGAAAGTATCATTTGATGAAGTGTAGGTAACTGATAAAAAGACCACAGATTGCCACTGGAACTCCTCAATGATAAGTATTTCATGGGTGGCAATAAGATATCTCGATTAAGATAGTTAAGAGGCTATGACGAAGCAAAAGAAGGCAGGTATACCGGAACTCATAGTTCTGATGATGAGATCCTTGAGGAATTGAGGGAACTCCTCAAATATTGTAGGCATACCTATAGCGGTTTTGGTATTTTCAGCGATAAGTCAAATACATCCGCTCTGGCTATAAATCCTTCCTAACTAATATTGTAAATGAAAAACGTGTTTGTTTGTTTGTCCGTCTTTCACTTCCAAACGGAGCAACGCTTTGACCTGATTTTTTGCACATTGATTGCTGATGGACCAAATAGTGACATAGGCCTCTTTTTATTACTCCTTCCGAAACATTTCTGTTAGGATTTAAAAATACAAAATTCACACTATTCAATTCAATTCAATTCAATTCAATTCTTTATTCATAACAAAATACATTGTGTTGAACATTAATAAAATAATAATAATAATTTAAAAATATAGGTAATAATAATCAAAAAAAAAATAAAAATTAATTACAAACATTATGGAAAAAAAATACAAATAGTCACAATAATAGTAGGAACAAAAGTAATTAATCAATAATTGCTGAATAAAACAAAAAAAAATAGATTTAAAATAATAAATAAGTTATAATCATCATTCAAGATCGCGATCCTTCGATGAATTCCTCAACTGAGTAAAAGCAATTTTCCAACAAAAAAGTCTTTAATTTATGTTTAAAATTACCCTTGTAGATGGAGATTTTTAGGTCAATAGGCAGTTTGTTAAATAGTTTATATGACTGATATTGAGAGCAATGTCTGACCGCAAGTCTAGTAGGAATAATATCATTGAGAAAATCTTTTCTTCTAGTGCTCTCCCTCTTAGCCCTTTCTTCTGAAGACTCGATGTTACCTAAATTTTTGGCAAAGTTTATCAGCAACACTAGAATATACAAGCAAGGAACAGTCAATATTTGAAGAGTTTTGAAATGCTCACGACAAGACTCTTGCTGCCTAATGCGGACTATGGTTCTAATTGCCCTCTTTTGTATGACAAAAGCTTTCTGTATGTTATATGTAAAGCTTCTCCCCCAGAACAATATACTATACCGAAGTCGTGACTCTATTAGTGCATGGTACACAATTTTTAAATGCGAAATGTCAAGCTCATCACGAAGACTTCGAAGCACATAGCAAGCTGAGCTTATTTTATTTTCTATTTCTTTAATTTCATGTTTCCAATTTAACGAACTGTCAATGTTTACACCTAGAAACTTAGTGACTTCAACAGTGTCTATTTGTTTACCATTCAGTGCAGTATTTATATTGTAATTGTTATTAACCCTATGGTTAGTCCGAAAAATCATGACATTTGTTTTTGTAGCATTTATAAGGAGTCCATTTACAGTGAACCAATTTTCTAACAATTTTCGGGCATTATTAACGTTTGTTTCTAGGCTTTCTAAATTATTTGCCGAAACAATTGCATTTGTATCATCTGCAAATAGTACTAAGCGTGTAGAATTACTATTAGCTGCTACGTGATTCACTAAGTCATTTACAAACATTACAAACAGCACTGGGCCCAATATGGATCCCTGAGGCACACCTACTTTAATATTTATTAGGTTAGATCTCGTATCCACTTCACACATTTCATCATCAATAGTTTTGACTTCTACAAACATTTTTCTGTTTCGTAGGTATGATTGAAACAGTTCCAAAGCCTTGCCTTGAATGCCATAATGAGAAAGTTTGTGTAAAAGTAATTTATGATTGACCGTGTCAAAAGCCGAGCTCAAATCCAGAAACAATGCAGCCACCTTCAGGGAGTCATTAATTTTACTAACTATATCGTTGATCAATTTGTTAATTGCATCTTGAGTTCCAACACCCCACTTATACCAAAATTGCTCCTTATTGATGAATTTGTTTATAAATAGATGCGATAGCAAACGAGATTTAATAACTTTTTCAAAAATTTTTGAATGAGTAGGTAATATTGAAATGGGTCTGTACATTTTTGGATCCGACCTAGATCCTTTTTTATATACAGGTACAACCTTGGCTATTTTCAGTTGGTCAGGAAATATTCCCTCTTCCATACACCTATTATAGAACCTACTTAAATATCAATGTTCTCCTTTATGATAGTAATGGGTATCTCATCATAACTGCAAGACAGCTTATAACAATTTTTTTTATTTCCGTAGCATCAGTTGGATTCAAAGTGATCTCATTTGTTATCGGTATCACGTTATGTCGAAGAGAGCTGAGTGCCGATTTTATATCAATTGGAATATTGCTCAAGCTATGGTCAAATTGTTTAGCAAACGCTGCAACTATTTCTTCTGGCTTATTTATAATTTTGTTTTCCACCTTTAGGATTAGTTGTGCCTGTTTTTTACTTTTTATGTTTCTATGCCTATTGACTATCACTACTATATATTAATTCTATCACTTCTTATCTAAATTCTTCTTATCGTCTTTACGCCGATGACTTACAAATTTACTCTCAGGCCTCGGCTGAGAACCTCTTTGAAGCAGTTGAGCAATTCAATGGTGACTTATGGCTACGACCTACGACTGGAGCAAGTCATATTATAGCCTAATGGTGCACCCTACATTTGTTACTCCTCTCTTTCCCTAGACGACGACTAACAGACTAAGATTGCACATACATCTAACAGCATTGAGCGATGATGAGATACAGCGACGGGCCCACAACCTATCACCAGGGCTTGGAATCCGGTAAATTTTTTGAACCGGTTCAACGAAATTACAGGTGGAACTTTTTTAAAAAGGTTCTGTTCCTTTGAACCGGTTTGGAAAAATATGGGTATTTTTCACTAACCGGTTCGACTTTTCGCTCAGGCAGTGTCTGCCTGAGCTTCGTAAAGATTGAACCTTTAACCCTGCATTACGATTTTATATTAGGCATTTAGATTTTTTGATACTTACATCATTAAATTCAAAGTACCAAATGAATGATATAGTGGGGCGCACTAAAAGTTTCCGGAATGAATAAGAAAAAAATACTATTAAAGGTCAAAAATAAATTTATTGTTTCTCAAAATATTCTTGCGTAAATGCACTTTTTTATTCTATTAAACTAATTTTGAAAACTTTTGTGCCACTCCTCCGTTGGGACCTCAGAAACGTGTTTTTCATACTCTTCGGCAGCCAGAAGCGTCTGGTGATGAAAATCGTTGACCGCGTAATTGGTTCTTAATTTTTGGGAACAGAAAAAAGTCACAAGGTGCCAGGTCGGGACTGTATGCAGGATGGCACATAAGTTCTACGTTTTTCACCTTCAAAAATTCGTTTGTCTGTCTGGCCGTGTGGGAACTAGCATTGTCGTCGTGCAAGATGACACGGCGTTTACGGTTATTTTAACGGAGTTCGTCAATAATTTCCGGCAAACAAATGGTCGTGTACTAGTCACGGTACGACGATTCTCTTAAGCAACAGTAGCCACGTGTCCAGTTTTATTAAAAAAATAAGCAATCATCCGCTTAGATGCACTTTTCACGCGCGCCGCTTTAGTTGGTTTCGGCTCATCCTATAAGACCTATACGCTCGATTGCTGCTTTGTTTTGGGATCGTAGCAAGAAATCCATTATGTCCCACACCAAATTTGACGCACCTTCATTGAATCTGGTAAGCATGGCACTGCACCAAGTGACGCGGTCCGTTTTTTGAGCCTCGGTCAAATTGTGTAAGATCCACCGCGAGCACAGCTTTCTCACACCCAAATGTTTGTGTAGGATTGATTGTATTTGACTCATGCCTATGTCTAAGGATGCGCGAATCTCATGATATCTCACATGTCTATCTGTTTCAATCATACAGCGTACAGCATCGATGTTTTTGTTGTTCACAGCGGTGGACGGGCGACCATCGCGAGATTCGTCACTGAGATTTACACGACCGCGCTTGAATTCTGCAAACCAGCTATAAATAGTCGTCTTGCATGGTGTTTCATCGCCAAAAGTAGACTGAAGCCGAGCGATGCTCTGTTGAGCTGTCAAATTACACTTAAAATCGTAGAAAATTATACTACGAAAATTTTCCCGAGTATACACGCAATTTTTAAAATGGCGCCAGTGTAAAAGCAATAGACAGTCAGCAGATGAAACAAACTGCATTCTACAGCAAAAGAGTCCATTTTCAAATGTTGTAATTACTTTTTAAATATTGTTTATGTATATACCTAAGTGGCCAGTTCCAGAAACAGTGTGACCTATGCACACTTGATTGATTTGCGTTTCCGACCCAAGTTGATAGGATGCGCGCAACGATCACAATAAATGAAACTGACTGCACTTGCGAGAGACACGCACGAGGCGGTACTCCAACAAGTCACAACAAGTCAATTTTGAACTGGTTTCAAGCCCTTCAAGTATCACATGTGCAGTGGTAATTTGGTGAAACGTGGACTTCGGCAGTGGACTGCATGAGCGGTCCTCATTGTAGGCAATGAGGACCGCGAGACAGGGTCAGGTTCTCTGACTAACCCTTACGGAATAACAGTCGTATTAAGGGTGAGTTCTACCCACAGAAATTAGTCATATTTCTGTGGTTTTACCCATGAAACTAAACAACTTTCCCCAAGAAACCTACGTGCAAAAAAGACAAAAAAATTCGACCTCCTATACAAAACTGTCCGATCAGCTGACGACAATTGACAATAGTATGGGAGGTCGAAATTTTTTTGTCATTTTGCACATAGGTTTCTTAGGGAAAGTTGTTCAGTTTCGAGGGTGGAACTCACCCTTAATTTCATTAAAACGAATAAACAATGAGAGTGTATTTAAGTGACTATTTATAGTCAAGCAACTAACTAGTACCTAGGTACTAACAGTGGCGTGGTTTGAGATCCAACAAACATTATTGATAGGTCGCCACCGATTTTAAGTTTTGGTTCCGTACGCTAGTCGCTAATACGTCGCTATGACATTGGCACGACCGAGATTAGGCCAATTTTATACGAATCAGTGTCGTAATAAAGTCACTTAGCAGTCGTATAAGTCGCTATGTGTATGTGCAGTGATCGTATAGACGTGTAATATTAAAATGTATTCCCCATTTTTTTACATTATCACGAAGTATATATTTTTTATTGGCTTCGCTTGCACTTTCATAATCTGAACTAAGACATAGTTTATCAAATATTTCATCTTTTTCGTTTTCTTCTGCCTCTACTGTTATAGAAACACTAGATCTACTTTCTGCGCTTCTAGCAACTTTATACTGTTTAGACCCACTCTTTTTTGAACTCAATTCTCTTGATTTTGAAAAACTCCAGTTTGATTACAGTTGACTTGTCGTATATTCTATATACTTATACGATTGTTAGAAGCGCAGAAAAGTTTCGTTTAACTTTTCTATTAACAGCACTACTTTTTTAACGTTTGCCCTGCTTTTTCAATTCATTTTAACGAGGTACAATCCTTTTTACAGAGAAAGTATAGGAATGGCTGTAGTCGTTATGTTACTAAATAGTAGTATAAAAGTGTTCAAATTGACTTAAAGTCGTTTATGAGGGATATTTATCACTCTTACACGATTGTCAGGTAAAGGTAGTTCTCACGAGTCTATTACGATTAAATTCGATGTAAAAGTTATATAGACGTTACTAAGACGACAGCACTGATTATACTACTGAAAGTTGTGTAACAGCCATATAAAATAGTGGTATAGAAGTTTATACGATGTTTTTAAACGACTACAAGTTGTATAAAGATATGAGGCACTAAGTCGTATTACACGCTAAAATTACTTCAACACGATGTTTATAGCATTTTCAGTCACGTAATTTTTGAAATGTTTGTTGGGTAGGGCAAGCCCAGAAGCCCGAATCTTCATGTCTTGACTTGGCGAGTTTAATAAAAACACACTGAAGCCATGCACACTGCTAGACGGACCAGTGATATTACATTTTATAAGGAAGTAGATATGTTTTTACGCGGCTTAAATTTAAGACTCATTTAAAGCCTAATTGTCTCATGTCGCAATCAGTTTGCGTCAAACAAGCCATAGAACGCGTCGTCTGTGACAGTTGGTCAACTCATCACACTCAAATCACAATGGCTTAGAGATGGGAGTCTACTCCAGTTTATAGAATTACTCTTGAGCGATATAACTGTAAATAGAAATCACTGTTCGCCGTTCATCGGTACAAAGAAAATTTTTCAGCCGCACCTTTATTTACCGACAGCTCGATTCTCCGGAAGAATGTTAAAAATATAAATGTTTTACCGATACCGTGGGCGAATTAGCTTTTTCTTAAAGAAGCATTGCAGAAAGCGTTTTGAACAAAATTTTACTGTAATTTGTCCAATAATTTTTTTTTACTTAAAGAAAAATTTGGACTTTGATACTTTCGTAGGTGGCTTAGCTCACATTTTGAACATTCAGAAAAAATAAATTATAAGTACCTAATAAAAGTATATTATTATTAGGTTAAATCGTTTAAGTACTTTAATATTTAAAAAAAAAATCTAAAGAATTTCTTATTTCATTTTTGTCACAATTGCTTAAATACTATATAGTATTAGGGCTCAAAATGATAATCAGGAATTAGAATAATGATTACGAAAAATACTTGTATCTTTATTTACTTTAATAAGTTAATAAGATTTTTTTTAGTCTAAATAATGGTAAATTTTATTTTTATGATTTATTTAGTAAGTTAGATACCTACAGCAAAATGTTAAGTTAATAAATTTAAAACGCGAGAATCACAGCCAATCAGGGTGTTTACTGTTATCGTGATACAGCATGGAGCCGGCCTTGTGTCATTGTCGGTACGTAACTATCTATATTAAGTGCTATCTGCAATGCTTTCAATCGAAAAAAAGGCTAATTCGCCCAGTGGAGCTTTCAGCGAATGGCCTTATCTGCAAATGGTGGTATCGGTGAAACTTGAAACATTGATATTTTTAACATTCTTTTGGCGAACCGAGCTGTCGGTAAATAAAGGTAGCGGCTGAAAATATTTTCTTTGTACAGATGAACGGCGAACAGTGATTTCTATTTACAGTTATATCGCTCAAGAGTAATTCTATAAACTGGGGTAGGCTCTAGAGATGGCTAATCTTTTACTCTCGAGCTCACTGTATCATTGTTCGTCATTCATTAGTAAATTACCTATACCTATTTATACACAGCGCGCGTTTTGAAAACGTAAATTACTAGGAACGTAACATATCTATATTATGAAATATTATTGGAGCAAACTCATCCTTTTTAGCAGGTAAAAACAAATCTAATAAATCGCTTTACCTAATCTACTGTTACATTAATTTATTATAATGAAGTGTTTATTTTGGTACGGTTTGAAATACGTTTCAATAAGATAAACTTATATAATTGAATGGGAAAAAACGTATTTCCTGTTGCCTGTACTTCATGTTTTGGGATTTATTTGGAATACAAAATAAATAAGTACGGAAAGAAATACCAATGGTATTAGATATTAGATTTGTGGGATTGGATTGGAATAGATCGAAAAAGCAATTTCTATCAAAACACGCTTTTACGAAATTAAACCACTCTTCAAAGGTTAATTATTGATTTGCAAGTTGTATCATGACAATTTAGTTCCCTGCGCTTATTATTTAATTATTATGATCCACCAAAACAGCTGTGTCTACGGTTCATCGACCGATGGGCCGCACTGCCCGCACCCACGCGTGCGAGCGAGATCGCAAGATCGCTAAGGGACAAAGTATCGGTAGAGGGCCCGCCTCTAAAATGATGCTGCCCTGGTAGCCCAGTGCACTAGACAGTTCGCCCAAACACGGATCTGGCGGGTTCGATCCCTTCGCCGCAGTATTTTTAGATATAATTATGTATAGGTGAGTTTGACCTGGATGAGATTGGCACGGGACCGTCAACAGTGGCACATACGAAGAGAGGCCTATACCCAGCAGTGGGTGAAGTCAGGCTGTGGATGATGATGATGATGAGTTTGACGCCCCTGGCATAAGGTGGCTCAGGATAAAGATAAATGGATGTGATTGAATAACACTAGTTATACTTATTAAAATAACCTGTCAGTGTCCCTTTTTAATTAGTACTTTTATATAAATAATTTCACAACTGTCACACCAATCATTCAGCATTCACCAAACTAAGCATAGTCCGAGCTGCGGTGACTGAATAAGGGATAAACATACATAAATAATAATAAACATCCACGACTCGGTCAAAAATGCTCGTGCTCACCACACAAACATTAGCCCCTACTGGGATTCGAACCCCGGACCGTGGGTTACGTAGTCAGGGTCGCTGACCACTCGACCACCAGGCCGTCAACTATTGTTACCCGGTGCGGTGTTCACATCACACACAGTTAAAAAACGTTACCGGTTACTCTAAACGCGTTTTAAAATAAATTGCAATAGGTACCTACCTAGTTAGGTATCTTTCGAGATTCTTTATCTGATAAAGCAATCATAAATAGTTATTGTACCCACCGTACCGTATTTATTAATTAGTCCGACCATGCCAGCCCCTCGCAATATTGAGTGATTAACCCCAATGGACGGGCCGGCCATTTTTTATTAAGATTAGGGGAGCAAACGCGTGCTGGACGTAGTATTGGGTGGAACAAACACTTTAAAACGGAGTCCGATTGTCATTAGAGCAGTCCAGGGTAGGGTTGCCAGGTGTCCGGCTTTAGCCGGACATGTTTGGCTTTTTACGGTCGTGTCCGGCCAAATATTTACGTGTCCGGCCTGTCCGGCTTTTGTTAGGCTTTTTTGTCGAATCGTGATTTTAAGACAGCAGACTTTCTAGAAGAGCGGAGGATTCGTGTCCTTTGTGAGGGTAGTTCCTCCGCGTTCAACAAAGCCAATGCCGGAGTGCCCCAAGGTTCTGTGCTTTCACCTACTCTATTTCTTCTGCATATTAATGACATGTTGTCATTGGGCAATATTCATTGATAAGCTGATGACAGTGCATGAGCGGTACTTGGGACATCTTGCGGCAAAGCAAGCCGATATCGTGGTGAAAAGGCAAGAACTAACTGGTTGCCAAACTAAACCAGGCTCTCCATCTAGTCTCTAAGTGGGGAATTAAAAACGTGATCGTGTTTAATGCCAGCAAAACCCAGGTTTGTGCATTCTCGTCCAAGTTTACTCTCCCCCTTATTCCTAGCTCTCTTTAGAACTCTCCGTTACGCATTTCGGTGAACCACAGCATTCTTGGCATGGACATCGGCCAGGAACTGAATCCAAAATGCTACATCGTGAGTGTTATTTTAACTGCCTCCCGTAAGTTGGGTATTCTCATTAAGGTGAGGTGGTTTTTCACTCCCGAGCAGTGCTGTTTGCTGTACAAGACTCAGGTGCGATCGAGTATTGAACATTATTCCCTTCTCTGGGACGGCTCCGCTAAATACCTACTCGATGCACTTGATAGCCTGCAAAGGCAAGCGGTACGCATTATTAGAGATGCTGAGGTAACAGCCTCTCTTGAGGACCTCCAGCTGCGTAGAGACATTGCTTCTCTGAGTGTTCTGAAGAACTTTTTATTTAATCCCGCTCTCTTTTTTCCTCTCCCAGACTACAAGTGCTGGTTTTAGGAACCGCCATCATACTGTACAGACTATCAGCACTCGTACCAAAAAATTTGGCAAGTCGTTCCTCTGTAAGACCATTCGGCTTTTGTAATTCTTTGCCGGTGCATGTGTTTCCCAGCTCTAATAGTCCCGCGTCTTTTAAGCGGGGCGTGAAACGGCATTTATGCAGGCCGTCATGAATGGATGCGCCATGGTTATTCCACGGTGGGGGGCGTTCTCATTATTTTGGACTGCATCGGATGCTTACTATCAGGCAGGATGCGGTCATTATGACGAGTCAATATAGAAAAAAAAAGAAGCTATTGGCACATCAAAAGTGGAATGCTAATTTCAAATCATCTGATAATGTACCACCAAATAGCAGGTTGATTTTTAATTTGAAGTATTACCATTTGTTTTTCTTTGCAAATTTTAAGATTGTTGCAAGTGCAAATGCTAAGACTGATTGTGAATGTGTAATTCATAAATAATAATTATTTAAAACTTTACTCCTCATCTGAGTTTTTTATTGTAAAACTGTTGTCCAGCTTGAAAAGCGTAAGTCCGGCTTTAAAATAGTGTCTTGGGCTTTCCACAAACACTATGTCCGGCTTTTAGATCAAAATGTCCGGCCTAATACAACGCTGAGTCCGGCTTTTTTATTTTAGTACCTGGCAACCCTAGTCCAGGGCCCATTTGTTTTTGGTAATGCTTAATTTAACCTAATTATTTGGTAAACTACAATACAAATGTAAAACGCTGTGATTTCCAGTATCCCTGCTTGAATGTTAAAAAAAAAACGAAAATATATTTTTGGTAAGTATTTATTTACTTACCTACTTAAGATTGTGAAGTAACATTTTAAACTTTCAGTCACTCCAAAAACTTTTAGGAAAAAACGGAATTTTTATCATGTTTTTTTGTTTGTCACGGAATACTTACGTCCTTGATCATGGCGCATGCAACTGCGCCAGAATATCGGGGACTCAAATCAAAACAAACAACAAAAACATGGTAAAAATTACGTTTTTGGTGCGGGTGTCGCAAAGGGGCTGCATAAAAAATACACTAACTTTTTTTTCACAAAAAATTTTAGTTGATTTTAATTGGCTTGGATCTTAAAACACAGTGCACGAATTTGTATAAAACGAGTACCGGTAGAAAGGGACTATTTGGTAACCATGAGGCTTTTTGGAAATAAAATAATATTTTTGAACGAACGCAAACAAATTAAAAAATAATAATTTGAACGCAACCTTTTTATTCTCTAACATTTGGTAACTCCGTTAGCTGTTCATCTCGACCAATCAGAGAAAAGAACACCGCGCGTATGATGTTATGAACAACATTTAGCGAGAGTCAGTTAGTTTTGTTCCAAATTAGTTTTTAAGTAAAAATGTATTATTTAGTGTTGACTTTTGCATTATTTGTAAAAATTTTAATTGTATGTTACCAAATATCGCCGTCCGTGTTTATATTGAAATAAAAACAGTTTATAAAGATATTTTCTATGTCACTTTTTAATTATACCAAATAAACCCAACCTGAGGGTTATTTGGAAAGGCAATAAACCTTACTGTTTGTTAATTCTATGTTTTTATTTTTGTATTTTTATAGAGTTATATCTGTATTAAGCAACACATACTTCTTTGTCAGTTAAAAATTAAAGGAAAAATAAATATTCAAATTTTATCCCTAAGTTTTTTACCAAATAGCCCCGTTCTACGATATTTCACTTTGTTATAAAAAAAGCTTTTCTTTTTGTAAGGAGTCTCTTAGTTTTCGAAATATAAGCCATAAAGTTTTATTTTGCAATGTTTACGTAACATTTTGATCAGTGTAATTTTTGGTGTTTTATTTTATAGACAACAGAAATACTAGCTGCCCTACTCCTGTAGGTCACGTGATTGGTTAGAAAAAGACAATCGCGAAGCGCAGCGTAGCCACAGTTTAAATATAGCTAAAGCAGTACGGAAGCTCGGCATTTTTCTTGTTTTATATACCTACCTACGCGCCTATTGAGCGTTAGGGTTGTCTTCTTATTTTTGTAAAACTGAAAAAGTTTTTGTTTAGTTAGCGGTGTATTTTAGCTAGTAAGCGCTTTTTTTGAGATAACTAGCAAAGCATAAGAGTTGTCACTATTAATTTAAAAAAAAATAAAAACTAATAAGTTAAAGATTGCGGCTACTTTCCTCATTCTATTATCGGATTCATTGTCAGAAACCACACAGATCCCCTGATATCGATTTTTAAAGCAATCGGTCGAATAACTAAAAAGTTCGAATAACTAATAACTAAATAAATTAAAAGTAAAAAGCCTTTTTAAAAAACAAGCTTTTTTTAAATGCGCTAAAAAAATAATTTTTACTTTAAAACTTCAACTATCAACGTATAACGTCATTACACAATTTATTAAGATATAAAAGGTTGTCGCGAGATTTAAGTAAATACTTACTTAGTCGTATTTTCTTAGATTGAAAATTTTAATAGTTAAAATGAATTACATCAAGTTACATATTTAATTAACTGGCTTTTACACATATAGCACATCTCGCGACAACCTTTTATATCATATAAATTGTGTAATGACGTTATAAGTTGATAGTTAAAGTTTAAAAGTAAAAGTTATTTATTTTTTTAACGCATTTAAATAAAAGCTTGTTTTTTAAAAAGGCTTTTACTTTTAATTTATTTTTTACTTTTTAGTTATCCCTGGACACGTTTTTCATCTGTTCATCTCACTGAATAAAAAAAACTTTGTAAACAAAATTTATTCACGTCCACTAAACCACCACCACTCACGACCCATCAAAAACCGTCCACTCATTAAGACGAATCAAACTCGACGCGATTGTGTCGCTTAATTACTGAGTTCCTATGGCCACCTTCCAGCTCCATCATCAGACCCTGGTTACCATCTAGCACCAAAGTACTCGTCAAGACGAATCAAACGAGCCCATACTCGATGGGGTTATGTCGTTTAATTACTTAGTTCCTATGGCAACCTTCCAGCTCCATCATCAGACCCTGGTTACCATCTTGCACCAAAGTAATCGTCAAGACGAATCAAATGAGCCGAGACTCGATGGGGTTGCGTCGTTTCTTTACTGAGTTCCTAGGACCACCTTCCAGCTCCAACATCAGATTATACCCTGGTAACCATCTTAAAACAACGCACTAGTCAAGACGAATGAAACGAGCCGAAACTTGATGTGGTTGCGTCGTTTCATTACAGAGTTCCTATGACCACATTCCAGCTCTATCATCAGACCCTGGTTACCATTTAGCACCAAAGTACTCGTCAAGACAATTCAAACGAGCCCAAACTCGACGAGGTTGTGTTGTTTCATTGCAAAGTTTCTATGGCCACCATGCAGCTCCATCATCAAATCAGCACCATGTCATCATAATATTGCATTGTGACGCGATTTACACATGTATACAAAATTTCAGCTCAATTGGTAACCAGGAAGTGGATCAAAATTAAGTTTCAAAATTACACCCGAACAAGACATACATACATACATTGCAAGCTAAATAAAAGCTTGGAAAAATAGTATTGTTTGCTGATGATACTTCACTTTTATTCAAAGTGAAACGACGACACCCAAATTATGACTAAGTATGTGAATAATGCGGTCTCACAGATTGTTTACTGGTTTAGTGTAAATAACTTGCTATTAAATGAGGGAAAAACCAAATGTATAAGATTTGTATTGCCTAATGTTAAGCAGGTAATAGGTAACTAGTGTACAAATTAAAGATAAGAATGTAAATCCTGTGGACACCACTGTGTTTCTAGGCATCACGTTGGATGCCAAGCTTCAGTGGGGCCCACATATAGCTAAATTGTCAAATAGACTTAGCTCTGCAGCTTATGCAGTAATGAAGATACGTCAATTAACTGACGTTGATACAGCTAGATTAGTTTATTTCAGTTACTTTCATAGTGTAATGTCGTACGGCATTTTACTGTGGGGAAATGCTGCCGACATTCAAACTATCTTTGTGCTGCAGAAGAGGGCTATTCGAGCAATATATAACCTAAAAGCTGGTGACTCTCTCAGAGATTTAAGGATATAAGTATAATGAATGACAGTTGCATCACAATACATTTATGAAAACCTCATGTATGTTCATAAAAATATTGATATGTTTTTTAAATACTAGAAGTAAGAACAAATTAGCAGTACCTTATACTAGGCTTCATAAAATAAATAATTCTTTATAGGGTCTGTGTGTACGATTTTACAACAAAGTACTAATTGATATTCAGAAATTAGATCTCGATAAATTTAAAATCCAAATCAAAGAAAAGCTTTATAAAAAAGCTTATTATAAAGTGTCAGATCAAAACAGCTTGGCTCTGAACTGAAATGCTCCAAGTACTCCAAAAGCTATTTTGAATTGTATATATTTAATTGTATTGAAAATTTGGACGATTCAAAGTACTTATTAATTGAGTTTATTAAATAAATATATTTTGAGTTTGAGTTTGAGTTCAATATGGAGGCTATTTTGTCTCATACTAATAACGGAGTCGTTGTCAGAAACCACACAGATCCCCAGATATCGATTTTTAAAGCAATCGGTTAAATAACTAAAAAGTTCATTATGGCGGCTACTTTTTCTCATTCTAAGCATTATAATAACGGATTCATTGTCAGAAACCACACAGATCCTCAAATATCGATTTTCAAAGCAAAGTTTATTATCGATGAAGTTTCGTAGTATCAATTCTTATTATTTTTCACCATTAAAATAACGCGCGCTCAAAAAATATACTTAAGTACGGCAAATATCACCTAAACAACCAAACGATTTATTTAAAAGAAAAAGCTTTTTATTTAAGTAGTTAGTAATAATAAATCATTTTTACCTTTCAACATCAGCAGGACGTTTAAAAATCGAAAGCTCCGGTTTTGAAGAAGCCGAGTTCAAGCAGCCGGCCCGTATACTACGCAATAATACACTCGCGGCATTTTTAAAAATCGCGCGCACAGCGCACGCAATACTCAAATTACACAACAGTGAACGAACGAACACTCGTCAGCAGTATATATAAAGTTACTCTATGCTCGTCAGTCTCGTCTCGTCTCGACGCGACATGCGCTCTACTGAGAGCACTGCGACACAGTATAAATAATAAATATAAGCTAAAGCAGTACGGAAGCTCGGCCTTTTTCTTGTTTTATATACCTACGCGCCAATTGAGCGTTAGGGTTGCCCTCTTATATTTGTAAAATTGAAAAAGCTTTTGTTTAGTTAGCGCTGTATCTCAGCTAGTTAGCGCTTTTTTTGAGATAACTAGCAAAGCATAAGGGTTGTCAGTTTTAATTTTTTTTTAATTAAAAACTAATAAGTTAAAGATGGCGGCTACTTTCCTCATTCTATTATCGGATTCATTGTCGGAAACCACACAGATCCCCTGATATCGATTTTTAAATCAATCGGTCGAGTAACTAAAAAGTTCAAGATGGAGGCTATTTTGTCTCATACTAATAACGGAGTCGTTGTAAGACACCACACAGATCCCTAGATATCGATTTTCAAAGCAATCGGTTGAATAACTAATAAGTTAAAGATGGCGGCTACTTTCCTCATTCTATTATCGGAATCATTGTCGGAAACCACACTGATCCCCTGATATCGATTTTTAAAGCAATCGTTTAAATAACTAAAAAGTTCAAAATGGAGGCTATTTTGTCTCATACTATAACAGAGTCGTTGTAAGAAACCACACAGATCCCCAGATATCGATTTTCTAAGCAATCGGTTAAATAACTAAAATGTTCAATATGGCGGCTACTTTTTCTCATTCTAATAACGGATTCATTGTCAGAAACCACACAGATCCTCAGATATCGATTTTCAAAGCAAAGTTTATTAACGATGAAGTTTCGTAGTATCAATTCTTATTATTTTCACCATTAAAATAACGCGCGCTCAAAAATACGCGCTCAAAAATACTTAAGTAATAAAAATATCACCTAAACAACCAAACGATTTATTTAAAAGAAAAAGCTTTTTATTTAGTATTCATAAATCATTCTTACCTTCAACATCAGCAGGAAGTTTAAAAAACGAAAGCTCTGGTTTTGAAGAGGCCGAGTTCAAGCAGCCGTATACTACGCAATACACTCGCGGCATTTTTAAAAATCGCACAGCGCACGCAATACATCTCGTCTCGAGTTCTACTGAGAGCACTGCGATGTCCGCTTAGGGGCCCTGTAAAGACGTGCGTCTATGGGCGTGCGTCGTTTCGAGCGTTTGTACGTAGCTTCCTTACTGCTTTAGCTCATATTTATACTGTTATTTAAACTGTGACTGCGATGTCCGCTTGCTCTGTAAAGACGTGCGTCTGTGGGCGTGCGTCGTTTCGAGCGTTTGTACGTAGCTTCCTTACTGCTTTAGTTCATATTTATACTGTGGCGTAGCGATTGTCTTTTGTACCTACCTACCTACAGCCCGAGCAAACAGTGTCGGCTCTATACTAAATCCGACGATTTTTTTAAAAGACCTGCATGTACCCCCTTAGCGCCACAACGTGGAACCAAGTGAAAAATTTTACAAGTCCAAACTCCATACAAAAATATCACAATTTTGCATTTGCAAAGTACCTACCTCTACTTACTTAGTTAGGTTACCTACGAACGCGCGGTCGAAATGGAGCGCAAGCGAATGTCGCCGAAAAGTGGTCGACCGAAAACTTCCTCGACTGTAGGTAGGTAGTACCTTGTAGGTACCTACTACTAATAATAATTACTTAGATGAATAAAGAGCACCAATGATATTATATGTGGAGAGCACTAATAATTACTTACAAGTACCATTAAGAAATTCCACATTATCAATCAACAAAGCACACATTTAAAGGCGGCTCCACATAAGTGCCGTGAATTCACGCGCGATTTCACGGCACAAGTCGTGCCCTCCACATTCACGGGATGCTCACAATCGTTTGTGAAACGCGCCGCGAAATGGACGTAGAAGCTGCTGCTGCAATTACTTTGTTTGCTGTGGCAGGCTACATACTATTTAGACGTCCAAAACATTATAACAAAGCGTTGAAAAAAAAAAGAGGTGGTGGATGACTGAAATACATCGTAACCGATCCATGTAAAGTCTAAGTAAAGTAAAGGAGTAACTGATAAATTTCCTCTTTGGTAAACTGGCACGAAGCCGTGAATGTGGATTTGCACGCGTGTACGCCGCGCGAACCCTTTGTCGCGGGGAAAAATACGCGCACGATCACGCCTGTTCCCCGATCAGGTAGGCTAGTCTTGAAACAGAATTGCATTAATCAATTTCCAATCACAAATCTAAATAATGTCAAATGGTACTTTCGTAAGCGATAATAGCGTCACATTGGAATTAAATTGCGTGGAAATTGATTGAACAAATTATTATCGAAATGGCGTTCCGGAATTATCTTTACTTATCCTAATATCGATACATATTAATCGCATTGGAATTGTCCAAGTTTTTTTTTTCAAATTGTAACTCGGACCATTGTGATATTTGGTCCGAGATGCAATGCATGTTGATAAGATGAGAGATGACGTGAGACGTGCGTGAGTGACGGTTCATTTCCCGCCAGAAAGTAAATCAGATTTAGTTACTACTTCCGTATTGTCTATGGTCAACACCGGAAATAACAGTGACACATTTTGAATAACAGCGGATGTAGCATGTAGCAAGCATGGATATAATTAAAGCTCTACTCGCCATGAAGATCCATCATCGTGGAGCTTAACCGTGATAATAATACACATAATTTATCAAATAATTTTATAGTCTTATAAAGGTAGGTATTAAATAAAATAATTTTTATCAAGAACACTGCAAGTGCACTAAAAATAATTGTAATATTAGGCTGAACAAAATAATAGTTTTATGTTTTCTAGGAAACTTAAAAATACCTAACTATGCTTATTATAATAAGACATATTAATAGTTCTTGTAAGTATAATATTTTAATGTTTATAAATCATCAATTTTAAAATTATTACACCTTATAAAATATGTAGGTCTGTATGTTTAAAAAAAACCTGTATGTATCAACTTTCATCATCAGCTTATAAACGTTTAGCCCACTGCTGGGCACAGGCCTTCCCATTTGGGCAACATCACATGAGGAGGTTGAATGAGGCCGTGACCCAACTCTTCAACTAAGTACCCACTAAATATTTGGTATTTTTTATTATCACTAAACTCCTGCAGTGAATAAAAACATTATAGAGTTAGATATTTAGTTTTTTTTAATTATTATTTTAGTAGACATTAATAATAGGGGGCCTCCCTCCATAGACAAGTGGCAAACGCTCATCCCCAGTCTATTTGTAATTCGCATCAAAATGTTAATTTGGCCTTAAGGTCTTTTGGGAACTTCGAAAAGTTATAGAAATAATTAATTTACTTAATTTTTTTTTCTTTAAAAAAATATTTAAGAGTCTGAATAAATATGGTAGGTAATTATTGTAAAGTTATGTAACACACATAACATAACACAAGTCATAAAACAGTAATAGTAGATTCTAACTAATAAAAAAAGTGAATTCTTCACAATAACCATTTATTAAAATTACCTCCTACAATAAAGTATTCTACAACAACTACCAAATTAAATCAGTGACAAACTTCGTTAACTAGTGCGGGGGTACGAACTGCGGATACATTAGGGATGTGATAATCGATTGATCTTTTTCGTCTTACAGTACGGACGACAATACAGTCAAGGCCCTTATTCTGTAACGGTTCCTTGTTTCAAAATCACGTTAATTCCTTAAAAAGTTACGATATCTTCCCAAAAACGTATGCGTTTGAGGTTTGTGCGCGGTAAGGTTTAGGTGTGGAATCTATAGATTGCGATACAGAATCAGGGCCCTTACTACCCCAAAACGTCAAAATTCTGAAATTAATTTTGAACACAATGCCCAACAGACAAAGCTGAAAATTGCTTGGACAACTGTAACAGTTTTGTGTAGTCATAAGTACTGTCCTGTATACTTATTCCTACGGAAAGTAGAAAGTTAGAAAGCAGAAAGTTCCTACGGAATAAAATAAATAATTTTAGATGAGTCGTATCATGCAACTTATTGGTTGATTGTAATTGTAATTAAGGTAATATTATAGCTACGTAAAAAAACCATAATCCAAAATCTATAGAAGATGGCAACGCCTCCTATACTATCATGGCGTCCCATGTCAAACCACGGGTCACACCATTATTAATTACGGTATCCTTTTTACGAAAAGTAAAATAGGTGAAGGCTACACTTATAAAACCATGCTTTATAGCTGCGTACAGTAAGTATCAGTTTTCTTTAGCAGCATTTCTGAAGCGGTTGGACTGTGTGTTACTGGCCACTTTATGATACTGTTTTTTTTTCGTATTAAATGTGCGAGGTTTTTCTTTTGTTTTAAAAACACACAACGTCTTCTTTTTCTATACTTATAAAAGTTGTATCGCTTTGCATATTGTATTTTACTCACATTGACGTTTTTATACTTACCTACAGGATTTATTTAGTAACAAAAGCACTTAATGAAACTTTTTCTTAAAAAATCATATTCTTACCTGATTCTTACTTACACGATGTAGCATCCGGTAGCAAGCAATACGTACTTTAAACTGTGTGATATTGTATATTGCGTAGAGAGGGCACTGCCTGTCGCAGAAAGCCACTGCGGTATTATGCTAACAGATGGCGCTTTCTCAAGTAGACAAGAAACCAAATATTTCATGTTAATACACTAGTGCATTTTAAAATGACATAGAACCAAACAAATATCGTTTTATCTTAGAACGATACTAAAGCCATTGTGCTAAATAAAATTATGAAATAAACATACCTTAAAAATTGTAATACAACAATTTACAACATGCATAAGTAAATACCTACATACCTACATAACAATGTACAAAATTGAGTCAAAATGTAGAAGTCGAAACATAAAAAAAAATTACTAATGTATCATCCATCATTAACAAAATGAAATCTGTGATTACTATGTTGATTGATTTAATTTTTTCTACGCTTACGCATTGACAACTCAAAACACAACAAAAACGTTGTGAGAGAGTGAAAGAAAAACAGAAAGAGTGAGCAAGATATATTCAGAATTTTACCTGGTTCCACAAATGGTTTTGTTATGGCATTTAAAAAGTAGCATTCTTCTCTCATTTTTAGGTGACTACGTTAATAACGGAGAAATAGTAACTTCACTGGGATTTGATTACGTTAATAAGTTAACAACGGAGAAAACAGTATTGGTGAACTTTAGAAAGTTGTTCCTATTTATGAGTATGGCCTTAGTTATCTATTTAAAAAAAACGGTTAATGGCGGCGAAGTGAGATCACCACCCTAATGGCGGCTGTGTGTAAAGATTACAAGGGTGGAATGGTGAAGCCATTGGAGTTGTAACCCAAAGCCCCCCGCTTCTCTGTGTAATGAATAATGGCCACCCTTTTTTATTTTCATAAATATATGTTATGTTTAGTTTTAGTCTTAGGTAATATTTTTTTACCAAGAACTATCTTGGTAAAATAACTGAAATGAGATATAAATACACACAAATTCCTACATTCAAATAAAATTCAGTCATCATTATTAAC
This sequence comes from Scoparia ambigualis, assembly GCA_963921215.1. Lineage (NCBI taxonomy): Eukaryota > Metazoa > Arthropoda > Insecta > Lepidoptera > Crambidae > Scoparia > Scoparia ambigualis. The sequence goes on along the minus strand of OY992501.1, from coordinate 30,492,598 downwards.
TATAAACATTTACCTAATTCTTAGATCTTTTTTTATTATAATGTTTTATCTTTTTTTTTTATTTTAAAGTAATAACTAAGTAATAACTAGGTACTTACACAAAGCACGCTATGCAAAAATTCGTACTTATATCGGCACAATGCGAAAAAGATTACAAAAAGGACTATTAAGTACAGTTTTTTGCATAGGCGTTTGATATTCGCTTTTAATAAAAGCATTCAGAGTAGTTACTAAAACGGTTCAAAAGAAAAGAGTAGTATTGTGTGATGCGCCAAAGAGCTAATATTTCATGTCTTTCGTCCGTCTCAAATTATTACAATGAGTGAAAGAGACGAACATAGTGGCAATAATAATAATCGCACAAACGCTAATTTCGTCCCTCGCGCCCTTTCGTACCGTTCTTGGTAACCGGTTTTGTTTGTGGAACGGTCTTAAAATGAACCAACCAATGGGAGGCCTGGGCTGGTAGCAGGCGTATCATTGGCGACGGCTGATAGAGAGCGTAGCGGCGCGGGGTAGTGCGGGGAATGGGTGCGGCGAGCCTGCAAAGCGAAGCGCGCTCACTCCACAGTCGTGTTTCGCCATTCGAAAAGAAGGTTATTGTTACAATGAGACGGGCGCCGGACTATCGATAAAGTGTGTTTGTATGTCGTTATCGTCGATAATAAGTGTTGTGTTTACTTTCACTCGTGCGAATGTCTCGATCCTTACCTTTTTGTTTGTTTTTCCTTTTAATCACTGCCGCATGGGACGGCGCTTACGTTTCAGTTAACCCTTTATTTTGAAACGATGGAACGTTGTTCTTATGGTTTTTACACCAAAAGGTATTTTATGTTATTTTTTACTTTAAAAATGCGAACTGACGTGGGTGAGTGCATCGCGTGTGGCATGTTATCCTAGGTGATGGGTTTAGGTTTATGCTTGCCATTAAGTAATACTGGTATCTCTTTCATAGTTCGCCTGTGAATAATTTCGATGAATTAAGTTATCGATGACTTTGGTAGAACTCCGCCAATGAAAGGGAAAGGCCTCAACAGTGCAAAATGTAATAAACTTTTTATTGAGTACCTAAGCAATCGCACTATGGCACTGCACCTATATACCTAGTTGTTAAGAATTGTTTCATTATTTAACACAACGCAATAATCTTACACAATTAATATTGAATCAAAAATAGGGGCTTAGTTGGTATTATTATTGCAACGCTTCGGGGAAAAGCCGACAATGTGGGGCCCTCGCACCCGAGGGTCGACAGCCGAGGGGAGGGAGGGCGCCGTCTGTCTGCACACATGCAGAACCGGTTTGCGCTCCAACTCCCCTTGTGGGCTTTTGTGCTCTCTTTCAAACGCCACACGCGTCCGCATAGAGCCCTCTCTCTCGCACATTTTCATTATTTTTTTTGCTTCCCCTTTTGAAATAATGCCAGACAAGCAGTTTTTATTTAGGTATCTACATATCCAGACCCTAAAGTAGGTGCTTGACTTATATAATTTAATGGTAAGTAAGTGTTAGGAAACAAAATAATAGGTAGGTATGACATGAGTCAATTCTATGAAGTGCTGAGATCAGCTGTTGCCTGGATTCATGTACTTAGTGTGTGAAAGCTTTAGATTTTTTACAAGCAAAGTAGTTGAGTTGGTTTGCATTGTTCGCAAAAAGTCGTGGGTTCGATTCCCACATTTCAACTGTTACTGTATATTGAAAAGATTGGTATAGTTTTCTTGAACTAAGCAAAGTTACTCTCTTGACCCAAGTGTCTACAAATACATATACCTACCATAATACATTGTTAGTTATTGGGTTCTTTATTATTCTTATTCTTGAGCTTTACAAAGGACTTGCCATCACTAACGTACCATGAGCTTTAATAATCGAAGGCTATTCTATGTTATGTAGGTAATCTTAAACATATTATTATATTAATATAATTGTTAGATTTTATAAATACTTAAAAAGATTAAATTGTCTAAGTATGTTAGATGGAACATTATAATGAAACCTAATGGCATAGTGTACTGAACCTTTTACGAAGTAGGGACATTTCTTATTTATATATTTTTTTATTCGTTGTTTTTACCGCTTACACCAACAAAAAATCCAAAATTTCTAAGATCATAAAACATGCACTTGGCTAGTTAATAAATAGGTACATTTTATTTATATTTCAATATATTACACATAGGTAGTTACTTAATCACTAATATTATTTTACCTACTTCAATTAATGAAAAGATTATTTAAAAATTTGTATTCGTTTCTTTGTATTGCCTTTCTTTATTAAAGAGTAAGAAGTTCCATAAATAACGCTTATTACTTCATGTAAGAAAATTAACAAAACAAAACCATAAATTTTTTTTTTTCCTATCCAGTTGGCCATTTTATTTACTTCCCAATCTTTACCCTACTATCGATCTGCACTATTGGTAATACAAATGGGTTTCGCAAAAAAACAAATTTATTTGTAATTTATAAAAAGCCAATGCTCCATTTCGAAGCATTTTATTCCCAAAGGGTTAGTAAGAGACTAAACAATGATGCAATAAGGACCGCAAAGCTGTCTACCTACTGCCACAGTCCACGTTTCACCAAATAACAACGGTTCATGTGATAGGTGATGGGTGGGTGAGCACATCGCAGCTCTATGCTTGTTGGATGTATGCACAGTTTGTGCAGCCTTTAGTCCGTTAGTAGCCATTTCGACATCCAAGAGAAGAGATGGGTTCGTAGTATTCTTTTAATAATGAGTAACCACTGAGCTGCCACCATACACAAAATGTATGCAATTTATATATCTTCATCTTTTTTTTTGTAATTTGATGCCAATCCATTTCTCCTAACGTATTGTTAACCATTTGAATATTATGTTAACTTCAATTTATGTTGGTTCCCGAACCGATTGAGATACAATGCCGCTTGTGGCACTCTATACACTTTGTACCTACTAGGATGCCGTAAAATTACGGCATCGTAACCGATCGTACTATGTTGCCGCTGGTGGCACTCTATACACTGCCTACGCTTTGTAGGTACTAGGATGCCGTAATTACGGCATCGTAACTGATCGTACTAGAATGCCGCTTGTGGCACTCTATCCACAGCCTACAATTTATTGTGCGAACTTGAGTAAAACTTCAAATCATTATAGAATCCCTTTAATTACGTAAGTACCTACCTACATATTTAATATATTTTAAAATAGTTTCCGTAGTAGAACACTAGATCTTTTATCTAACAACCACTTGGGTCCAGTTCGTCACATAGAATTCGTCACTTCAATAGCTTTGGAAAGCAAAATCTTTATACGTCATTACAAAATTAAGAAATCAGGTGCAGTGCAGACAGACTTTTCCCTTGGACTTCGTAGTTGTCGAAACGCAGTAGGTACCATTATTTATTAAAAGTTGGTTTTTACTTCCCTTCGGGGCCTAGCGCTCGATGTCAGACCAATGCTTTTTTTAAATTTCGATTTATTTTAATGAAATACCTATATGTTTGATTTTCATATTTTCTATAATGAGCCCTTGTATTATCAATGTAACTGGTTCGATGCCATGAGCTGTCACGCCACATGTGCACAGGACCAGTTTGCACCAGAATCTGCTTTCTAATTGTTTACCTTTGATCAGTGGTGATTTTGGATGTTCACTAAAATGATGTTGAAGTAGGTACTTACCTGCGGATATAGATAGCTAATATATAAATATCAGAGATACCTAAAACACACATGCTATGACACACACCACAAATTAAATTTTGCACATAACTAGACCTAAGAATAATAAGTACGTTAACACCATCACTATGTTCTGAATAATAAAACTACCAATTTTTTAAAAGTTTTTCTTGCATACCGGTCATGACTTTTCACTAAGGAAGGGCGTTCTACATTGCTTTAATCATTCAAAAGAATCAATCATATACAGGGTATCTCTCAATAATAATAATGTAATACCAGTTTATGAGATTTGCCCTTTGAACCGATCATACCTCTTCACTATATAGTCAAGCCAAAGTCATTGTCAAAAATAGTATAAACTTATTTGCAAGCATGCACTTTTATATATTTCGAACTTTTTTTAGTACTCAAACGAAACAACATTTAATATTTTCATTGTCAATGAATCCTATTTGTTAAACAACTTATCTGCTGATAGTAACTCATAGCTACAAAGAGCTCTGAAATCACATTCAGTTGTTTCTTCTGTCTGTTGCCATAAAATATTGACATTCTTTTTGTATTAAAAAGTGGAAACCCGCTTTTTAAAAGAAAATAGTGTCCCTGGGCCTCAATCACACTAAGCACCAACGATATTACCAAAATTAAACCTTTACCGTTCAGCCGACTTCGTATAGCGCTATCGCGTGTGTCAAACGCGATAGCACTATTTATGTACGTCTAACAACAACTGCGTTTTAGTTATGGTGTGGTTGAGATTATTTAGCGGTATAGCCCCCCAGGTCGTGTGTTACTTCCCTTCTAGCGTTACTAAAGTTTTTCTAGTGCTAAGATAAATTATACTGTGTCATAACTTATCTCAATCTTTTCCATTTCCGGCGATTCTGTTTGCAAGGTTGGCAATCGGACGGAAATCATAGACAAACGTTACGAGTCTTTATTGAGACTTGACAGTGACCAGTGACAGATGACATAAAAACAAAAGTTTAATGCTAAGTACCTATTTTGTTTTGTGTACTAAAGTTGTATTATTTTGCCTCAATCTACCTAAGTTTAGTTAATAGTTAATTCATTTGTTTTTTTGTGCTATTTGTAGTTAATGTTTATCAATTTCCGCTATTTTATGTACAAGTACATGTTTATTTCGATGTGAAATAATTGTACTATACTTAAAGGGAATTTAATCGCCTAGGTTGATGCTAAAACTAAATTATCTAATTAATTATAAAGTAGGTATTAACTTTTGCCCAATATCTTCAAACTTAATGGCAGGTTATTATTACAGGTAGGTACATTCATTTTAAACTTCAGCTCAGATATTTGAATATTACTCGAGGTCTAGTGACATTTCCAGTGTTATAAAACTTGTTGATTATGATACCTTTGTTGCTGCAAAACTAATAATTTTATTGCAGTAATTAGTATAAACAGAAATAGATTGATGCCTGAAGTGATTTCAGTTTAATTAAGTACTCATTAAAACCAACCAAACTTTAATAAAGTGCACTTTGTGCCTAACTTTGTGATGATTACTGATTACAAGTTATCCAAATCTGATTTCCACATTATTTACGCCTACCTAATTAAATAGGTTTACTATATAAAGCTTATTTATGTTTAACTACAACTAGTTTTGCTTTTATAAAACAACTTTAAAGTAAGCTTAGAAAACTAATAAATTTAATAACTTAAATATTGTTTTTGTCTTACCTAAAGGGAAAAAAAATGGCGGGCTTATGGCTCAAAATCAACTCATATCCTTATGTGAAAATTTATTTTAGTTACTACCTATCCCTAAAACATAATACATACATATAATCACGACTATTATTCCCGAAGGTTTAGTCAGAGAGTAGGCAAAGATCCACTTTTCACCAAATAGCGACTGCACATGTGCTCAGCATGACAGGTGGTGAGCCCATCGCCGCTCTATGCATATGTAGTATGTGCAGTTTTACGGTCTAGACCGTTAGTCTCAAAAGAAGAGAGGGGTGGTAGTATTCTTTCACAGCTATGCAACACGATTAGAACATAATCTATTGGCTTAATTTGTTGATGAGCCAATAGAAAATATTTTATTTTGCTATCTAGTTTCTGTCGCTTAACAATGCAATACTCAGATATTACATAGTGTTGTGTGTTGTCAACAAACTCTGTTTATAGCTGTCAGTTGAACACTATTTTAAGTTAATGTTGTACAAACACTTATGTAAGGGTTACTTATAATGCTTATGTAATTTTTTATAAACATTTATAATTGTCAATTTGTAAAAATAGTATAGTAGCTTCTAACTTTTTGCAAGCATAAACACGCTTATCAATACAGTGCTTGGGTATATTTTCGTCATTACACATATTCCACCTTTCATTCTACAATATGTTCATATTTAAAATATTTAAATAGCATCATACTGAAATGCATCTACAACTGTGTGCTTAAATTTAATGTTAAAATGTATAAAAAATATGTATTGTATGTTCATTTCTATTTCAGGTCTGAAATCCTAGATAACATCCAAAAAAAGAAAGATCAAGACAAAGATCCACAAAGTCCTAGTTATCCACAACAGTTGGCAAAAACTGCCGATAAACCTATACCCAGTTCGGAGCAGAACGTTAATGCGTCTGTAACGCAGCATGTGCCTGCTCAGCAGCTCTTATCTCCCACACATGTTCCGGGACAGCCAGTTCAAACAAAAGATGATTCAAAGGACAAAACTATAAAAGTAGCCAATTCTACGACCATCACTTTGATAGAAAACGGGAACCTTAACGGAGATAAGGATAAAGACAACAGTTATCCCAAGAACTATTTCACACTAGAGCCAAAAACTGACAAAAAGGATGATGGCAACAAGAATAGTATTACGATAACTCGTACCGCACCCAAACAATCGCCAGGCGGTGGACCACCGGAGAAAACTAAAGGTCCATTAAAGATTTTGAAGCGGCCACTACAGTGCTTAGAAACACTCGCTGAAAAGGCCGGCATAACTTTTGAGGATAAATACGAAGCTGCAAATACTTTACTCGCTTTGGATAAACAGAACACCTACAGAAGACCTGAGTTAAAGCAGCCTAAATCTGAACCTGACAATCAGAACACTGGCGAAGAGTATAGATATAGGAGTCAGAAAGAAGAGGATGACAAACTACAGGTCAGTTGTTAATTGAATATTTAATTTACACTAGCGGCCGCTCGAGGTTTCACCCGCGTGGTTCCTGTTTTCGTGGGAATGTCGGGATAAAAAGTATCCTATGTGTTAATCCAGGTTATAAACTATCTGTATGCCGAATTTCATCCAAATCTATTCAGTAGTTTTTACGTGAAAGAGTAACAAACATCCATCCATACTTACAAACTTTCGCGTTTATAATATTAGTAGGATAGGATAACTAAACACTCGTTTTGAATGAATGAATTAATGAATTAATGAATTAGTTTATTTCAGATTACACAAGTGATCCATATTTGTTAGTAACAATTTTATCTTATAACCTATGTTAGTAGCTACAACTAGTTACAGCTATTAGAACTATTACAAAATCAATTTTCCCCAATGTCGGAGAAAATGCGAGTTGCAAGTTTCAGATAACACCCTCAAGATGCCGTTAGTACTACCTCGCAATCTAGATAACAGTGACGCAGCTTTCTTACGCATAATTGCATAGAAGTCATCCGTGCGCGCCTCTGCAAACATATCGGATGCACTACAATAACGTGGCAGCCCCAAGTTTTATAATAACTTTAATTAAATACGACAGATACAACAACAAATAATCCAGCACCAACAGCAGCAGCAACTGCAGCAGCTACAGCATCAACAGCTACAACAATTACAACAACA